>JAQFWZ010000009.1:77638645-78238645 GCA_027789725.1 Dendropsophus ebraccatus | reverse complement strand
ATTGTTGCGCATGAGGAGGAACTGTAGTCATGAACAGGCATATCTTAAAGAAAAACAAACATGTAAACAACGTCTAACACAACGAGGCTATAAAAAATGGATGGTTGAAAGAGCAGAGAAGAGGGTAGATACAAGAGACAGGGATGAGTTACTAAAAAACAACAGAAACATTCATATAAATCATACACAAAAATTAACTATGGTCACCAGATTCAGTCCACAATTCTCTAAGATAAGAAAAATTGTTAATTCATACTTACCAATCTTGAGGCAAGACCCCCAGACGGACACTATATTGTCACAGGGCATTAATGTTGTGTCTAGGAGAGCCAGAACACTGGGCGATGCACTCTCTCCTTCGATGCCAGCAATGAAAAAACAAAATAACTTTACCTGGTTATCCACTACTGGGTTTCACAAATGCGGACATCACCCATGTAAAACATGTATGTTCGTAACCACATGTAGCGATTTTTCTGACACTTCTGGTAAACAAAAGTACCGGATCAAGTCTTTCTTGAACTGCAACAGTTACAATGTAGTTTACATTGTTCAGTGCATTCATTGTAACATACTTTACGTAGGTTGCACCACACGCAAATTGAAAACGCATGTATGTGAACATTTACATGATATTGAACGACCTGGAGGAAGGACTTTATCAGGAGCATCTAGACACTTTATTGATGCACACCAGGGTTCTACCAAGTATTTCCGTGTTTTTGCCATAGAGAAGGTGTACACCAATGTCAGGGGAGGAGACATCCAGAGGACTTTAAAGGATAAAGAAGCCTTCTGGATGTTCCGCTTGGACACTTGCTACCCACAGGGCATGAATCTAAGAAAGGAATTACTCATATATTACTGAATGGCACTTGACGTGTTAAACAGTGGATTCCATCTCCTTGCGTTATTTTTGATCTGCCCCCAATATCTAATGTGAACTGCCCTCTATCCACGGCTATTCAATCCGCGCTTAATTATGCATTCTCCCTGGTGTCTATGCTACATCTAACATAACTACATGATTGTATTGGTAGTAGCGATGGTGGGAATTAACAGTTACCTTTGTGTTGTTTTTATGATGTTTGTTGATATTAACTACACGGTCTATTCACTTCACGGGTGATTTGTTCATTAGTTTGCAGGTGATGTGTGCTACCGTCATCGCTGCTGCGACGCACCTGGCTGATGACGTGCACCATCACACTGCAGCTATTTAGAGCGGTATTGCCCCATGAAGTTTAGCCATGATTAAGGCTGCTTACCGCAGCTGAAACGCGTAGGCGTCTTGTTGGGAGCAAACTGCAGTGTGTGTACGGGGACGATGTTTTCTGAATAAATCTATTTTGCAACTGTTTGCCGGAAGCTGGACTCAAAGTTTTGTTGGATGCATCTCGTGGCACCTGTTGGAGTGAGAGTCCGAGCTAGGAAGCAACAGTGAAGAGGGTAAGCTGGCTTTTTCTTTTTATCACCCTACTGCTGCTCCTGCCTGGCCTCCATGTGGGCTACTGTTGCTCCTGCCTGACCTCCATGTTGGCTTGTGCTGCTCCTGCCTGGTCTCCATGTTGGCTACTGCTGATCCTGCCTGGCCTCCATGTTGGCTACTGCTGATCCTGCCTGGCCTCTATGTTGGCTACTGCTGATCCTGCCTGCCTTCCATGTTGACTACTGTTGCTCCTGCCTGGCCTCTATGTTGGCTACTGCTGATCCTGCCTGCCCTCCATGTTGGCTACTGCTGCTCCTGCCTGGCCTCCATGTTGACTACTGCTGCTCCTGCCTGGCCTCCATGTTGGATACTGCTGCTCCTGCCAGGCCTCCATGTTGGCTACTGCTGCTCCTGTACTGGCCTCAAAAGACTATTGCTGGACCTCCACTGGCCTCCAATGACTACTGCTGCTCCTTCACTGCATTTGTGACCTTTTTCCTGCATAGACCCTGTAATGGTGAGTTTCCTGCATAGACCCTGTAATGGTGAGTTTCCTGCATAGACCCTGTAATGGTGAATTTCCTGCATATACCCTGTAATGGTGAGTTTCCTGCATAGACCCTGTAATGGTGAGTTTCCTGCATAGACCCTGTAATGGTGAATTTCCTATATAGACCCTGTAATGGTGAATTTCCTGCATAGACCCTTTAATGGTGAATATTGAAGTCTAAAAAAAAATTGACTTTGAGATATCGAAAAGATAATGATGTTACTGACATGTAGAGCCCTAAATTCAACCAAATACACTACCCCCGTATCATGTAGATGCTTTAAACTATGAAATCCGACGAAAACCGAAATTCGGTCAGACCGAACTTTCCGAAAAAATCCGATAGTCCGGTCGGACCGAACTTTTGAAAAGTTCGCTCATCTCTAGTAGAGAATACAGTGTGCTGTGTTGTGTTACAGGTAGAGAATACAGTGCTGTGTGGTGTTACAGGCAGAGAATACAGCGTGCTGTGTGGTGTTACAAGTAGAGAATACAGTGTGCAGTGTGGTGTTACAGGTAGAGTATACAGTGTGCTGTGTGGTGTTACAGGTAGAGAATACAGAGTGCTGTGTGGTATTACAGGTAGAGAATACAGCGTGCTGTGTGGTGTTACAGGCAGAGAATACAGCGTGCTGTGTGGTGTTGCAAGTAGAGAATACAGTGTGCTGTGTGGTGTTACAGGTAGAGAATACAGCGTGCTGTGTGGTGTTACAGGTAGAGAATACAGCGTGCTGTGTGGTGTTACAGGTAGAGAATACAGTGCTGTGTGGTGTTACAGGTAGAGAATACAGTGTGGTGTTACAGGTAGAGAATACAGCGTGCTGTGTGGTGTTACAGGCAGAGAATACAGCGTGCTGTGTGGTGTTACAGGTAGAGAATACAGCGTGCTGTGTGGTGTTACAGGTAGAGAATACAGCGTGCTGTGTGGTGTTACAGGTAGAGAATACAGCACGCTGTGTGATGTTACAGGTAGAGAATACAGTGTGCTGTGTGGTGTTACAGGTAGAGAATACAGTGTTCTGTGTGGTGTTACAGGTAGAGAATACAGAGTGCTGTGTGGTGTTACAGGTAGAGAATACAGTGTGCTGTGTGGTGTTATAGGTAGAGAATACAGTGTGCTGTGTGGTGTTACAGGTAGAGAATACAGCGTCCTGTGTGGTGTTACAGGTAGAGAATACAATGTACTGTGTGGCGTTACAGGTAGAGAATACAGTGTGCTGTGTGGTGTTACAGGTAGAGAATACAGCGTCCTGTGTGATGTTACAGGTAGAGAATACAGCGTGCTGTGTGGTGTTATAGGTAGAGAATACAGTGTGCTGTGTGGTGTTACAGGTAGAGAATACAGCGTCCTGTGTGGTGTTACAGGTAGAGAATACAATGTACTGTGTGGTGTTACAGGTAGAGAATACAGTGTGCTGTGTGGTGTTACAGGTAGAGAATACAGCGTCCTGTGTGATGTTACAGGTAGAGAATACAGTGTGCTGTGTGGTGTTACAGGTAGAGAATACAGCGCATTGTGTGGTGTTACAGGTAGAGAATACAATGTGCTGTGTGGTGTTACAGGTAGAGAATACAGTGTTCTGTGTGGTGTTACAGGTAGAGAATACAGCGTGCTGTGTGGTGTTACAGGTAGAGAATACAATGTGCTGTGTGGTGTTACAGGTAGAGAATACAGCGTGCTGTGTGGTGTTACAGGTAGAGAATACAGTGCTGTGTGGTGTTACAGGTAGAGAATACAGTGTGGTGTTACAGGTAGAGAATACAGCGTGCTGTGTGGTGTTACAGGCAGAGAATACAGCGTGCTGTGTGGTGTTACAGGTAGAGAATACAGCGTGCTGTGTGGTGTTACAGGTAGAGAATACAGCGTGCTGTGTGGTGTTACAGGTAGAGAATACAGCACGCTGTGTGATGTTACAGGTAGAGAATACAGTGTGCTGTGTGGTGTTACAGGTAGAGAATACAGTGTTCTGTGTGGTGTTACAGGTAGAGAATACAGAGTGCTGTGTGGTGTTACAGGTAGAGAATACAGTGTGCTGTGTGGTGTTATAGGTAGAGAATACAGGGTGCTGTGTGGTGTTACAGGTAGAGAATACAGCGTGCTGTGTGGTGTTACAGGTAGAGAATACAGCGTCCTGTGTGGTGTTACAGGTAGAGAATACAATGTACTGTGTGGCGTTACAGGTAGAGAATACAGTGTGCTGTGTGGTGTTACAGGTAGAGAATACAGCGTCCTGTGTGATGTTACAGGTAGAGAATACAGCGTGCTGTGTGGTGTTAGAGGTAGAGAATACAGTGTGCTGTGTGGTGTTACAGGTAGAGAATACAGCGTCCTGTGTGGTGTTACAGGTAGAGAATACAATGTACTGTGTGGTGTTACAGGTAGAGAATACAGTGTGCTGTGTGGTGTTACAGGTAGAGAATACAGCGTCCTGTGTGATGTTACAGGTAGAGAATACAGTGTGCTGTGTGGTGTTACAGGTAGAGAATACAGCGCATTGTGTGGTGTTACAGGTAGAGAATACAATGTGCTGTGTGGTGTTACAGGTAGAGAATACAGTGTTCTGTGTGGTGTTACAGGTAGAGAATACAGCGTGCTGTGTGGTGTTACAGGTAGAGAATACAATGTGCTGTGTGGTGTTACAGGTAGAGAATACAGCGTGCTGTGTGGTGTTACAGGTAGAGAATACAGTGTGCTGTGTGGTGTTACAGGCAGAGAATACAGCGTGCTGTGTGGTGTTACAGGTAGAGAATACAGCGTGCTGTGTGGTGTTACAGGCAGAGAATACAGCGTGCTGTGTGGTGTTACAGGTAGAGAATACAGCGTGCTGTGTGGTGTTACAGGCAGAGAATACAGCGTGCTGTGTGGTGTTACAGGTAGAGAATACAGCGTGCTGTGTGGTCAGGTTGGTAAATGACCAAGAACACACTTCCTCCGCAGCTGGTAACACCAGAATCCGAGCAGACAGGAGCCAGACATTGCAACCAACACCAGAAGAAAGGCTAAACTTGAAGAATGCAGAGTAGGCAGCTTTGGAAGCTTTAGAGAGGCAGCTGAATATGTCAGGAAGTAGGACCACTCTTCAAGATGGTGCCAGATTGAACTTTCTGTTTGATCTGACTCTTTTATTCTTCACCTGTGCTTTTGGCTTCTTCTTGCTGAGATAAGGAGGCAATGCTGTAACGGAATGCTGGTGGGCTGGTGAAACTGTGATGTTGGCACACTCGTGAGACATCAAGGGTAGCCTGAACACACCTCCATGCGCGCAAAGTTGCACAGCAAGTGACCCAATGGTTGCAATCTGTAGCAAAGTCCTTTGGCCCAGTCCTTTGGCTGAATTTTGTGCCTAAAGCACAGGAAGGGCCCTATTATTTTTATGTGTAATGTCAACATATACTGAGCCCCCTGCTGGACACTTCAGGTATAGACCGGGGTTGTGATGTTTTTTTTTTTTTTTAGAGAAATTGAAGCCTGCATGAAGTACTAAATTGAGGGAAATAGCAGTATATGTGCATTTCCCATAATTAGTGTAAATTAGGAATTTGTCTAACTTTTGCTTAAAGAGAATGTACCACCAGGTACATCCTCTTTAACCTGACACGGGGATAGAACGGCGCCGTCACGGGCAAGCCGGTGCCGCGGTCCGTTCTTCGAACGGCGGCCCGTTTCTTGTGTACTGCACCGTTCTATCCACGGTTACCGGACAGTGCTCAAGCACTGTAGGACGGCCGGCTCGCCACAAGTTGGAGGGAATTCCATCCCCTCTATGACGCGGCTCCGTTAGAATCAATGGAGCCGCGTGACAAAGGAGCCGTTGTAATCCAATATCTTTCATAATTATAAACCTATTACCAGAGAAATGCACCCCAATATTTATTGCCCCGTTTCTGCAGTTTATGGAAATATCCCATATGTGGTCCTATTGCGCTTTTCGACGCAACCTCAGATATAAAGGAGCGCCATAACATAAAAAACACCCCTAAAGGGACACCAAAACTACACCCCTCGAGGAATGTAACAAGGGGTATACAAATGGTACACAAAAGGTATAGGGCAGTTTCTCCCAAGTATAGAAATACCCCACATGTGGACATAAAGTGCCAAGCGGGCGCAGGACAAGCCTCCAATGGGAAGGAGCTTTTGGCTTTTGGGAGCTGGATTTGACTCGAATGGAATGGAATGGAAGGGTCATATGGCATTTACAAAGCCTCCATACAGCCAAAACAGTGGAAACCCCCCACAAACCCCCCCCCATTCTGGAAACTTCACTCGTCAAGGAATCTAACAAGGGGTGTGGTGAGCATATGGACCCCACTGGTGACGGGCACAAATGTGGAACAATGTAACGTGAAAGTGAAAGTCTCTCCTACTTGACAAAGGGGCAATTTATGCCTCAAAACGCGTTGTTTATGAGACCATTAAAATTCATTGTTTTACTTCATTAAACTTGAAGCCGCGAAGCGCCATCATTCTGGCTCCTGTGGTCCCCGCCTACCCCGAGGATCCGACACTTCATCTACCATTCTCCATTCCCTGATCTCCTGGCTTGGGATTTCGGCATCTACCCTTGGAGCCTGGCTGCTACGGCTAACACCTTCACTGAAGTGCATACAGGTGTTGTGTTTTTAGCACTACACCATCAGGTGAGCAGTTCTATTATCAACTTGTTCGACCTACAATCTGTTTACGTTATCACCCTATGGCGCCCTTTCTACTTTTTTAGCCCTACTCTATCCCACTAACTCTGAGGATGGAGGGGGTGTCATCTGGGGGCTGGATTTGGGTGTCCCTTCCTTGATACACTCCAAGGGTACGTGCACACTGCGGAATGGTGACGGACCGGAGGACTGATACAGGCCCGTGTGTCTTCGCACATGTCATACACTCCATTCTATGCAGGGGCGGATTCCGCACTCCGTCCAAAGAATGAACGTGTTCATTCTTTAGACGGACAACAGAATCCGCCCATGCACCATGGCCACCATTACATATAACAGTAATGGGTTAACTATCAGGGGAGATGCTATGTGTTGGGGGGTAACTATCAGAGGAGATGCTATCTGCTGGGAGGTAACTATCAGGGTTAATGCTATCTGCTGGGGGGGTAACTATCAGGGGCAATGCTATCTGCTGGGGGGTAACTATCAGGGGAGATGCTATCTTCTAGGGGGGTAACTATCAGGGGAGATGCTATGTGCTGGGGGTAACTATCAGGGGAGATGCTATCAGGGGAGATGCTATGTGCTGGTGGGGGTAACTATCAAGGGAGATGGTATGTGCTGGTGGGGGTAACTATCAAGGGAGATGGTATGTGCTGGGGAGGATAACTATTGGGACATGGTGTGTGCTGGGGGGATAACTATCAGGGGAGATGCTATCTAGTGGGTGGGTAACTATCAGGGGAGAAGCCATGTGCTGGGGAGTAACTATCAGAGGAAATGCTATGTGCTGGTGGGGGTAACTATCAAGGGAGATGGTATGTGCTGGTGGGGGTAACTATCAGGGGAGATGGTATGTGCTGGTGGGGGTAACTATCAGGGGAGATGGTATGTGCTGGTGGGGTAACTATCAGGAGAGATGCTATGAGCTGGGGGGGTAACTATTAGGGGAGATGCTATCTGCTGGGGGGGAGGGTAACTAACAGGGGCATTACCTACAGTGGGATGATTGGAGCACAGAGGGACCTACTTACTATATGGGGCACAGAGGAACCTACCTACTATATGTGGCACAGAGGGGTCTTATTTAAGGGCACAGGAGACTTTATGCCACTATAAACACTAAAGGCGGCCATACACCTTCATTAGCTGCTGGCTGAACAGTCATTCAGCTGACAGTTATCTTTCCCCTTCATTCTCCCTATATACACTAATGTTTGGCACAGCCGAGCCTTCCTGTGTTCTCTATGGGAGGGGTAAGCCACAGCCGGACTGATCCGATGGCAGCTTATCTTCCTGAGAACAAAGAGGTTGGGCGTTAATTTTGCATCATGCCTGACCCACTATGTCAAACAACATTATCTGTCCAGAGAGCCCAATACTTGGTATATTGAGGATTACCCCTCCTCACGGACAAAAGTGTAAAGTGTATGGGGACCTTAAATTGCTGCTACAATGTTTTAGCATTTGGGGCCTCACTTTCAACTTTGCCCAGGGCCACATTTAGTCTAAAACCGGCCCTGGTGCTAGACCGGAGTGTGTAGAAACTTTGCTGGTGGAGAGGAGCTACAGGCGGGCTGCAAGTGGAGATCTGTCTCAACAAGAACAATGCGCAAGGCAGAGAGAAAAGGTTCCCAACAACAGTGACAAATACACGGAACGCGCTAGCAAAATATGTGCAATCGCCATCACAGATACCGGGTAATTCACCACAAGTGGAGAGAGCAACGGCAGCCGCGCCAAATACACCTGGGGAGCGGTCAGTGCGGGGGAGGCCGGACACCAAGGCCACCCGGCTGGCTCCAGGCAAACCCGAGGCGGCGTTGCTGTGGTCCTCAGTGGTGGTTAACAAGAACTTAGGCCCAGAACTGCAGACCAGTACTCAAGGTACAATCCTCTCAGAGGTAAAAGACTTAATACGGGCATTACCTAGGCGCTCTGACTTAAAGGAGAAGTCCAGTGAAAATTTTTATTAAAGTATTGTATTGCACCCCCAAAAGTTATACAAATCACCAATATACACATACAGTATTATGGGAAATGCACATAAAGTGCTTTTTTTCCCTGCACTTACTACTGCATCAAGGCTTCACTTCCTGGATAACATGGTGATGTCACTTCCTGGATAACATGGTGATGTCACTTCCTGGGTAACATGGTGATGTCACGACCCAACTCCCAGAGCTGTGCGGGCTGTGGCTGCTGGAGAGGATTAAATAATGACGTGCCTTGTTTAAATAGAAATAGACTCTGTCTGTATTAGATTGTAATTCTGTTTGCACTGTTTGTATTTTTGAGGGATCTCTTATCTTTTTTTTCCGTTTTTTTATGCTTTTTTTTGCAATTTTTTGTTTGCACTGTTTTTTTAATGCAGTTTTGTCAGGGCCCCAGGGAACAAAGAGATACAGGACAAGTGGGCTATAAGGCTAACAGCCCCCACGCTGTCTCTACCTACTTGCAGTGCAGGTCCTAACTGACTGTCCGCAACTGGGCGCCAGTCCCTGCACTCAAATAAGTACAAGACACAGTAAAGGAGAACAAGGTAAAATGACAGTAGACAAGGCAAGGTCACAAAGACACACCGAAGGACAGTACCAAGAAGGCAGCAAGGAGCAGCGGACCAAACGAATGGAGAACGAAAGCCAGAGATGCAACAAGAGAACCAAAAGCCAGAGATAGTAGCAAGATGAACTGAGGACAAATGAAGGAACACTGAGGACTAAGCAAGGCACACAGAGGACTAAGCGAGGTACAGAACCAAAAGACAAATACTGGAAAGAAACTGGCAAAGGGATCAGGAAACCAGGAATACAGACTATGAGGCAAAAAGGCCTGATCTAGCTGAACAGACAAGCTGCACAAGACTATCAGGAGCCCAGACTGAAGGGAGAGAGAGATCTATAAGGGAAACCAAGTCCCGGACAAAAAAGCTCATAGGTTAGGCAGGAGTAACACAGAAAGCCAGAGGAGAAGAGACCTGTCCATCAGAAAGCCATAGCAAGGTAAGAGCAGGGAGAACTAAGAAACATGGAACGGATCACAGAAGACATAAGCAAAGAACATAATAAAACCAGGAACGGACTTAAGGCTAAATGTCTTTGGAGCTGAGGTCGAATCTTTGCCGCAGAGGATGGTACTGATGCTTTTCCAGGCACAATCATGACAAGTTTTTTATGCAGTTTTTGTATGCAGTTTTTTGTAATTTTTAAGCAGTTATTTTTTATACCGTTTTTTATGCAGTTTTTTTATGCATTGGTTTTTTTTATGCAGTTTTTTTTCTTCTCCCTTTTCTCTGGTCTGTTGTATTTTCTTTTTCCTCCTTTGGAGACTGCTTGTGATCAGATGGGCTGGGTTTTCTTAGAGTGAGGGAGATTCCAGTAGGTGCTCTGTGTTCTGCCCTACTGTTTTTCTACCCATGTCCCCCAGCAAGAATTTGAGACACAGAAGATAAAGGTGTGGGGGGATAGGAGTCCCACCAACAGTTTCTGTGTAGGGTTAAAACCCAGGGTGGGTGGGTGCGGAGGGTGTGTGTTTGTGTTTTTATTTTATCTATTCACTTTATTTTGTTGAGTTTTGTTGGTATTTCCCATTTCCCTGTAAATGCCCCCTCTGACATGTATCTCATTTAACTCTCAGGGTCACAATATACCAGAAAAAAGATCTGCTTTGCTCAGATTACTGTGGAGCAAGCGGACAACAGTAGCACTGTTACAAGAAACCCATTTTAGAATAGACAAGATTCAGAAAATCACTAATCATTGCTTTCCTGAAGTATATCATAGCTGTTCCCTGAATTCAAAAACAAAGGGGTTTGCGATAATTTTTTCTCATACAGCACCATGAGAATATATTGGCCACCTGGCAGACCCGTCGATATCTTTTTGTTAAGGGCAAAATGGCAGGTACAGTATATACTTTTGACACAGTCTATCTCCTTTATAATGCTCAGTCATCAGCCTTGGAGACATATCTCCACATAGCAGAGGATTTCTTAGAGGGCCTGGTGGTATTTGGGGGAGATCTTAATATGGTGCGATGCCCTGGCCCCTGGGGGCCACTTCCGCAGTGCTGTTGTTATGAGCGGGCAATAACCGGGGCAGCTGCAGGGTGTATACTTGTCACGGTATAGGCCTGAGGGCGGCACAGCTGTAGGGCCGGTCTGTGGAATCTGCGGGTGATGATGGACATGCGATTCCTCGCTGCACCTAGTCAGGGCACCAGTTAGTGGACACCAATGCCAGGGTTCAGTAACAGCGGTTTTATTATAGATAAGGTAACTAGTAGCAACAGTTCTGTCCGGATGCAACCGGGTATATAGCAGGCTTTGACAAATAAGCAAGAGTGATGCTGCATAGGCTGTGAGAATACGTGCCGGATGATGGGAGTAGGAGTATGAGAGAAATAGCGTTGCTGGGTAGTTTAACTTGAGAAGAATACTTCCTGTGAATCCTTGCAGCGATGAGGAGAGATAACGGAATGACACCCAGATGAGAGAGAAGACTCCGGACACTTGAGCAGGCAGATACAGCCGAAGACTTGAATATAGCAGAGCACCTGATCCACACTTCTAGTGGTGAAGTGGGAGCTGCAAGAAGAAGTCCAACTCCTCTGAGGTAGGAGAGGGACGACACACATCCTCCTTGCTTGGAAGCAGGGGGAAGACTAACTTGTTAGGAGGAAGTGGGAGGTCACATGGTTGCTCCTGGCCAGAGCTAGTCAGCCATTGGAGGAACCATGGTTACAGGGCGCTGGCACGGTCACGTGATCAACAGCCTTGCATACCACTGTACAATGTAATAATACACAGGAATATATAAGAATATGCATGAGAATGCACATAGCCTGAGAATACCAGGGGAAAATTAGCAGCAGTTGGAGTGCAAACACTTACCAGAACAGGCATGGACACAGAAAAAGAAAGGAGCATAATAGGAGTAGTAGTCTGCATGTTCTGGGACACTGCAATGGCACTTAATCCTCTTATAGATGCATCATCTGGAACCTCCCTGATACCATTTACAGCATTACGCAGGGTCAAATCAACTGTACATTCATATCAACTGATGGGCGAAAGGGACTATACTTTTTTTTTTTTCAAATCCACATAACTCTTATTTTCGTCTGGATTATCTATTTATCTCCCATTCCCATCTTCATAAAGTAATTTCCACTTCTATTTACCCATTAGGGTTTTCTGATCATGGTTTAATAACCTTAACAATTTCTCTTTCTTCTAATAAAGCTCGATCATGGCAGTGGCGGCTGAATGATCAACTACTTGAAGACCAGGTGGTGGTGAGTGAACTCCCGAGAGAACTACGCAATTTATTTATTTTATTTAATCAGACAGATGACACCACTCCCACAATTTTATGGGAGACACATAAATGCTATATTAGAGGCATCCTGGTCAAATTTGGGGCACGGGTGAAAAAAGAACGTTGATCCCAGATAACTTCACTTCTTTCAAAGATAGCAGAGCTGGACAGATCTTATAAGCATTCTCAAATTAGAGCAGTGGGAGAAGAGCTGAGTGCACTGAGGACTAAGCTAAGAGATCTTATTTTTTCTAAGGCCCAAACATCTTTTGCAACATGTTAGCGCAATTGTTATGAATTTGTAAATAAGCCAAGCAAAATGCTGGCCCGGGCCCTTAGAACTCAACGTATATGCTCTTTTTTTCCTATGTAATGTCTTCAAATGGTTCTAAAATATCACTGTTGGAAAAGATTGCAGAAATATTTAAAAACTATTATGCTTCCTTACATGGTTTATCGTCATCTGTGAGAGCCCTCTTCTTCTCTTTTAACTGACATAGATACTTACATCTCAGAATCAGGCTAGCAAGGTTTTTCAGAAGAAGCCATCGTGGCCCTAGAAGCACCAAAGAATTAGAGGAAGCTATCAAAGTTTCACAAGTGGGCAAGGCCCCAGGTCCAGATGGGCTGACATATTAGATACTATAAAAAATTTATTACAGAGCTTAAGGATTATTTTTTGCAGGCATTTAATGCCCTTTCTAGAGTAACACAACTACCTAAGGATGCCCTTAGAGCACATATTACTGTTATCCTCAAAGAGTGGAAAGATCCATCTTTGTGTCAGAACTACAGGCCCATTTCTTTGTTAAACGTGGACGTGAAGTCACTTACAAGAAGTTGTGCACCTGGATCAAGTAGGATTTATGCCCACTCGCGAAGCTCGGGACAATACCACAAGGGCCATAAACATAGTTCATCACGCGGTTACTCACTCGGTTAATTTAATGCTCCACGGATATGCAAAAGAAGAGCCTGTGGAGCCTCATCAAAGAGTCTCGAAACACAGAACTAGCCAGATATCCCTCCGGGAAGGACCCAGCCAAGGGGCAGCTCCTGTAAGGAAACCACCAAAACCGCCATATTAAGTGGCCCTATAAGTCAATGTAATGACAAGGGAAAAACCAAGACAAGGTAAAGGTAAAGGCTGGGTCCTTCCCGGAGGGATATCTGGCTAGTCCTGTGTTTCGAGACTCTTTGATGAGGCTCCACGGGCTCCTCTTTTTCATATTCTTGTTTCCCAGGGGGCAATGCACCTAGGACTTCACTGCTTTGAGCCCTTTCACTAGCAACCGGCAGTGTTGTCATTTGGCTGGTCTCCCTGAGATCAGCGATTTGTTTCTCTTATCCGCGGAAGCAAAGAAGGCCTTTGACCAAGTAAACTGGGCATTTTTAAAACGTATTTTACAGCACGTGGGATTAGGCCCCAATATGACTTGTTGGGTGAGTTCTTGGTACTCGGATCCCACGGCAGTGGTCTTGGTCAACGGCCTTCTCTCATCCCTCTTTAGTATACGAAATGGTACACGTCAGGGGGGTCCACTCTCACCTCTTATTTTTCTCCTCACATTGGAGCCAATGGGTATCACGATTAAAGGACACAAACATAAAGTTGCTGCATAGGCAGATGATTTGTTATATTTTTCTTTCTAACCCCAAAGTTTCACTTCCAAATCTAATAAGGGAATTGACACGATATGGTAAATTATCTATTTATAAGATTTACATGCAAAAATCAGAAGCACTTAATATCACACTACCTGCTAGTTTAGTATCTAATCTATCTTCTTCATTTTCTGGACTTGGACTCCCAAATGTCCATCTTTACTATGCAGCCTCTCTGCTGACAAGAGTGGTGTATTGGCATTGTCATAAGGATTCTAAATTGTGGGTGAAAATGGAACAGGATATTTCCTCTCTGGAGTTGACCACTGCCCCCTGGATCTTAAAGGGGTAGTCCACCCAAAAAAAATTTCTTTCAAATCAACTGGTGCCAGAGATTTGTAATTCACTTCTATTAAAAAATCTTAAGTCTTCCAGTACTTATCAGCTGCTGTGTGTCCAGCAGGAAGTGGTGTTTTCTTTCCTGTCTGACACAGTGCTCTCTGTTGCCTCCTCTGTCCATGTCAGGAACTGTCCAGAGCAGTAGGAAATCCCCATAGAAAACCTCTCCTGCTCTCCAGAATGGAAATAATACAACTTCCTGTAGGGCATACAGCAGCTGATAAGTACTGGAAGGCTTGAGATTTTTTAATAGAAGTAAATTACAAATCTCTGGCACTTCATGGCAGCGGTTGATTTGAAAGAAATTTTTTTTGGGTGAACTACCCCTTTAAATGCCACAAAATATATATTGAAACATCCAACGATTACCCCTACGCTTAAAGTCTGTGATAAATATCTTAGTAAGGGTAATTTAGCCCCTTCTCCATCCCCTTTTTTCCCTATCCTAAAAATCTGTCTTTTCCTGTTGCAAGTGCTTTCGGGCCAATATGTTTAGGGTAAGATGGTTTATGGATGGAACTACCCTGCCGACACAAAACTATTTACTGGGCCCTACTCAACCTTGTCCACTAGGCTTCTGGAGATGTTTGCAATTAGGTCATTTTCTAAGATCCATTGCTGCCCTAGGAAGCTATAATCGATCACTTACAGCTTACATAGATTCTCTCCAGAGATTCCTGCGAATCGTTGGAGAGATTGTGGGGGAACTGGTTCTTTTGTCCATGTGTTCTGGAGCTAAAGATAAAAAGGTTTTGGGAGAATGTTTGGGGGATAATTTTAAAAGTGACGAGCTATAACTTCCCTCTAACTCCAGCATTTGTCTACTCCATTTATCTGAAATGACAATAAAAACCTATAAAAGATCAGTCGTTAGACATCTGATCAACGCCGCGAAAGAATGCATTCCCTTGTTTTGGAAAAGAGAAGATAACCAGTCAGTAAAGACATGGTTGAACAAGGTTGAAAATATACAGTATATAGACTTGAAGATCTTTCAGCACAACAATATGACCGGGGGGTACAGTTTCAGAACACATGGGCACCTTGGTTCCACTTCCGAGAACCGACTGAGTTTGCAAGATGGGAGTTGGAATAGTCTGTCATATGGGAAGGAGGGGATCAGAGGTTTTTTTTAAATAGTTTGTTGTTTTTTTTTGGGGGGGGGGGAGGTGAAGGAATCCATACTACTTCTTTATTAGAATGAGATGGAGGATGGAGGAATAAAAAGTGGAAGTGAACATGAGAGAGAGAGGCTTACTGTAGTCATTATTATTGTTGTTGTTGTTTTTTTTATGTCTAATTAAGTTAAGGGATGAAAGTTGTCCCAGACATGAAATTTCTTCAGAATTAGAAGATTGTTTAGTGGTTATAGTAGTTATGTATTTAGCTGTATGTATGTGTATGTGGTGGTATACAGTATGTTTATGTTTGTATATCAGTTTACCTATATGTGCATGTGAACATATAATATACGCATGGGTATTTGTTCTTCATCTTTCTGTGCTCACTTCCCTTATGGGGTAAAAAATTACTGATATATAACTGGGATCTTCCCTCTGCTTATGTCCTTCTGTGTATATTGCGAATTGTTTTTTGTTGTTATTATTTTTTGTCAAAACTATAATAAAAGATGAGAATGGAAAAAGAAAAATGTACTGTACGGTAAATAGTGCTGCTCTGTAATGTACTGTACAGTATAGTATACAGGGACGTAGCTAGGATTCATGGGGCCCTATAGCAAAAAACTGTACGGGGCCCCATGAATCCTGTACGCTCCCCCCCCCCCACTGCCAAACATAGACAATGGAGCACATATATATACACACACAGAGGCACCATTAACATATATACAGATACGCCACTGACATACACACATATATACGCTGTAATGTGATTACACTAGTGCAGATGTATACACCATGAGTAGACTGTACACAGGGAAATCATCTCAGTGTAATAAGAAATACTCAACCAGGAATAAAAGAAAATGCAGCAGATATTAGTGGTGGGTTCTTTTATTAGAGCCCAGCATTAATAGAAGCTGCTGCAGAACATCTTTGGGAGCAAACCTGTCAATCACTTGGGACACAACTGGCATACACAAACACACACATATACACCAGTATTACAGACATTGCTGACATACACACACACACACACACCAGTGCTACAGACATTGCTGACATACACACACACACATATAGATACATACACATACTGACATATAAATATATACACAGATACATTCATACACACACTGACATATACATATACCCACAGATACATACATACACTCACTGACACACACACAGCACTTACAGCTCCCAGGTTTCCCCCCTCCTCCTCCGGTGGAGGCTAGAATGTAGTTGTCAGAGGTAGGTCTTGAGGACCTTTGATGACGTCATGCCCATGTGACCAGCCCCGGGCTGATCTGCACATAGAAGTATTCAGGACCTTTGGGTCATGTGACCATAAGGTCCTTCATCCTTCTCCTGTGCCGTGCAGGACCTGGCAGGTCCTGCTACTCTGTTCAGCCCGCTCACCCGGCACTACGGTGAGGGGGCTGAACAATGCAGTGTCGGGGCCCTCTTCCTCTCTGGACCCCTGGGGGTACAATGGTCCGATGTCAGTAGCTACCATGAAGGCAGGGCAAGCTTCCTCGGGCCCCTTCCTGCAGGGGCCCCATAGCAGTCGCCTTCTCTGCCTTCATGGTAGCTACGCCACTGATAGTATAGCAGTGTTATGCCCTGTACAGTATATAGTGCTGTTCTGTACTGTACTGTAGAGATTACACTGGGAGCTATACAATGTAATATATGGGTATTGTAAGTAATTATTGTTGGGTACTAGAACCAATTAAACACATTTACATTATTTCCTATGGAAAGACACTGCTCGGTTCTCAAACTGCCTTCCGGAACCAATTAAGTTCGAGAACTGAGGTACCACTGTATAGCTCAAATATTATAAGTCAATCCTATGCTGTTTTCCTGCACTCCTAGCCTGGATCACCCACTGCTAAACCTCCAAGGGAAAGAGTCAACTAACATGGTATGTAAGAAGAGATATAACCCAGGGCTCTGTCAGCTCACTCCAGTCTGGACCCTACGCGTATCGTCACACCCAAATCAGTGACTTCGGAGACTTGAGTGGGATAAAAAGGAGGAGAAGATCCACAGCATCCAAAAAAGGTTTGTTGTCTTTATTATGAGGCATATAAAAAGTTACAAAAGATAAAAACGTAGGCCTACATGTTTCGGGGAACCACACCCCTTGATCACGGCAGTACAGACTTTCACAGAATCACAGGTATATATGCCAAACATATAGATGCAGTGGGGAAGGGAACGCCCCGTGGGTGGGTGTGGTTACGTATGTGATTAGGCACAATTGCTAAATGCTGGACATAACACACGACTACTAGTGTGCACAATGCATATCAGACAAATGAGAGAGAAACATGAAAAAACATAAAAAATCATAAAAAAAAAAAAAAAACTCTTCGAGTCATCCCTATAGAACAAGTGTTTAAACGAGGAGGAGATTGGGTCCGTCTCCTACGTAAGCGAGAGGCTTTTTGGATTCTCCGCTTAGAAACCAGGACACCCAAAGGTTTAAACTTTAAAACTGGCCTATCATATCTATACTGAGGATGATGATTTAAAAAAAAAAAAAAAAATCATGTTTTTTTTTTCATGTGTTTTTTTTTTTTATGTTTTTTCATGTTTCTCTCCTATGTCTGATATGCATTGTGCACACTAGTAGTCGTGTGTTATGTCCAGCATTTAGCAATTGTGCCTAATCACATACGTAACCACACCCACCCACGGGGCGTTCCCTTCCCCACTGCATCTAAATGTTTGGCATGTATACCTGTGATTCTGTGAAAGTCTGTATTGCTGTGATCAAGGGGTTTGATATGCCTCATAATAAAGACAACAAACCTTTTTTTGGACGCTGTGGATCTTCTCCTCCTTTTTACCATTATTACCGGGTGCGGCCCGCTACTACTCCACCATCACACAACAAACCACCTATGGTGAGCTGAGTTTTTTCTTTGTTCATGAGACTTGAGTGTGATGTCTATTATGTATTTATACAGGATCAGGGCTCTGAAACAGTAATTCATTATGGACAGCTCTCCGGTTGGAAGTATGTGGATCATCCCTGCTTCCCAGTAATGGTTTACCCAGTTTGGTTTTTTTAAGTGTTTTTAAACATGTCTAGTGTGTTGTGTAAATTTGTTTCTGATGCTTTTTTTTTTTTTTTTTATATATATTCTTTCAATAAAATTTGATTTGTTATGACATAGTTGTTTGACTTGATGAGGGTGCACCCTATATATGTTTTTACTGTCTTTGGGAGACATCTTGAATTTCCATATAGTGACAAGGTCAGATCCTCACAGCTTTCCTTATACACATCCATCTGAATTTAGCTTTGCAGTTGTCCTGATAATAAGATTTGGTCATTGATACGCAGCGTCCTGATGGTTGTGTCTTTATCTGGAAACTGAGGAACAAGAGAATAAAACAAGAGGATCAGAAACCAGGAGAGGATGGATTTTTGTGCATGTGGCATGGATTTGGCATGAGATAAATAAGGCATGAGTGGTCTGATAAGCATGTGCATTTTTCTCTCTTGCATTATGATTCATTTCTTACGTAATGACTTGCACACAATATTAAAAGATGTAAAACATACACTTGGCAGGATTCTTGATGTGGTGGTTCCTGAGGCTTCTCAAAATGGCTACTAGTGCTAAGCTACATAAGATGGAAAGGCATGCCCTTAGGCTGCATTCACACGTCCCGTAAAATTGTCTGTGGTCGCGGATTTGTGTCCACGGACAATTTTAGAAACCATTTAAGTGAATGCAGCCATTCACACGATTTGTGCCACGACCCCCACCGTGATCCGCACCGCAAAAAGATAGGACATGTCCTAGTACAGATCGCAGCATGGATCCCCTACTGCCCGACAGCAGAGATGACAGGAGCGAAGAAGACAACTCCTCTCCTACTCGCCAATGCCGGTGAAGATGTGAGCCGGCTGGCACAAGGAGAGTAGGCAAGTAGTTGTCTTCTGCGCCCCTCTTCTCTCAGTGATCTCTGCTGCTGGGCGGCTGCATTTCTATTGGGGGGATCCGTGCCCATCCTGGCCTTAGGGTGTGTTCACACTACGGAATTTGTTGAATAAGCTGCGGCGGATTCCGTGCACGTTCCCGCTTGAACATCTGGCTGTTCCATAGGCTTCATTCTATGTATAGGCAGATTCCGCTGTCCGCCTAAAGAGCGACCAAATTCGCCAGAGCTTATCCGCGTGGATTCCATAGTGTGAATGCGCCCTACTCAATTGGCCACTTTATTGGAAACTTTTCTTTGACGTAAATGTTTCACATCTATTACTGAAAGTACGTAATCAAACATGCCTGCATGGCCACTGCTCCAGTTATTGGAGTGGCACAGATCTTCTCTTTCAGGCAAAATTAAATGACGTCATCATGTGAGGCCCGCAGCAGAAGACATGTGCCACTCTACAGTACAGGAACAGGGAGTCCCTGCTTTATGTATGTAGTACACTATGCAATTGGTGTAGAACACTACAAAATGAGGATACTTGCTCCTGTAAAACTGTGAGCGGTGTTGCGTACATTATATACCTCACCACTTACTTTACATTTTTAGGGGCACTAAATTTTGCATCCCAGGGCAACCGTCTTTTTGGCCCCCTTTACACTGTGACACAGACTCACAAAGCAAGAGGAACAGCCTCCTGCATTGTCTTTTTTTAAAAAAAGCGCTTTCAGAAAAAAAGAATCCCCACCAGTGTGTGCTGGGATCAGAGGTCACTTACAGGCTGCTGGTATATTGTTCTCCATCCACCCATCTCCAGCCATCTCCATCATGGTGAAGTCCTATCCAGTATTTTTCACCTCCCCCGTGTTGACTGATAGTTCTCTGTATAAACTCCTGTAATATATAATTCTTCCTATTAGATATATACATAGTTATGTAGATACAGCAGCCTGGGGCCGGTTCTCTATAATATCCTTATACATGGACACAGAGCCCATACCTGCTGATCCTTGTCCTTTATGACCAGTAGATCAGATCCCATCATCTTACACTGATCCCGACTCTGCTCCCATCTTCTCTCTGTTACTGAGAGGTAATAACACTGATCTCCATGGAGCAGCCAGTGAGGAGGACACAGGGGACATCCTGCAGATTAAAAAGCTTCTCAGAATTTCAGTGATAACAAAACAAGTCCTTACATTAATACTACAGCATTCCTATTGTGCAGGTTTTTTTTAGATTTAGATTGGAAGAAGGTGATTTTAGTGCAACGGTTCCATCTTTTATGATGTTCCATATTCACCAGGAAACATACAGTACATAGTCAGCAAGGTCTCACTGTAAAAATGAATGTTGATTGCACGTTAACATTTTGAAATATACATTTATACAGCAATAAACAGAGGTGAAGAGAAAGGCAGTATGAGTCAGGGGAGCTTTAAATTTAAAGGTACCTGATTTATCATTGCTGCACTTAGATAAGACACAGCAGCATATGAATAGCGTAATGGGAATTTTACTGTAAGCTGCAGAGTAGCACTTGAGACTTCAATAAAGCAACTATATCAAAGGGAACAAGAAACCTAGTTGAAAGATGATTAACATATAGAACATCACCTTAAAGGGGTTGTCCAGCGAAAATATCTCTCTTTCAGAGCAACTGGTTTCGGAAAGTTATACAAATTTGTAATTTACTTCTATTTAAAGGACAACTCCGGCCAAAACTATTTCTTAATATGTTATTACTAATGGAAAGTTAGACAAATTTCTAATGTACATTAATTATGGGAAATGCACATACAGGGCTATATTCCTTAATTTAGTAGATCAGGGAGACTTCAGATTCTCTAAAAAACCGTGACGTCACGAACCGGGGGTGTAATTACAATGGAGTGTCCAGCAGGGGCGCACTATATATAGAAGTTAATGAGTACCATTGACTTCTATATATAGTGCGCCCCTGCTGGACACTCCATTGAAATTACAATGGAAGTGTATGTAAGTGTATCATACAGTATGTTTTTACAGTACATGTTTATACAGTAAAGTATTTATGGAATACTTTGGGGAGCAAGTGTCTTTGCTCCCCAAAGTAATCCATAAATGTAATCAGTCAGTACATTAGGAGGGCACCGAGCAGGGTGGGAGAGAAGTGCATCTACCTCCCCCCCTGCTCGGTGCTGCTGCTGCTTCCATATGTACACAGTACTACTCCCTCATTATCTGCTCATATTATGAGCAGATAATGGGGGAGTAGTTCCTGTGCTAGCACAATAACGAACGCCGCCGCCGCCGCACCGCTGCTTGTCACAAGGGCTTCAGGATGCCCCCTCTGCCGCTCTTCCTCCTCCTCCCAGCTAACAAATTCTTGCTATCCCGCCGCCGCCCAATACCCAGTGATGTCCTGGTAGCTGCAGTTCTCCGCGGGACCCTGCCATAGATGCAGGCCTGTATTTAGAATTTAGAAACATCACTAATAGGGGATAGGGGTAGATGTTTTTTTTCTATCCCCTATTAGTGCTGTTCTGGGGTCACTTCCCTACACTGAGCCCCCAAAGATCTATGTACTGAAGTCTGCAGCCCTCAGGATATAGTGCCTGTAGTGCCTGCAGCTGTTGTAGTTGGATTCTAGTTTAAAAGTTTGCGCTAGTGTACTGTAGTGATCGCGGTGGGTGTCAGTACACTACCGCAAACAATACACTGACCTGATTATAGTGCAGTTACTAATGACTCACAGGTGACGTCTTCTCCGATTGCCGTCGCTCACTCTTTGCTTTCCTCTCCATCTGGCGCAGCCATCATGAAGACTTCTCCGACCACAACTCATCTGCAGGCGGACAACTGGGGGTGACTGGGGAAGGGAGGCAGTTGGGGTGACAGGGGGAGTAGCTGGGGTGACTGGGGAGGCAGAGCAGCTAGAGGGGCAGGGACATGGGGAGCAGCTGGGGTGACGGGAAGCAGCTGAGGTGACAGGGGGAGCAGCTGGGGTGACACTGACGGGGGGGAAGCTGGGGGGCAGGGGGAGCAACTGGGGTGACAGGGGGAGGGGGAGAATCTGGGGGACAGGGGGAGCAGCTGGGGTGACAGAGGGAGGGGGAGCAGCTGTGGTGACGGGAGAAACTGGGGGGCAGGGGGAGCAGCTGTGGGGAAGCAGGGGTGATAGGGGCAGGGGGACAGGGGAGAAGATGGGGCAGCTGGGGTGATAGGGCAGGGGGAGAAGCAGGGGGGCAGAGTGAACAGCTGGGGGGGCAGGGAGAGAAGCTGGGGGGGCAAGGAGAGAAGCTGGGGGGCAGGGAGAGAGGCTGGGGGGGGCATGGAGAGAAGCTGGGGGGGGCAGGGAGAGAGGCTGGGGGGGACGGGAGAGAGGCTGGGGGGCATAGAGAGAGGCTGGGGGGGTCAGGGAGAGAGGCTGAGGGGGGCAGGGAGAGAGGCTGGGGGGGCAGGGAGAGAGGCTGGGGGGGCAGGGAGAGAGGCTGGGGGGGGCAGGGAGAGAGGCTAAGGGGGGGCAGGGAGAGAGGCTGGGGGGGCAGAGAGAGAGGCTGGGGGGAAGGGAGAGAGGCTGGGGGGGCAGGGAGAGAAGCTGGGGGCAGGGGGATCGGTTGAGGGGCTAGAGGTGAACTTCCGGCAGACAGCCTGTTACACACAGGCACGGAAGCTCACAGCAGCAGCCCGGACTTCTCCCCTGCTCGGCACGGTTACGTCACTGTGCACCGCTGTCGAGCAGGAAGTTTGTGCATCGCGGGCTGCTGCGAGCTTCCGTGCCTATGTGTAACAGGCTGTCTGCCGAAAGCTCACTTCCCCCGGCTGACACTGCGCAACCCCCCCCCTTCCCCTGGGCGCGGACATTACCGGTGGGGGGCGGCAGAGGAGGGTTGAAAAGAAAGTAATAAAAATGCACCAGCCTAAACCCGGTTCAGGTTGGTGGGGGCCCCTTTGTGGTGATGGCCCAGAGGCACGTGCCCCTGGTGCCCATTCCTTAATCCGGCCCTGAAGACATGTCATCTATGGAATCTGGAGGAAAAAGCACTTGGCATGTGCACAGTGTCAAACACCTCTTCAGGGCCATTTCTAGAGGCGGGCGGGCCGGCGACCGCACGGGGCGCCGACAGCTAGGGGGCGCTGGTGGCTCCACTGAGCTGCGTGTCCCCCCGGCTGCCCGCCCGCTCACCCCATCACCTGGCTCTATGACCCCCTGCCTCAGTGCCACATCACAGGGGAAGACTGGTGCCCGGACGCAGCTCCGCCCCGCCCCGCCGCCCGAACATAGCTCCGACCGTAGATCCGCCCCCGACCGAACGTAGCTCCGCTCCCCATGGACCACCGGACCCTGCCGAGCACTCTGCAGGCTGCTGCAGACATCTTCTCCCTGAGCAGGCGCAATGACGTCATATCACTGCGCCTGCTGAAGAGAGAAGATGTGTGCAGGGGTGACGGCGGCCTGCTCCTCGCAGGCTGGAGAAGAGAGGGACCTGCTGTATGCTGGAACAAGGTGAGTATAATGGTTTGTTTTTTTGTGTGGACAAAGCATGGGGGGTTACTACTATGGGGGGACCACAAGGGGGCTTATTACTATGGGTGGGGGAGCACAGGGGGGCTTATTACTATGGGGGAGCACAGGGGGCTTATTAATATGGGTTGGGGAGCACAGGGGGGCTTATTACTATGGGGGGAGCACATGGGGCTTATTACTATGGGTGGGGGAGCACAGGGGGGCTTATTACTATGGGGGGAGCACAGGGGGCTTATTACTATGGGTTGGGGAGCACAGGGGGCTTATTACTATGGGTTGGGGAGCGCAGGGGGGCTTATTACTAGAGGTTGGGGAGCACAGGGGGCTTATTACTATGGGGGGAGCACAGGGGGCTTATTACTATGGGTTGGGGAGCACAGGGGAGCTTATTACTATGGGTGGGGGAGCACAGGGGGGCTTATTACTATGGGGGGAGCACAGGGGGCTTATTACTATGGGTTGGGGAACACAGGGGGGCTAATTACTATGGGTGGGGGAGCACAGGGCGGGCTTATTGCTATGGGTGGGGGAGCACAGGGGGGCTAATTACTATGGGTGGGGGAGCACAGGGGGGCTTACTACTATGGGGGAGCACAGGGGGGCTTATTACTATGGGGGGGAGCACAGGGGGGGATTATTACTATGGGGAAAGAGCACGGGGGGGTATTGCTATGGGGACTGCACAGGTGGGTTTATTACTATATTTGAACAAACCATGGGGGGATTATTACTATGGGGGGAGCACAGGGAGGATTAATACTATGGGGGGAGCACAGAGGGATTATTACTATATGGAGGCACAGCAGGGGATCCTACATACAGGGGGCAACTCACATACCTACCGACTTTACTGCACAAGACACAAAAGAAGTGGAAGTGCTGAACCTAAAATGTTTGTCTGGCAGGTTCACAAGAGATGAATTGTTGCTGCAAGAAATCATCATGGTGGACTGGACTGGATGGAGAGGAAAAGGGAAAGTGATGCCTCAGATCAAAGAAGACATCGCCTGTGAGTCACTGAACGGCTTTTTTTTTTTTTTTTTTGTGGTGGGGGGATGGGGGGGCGCTTTTAGCAGGATTCGCCCCGTAGTCAAAATGACCTAGAAACGGCCCTGCACCTCTTTCGGATGGATACGAATACTCTATGCTAAGAATTACTTTTTTTGTCATTCTAAGATGTTTATTCCTACTGTAAATATACCCTATTTTCTTTGCAGCACGTTGTCAATGATGTCATGCTATTGATAATAAAGAACTTACTGTCAGAGATGTGGTTATTTGGGTAAAAGACTTTGTTCAGAAGTCCTTAGATGAAAGGTCTGCTGTTAAGTGATCTCGGCATCAAAAGCATAAAAAAAAGATCTAAGAGAGGCCACTCCCCTATTTCCCACTCTGTATTTGTGTTATCTTCAGTATTAGGGCCCTATTCCACCGGACGATTATCATTCAGATTATCGTTAAATCGTTCGAATCTAAACGATAATCGTTCGGTTGAAATGCAGTTAACGATTAACGACCAAACGAGAAATCGTTGATTGCTTTATAAGACCTGGACCTATTTTTATCGTTGTTCGTTCGGAAAACGTTCGCAAATCGTTCGCATTGAATAAGACATCGTTCGGTCGTTTGCAATAGATACGAACGCAATAGCGAATAAATAGCGAAGGAAAAACGATCGCAATTACAATCGTAAGTAACGATTATCGTTCCATGGAAATGAGTGAACGTTTTCAGGTCTTTCGCAATAGCGGTCGTTTGAGATTGTTAATCGTTGCACAATCGTTCGGTGGAATAGGGCCCTTAAAGGCCCTATTCCACGGGTCGTTTAGAGGAGCAATATCGTTCGTATTCGGCCGATATCGGCCGCTACGAACGATATTCGTCCCGTGGAATAGAGTGCAACGATCAGCCGACATCGTTCATGTCGGCTGATCGTTGCAGTCGCTTGTTTTTCAACATGTTGAAAAACAAGCGACTGATATAGCAGCGATCTGCTGCCGTCTCTCCGTTGAATAGGAGCGTCGGCAGCAGACGCTGCTATATCCTATGGGCTGCCCGGACGATCAGCGATCCCCCGGGCAGCCCCCCCCCCGCAGCTCCCCGCCGCCCCCTCCCGCACTCACCTGCTCGCTGTAGCCGCGTTGAATAGCGGCGGCAGCGAGCGGGGAACGAGGAGCAAACGAGCGCTAATAGCGCTCGTTTGCTCCTCCAAACGACTCGTGGAATAGGGGCATTAGAGATGAGAAAAGCGAATCTGGTGAATCAAAATTTGCTGCAAGTCATGCTGTCAATTCGTTTCATTCTGCAAAACAAATTCAGGCAGATTCGTTAAGAGAATTTGCAAAAAAAAAAATGCTGTCTGGAGCGTCACTGGGCGGGAGAAAGAGATTAACCATTATCCCTAGCGCTCGTCCAATCAGCTGCAGGCCCCGCTGTGATGTCAGCACCTCCCCCTCACCCTCTTTATAAGGTAACGGAGGTGGCCAATCAGTTGTTTGTGTAGGAGAGAGCAGGATGGCAGCCATGAGAGGAAGGGACGGAGAGCAGAGGAATAGCGGAAATTGGATGAGTGACTGGCTGATATTTTTTTTTAAATTGTGATTTTTTACACTTTTACAACGGCATGCTTTAACAAATTCACCCTTCTGTAATAGTCCCAGTATTGTAGCTACTATAGTTTGGGCTGTTTTAGTAAAATTCGTTAAGATTTGACTCGCAAATCTAAACAAGTTTCAACAAAAATTTGCAAGGCTCGCAAAAAAAATTTCCAGCTGCTTTGCTCATCTCTATTTAGTGTATATATAAAGAATTTCAGATTCTAATTGGTGTTTGTCTGTTATGAGACAAATTCTCCAGGCTTAGTGGAAGAGGCCAGACAAGGCCCCAGTCTTGAGCAAGAAGTTTAAGACCGTAATAAAATTGAAAGAAGATCAGGCCAATGATTGGGTCTAATCTTAAGGACCCTATGGATAAAATGATTGAGGTTGTTCTAAAAAGAGCATATACATCTGCTTCTGCTCAGGAGGCTGTGGCTATTTCATCCATTGAGGTCTCTAGGAGCCTCCTGCTAGAATGGCTAGAATGCAGGATGACCTGGAGGCTGGGTCATTGGTTCATTTTAGCACATCAATCTGGCTTTTTCACAGGAGGCAAGATTGACGTCCAGAACTATGGCATTATCCACTGCCGGTCAAAGAGCCTTGTGGTTGAGACTGTGGCCTGGTGACAACCCGTTCAAGTTTCAACTTTGCAACTTGGAGTTTCAGACTGGAAGACTGTTTGGACCCGAGCTGGACAAGTTGAAGGAGTACCTTTCAGACAAGAAAGGCAAGTCTCTCCCATTGTCCTCACAAACTAGGTTTTGGAAGTCCTTTTGTAGAGGAGGATCCAGGTAAAGGTAAAGCTCGCTACCAGGAGTGTGGAAAAGGTGCGTTTAATTCCAGAAGAAGAGCCAACAAGCAGCTCAAGGATACAGCTAAGAAGACTGACTTCAGATGCCAGGGATATCCCCATAAGAAGTTGTCTCTCTTGCTTTCTAGAATCTTGGCAGATTTTAATAAAAGACCCAGGGGTGTTGCAGATTGTAAAAGATAGCTACTCTCTTTCTATAAAGTGTAGAAATAAAAAACTAAACGTATGAATAGTTCAAAATAATAAAAACCAAACAAACAAACAAACAAACTCTGTAATAGGTTTTATTAACCCTTAGAGGACCCGACCTTGTGCTTAAAAGGCTATAGCACTTGTATTTTTCCACCTAGAAACCCACATGAGCCCTTATTTTTTGCGTCACTAATTGTACTTTGCAATGACAGGCTGAATTTTTGCATAAAGTACACTGCGAAACCAGGAAAAAATTCAAAGTGTGGTGAAATTGAAAAAAACAACAACACGCATTTCTTTTATTTGGGGGGGTTTGTGTTTTTACGCCGTTCGCCCTGGGGTAAAACTGACTTGTTATATATGTTCCTCAAGTTGTTATGATTACGACGATATGTAACATGTATAACTTTTATTGTATCTGATGGCCTGTAAAAATTCAAACCATTGTTAACCAATATACGTTCCTAAAAATTGCTCCATTCCCAGGCTTATAGCGCTTTTATCCTTTGGTCTATGGGGCTGTGTCAGGTGTCAGTTTTTGCGCCATGATGTTTTCTTTCTATCGGTACCTTGATTGCGCATATGCGACTTTTTGATCGCTTTTTATTACAATTTTTCTGGATTTGATGCGAACAAAAATGCACAATTTTGCACTTTGGGATTTTTTGGCGCTGACGCCGTTTACCGTGCGAGATCAGGAATGTGATTAATTAATAGTTCGGGCGATTACGCACGCGGCGATAGCAAACATGTTTATTTATTTATTTTTATTTATAACATGGGAAAAGGGGGGTGATTCAGACTTTTATTAGGGGAGGGGGCTTTTTACTAATAACATCACTTTTATTTTTACACATATACTAGAAGCCCCCCTGGGGTTAGGGTTATTCCCCCTGGGGGACTTCTAGTATATACACTCTGATCTCTTATTGAGATCTTTGCTGTATAATCGGCACTCATTTGCTTTCGGCAGCCGAAAACAAACGAGTGCCGAGCCGGGGTCAGCGCCATCTTGGAGCGGACCCCGGCAGGTAATAGATACGGAGATCGCTCCTCCGGGACAACGTCCCGGGGTAGCGATCTCCGCCACTAGACACCAGGGAAGCGCTGGATCCGGTAATCGGATGCAGCTGTCATCTTTGACAGCTGCATCCGATTATCTAATTAGCGGGCACGGCGATCGGACCATGCCCTCTAATAGCCGCAGCCCTGGGCTACATGAGGAACCTGGGACCGTGGCGGTTAAGAGCGCGGCCCCGCTCTGAACGCGGGGAGGCGGCCCTGGACGTACATGTACGTCCAGGGTCGCCTAAGGGTTAAGCAAAAGAGTTTCCTTCTGCAGCTATTTTACTACTTCCCACCCTCACTTCAGAAGAAGCAGGATTTCTGTGTCCATTATGCTTTATGGAGTGGGCAGAGGCCGAGGGGGATGAGTGAGCATAAAGAGGAGAAAAGGCGGCCCT
The DNA here is from genome assembly GCA_027789725.1 of Dendropsophus ebraccatus. NCBI lineage: Eukaryota > Metazoa > Chordata > Amphibia > Anura > Hylidae > Dendropsophus > Dendropsophus ebraccatus. Next base: position 78,210,034 of record JAQFWZ010000009.1, on the reverse strand, counting down.
GCACAGCACATCATCCTGCAATTTTATCTCACCAAGCTCCCAGATAAGCAAAGACCTTTCTGACCATTAAATCCACTATAGAATCAGTGTGTCAATTCTTTGAGCAGAGAGCTGAGGCACATGTGCCCTCCCATTGTAATTGATAAAAGGCAGGAGGAGTTCCGCTCGGAATCTCGGTGCCGATTCCGTAGTGTGAACAGGGCCTTACAGAGTATCTTAAAATTATTGTACTATTGGTTTCTGCAAAAAAAATAAAAATAAATGACAGTTGCACTTTAAGTCCTCTTTGTCCTCACAGATCCCTCATCTTCCTCACCTTGGGGCCCAAGAGGCAACCCATTCTAGAGACAAAAGTTCTCATTTTTTAGCCATATCCGCTTTCTTCCTCACAGACGTTTTTCTCACAATCTCTCTGTACATACAGGAGTTTCTAAGACACTTTTGATTCAAGGTCCTGCACATTGAAATAAGCTCAGCACCCTTTGTATTCACGAAGGTAGTCTCGTTTATAATGGTAGTCCTGAGGCTACATGGCATAAGAAATGTACGAAATCTACACGATTGGCTCATCATGGCATCAAGATGTTCTGTCACGCCTGGGTTCTGGCCTGGACCTTCTTCATAGGCACGGGTGGGTGGTCAACCAAGCCAAGTCAGAGTTGACCCCTGCACCATCCATGACTTTTGTGGCTTTGGGGTGAATTCTCTTGAGATCAAACTTAATCTGTGTCCTCAGAGAATCAGAGAACTCTTCAGATTCAGAGAGGCGCTCAATTTCTACCCCCCCCCCTCCCCCCTAAATAACATACCTGATGAAGTATGTTGGCCTCCTTGCTTCTACTTGGGATATGGTACCATGGGGCCTATGGTATATGAGGCAGTTACAAAATGAAGTTCTTCAGGTTTGTTTACATTCTTTTCATAGACACTTGGAGGTCTCTGGGTGGAGGGACCTTCTTCCTGGCACCGACCTGGTTAATCCAGATTGAACTATAATGAACACAGACACCACATGTACAGGGTGGGGAACACATCTTGGAGACAGTACTGTTTCAGGAATATGGGCATCTGTAGAGAGAAGCCAGCCATCAAATCATCTTCAGAAAGCTGGGAAGGTCATGATGACCATGTGTTGCATATGTCAACAAGCAGGGCAGGACCAGATTAATGCTTCTGAGAGAAACAGAGAGAAACTTCTTGTGTGCAGAGATGAGGGTAGCCAGGTTATCCGCCATCCATATCAGAGGGATTCACAACATCCTGGCATTGTCTCAATCGAGGCCTAACTGTCCAGGGAGAATGGTTGCTAAACACTCATGTATTTTATGAGTTGGTTTCGAGGTGGAGTCTGCTGACCATAGACCTTATGGCCACAAGAAGCAATGCCAAACTGAAGAAGTTTTGCTCCCTTAGTCCGGCAGACAATCCAACAATAGTGGATGCTATGACATTTACATGGAGGTTTCACCTGGCCTACATCTTTCCTCCAACATCAATAATACCGGGGGTGTTAGTGAAGATCAGAAAGGACAAGGCATCTTTGATTGCAGTCATTCCATTCTGGTCGAAGACGTGCTGGTTTTCCCTCCTAATATAGATGAGTCAGGGAGAATTTTGGAAACTACCCCTGAGGCAGGTTCTTGTACCTCAGAACATTCAGACCTTCCAGAACCTGAAGGCATTCAACAGGGCCGTTTCTAGTATTGGGCGGGCCGGACGCCCGCACAGGATGCCCACAGCTAGGGGGCGCCCCGGCGGCACCCGACAGCGCCCGGCCCCTGTGCACTCATGTCATCTGTGCCCGGCCCGCCCCCAGCCCCCCCGGGGAGCGGTGCAATGGACCACGGGCCCCAGGGAGCTCTGGGATGTAGGCACCTCTCCCCCCTCCCTCTAGACCTCGCTGTTGTCTTCGGCACCGCCCCTCTCCCCCTCCCTCTAGTCCTCACTGGTATCCTCGGCGCCGCCCCTCTCCCTCTTCCCGCAGATCTCACCCCAAGCCCCATCTCTTCAGCTGACGCCAGATCCACAAGCAGGCGCAGGGATGATGTCATCGCGCAGGGGGATCCCTCCGGCGTCTAACAAGCAGAGAAGACAAAAGAACAGAGGAGGACTGGCTCCATGCCAGTATAAGGTGAGTATAATGTTTTTTTTGTTTTTTTTTATTTGAGGGGGATGCAGGGAGACAATATTACTATTTGGGGGTAAGGCAGGGGGACATTACTAATATATGGGGACAATACAGGGGAATATTATTGGTATATGAGGACAATACAGGGGGATATTATTGGTATATGGGGACAATACAGGGGGATATTATTGGTATATGAGGACAATACAGGGGGATATTATTGGTATATGGGAGACTGGAGACTGAGGGGACCATGTTTACCGCTTAACGACATTGGGCGTAAACGTATGCCCCCGCGCCCTGGTACTTAGCGCAAACGGACGTACATTTACGGCCGATGTTTCCCCGATCGCTGTGTGTTCACACACAGCGATCGGGGAAGATGCCCCCCCCCCCCCCCCCCCCCGTGCCGACGATCGCTGTTATCGGCTGATCAATACAGATCAGCTGATAGCAGCTGAATACAGCTTTCCGGGTCATTGGTGACCCAGAAAGCAATGGCGATTGGTGCTGTCCGGGACAGCACCAATCGCCATTAGTGTCCCCAACAAAGATGGCGCTGGTGCCACCCCCACGATCGCCGTGATAGGCCGGCCAGTACCGGCCGGCCCATCACGGCGATCTAACAGTTAAAAAGTGTCCAGCCGGGTGTAGTGTAGTGCACTATACTCACCTGATCCCGGCGTCCGGAACGAAGATCCGCGGGCCCGCGCGTCCTCTTCTCCTCGACACCGCCACTTCCGGGTTCGTTCGGTCTTCGTCGGATTTCTTCGTCTCTTCGGGCTTTTCCGTCGCCCCTGTCTTCACTGATCAGTTGCTTTGAGGTAAAAAGAGTTGTTGTTTTTTTTCCTTAAATTTTTTTCTCCTTTTTATGCGCCCTAAAGCCGCTGAGTGCTGATCAGCATCGCACGTAAGTGCGACGCTTATCAGCAACTCCTCCTTTTTGGCGTAGGGGCGTTTTTTCCCCCTATATCCTACCGCCACTGTCTGCTGATAAGTGCCGCACATACGTGCCTCATCCTCATCATCCAGTGACGTGTCTGGGGTTAGCGTAGCGTACGCTGCGCCCCAGACACGTCTTTTCCGCCAGTACCGTCCCAATAAGAGATCACGGTATGGCGTGAAATTCTACAAACTCTGTGAGAGTACCTCAGGGTACACTTACAGATTGGGGCTATGTTCACACTACGTACGAATACGTACGCATTTCATACGGCGCCGTACATGTGCGGCTGAAACTACGGGCGTGCGAATATTCGATGTGCGGGCGGATGCGTACGCAATGTGTACGCAATGCGTACGCATTGCGAACGTACGCCCGTACTCTACTTACGCTTCCTGAGCTCCCTACGAAGCGATCTGACATCGGTCTTTTACTTGGAAATCTTCGCCTAGCCCCGGACACCCCACAGAACCTTTTGGATCGGCATAGATGAGTGGAAAAATGAAGAAATCACCACTTCGTACGGAGCCGCGGGATACGCTGCGGGCGTAAGTTACAAGCCTTCCGGCCGGAAGCAATGGTATGGTTCTTTTCTTACGGCGCCGTATACGATCCCGGCGTACATTCGTACGAAGTGTGAACTGTGCGGCCGGGATCGTATACTTTGCATTGTACGCTAACTACGTAAGTTTCCGGCCGCATATTCACGGAGCGCACTACGGCCGGAAGCTTACGTAGTGTGAACATAGCCTCAGGGTGCGTGCACACTGCTGAATGGCGAAGGATAACCCTTTGTGCATTCCGCAGCTGGCACCCGACGGCGGACTGATGCGGGCGCGCGTCTCCACCCTTGTCATAGACTCCATTCTATGCTTTGGCGGATTCCGTCGTCCGTCCAAAGAATGAGCACATTCATTCTTCGGACAGAAGGCGGAATCCGCCCGTGCCTAGAATGGAAAGAGACACGGGCAGAGACGTGCGCCTCCATCAGTCCGCTGCCAGGTGCCAGCTGCGGAATGCACAAAGGGTTATCCTTCACCATTCCGCAGTGTGCACCTACCCTTACAGTATATGAAGGAAGGGACACCCAAATCCAGCCCCCAGATGCCCCCCTATTCTCCGAGATAGTGGGAAGATCGTCCGGGAACTGATCTTCCCACTCCTGGATAAAGGTTACCACCTGTACGGGGATAACTTTTATACCAGCACCCCCCTCTTCCGGTCCCTCGCTGCCCGAGCTACTGTAGTTTGCGGCACAATCCGAAAATATCAGAAGTAGTAATAGAGCCCTAATATTAGCAGCCATTTTCCAGGCCCTAATATTAGCAAACATTTTCCAGGTGACGTCCCCCACACTGGAGAAAGGGAGACCCCAGAAGAAGTGCAGAGTGTGGCGTAACAGAGGGATCAGGAAGGACACCATTTTCCAGTGTGACACCTGTCCTGATCAGCCCGGCCTCTGCATACTGGATCGCTTCAAGGCGTACCACACGTCATCAGAGTTCTACATTTTCTAAATTCTAACACAAACCAAAGCAATAACTTTTGCTACCACAAAAAAAACCCAAAGAATTAAAGAGTCACTGTCGTATATATATATATATATATATATATATATATATATATATATATATATATATATATATATATATATATATATATTTTTTTTTTTTTTTTTTTTTTTGCAGAAATCAATAGTCCAGGCGATTTTAAGAAACTTTGTAATTGGGTTTATTAGCCAAATCTGCCATTATCTGCATGTAAAAAGCCTTTTCCCAGGTCCCCCCCTCCCTCCTCTTTTTCATCCACTCCAAAAAATCTGAAAATTGTGACTTGTTGCATGAGTCGTACCCTGTCTGCTCTAGGGAGAGGGGAGGGGGGAGGAGGATGGAGGGAGTTAGCCGGCAGCAGAAAGCAGATAACAGAGGATTACAGGCACAGAGCTGGGTGACAGCTGTAATCTGAGCTCAGACAGGTCAGTGATGATGGTCAGAAGAGATAATGGGTGAGGTGTTTGTAGATTAACTCTTTGTTGTCCCGTTTTGGTCTTTTCTTTAGCTCTCTCCATAGGAGAACAATGAAGACAGGTGGGAGAGCTTCAAACTGCTTTTTCATGATAAAAATGCATTTTTTGGCTAATAAACCCAATTACAAAGTTTCTTAAAATCGCCTGGACTATTGATTTCTGCAAAAAAAATTTCACGACAGTGACACTTTAAGTCTTCTGCTCAAAAAATACAAAAAAACTATTAAACTACCAAAGAACCTCCTTACAAGGGAGAAGTATTTGAGCCAACCATAAATAATTAATAAATGATCAAGTTTATTGAAAACAATGATTCCACACCAACAGAGTTAAAAATATACGTACAAAAAATGGGGGATTACGACAACCGACAAGACAAACACAAGGAAAGGGAGACCACACGACATAAGCATGAAGCGTTAGAGAGAATGTAAGGCTTGCTTTGGCTAGTTAGTATAGATTATAAAGTGCAAACAGTGCAACATGCAATATACCAACATAACGCAAACAAAGCATGCACATGTAACCAAAAGATAAAAGGACCTATTTAAATATGGTTTAGTAATCAGAGGCACTGGAGGTAAAGTATATAAGTGCAAAAAGTGCTGAGTATTTAACTAGTAGTCACCTCAGATAAAGACCAAAATCTCCATGTAGGTTACATAGTAAAACACAGAGTACAACCACCATGCATGTCTGCCGTGCGGCTCCCTTACCCACAAAAACACCCAGGGGTGTCACTTGTGGGGGGTTTCCAGTATTTTGGCACCCCAGAGCCTCTGCCAACCTGAAGTCTTACAGTCAAAAATGACCAAATATAACAGAGGCGTTGAAATTCACTAGGCGCTCCTTTGTATGTGAGGCTTGTGGTTGCTTCAAATAGCGCATTAGGGCCACATATGGGGTATTTCTATAAACTGCAGAAACGGGGCAATCAATATTGGGGTGCATTTCTCTGGTAATAGGTTTATAATTATGAAAAATATTGAATTACAATAAAATCTCTGCACAGAAAATTAAGATTTTCAAATTTCTTACACACTTAGCTTTTATTTCTGTGACTCCCCTAAAGGGTTAAAAAACTTTCTGGATGTGCTTTTGCAGAGTTTGGTGGGTGCAGTTTCTGAAATGGGGTGCTTTGTGGGGCTTTCTAACATACAGGCCCCTCAAATACACTTTAAACCCGAACAGGTCCCTAAAAATATCAGATTTTGAAATTTTACTGAAAATTTGGAAATTTGCTGCTTATTTTTTAAGCTTCCTATTGTCTAAAAAAGAAAGATTGTTTAATAAATGCCGCCAACATAAAGTAGACATGTTGCTAATGGGATGGATAAACTTCTGGCTCCCAGCTCCATTAACGTTCAACTGGCGGCCTATCCCAGTGGAAGATTTCTTCAGGTCCACAAAGTTAAAGACTTCGTTAGAGCCATTACTAACATAAGACCTAGAATTGTGAAACCAGTCACCAGTTGGGATTTGTGCCTGGTACTCAAATAGTTATGCCTTCATCCTTTTGAACTTGTGGGTAATGTCTACATCAAGTTGACCTTTGAGGTGGCCTTTCTTTTAGCCGTCACCTCAGCCAAACGAATTGGAGAATTACAAGCCTTGAGAGCCAGAGAGTCTGATACCATTTTTTCTGAGGATAGTGACCTTCAGATTTCTACCAGATTTTTTACCAAAATGTGCCACTTATCAAAATATCAGTCTATTGTATTACCTGCCTTTGTTCCTGAGGTCCCTGAGCAGGACAGCTTTGACTATTCATCTTTGAACGTCTGTAGATGTCTTAAGATCTACAGTATCTACAAAGAACCCAGGGCATCAGGAAGGATGAGAACCTTTTTGTTCTGCATTGTGGAAGAAACAAAGGGAAGAAGGCTTCTAAACCTTCTATTGTCAGGTGGATTTGTGACAGTATCAATTTATGTTACACAACCAGAGGGTTTCAACCTCCTGAATTTACCAGGGCACATTCTACCAGAACAGTGTCCACCAACTGGGCTGAGAAATGTTCTGTGCTTTTAGATCAGATTTGTCAGTCTACTACGTGGTCCTCTTATCTGACCTTTATCAAACAATACAGACTTGCTTTTTCGGGTCATGGAACGGCCGGTCTCATACTAGGTGTGACCAAAGCCTAAATGTGCAAACTATCGATTTGAGGATGGGACAGACCCTCCCGGCATGACATTGCACAGGCTGTGCATGTGTAGTCCAAGCACTCATGATTCAGCAGCCATGTTGAAATTAAGCATGGTGAAGGGGTAACAAAAAAATTATAAAAACATTGTATAAACCTAAATAAGACCCTGCTATTATACATCAATAGGCAGTTATAGTTGTAGAAACTGACCAGCTTGCATGTGTAATATTCTAACTGCGTTCACACAAGGCATAAACTGTGATCATCCATAGACAACAGTGTCATCTAGTGACAAAAACGTGTAATGGCAGAAATAAATCAATCACACAAAAACACAGAGAAATGCAACAGCTGACCACAATTGCAAGATACAGACCTAATACAGATATGAAAATCACGTAAAGCAGCCGCCCTCAACTGCTAAAAAATATCTCCATAAAAATAATGAGGCTCCTGGTTACCATTTGCAAATAGTGTTAAGCATCCCACCAATGATAAGGTGGCCTCATGCTGGGATGGGCCTACACTGTACTATGGCTTCTTCATGGCATATAATAAGCCAATGCTCTGGGCATGCAGGCTCCATCTAATACTGGCAGAAATAATAACCATCTGCGTGGGATGGGTGGAGTGCACGACCACGACCCCATCTGGAATAAAGAAATAAAGATAGTCAGCTCTCCTAGAATACCATTTATAATGGGCAGGAGCAAGTTGCTATGGGGGGCTGCTTTTTGCCATTTTCATATCTGTAGTGGGTCTGTATCTTGCCATTGCAGTGAGCCGTTGCATCTCTCTGTGTTTTTGTGTGTTTGCAATTTCAGCCATAGAAATAAATCAAGATGCATTGCGGTGACCCAGAGGTATCCGGGTGGTGTTAGCTAGTTCTAGTTGCAGTACCACTGGGGCACTTGTCACAGGACCTAAGTGGTGTAAGCCTGGGCCACAGACACATTAAACAAATGGTCCCTTGTGGTGTGGTGCGAAGTGAAGAGTACCAGATTACTCAATCACATGGATAACTTTACTTGAAATATTTTCTTAAAGTGTCAGTAAAGTCTTTTGCACAAATAAATACAGTTAAATACAGTAGTGGTTTTGCACTTGAAGATGATTTCCAGTGACATGAGGTAACTAGTGATGACTGTAGTTATTTAACTTGAATAGGAACAGTCTTTTAGTTAGTTAGATTTGATTATAATATACTAGGACTAGGGGGCTACCAATGGGACCTGTCCGAGAAGTACAGAACTCTGTCGAAGGACTCTGGAGACTTCACATAAAAGAAGATACCCGTACTCATGGCTTTTCAATACCGCCTCTTGCCGTAGAGATTAGATAATGCCAGGTCCAGGAACATGGGCCCCTGGCTTTTAACAACTGTGTTGAGGTTAATCAAGGCGATCGAGGGCAGTGGGGCAAGTCGGCTACTTGCTGCTTCTCTAACCACTGGGGGCAATCCTTTGAGACTTTAGGATTTTCTGAGAAGATACTGAATCAGTCCCTCTAGATGTGGGCAGGTGTAGATGTATTCCTTTGCGCTTGTAGTTGCCCCTGCTTTAGGCTTAGCAGGCCATAATTTGTGAGACACACACAGAAACGAAGCATAGACTACCTCTCTTCTCCACTTCTAGTCTCTTACTATCCACCATGAAGGAAGTGGCTTGAGTGCAGGAAGCTGAGACTAGTCCCCCATTGGTGGAGGAAACCCTACGGTAGTACAATATCTCATTGGTTAGAAGGTTCTATGAGCTCACCAGACATAGGCTAGGACTTACAATCAGGCCTTGTGCTAACAAAGTAACAAGTAATAAGCAGGTGCATAACCTCTATCCATTGCAATGTGCTGGCATAATAAACAATATAATCTGTGGTGTCTTGTGGCCAAAAAAGAATATGACAATCTAAAAAAGTTTAGAGAAAAATACAGGTGCAGAAGTGTCAAGAGGAGGCGAAGAACCTTTTGGACAATACTTTCAATGCCAACTGAAAGAGAGTCAAAGACAGTAGTGGCACATTGGTTCCAGGATATCACAACACAAATTGTGTGACATGCTAAGTGCGATGCAAAGAATCCCCCGGAGCCCTAAGCAAAGGGCGACATGACTTTGGGAGGGGGGAACCTATAGCCCCAGCAGTCTTGTCTGTATAATGTTATACATTTAAGCACAGGTGGTTCTGCTTTAAGGGGGAGGGGTATATGCCTAGTGTATTGGTATGAGCAGGGTGAGGTTTAGGAATAGATATAACATCCTGTCTTTCTCTCACGTCCTCTCTTTCACTAGAAGATCTGGAGGAAAACATTTCTCTCCTGCCCTCCCTTTTTTTCCATCTCTAATTTAACACTAACTTTCTTTTGTAAGTGTAATAATGTATGTATTGTAAATATTATGTTTGTGTATGGTACCCTATGCAATGACAAAATAGATTTTTGATTAGTTACAAATTGGCATTACGCCTCTAAACCCAATGGAAGGGCAATCCTTCAGCCATGGTTCCCTAGAGGTTTCCTCCACAGAGGGGGTTTCCTCTCCTGATTGCTGAAGGATGACTTTTAAGTTATACGTTCATGGCATTGAATTAAGTGTGCAAAAATGATTTTAAAAAAATAAAATAAAATATGCATATTTTATTATCTGTCATAGTTTGGTTAGGCTCAGGAGTCAGGTGGAAGTTGCAGGCAAGTTATGGTGGACTCCTTTTACCTCATAGAGGATGTTAAATGGTGGTGAACAGGCTGAGGTTTGGAAGTGGCCAGCCTTAACCCCTTCGTGCTGCAGCTAGTTTGGGCCTTAATGACCAGGCTCATATTTCAAAATCTGACCTGTTTCACTTTAAGCGCTTTAACGCTCAGTGATGCTTTAACGTATGCTAGCGATTCTGAGATTGTTTTTTCGTCACATATGGCACTTTATGTTAGTGGCAAAATTTGGTCACTACTTTGTGTGTTTTTTATGAAAAACATAAAAATATCATGAAAAATTTTAAACAAATTGCATTTTATGAACTTTGAAATTCTCTGCTTCTAAAAAAAAAAAAAAAAAGTCGCAGCACATAAATTAGTTACTAAGTCACATTACCAATATGTCTTCTTTATTCTGGCATAATTTGGTAAACATATTTTACTTTTTTAGGGTATAAACACACACACCGTATAAGCAGCGTATTTGACAAAGCGAGCCACGCGAAACGTGCGTAGGGTGAGTAGGTGTGTGGGACTGGTTGCAGTATACGCATCCTCCTAGTTTGTATGTCCATTTGATATTTACTTGTTGGTGATTTCACCTTTATAGTTGCTTATTTAGCAAATTGCAGCTTTAAATAGGTTGTTTACCTTATGCACTTTATGCACTTTATTCTTTGCTGCTAATTAAATACTATCTACACTATTTTTTACTCAATGGAGGGTGCTTATACTGCCATGATTATATTAGTTTAATTCAACTTTCATGCATGTGCAATATATGACTTCATAAAACATTGCTTTATGTCCCATCACCGTTCTATGTATTTTGTGTTGTTTCATTCCCCCAATTTTTGTGCTTTTTATTTATTATTTTTTCTGTATGTATTTTAAATTAAATTCTACTTTAATAAAGAAATATAAGTATATTTATTTTGGATTGTCCTGCATTTTTTTGATCCTTCTTTGGATTTGTCTTTGTATAATACTGCTGCAATATGCAGCAAATACGCAACAAATACGCAGCAGATTAGATCTAAATAACTGAACACAGCATCAAATCTGCACCATCAAATCTGCTGCAGATCTGCTGTGTATCTGCTACGTATCTGCTGCGTATACGGTGTGTGTGTTTGTACCCTTAGGGTGTTATGGGGATTAGAAATTTATCAGCAAATTATCACATCTTTGTGAAAGTTTCCAAAACTGATTTTTTTTTAGGGACCAGTTCTATTTTAAATGGATTTAGAAGGCTTGTATCCTGAAAACCCCCATAAGTGACCCCATTTTGGAAACTAGACACCTTAAAGAATTAATCTAGGGGTATAATGAGCATTTTAACCCTACAGGGGCTGGAGGAAAGTATTCACCCAAAAAATGTTTCCAATAATATATACATTTAGATTAAAGTTTCTCATTTTCAAAAGGAACATGAGAGAAAAAGAACCCCAAAATTTGTAACGCAGGTTCTCTTGAGTAAAAAGGTACCCCATATGTGGGCATAAACCACTGTATGGGCGCACAGCGAGGCTCAGAAGGGAATGAGCGCCAATTAGCTTTTCCAATGCAGATTTTGCTGAAGAAGTTTCCGAGCGCCAGGTGCGTTTGCAGTGCCCCTATAGTGTCAGAAGAATAGAACCCCCCCAAAAGTCACCCCATTTTGGAAAGTTCACCCCTCAAAAAATTCATTTTGGGGTGTGGTGAGCATTTTGACCCCACAGGTATTAGAGGAAAGTATTCAAAAGTAAACAGTAAAAATAAAAAAACTCAAATTTTTCCAATAATATGTTCCTTTAGTTTGAAATTTCTCAATTTCACGAGGAACAGGAGAGAAAATTCACCCCAGAATCTGTAACACAGGTTCTTTTGAGTAGAACGGTACCCCATATGTGGGCATAATCCACTGTATGGGCACACAGCCGGGCTCAGAATGAAGGGAGCGCCAATTAGCATTTCTGAGCGCCAGGTGCGTTTGCAGCGCTTCTGTAGTGCCAGTGGAGTGAAACTTCCCCATAAGTCACTCCATTTTAGAAGGTACACCCCTCAAAGAATTCATCTTGGGTTTGGTGAACACTTTGACCCCACATGTATTAGAGGAAAGTATTCAAAATTGGCCAGTAAAAATGAAAAACTCAAATTTTTCCTATAATATGTTGGTGTAGTTTGAAATTTCTAAATTTCACAAGGAACAGGAGAAAAAATGTACCCCAAAATCAGTGGCAACGTGCGGTGGTCAGTGGTAAGGTGTGGTGATCAGTGGCGACGTGCGGTGGTCAGAGGCAACGTGAGGTGGTCAGTGGCAACATGCGGTGGTCAGTGGCGACGTGCGGTGGTCAGAGGAGATGTGCGGTCGTTGCATGCAATCTGGGGGGTTAAATATAATCTGGGGTGCTTACGGGCAACCTAAAGGTGGTCACTGGCAATTTAGGGTGGTTACGGTCAACGTGTGGTGGTTACGTGTAATCTGGCGTGATTATGGGCAACCTGGGGTGGTTACGGGTAATCTGGGGGGTTACGGGCAACCTGAGGTGGTTAGGGGTAATCTGAGGGGGGGGGGGGGGAGGGGGTGGTTAGGGGTAATTTGGGAGTAAACTGGAATTATTACTATAATAAAAAGTGTGTGTTTTATTTTTTTGTATGTTTGTTACTTTTTGCACTTTTACACATTCATTTTCACTGTATTACTATGATTACTGTGATATTTTCTATCACAGTAATCATAGTTCAGTGACAGAGACCAAATTGGTCTCTAAATTTTCAGAGATGACTGGTTTTGGAGCGCATGCACACTTCAGAAGCAGCCTGGACATCGAGGAGGAAGGACCTCCCTGGATCCGGTGAGTATATGGGGTAGGGGGGGTGACTGGGGGACAGGGGGTGACTTGAGGGTGGGGGTCGACTTGGGGGGGACTGACACTTCACTTTTTATGGTGACAGGGGATAAAAAGTGCCGGCAGCACATGGCACAAGCGATCAGTGCTATATAGTATATACCACTGATCGCTTGTACCGGGACCCCATAGGGGGGTCCCCGATCACTGCCCCATGCTCTCCGCTACCTCCGGTGGCGGAGAGCATGGGGCTTTGATTCATTTTTACGTTTAGATCACTGTGAACAGACATAGGGGGACATTCATCAAACTAATTGCGCCTGTTTTTAGTCTAATATATCTAGTTTGCACTCAAAATAAATCTGATATGAATTTATGAAGCTTTTTTAGACAAGACTAGCCAAATTAGATGCGACTTTTTGAATTAGATATTTTGTTGTTAATTAGATCAAAAGTGCGCCAGAATTCTTCTTTAGCTAAATTTATTAATTGCACAATTTTTTAAAAAGTCACATATATTGGCGCATCGCTATGTCTGCTCCGAACCAGGAGAATTTATTACACTAATTAAATGACCATTACTTTTAAGACACATTTACTATGGTATTAGACAATTTACATAAATTTGACTAAACACATTGGGGGATATTTATCATAATTTTAGACCAGTTTGTTTGGAGTGAAAATGTCGCAAAATTTTGCGCACCCGCATAGCTGCGCAAAATTTTGCGACATGTCACTGACTTAGACTGATCATGCCTACTTCAGCTTACGCTGAAAGTAGCCATGATTTATCATGTGCGACTATCTAAAATAGTCGCACATGGGTCGCAAACTCACTTCACACTAGAGGTGGTCTATTTCACCACCTATAATGTGAAGCGAGTTTGCTCCGTGGGTCGGGTGCAGTGCACCCGGTCCACGGAGTGTAAAGGGTTAAGTAGTGATGCAGCAGCATCACTACTTACCCCCTGGGGCTGTACAGTAAGGAGGGGTGCTTAGCGCACCCCTCCTTGCAGTACAGGAGCAGGGAATCCCCTTAATTAAGCCCGGATTCCCTGCCTACAGGGTTTCCCACCCAAAAGCAGAAAGCGTTCTGCTTCTGGGCGGGAAATTTAAAATCCCAGCAGAGAAGCTACAGTCTGGTCCCCAAGGACTTTAGCCTCTGGGAACCAGATTGTTCTGGCACTGCATCTGCACCAGCAAGGATGGGGGTTAAGTGCCCCCCTTCCTTGCTGGGGCAGATGCAGTGCGATCTCCATGGGGGCGGTTACCGGCTGCTGCTTCTTCCTCCTTCATTGTTAATAGCTGTCTTGGGATGTCCTGATAAGCCCCGCCCCCTACATGGGTGTCCGATGCAGAGGGCGGGGCTTACCGCCGCGGGGGGCGGGGCTTATCGGGACATCCCGGGACAGCTATCAACAATGAAGGAGGAAGAAGCAGTAGTAGGTAACCCCCCCCCCCCATGGAGATCGCACTGCATCTGCACCAGCAAGGAAGGGGGTTAAGTGCCCCCCTTCCTTGCTGGGGCAGATGCAGTGCGATCTCCATGGGGGTGGTGTTACCGGCTGCTGCTTCTTCCTCCTTCATTGTTGATAGCTGTTCCGATAAGCCCCGCCCCCCGCAACGGTAAGTCGCACCCCCTGCATCGGACGCATCCCGGGGCAGCTATCAACAATGGAAGAGGAAGAAGCAGCAGCAGGTAACCCCCCCCCCCCCCCTCCCCAGAGCGCACTGCATCTGCACCAGCAAGGAAAGGGGGTACCCCCCTTCCTTGCTGGTGCAGATGCAGTGCCACAACAGTCTGGTCCCCAGGGGGTTAAGTCCCTGGGAGCCAGAGTGTAATTCCAATGCTGAAGGTCACCCAGCTTTCCCAGGATCCTGTAAGGGTTAACCTTACAGGATGCTGGGAAAGCTGAGTTACCTTCAGCATGGGAGTTACACTCTGGCTCCCAGGGACTTAACCCCTTACTTGTTGTTTGTTTTTGCTTTTGTTTTTTCTTTTTTTTTTCCAGATCCCGGCATGCAGAGGATTTCGTCTGAGTCTTTTTGACTACGTCGATGACCGTTGGACTTTACTGTTCAATAAAATGGTCAACGAGGGGCGTGGGGGTGTTTTTATTTGAATTAAAAAAAAATTCTAGGTGTGTTGTGTTTTCTTTCATCACTTTTCAGACTTAGTAGTGGAAGCTGTCTGATAGACGGAATCCATTACTAAGTCGGGGCCTAGTGTTAGCCGGTATAAAATGGCTAACACTAACCCCCTATTATTACCCCAGTACCCAATGCCACCAGGGGTACTGGGAAGAGCCGGGTGCCAGTGGTCCCGGAGCGTCAAAATTGGCGCTCCTGGACTGGGGCGGCAGCAGGCTGGTAAGATTTAGGCTGGGGAGGGCCTAAACCAATGGCTCTTCCCACCCTGGTGTTACCAGGCTGCTGTTGCTTGGTTTTTAACCCGGCTGGTTATGAAAATAGGGGGGACCCTATGCGGTTTTTTAAATTATTTATTTATTTAAATAAAAAAACGAGTAGGGTTCCCCCTATTTTCATAACCAGCCTGGTTAAAAACCAAGTAACAGGAGCCTGGTAACACCAGGGTGGGAAGAGCCATTGGTTTAGGCCCTCCCCAGCCTAAATCTTACCAGCCTGCTGCCGCCCCAGTCCAGGAGCGCCAATTTTGATGCTCCGGGACCACTGGCACCCGACTCTTCCCAGTACCCCTGGTGGCATTGGGTACTGGGGTAATAATGGGGGGCTTAGTGTTAGCCATTTTATACCGGCTAACACTAAGCCCTGACTTAGTAATGGATTCCGTCTATCAGACAGCTTCCACTACTAAGTCTATAAAGTAATGAAAGAAAACACAACACACCTAGAAATTTTTTTTTATTCAAATAAAAACACCCCCACACCCCTCGTTGACCATTTTATTGAACAGTAAAGTCCGCCGGTCATTGACGTAGTCCAAACGAATCCGACGTAATCCTCTGCATGCCAGGATCTGAAAGAAAAGGGAGAAGAAAATGCTCATTACCTAGGAAGCAAACCAGGGCCAATGAGACTATTTAGAGACAATTATGAGCCAAACAAATCTGCACCACAGAAAATAGACCAGGCTTATCCCTGATAGTAAATTGCACTTTAAATAGACCAGTCTATACTTGCCAAAGCAGAAATAGACCACACCTAGAAAAATCCCCTGTTAATAAATCTCCCCCATTAGATTGGAAATTATGCCAAAACATCTTTGACAAAATCGTGTTTTTAAATTTGTTAGTAAATATCCCCCATAGTCTGTTCACAGTGATGGCGGCGGCCATCTTGGATATGATGGCCACCACGGGGAGGGGGGTTAGTGATCGCCCTACTAGGGGGGGGGCTGATCTGGGGTCTGAGGGACACTTATTCACGGTGGGGGGAGATGAAAGGCGGTGGCGGCTCCGGCAATGCCCGTTACCGGCGGCCGCCGCTATAACGTTAATAGCGGCGATCGCCGGTATTGGGGGCGTCCGGGATGGACCCCACACACTGCCCCAACCCCTCAGCTACCTCCGGTAGCTGGGGGGATGGGGTGGAGGCCTTCCCGGCCCTGCTATCTTATTCACTGCCATCGCTGTAAAAAGCTGATGGCAGCAGAATAAGGCCCATTAGCGACCGCCGTAAAAAGCCGTATCGGCGGTAACTAAGGGGTTAATGATGTCATAATGGTAACATCCAGGGGCGGGCATGGTGGTTAAACACAGGAGTGAGGATCTTCAGTAGGGTCATTGGGGCTCTTAAAGTAGACTGGCTCTGCTAGAATGGCAGCCAGAATGTGCAGCCCCCCTTTACTGCTGTCTGGTCGAGTGCTGTATGTCACACAGCTGGGAATGAATCCCAGTAACCTAGCACTTCACCTGACTTCTGTAATTGTTTTAGTCCTGTGATTTAAATAAAGCTGTGGCCATCTTAATACCAAAAAGTGTGTTTTGAGCCTTCATTTCATAGTCTGTATTTATTGTTGTTGGAGTGTTTATTAAAGGGGTTGTCCGGCGATAAAAAATTATTCACACAATAACACACATTACAAAGTTATACAACTTTGTAATGTATGTTATGTCTGTGAATGGCCCCCTTCCCCGTGTTTCCCCCCACCCACGCTAGACCCGGAAGTGTGGTGCATTATACTCACCGCATCTCGTGTCGTCCACGGTCTCCGATCGTCAGCAGTGACGTCTTCTTCGGGAGGCCGGCGGATCTTCCCGAGTGCCGGCCGCCCTCTGCAGCGTCATCCGAAGCTCAGCCGCGATTGGCTGAGCATAACTCGGGAAGATCCGCTGGCCTCCCGAAGAAGACGTCACTGCTGAGGATCGGAGACCGAGGTTGGCACGTGACAGGTAATGTATAGCGCACCACACTTCCGGGTACACGGGTGGGGGTGGTGGGACACGGGGAAGGGGGCCATTCACAGACATAACATACATTACAAAGTTGTATAACTTTGTAATGTGTGTTATTCTGTGAATAATTTTTTATCGCCGGACAACCCCTTTAAGGGAAAGCGAGGGACCATCCCATATCCAAAAGTCAAGTGACTGTGTCCAAAATGCTGAAGTGCAGAAAGTGCTGCCCTGAGGATTTATGCTCATGTTGTTGGTCATTTGTTGTGCACCATACTATTTATTATTATTTATTGATTTCTGCAATCTCTATAAAACTATGTGGTTTGGATCAGGTTTTCATTGATCTTCATCACGGCCAGTGTTGGTTGGCTTTTTAAATGTTTTTGCTCTTTTTGTCCTTTTGTGCAGTTCATATTCATAGAGGACATGCCACAGTTTACGTCTTTGCACAGTATACACAGCTGTACTTCCAGCACGGCTGCATAGAGGCATTTATGAAAGGCCCCCACTGTAATGTAAATCCATCGGCAGTTTCCAGTTGCGTTACTGGACTGCTGATGAAGTAGGGGACACTGGCCGACCTCTTAAATGCCATGGTCATGAATTGACTGCAGAATTTAATGGGTTAAACTGCCAGGATCAGGGGTTTCTCTTGTTCTGGCAGGTAGTACAGCATGAACTCATATTGGTCAGAATAGGGCCCATTAGTGACCACTGTAAAAAGACGTATAAGAGGTCACCAAGGGGTTAAAGATTAGATCTTCATCAATAAAGTAAAACTCACTAGTTATTGTAAACACGTCATAGTGATAATTATTTACTTACCTAAGGAAGTGTTAGTGCTGTTATTACAGAGGCTCTTAAGTTCTTCACCTAAATATTTCTCATTGCACATTGTACATACAAGCCTGTAATAAACTGCAAGAAACACAAAAAGGTGAAAATAGACAGGTTTTCTAGCCCCTTAAAGTAATTTTGAAGCTTGCCTACTATTATTATAATGTAATCACTAGTGTATAAAAGATACAAGAAACTTTGTAATAAAACTTGTAAGGGAAGAATAGCATCTTACTGGCTAATCAGCAGCGAACTCTTCCCTACCTACCTGCAATAGCTAAGAAATCTACTCACTACACAAAACGCATCTAGAGGAATACAGTGAGCACTACACAGTGATAGAAGGGAATACAGCCTCAGTACCTGTAATAGATAACAATACAGGACCTGGGCACATATAAATAGCAGTACAATACACAGGACTTACAGTATACTGTAAGTACAGACCAGTGTTTTTGTGTATTCTTCAAAGTGATCCTGTCACCCCCCCTTACTCTTGCTTCATTTCATCAATAGACAATGTTGCAGTGTCCTGGTACGGGTGATCCACTAAGTTTTCTGTCACCCAGGTAAAGGTAACTCTGTCAGCTGTCACACTAGGCGATGAAGCTGCCTTTTTGCACTTTCACCACTTGGTGTCTCACTTTCCCCTATCTGTCTGTTGTAAGAGCACAGTATTTCTACTGTATGTTCACTTTTCAACCAACCAATCACAGGTGCAGGTGCAAACACCAGCCCACCACCAGTAGCGGATTAGCAAATAGGTCCTTTTCAGACGGTAGCCCGGGGCCCTGAGCTCTTGGGGGGCCCATGGCCAACCAAAAAGTTTTATACTTTCATTAGTGTATTGTCTTCTGGCTACAGTTCTGCCATGATTTGCAAAAAAAATGCAGTTTTTTTACCACAATTTTGCACAAATCAGGGCATCGTGACATTGTGGTGAACCCCTGGTGGTGTTGGTCGGAGGAGCGGCCGGTCACTTACTAGGTGGTGACGTATGATTCCACGCCAGAGGTGGTTGGCCAAGATACAGCCACATCTTGAGGTATTAACTTTTGACGCCAGTGCCTGTGAGGCACACAGGTGTGATGGCACGCCTGTTTTATTTAATAAGGTCAGCTGTACCCTTTCCCCTGTGGTCAGTGTCCATCCGGGTTGCTACTGGGTCCCTTGAGATAATATCACGGATGGCCAGAGTGGTGTAATGACCCTACCGGATGATAGGACCCGCCACCCACAGCAAGGGGGAGTGTCCCAAGGTTGCAGTGTGTGCTGTGTAGGTGGGTTGCGAGTAATCACAGAATCTCTTGAGTATAGAATAGCTAGTTTACTATTTGGAGATGTGCGGCAGGTAATACAGAGTCAAAAATATGTGGTTTCTCTGGATAAAGCACTTGAAAGCACACTTGACAAAAGTTCCCAATAAATACTTGACAATACAAAGACTTGATCTGTATGATAAGTGCAGTGTAGGATATAGTCGGGTTGGTTGAGTTGTGCTGAGTGATACAAAAGGCAGAGAAGCAGAGAGAAGGATGCCGTGAGAGTCTCATTCCATGTAGTAATGTGCTCTGCCGGGATATTGGAGGAGGAGGTAGAATACTTAGAAGAAGAAGATGAAGAAGAAGAACACCTGCCCCTGTGTATAGACTTTGAGTTAGTCTTCACACCACCTTATGCCCACTAGACTCGGCTGAAACTTCCTAATGGGTGCCACAGGCCCCAGGCCTTGTTAGCCATTATTTATCTTTCTCATCTCCCCCCCCCCCACCTAATTTTTTTCTTCAGATATAATTTTCTTATTATTATCCGTGACACTTCTTATAACTTGGATAGTAAATTCTTAAGAGAGCAAGCAGATTTGCAGTGGCTAGTCTGCTCCTTGAAGTCTAAAGGAACTTGTACGCTAAAAACTTGTACGCTGCTCTTAAATGAAGCCTTGCTGATGCACGCCTCTTAGTAAATTAGAACCTGCGCCTGTCCGTTTGCAGGCATAAACCATGATAAATTAAATACGGGAGTAGGACACGCCTCCTCTCTACCTTGTTGTCCCCCCTTACCCACCTGTCAGATTTTTCACAAACCTTACACCAGGGGTACAGATGATAAATATAATTTTACATTTCAGATTTTAGCCCCATTTTGGTCTTCGAGGTAGGGTGATCCGCAGACTTCAAAGGAACAGAATCTGATGTGGAGTATAGAAAAATGACCCCAAAGACAGGCTCAGAGATAAAACCAAGATAGCACACCAAGAACCAAATCATAGTCAGAAGCCAAAAAAAAAACAAGCCATATGGTCATACACATACAGTAGTGAGGTAGAAAATCAGGAACTGGGTGCGAAGTCTGAAGAGAGGCAAAGGTCAGAACACTAATAATACACAGGAGAGACAGGAAACAACATGAGTGATACAGCTGAGGACTAACTTAGGCAGCTGTAAGATATATAGTAGCTGCCCTTTTAAATCTCCCACCAGATGTCTCTAAAGAGCCCCAGCAACCTTTCAGGAGCTATGGAGCAATCACAAGTGGCCCAACGCTCTGGAACTCTTGAAAGGTTTCAGCCAGCCTAGAACTCTCCTTGAGGGTGGGTTCATACGTACCAAATCCGCAGCGGATTTCACGCTGCGAGTTTGCAGCAAAATCTGCTGTTGATCCCTCCCTATTACTTTCACCGCTGCGAGTATGTAAAAATCAGCCCCCTTAACTCCTCCGGCCCAGTGCATACATTACCGGGTCCATGCTTCAGCTTGCTTCGGGGGCTCCTGGCATCTCCCAGTGTCTGGATGTCCAGCTCAGCCAATCAGTGCGCTGCAGTAGGGTAGCGCACTGATTGGCTGAGCCCCGGAGCCCCGAAGTGAGCTGGAGCGCGGACCCCGTAATGTATGCACTGGGCAGGAGGGGTTAAGGGGGCTGACTTTTACATACTCGCAGCGGGATAATAATCCTGCTGAGACTATGAAATCTCATTGAACTGACCGTAAAGATATTCGCTGCGGATACGGTACGTGTGAACCCACCCTGATAATGACTGGTTGTCCGATAGCTGATTGTGATGGCTACACATCCGTGACAGCATGATCTATCTTGTGTCATGCTGATGGCGCTGGAATGTGGAAAGGTAAATTCCTGACTAGAATGTTGGCTTCCCCCCATTGCCTTTCCCACACATTACACAATGATAAGACTTTACTAACACTAAAACACTGCAGTCCTCCTATGGAATTGGGAATAATGGGAACAATTTATGCTACATCCATTGATGTCACATTCTGTGTGCTATGGGGTTAAGCATTAGACCTGCCCCGGTCATGAGCAAATTGAAACTTGGAAAACTTCCTGTGGAAGAAGAGGCATAATGTCTGCTGCATAATTCTGTAACAGATCTGCTCATATTGTATGTAAGAGCTATATATAATATGACCTACCCAAATATCCAAGAGCACCACAAAGGAGAACCATGATGAGGATGAGAACTCTGCTGAGATTTTTGTAATTGTACTTAGATGAGTTTTTTTTCTGACTCTCTGCAAAAAATAAAATAATAAATTAAGGATAGTAAAGCTGATCATGCATAATAGATATGCATTGGCTAAATTCATCCATATAATGTGTAGGAAGGCCCCCTTACTCTCCCATAATAACAGATATTGGATCAGAGAAGAATTTGGCATGTTGGACTTTACCTGTCCAATCCTTTTATATTCTGGAATATTTTTTTTGTAATTTTCAATTTTGCTATCTATATTATAAAATAATCCTTACACTTGTCATTATCACTACTAAGCTGAGACTTCCTGTCTTGTCTGTGATGATACATAGGAGGTTGGTGGAAAGAGATCTGAACAGTATTTGGCTTTGTTCAGACAGTATTTTGATCAGTCTTTTGGGCAGTATTTTTTCAACCAAAGCCAGGAGTTGGTTGGAAATAGAAACTGGGCATATCTTTTCATTATAGTTTTTTTTTTGTTGGTTCCCATCCTAATTTTGGCAACAAATACTGACCAAAATAATGACAGAAACTTTGGCCAAAATACTATTTGTAAACATAGACTTACAGTGAATGGTGACACCAGTAGATAGAGAAGACAATAGCAGCTCGGCCTCCCCCTACCTGGGGATTGACCTTTTCACAGGTCACAGAGGTCACAGAGCATGCTTACACGTTTGTCCAATACAATAAATAGGGTTTAGAGATGTTCATTATGTCCATGTCCATGGGGTTTTCTGTGCAGCATGTCACTAAATCATGTTCTAAATAGGCAGGAGGCCGCCCTCATAATAATAGGCAACACTTTCACCTTAAGGGTATCTTCACACGTACCTGATTTGCAGCAGATTTCACTCTGCGAGTTTGCATCGAAATCCGCAGCGAATCTATGCAGTGTGACTCAAAGTCTATGGGGTTACATATCCGCATTGGAATTTTCATTCCACTGCGGATATGTAACTTGGCCCCTTTAACCCCCCCCCCCCCCCCCCGCCACCCGCAGCCCCGACCTGGAGCATACATTACCTGCTCTGCCCCGCGACTGTGTAAGGCTCCCGGCTTCCATCGGTCCCCATTACAGCAGCACTGATTGGCTGACTGCAGCCGTGGCGCCGAGCAGGTAATGTATGCTCCGGACTGAGGGCTGCAGGCGGTGGGGGTTAAATGGGCCGGGTTACATATACGGGTTACGGATATGTAACCCCATAGACCTGGTTAGAGTTTCGCTGCAAATCCAGTACGTGTGAAGGCACCCTCAGCTGTGTATGTGAACTTACCTGGTTCTGGATCCTCTGCTGGTAAATGACATCGGGATGCGGCTGTCCTAATGTCAGCATACACTACGGGGGGTGAGTCTATGTAAATAAACAATAGACAATAGTTATTACTGGGATTGACATATTTCATCTTCAGTCACTGGATCCCTTCATTCTTTTTTTCAACCTTCTACAATTCTCAGGTAAAGGTCAGGGTGGTCACATCTGTGTTTCTTACCTTCAGCCACTTTGGGAGGAGGCGCCTTATTTTTCTTGAGGTTTAGTTTGCTGTAGGTGACCTGTTCCATATTTCTCCGAGGTGTCACTGCGCTTCTCTATACCCAGTAAGTGAGACTGTGATTTCCTAAAATACAGAACAGATACTATTAACAATCTAATATACAAACACACAAAGCTACAACTTTCTCATTTGGGGTGAGTGTAACATGGCTGCATTTCTGTGTCCTTATTATACAAATATGTCAGTGCCGACAAAGGTGTTTCATTTGTTTCACATGTTATTCAGAATAAAAAAAATCATTATTTTTGGGGTGTGGAACCAATTGTCTGCATATCAGTGATTTCTTATGGGAAGTTTTGCTTTGGTATAAGAGTGGATTTGGATTACAAGCGTGACTTGGTTTAAGAGCATTGCTTTGGTTTAAGAGCTCCCTGTTCTGGGTGGGAGGGGGAGTGGAGGAGGGGCATGGTCTGCATAGCGGAGTCTACATCCCTGTACTCTGACCCAGGAAGTCTCCCTCACCTTCCAAATCATAGCAGATCCACTTCAGGCTGGGGCTTACATCAGGGGACAGGACTGTGGAGGTAATCTCTCCATAGCTGTAACCCCTCTCTCCCTGGACAGAGAGTGCTGCTATACTGTGCCCACATATGTCCTGCTCATTCCTTCATGCTCCCTGCAGTCTCTGTCAGCCCTTGTGTTTCCCATCCTCTCCATTACTGTACAGTAACTTATAATATCACAGATTCTGCTGTTTCATCTGTTTTACATGTTATTCAGAATAATAAATCGTTATTTTTGGGGTGTGGAACCAATTCTCTGCATTTCTATGATTTCTTATGGGAAAATTTGCTTCGGAATAAGAGTGGATTTGGATTACAAGCGCCGTCCTGGAATGAATTATGCTCGCAATCCAAGGCACCACTGTATATATTTTGTTCCCCCAGATACAGTACATTCCTTTAGTAAATTTGCCTCATTTCCCTCCCATTGTTGACTGTAATTTCTACCATTACCAACCAAAACATAGAAATGCAAATCTTAAACTGTGTTTGAGTATTTTTCTACTTATTTGCTGTATAGTGAAGCCTAAGTAAAAAAAAATAAAAAAATAAAAAATAAATATATATATATAATTTATAAATTAATCAAAAAAACTAAAAAAAAAAAAAGAAAAAAGGATACATTAGGAAATATAGCTACAACAAATGCACACAGTACCTTCTTAGATATGTTGGCTGATGGAATGCTTCTTATGGCAGGGTGTCCATGTCACCAGATAGAAGACAATTGCTGTATAATGAGAGCCACATCACGGTGCTTGCAAATATAACACATAATAAAAAAAAAACTAGAAATGAGTCCGTACACCTGAACAGCAGCTGTCTTATATATACTGTAGCTACATGGCTGATTCTGCGCAATTGTTTTGCCATAATTTCATGACACAACTTCCTCTGTGGTTTTTAAAAAGACATAAAGGGTCAGGCGTGTTACCTAACCTGAAGCAACGATGAGTGACACATTCTTTATCATAGAAAATAATGGTAGTAGAATGATATAGTGGGTAACATTTAGGACCAGAAACAATAAGCATGGGCTACACCATCCTTTTTTCCATGACATGGATTATGTGATCGCTGGGTGGTCCTGTGTTGATCATATTAAGTTGTAGCTAAGGTAAGTAAATGGGGTCATGTTGTGTTCCATGTGTCACCAGGACTGCAACCTATCTCAAATGGATTTCTTGCAAACTGTTTTGGCCACATACCTTACATTAGCTGCCATGCAACATGATCCATGTGGTACCAAAGTGATCTTTGGTCACATGACCCATGTCATTGTCAAAGTCATTGTGTAGCCCTAACCTAAAGAGGGAGTCTAGGCAAAACTAACAGGATAAGGGACAAGTAAGAGATCATGGAGGGTTCGACCTCCGTACATCCCTGCAGATCTCCTTATCGGGCCCTGGCTTCAGTGTAATGAATAGAGCCACGGGTATGGCACATGACCCGGCGGCTCTATTAATTTCTATAGAGCCGCCGGAAAGAGCTGAGACCTCTAGTTCTGTATACAGGTCGTGCTGTGATGTACCCAACATGAACATGCTGATGTGGTGATTGCTCGACTGGTCACTTGCTAGGTGGTACTGTGTGACGCCACTACTGTGGTGGTTGGTCGGTGGAGTATAGCTAAGCCAGGTGGTATGTTGTTGTGACGCCAGTGCTAACTCAGCACACAGTTCTTTGTGGCTGGCTATACCCTTTCCAAATGGTCGGTTACCTGCCGGATTTTGATGTGTCCCTTGGGCACTTATCATGGTGGTCCAGAGTGGTGTTATTACCCATCTGGACTGTCGGTACCGCCACCCACAGAAAGGGGAAAATGACCCAGGGATGGTGTAGCCTGTGTATAGGTGCTGGTCCAATAACCGCTGAGTCCCAGTACAATAAATAAACTCTTTTTTTTTACTGACAAATCTGCTGTGGTAGAGAGAGAGCTGAGTGCTGAGAGCTGGTAGAGGGACAGAGTAGAATAGCAATGCTGACTTGGTTGCGTGCTGAGAAGAGTAGAGAGAGTCCAGAGGAGTTTGACTTGAGAGTTCAGAGTAGTGGAGAGGAATAGGTTGTGAGAGTGCTGAGAATACTTGAAAGAAGAATACTTGTGCCCGTGTCTTGACTTTTGTCGCTATGCCACCTTTTGCCCTGCAGTGTCGGGGTACCCGTCCTATCAGGGTGACACAAGCCCTAGTCCTAGTTAGCTAGTTAAGTTGAGCGAAGTGTCTGAAGTTATACCGTGTCACCTGCGTTGCGAGATAGAGTACATAGGCTTTTAGCTGCTTTGTTCTATCTGGATCAGTTCCTCTAGCTTTTAGGATGCTGTCCTGCACTGTGTTTAAGTTGTTCACGACGTGGGTTGGGGTGATCCCTGGCTTGTCCTCTCTTTAGGTGTTTAGCACTGTATTATAGGTTGAAGTGTTGTGTGTGTGTGTGTCTTGCTCCTCCGAGAAACAGTAAAGAACTGACTAAGTGTTGGTCTACACTTCCTCTCCCCATGTGACTACTTTCTACAGGGTGTATGTAACAACCCCTGTGAGTGGTGTAGAAGAGAGTGTGAGAAGAAGGGAACATAGAGATAGGCAGAAGGGAAGAGCAGCTCTCATTGGTGTGCAGACCAGAATCACC
The DNA here is from genome assembly GCA_027789725.1 of Dendropsophus ebraccatus. Classification (NCBI taxonomy): domain Eukaryota; kingdom Metazoa; phylum Chordata; class Amphibia; order Anura; family Hylidae; genus Dendropsophus; species Dendropsophus ebraccatus. The sequence goes on along the minus strand of JAQFWZ010000009.1, from coordinate 78,183,880 downwards.
ATTGCTGGTGCACGGAAGAAGGAGGGGCGTGAGTCATCCCTTTTGGGATGTTTGGTTATACCCAATTACTCTGTATGAATGTCTCTATCTGGCTTATCTAAATGGTGCGGTTGCGCCTAGAATAGCTGTCACATGTCACATTTTATCATGGAATATGCTATCTTCCTATATGCAGGGCTGTATTTACCACTAGGCACCCGTGGTCCGGTGCCTAGGGCAGCACCTTGCAGGGGGGCAGCACCAGGGAGCAGGTGAAAGAAAAAACATTTTTTTCTGTTTTTATTTTTTCAGTCTCCCACCTCCTGTTCAGACTTGCCAGTAAATCTGGTGTCTTTTCCAGGGGGGTGGGGGGTATGGTGGTGTTGGTCAGATCTGGTAAGGCCAATCGGTGCATGAAGATGGGGCATCTTCAGGTTTAGTGCCTAGGGCAGCAGCAGTTTTTAATACAGCCCTGCCTATATGCATAATCTGACTATTCTTGTATCTGTGACTGTCAGACATCATAGCTAAAGGAATATATATCTTATTAGCATAATAACATCATACACAATATATCAAGTACTTAATGGCATGACATGGATTGTTGACAGCATAGTGTGTGGATAGAGGGATGTTCACCTGCCTCATGCTTCAAGCGTTTATCGGAGGTGTGGCGGCTGACTGCATCTATCCTCCAACACAACAAAACATCCATTGAGTCAAGATCATCCATAGTGGTACTCACTCAAAGGGGTATATATATACATCTTAAACCCCCCTTCCCTCTCTATATATATTCATGTTTATGTTTATTTTTTTGATTATTTTTCCGTGATCTGCTTATCAATGTGGGGTCATCCTACCCGGTAATTACACCATACCTGAGAGTCTCCTGAGGAGCCCGGCCTATGGTCCGGGCGAAACACATTGAGATGATATTGAGACAGACCAGACTGTTTTATAGGGCCTATTGGTCAATTAGGAATACTGTAGGTTCTTGTTTGTAAATATGAATCTGTGACCCGTATTTACATATCTGTATATCTCTCTGTGTGCCATTTTGGAAAAGGAATTTTTAATTGTAGAAATAAAAGTTAAATTTTAATAAGTGATTCTGTGATTTGTAAAAATATATATTTCACGTTTATGACAATACATTGTGCACAATTATCTGGTGCTACTTCTGTGATCCCCACAAACAAACAATAACCCTTAGTTTACTACAGCTGTGCAACATACATATAGAAATACACATACTACTGACATCTAGTGGCAAAACTTATACATGACTTCATTACCACTTTGCTTTTGCGTTTCAGGCTCTTAGGGGTGTTCAAACTAGCAACACCCGTGGTGGGTGTTACCAGTAGGGTAACAAATTGAACCCCTTCCTAAAACTTCTGGGGGAACCTACAGTGGGGGTGGAGGGGGGCTTGCCTGAACTCGCCGTGCAGAGGGTCAGTACAAAATGGATGCTGTCTGTCAACAGTACTGGCTGAACCTGGGAGGAAGAGCTCTAGTGGTGCCTCTTGCCCATCAATCTGTGTATGGTCTCCTCTTCTCACACACTACTGCATATTCTCTACAGATTGATCGAGGTGAGGAGGAGCCCACACTGCTGGACATGCAGAGCTTTTAGGATATATGATAGTGCTAAGCTGCCCAGCAGTGTTGTGAGTGACTTAACATCGATAATGTGATACCCTCTTACTGCAGAACAGTCCAGAAGTGCTAAGCTGGGCATTTCTTCTTACCTCCTGTGACCCCCCCCCCCTGCCCTTCTCTCAGCAGTTAGTACCATCGTGGCAGAGGCACCCCAGCATATAAAGCTGTGATATGTAATATGGTAACAGATACAAATGCAGCAATGGCCACTTTTTTTTTTCCAAAAGTGCTCATCTGAATGTTCCAGTACAAAGTGTAAGATAAATATCCGACCACTGACCATAAGTCAGCTACTCCCATAGCATTACTGAAATAACAACTGCTCTATTAACTTACTACCACCATAACCAGAAAAGGGTTTCATTATGTCTATGTCCATATAATATTGTGTTAGAAGTATCATAAAAACAGATTTTAAGTTAGCAACCATGTTGTGGAGAAATTTCTTCTGCTTTATACTTCAGTTCTTAAAGTTATGAGTCCACACTTATATCTATTTATAGCTAAAGAATATTACATGAGAAAAGAGCCACGTCTACTCTGAAAAAGTTCTCCATCTCCTGTTTAGCATAGCTAAACCGACAAACAAAGCAACAAGACATAGTAGCGATGAGCGAGTAGTGAAATATTCGACTTTCGAGAATTCAAATCAAGTAAGCACCAAGATTCGACTATTCAAACGAATGCTTGATCCCATTATAGTCTATGGGAAAAAAATTCTCGGCACTTAGAAATCCAAATTCGACCACTTGGAGGTCACCAAGTCCCTCATGAAACCTCCCTAAATGATGCCAACACCTCCGGAATGACACTGGGACATTAGGGGGAGCATGCCTGTGCGATGCCCTGGCCCCTGGGGGCCACTTCCGCAGTGCTGGTGTTATGAGCGGGCAATGACCGGGGCAGCTGCAGGGGTTATACTTGTCACGGTATAGGCCTGAGGGCGGCACAGCTGTAGGGCCGGTCTGTGGAATCTGCGGGTGATGATGGGCATGCGATTCCTCGCTGCACTTAGTCAGGGCACCAGTTAGTGGACACCAATGCCAGGGATCAGTAACAGCGGTTTTATTAAAGTTGAAGTAACTTGTAGTAACGAGTTCATCCGGTTGCAACCGGGTATATAGCAGGCTTTGACAAATAAAGCAGGAGTGGTGCTGCATAGGCTGGGAGAACACGTGCCGGATGACGGGAGTAGGAGTATGAGACAAATAGCGTTGCTGGGTGGATTAGCTTGAGAATAATACTTGCTGTGAATCCTTGTAGCAATGAGGTGAGATAACGGAATGACACCCAGATGAGAGAGAAGACTCCGGACACTTGAGCAGGCAGATACAGCCGAAGGGTAGTTTTAAAAGTGATAAGGATCCGGCACTCCAAGTGATAAGTTAAAAATCAAAATTTTATTGAATCATGTCTAAAAATCAGCTGAGCAACTCATGCTGTGTGGCCTGAAAGACTGACGCGTTTCGCGCATGCGCGCTTAGTCATAGTCTATGACTAAGCCACGTCATCAGCTGCTCAGCCGCGATTGGCTGAGCACAGTTATGCTCAGCCAATCGCGGCTGAGCTTCGGATGACGCTGCAGAGGGCGGCCGGCACTCGGGAAGATCCGCCAAGCTCCCGAAGAAGACGTCACTGCTGACGATCGGAGACCGTGGTCGGCACGCGACAGGTAATGTATAGCGCACCACACTTCCGGGTACACGGGTGGGGGTGGTGGGACACGGGGAAGGGGGCCATTCACAGACATAACATACATTACAAAGTTGTATAACTTTGTAATGTGTGTTATTCTGTGAATAATTTTTTTTCGCTGGACAACCCCTTTAAGTACAAGTGACTGGTCACATGTCTGTGACATCACTAACGGTCTTTTGGTTGTCAAGGAGAGAGCGGCCATTTTTCCCTGAGAGCTGTTGGTGAAAATCCTGATCCATCCAAGCTGGGAATCGGTTTGCTGGGACTTCTAGTTGCGGTGGAGATCAGCTGTTGTTGCTGGTGATTGGATCCTCTGTGAGTTGGATCGTGCTGCTGTGAACAGTGCTCGCCATCGTGGGACTGGATGTTGGCAGAGGAGCTTTTCATCTGGACACAGTGAGACAGTAGCGTGCACGCCAACGTATGAGAGACTGAGTCACTGCCTACAAGTAGTTAGTTAGTTAGTTAGGTTTCTTGTTCATATTAGGCCACAAGCCACACAGAACACACGTGTGGGACTTATATACCACAGCATTGCCTGTCTGACAATATTTTCGGCTGATTGTTGTCTTATTGTCAAATTGTGGTTTTAGATTTATTGTTAAGATTGTAAACCGCTGTGCTACACCGCGAGTGCGCCTGAGTAACGCATCCATACACAATTGTTCCTGTCTTGTGAGGGTATTAAGAGGTAAATAGCGTCCAGTCTATCTGAGACTGCTAATAGGTAAAAGCTGTTGTGAACATCTGGATTAGATAAAGTGTGGCGACAAGCTATGTAGCACAGGGGTCTCCACTAGTTGTTGTATTATTGTTATTATTGTATTATTGTGATGGTTTGGGGGTTATTGGTACCTGTAGTACTAGTATTGGTGCATTTCAGTAAAATTACAATTTGGGTTAACTTGGTGTTGGAGTCGTCTCTCTCGCTCTTGACTTCGCTGTATTCTGGGGAGCCCACCTCGGTACACGGCTTACAGAAGTACTACTACTCCCATTATGCCCTGCTCACAGTTCATGTGAGGGGTTATAGTTTTGCCACCTGCAGCCATCCAGATTGCAGAACTACAACTCCTATCATGTACTATTGGCAGGTCATAATGGGAGTTGAATTTCTGCAACAGATTAGAAGATGACAGTAAAGAAGGAGGGAGGCAGTGGCACAGTAGAACTGCTGCTCCCATCATGGTGTGTGGTTTTTTGCAGGACTACATCACATAATGGGAGTTGTAGTTCTGCAGCCGAGAACAGGTTGACACATGGCATGAGGGGGAGATGGTGACACACTTCACATGGGGGAAGGGGGCACAGTACACAAAGGGAGCACGATACATGAGGGGGGACGCGATGGCACAGTACATGAGGGGGAGATGGTAGCCCAGTACACAAAGGGGAGATGGTGGCAGGGTAGATGAGTGAGACGCAGTGGCAGGGTACACGAGGGGAAAACGGTGGCATGGTACACAAGGGACAATGTTTGTATATGTTGGCATACTAGACCATATTGAAAACACTTATTTTTTTCTGATCAGGAAATCCTGAAGGTTTTTCCTGATGGTTTCCTGAAGGTATAAACTGATTACTGTCAGGAAAACCTGATACTTTCCTGATGCCATTTGAGGCCTCCTGATCAGGATTTCCTGACAGTACAAACTGACACGGACGTGTGAATGAGGCTTGATACTTTCCTGATCATTAGGAAATCAGGAAATCCTAAAGACACAACTGATGGTTTCTGAACATAAAAACGGATTACTGTCAGGTTTCCTGAAGCCTTTATTCACACTTCAGGAAAATCTGTCCGTTTTTCTTATCAGGATTTACTGACCCATAGGGCTGCATTGAACACTGACAGCCTTCAGGATTTTTCCTGAAGGATGTTCTTTCAGGAAAACAAGTCGGGAAATTATAGAACCTGTCCTAATTTCATCAGGATTTCCTGAACGGGTGCCCCCATAGAAGTATATGGGAGCTCAGGAAATCCTGATGCTTTCCTGATACGCCCCATTCATATGTCTGTGTCAGTTTTTACTGTCAGGAAATCCTAATCAGGAGGCCTTAGATAGCATCAGGATTTCTTGACACTAATTAATTTTTAACTTCAGGAAACCATCAGGAAACTCCTTCTGGATTTCCTGATCAGAAAAAAAAAGTGTTTTCATTATGGTCTAGTATGCCATCATACATCACATGTACACACATTGTCCCTAGTGTACCGTGCCACCATCTCCAACTCATGTACTGTGCCACTGTGTTTCCCTCATGTGCCCTGCCATCATCTCCCCCTCGTGTACTGTGCCCCCTTCCCCCCCTTGTGTACCGTGCCACTGTGTCACCCTCATGCCAAGTGTCATCCTCTAATCTGTTTTTCCAGCCACTGGGGAGATACTGAACAAAAACCCCATTCTAGAACATTCTAGCCTTTCAAGCCATAATGGTTCAGGATCTACATCCACTGTTGGCAACTGTGGTACAAGTTGATGTAACTTTCCCACCTGAGCTCAACTATGGCCAAGTACCACAATAACGGTGAGCCAAGCACAAGAAGCCTGTCCCCAGAAAAAAGACATATGGTATATGCTGGCCTACAAAGTGTGGAGTGTCCCAGGAGAAGCCTTTGAGTCATAGTAAGACAGAGGTCATGACTGACTTAAGTACAAAACCTAGCCACCCCAAAACTGCTTCCCTATTGTTTCATCTGTTCATGTTGTAATGTTGTGTAGAATATAATAGAATTGTAGTATGGACATGGCCAGTAGTCAGGTGATGAGAGGTGCAGCGGTTTTTATATAGAGTATAATAGAATTGTGTTATGGCCGTGGTCATTAGTCAGTCATGTTTGTGAGAGTAACGTTTTATGTATAGAGTATAATGTAGTTATATGTAGTGATTTATGTAAAGACCATAATAGATTGTATTGTTGCCATGTCAAGTTTCAGGTTTTGCTTAAAGTTTAGCGTTTTATGTTTCATTTCTTTTTAAAAGGGAAACTCTTGTGGCTGGAAATAGTTGTGGTGTGCAGGCTGTATACTAGAGTACATGGCTGATAATACTGAGGACATCAGCTGCAAGAAAAACCACAGCTTACATAGTAAGCCTCTATATTACTAATGAACAAATGCACTATACACAGGGCAAAATTACCAGTGGCACCATTACATATTGGCTCAATAATTCTACTACACTGTTATTATTACCACTACAGACTGTATAGATCAGGGGTGTCAAACTCAAATACACAGTGGGCCAAAATAAAAAAAACTGGACAAAGTCGTGGGCTAACCTTGATAATTATTGATGCGCAAATGTGGCAGTCCTAGCACTGTCAGAGGAACATGCTGTGTTCCTGGCACTGTCAGTTGCCCTGTGCCCATATGGCACATTATGTCCACATGTGGGGTATTTTCGTACTCAGGAGAAATTACCCTACACGTTTTGTGTTCATTTTCTTTTTTAACCCCTTGTGGAAATAGAAAAAATCAAGGCTAGACCAACATTTAGTGTAAAAATATGTTAATCTTTACACTAAATCATTGATCTTGTCTTGATTTTTTCATTTTCACAAGGGGTTAAAAGATTTAAAAAAAAAACACAAAATGTGTAGAGCAATTTCCCCTGAGTCCGTAAATACCCCACATGTGGACATAAAGCGCCATGTGGGTGCAGGGCAAGCCTCCAAAGGGAAGGAGCGCCATTTGGATTTTGGAGGCTGGATTTGGCTAGAATGGATGATGAACGCCATGTCGCATTTACAGAGCCCTCGTGCTATTAAGACAGTGAAAACCCCCACAAGTGACCCCGTTCTGGAAACTACACCCCTCAAGGAATCTAACAAGGGGGGCAGTGATGATATGGACCCCTTGATGATGGGCACATTTGTACCGTGAAAGTGGAAAAATGAAAAATTTCCCTTTCACATCACATTGTTCCACATTTGTGCCCGTCACCAGTGGGGTCCATATGCTCACTGCACCCCTTGTTAGATTCCTTGAGGGGTGTAGTTTCCAGAATGGGATCACTTGTGGGGGGTTTCCAGTGTTTTGGCAGCACGAGGGCTCTATAAATGCGACATGGCCCTTGAAATCCTTTCCAGTGAAATTCAGCTTCCAAAAGCCAATTGGCGCTCCTTCCCTTTGGAGGCTCGTCCTGCGCCCGCTTGGCACTTTATGTCCACATGTGGGGTATTTCTGTACTCGGGAGAAACTGCGCTACATGTTTTGTGTTTTTTTTTTCTTTTAACCCATTGTAAAAATGAAAAATTGAAGGCTAGAACAACGTTTTAGTGTAAAAAATACTTTTGTCTTTTTTCACGCCATATTGTTCTGAAAATCTGTGAAGCACCTATGGGGTCCAGATGCTCACCGCACCCCTTGTTACATTCCTTGAGGGGTGTAGTTTTCTAAATGGTGTCCCTTCAGGGGTGTTTTTTAGGTTTTAGCACCCCAGAGCCTCTGCCAACCTGAAGTAGTACAGTCAGAAATGACCAAATATAACGCAGGCGTTGAAATTCCCTGGGCGCTCCTTTATATCTGAGGCTTGTGGTTGCGTTAAATAGCGCAATAGGGCCACATATGGGGTATTTCTATAAACTGCAGAAACGGGGCAATCAATATTGGGGTGCATTTCTTTGCTAATAGGTTTACAAATGGCTGTCTGGACCACCCATATTATAATCTAATGCGATGGCGGGCCAGATGTTGTTAAAACTCTGAAATGCCTGGCGGCCAAACGTAATGGCATTGCGGGCCAGATTTGGCCCGCGGGGCAGAGTTTAACATGACTAGTAGATTATATAGATCACACAATAATACTATGGAATTGTACAATAAGATGGTGGCAGCAGAGCCTGGTACCCAGAATGACACTAGGGTGTAACAAGAGATTGTTCTATCACCTGCACAACATAAACAGTGTGTAATAGGTGACGCTAATGTTATTTAGAGACGTTTTTAAGCTGGGTTCACACTACGTATATTTCAGTCAGTATTGTGGTCCTCATATTGCAACCAAAACCAGGAGTGGATTAAAAACACAGAAAGGATTTGTCCACACAATGTTGAAATTGAGTGGATGGCCGCCATATAACAGTAAATAACTGCCATTATTTCAATACAACAGCCGTTGTTTTAAAAGAACAGCAAATATTTGCCATTTAATGGCGGCCATCCACTTAATTTCAACATTGTGTGAACAGAGCTTTCTGTGTTTTCAATCCACTCCTGGTTTTGGTTGCAATATGAGGACCACAATACTGACTGAAATATACATAGTGTGAACCCAACCTTAAACTGCATATGCAGCAGCCACTATATGCTGTTCACATGGGAAATGCTCTTACAGGGTCTAATGAGGAACTACCATGTGCAAGGTTCTTGACCTACAGAATTTCTCTGTGTGAGACCAGCTAAGATTCCCACCCTTAACATGGGAAAAAAATAAGAAAATGTATACATTTATTTTAAGCTTGCAGTTTATAGTTTGTCTTTGGTTTTGCAGTCCACCATATTGGTGCTGGTGCACTCGCCAAAAGGAACAGAAAGGAATTTAGTTGAACTGTAGCCAAAAAACAAAACAAAAACATTTTGCATGTGCAGTGTCCTGGTACCAGTATGCTAGCCTATAATTGTTGTGTTGCTGAGAAATGCCTTGCTAATTATCCTAACCTATATCTGAGTATTATATGTTTCTTGTATATATTGTCATTTTGCTTTTCACACTGCTAAACAGCTTGAGGTACTGTATATTGGTAGTAAAAGGGTTAGCATTACTGCTTTGCATTTGCCACACCCAGTGGTCACATGTAAGGAAGTAATGGTCTGGTCCTATGACACTTCCACAGGCAGATCCCATGTGAAGTGAGCTATGAGGGTAGATTCTAACAGGTCCCCTGGGCCCTGGCTTAAAGCGACTCTGTACCCACAATCTGACATCCCCCCCCCCCCAAACCACTTGTACCTTCGGATAGCTGCCTTTAATCCAAGATCTGTCCTGGGGTCCGTTCGGCAGGGGATGCAGTTATTGTCCTAAAAGAACAACTTTTAAACTTGCAGGCCCGTGCCCAACGGGAGTATCTGTGCCCTAACTTTGCACCACACCTCCGTCCCTCCTCCCCACCCTCTTCATCATTAGAAATGCTCCAGGCAGATTGCCTCCTATTCCCCACTAGTGTGAATACTGAACATGGGCTGGATCATTAAGGACCTGTGCAATGTTCAGCATGGAGAAAATATTTCAGTGGCATTCCTAATGATGAAGAGGGTGGGGAGGAGGGACGGACAGGGTGGTGCAAAGTTAGGGCACAGATACTCCTGTTTGGCGCGGGCTGCAAGTTTAAAAGTAGTTTTTTAGGACAATAACTGCATCACCTGCCGCACAGACCCCAGGACAGATCTTGGAGTAAAAGCAGCTATCCGAAGGTACAAGCGAATTGGGGGATCAGATTGTGGGTACAGAGTCGCTTTAACTAAGTAAGAACACTTCTACTGTGTCCTCCAGTTTTTTTTGCTATAGCTTAAGCTTAGATGTTATCCATTTCCCTCTAAGGGCGGGTTCACACTACGGAATTCGCGCGGACAATGTCCACGGAATTCCGTCAGCTGTCCGCCCGCACATCTGGGCACCTTTCCGCCGGCCCCATAGACACCATTCTATGGGCCGGCGTATTCCGCTATACGCTGAAAGAAGTGTCATGTCACTTCTTTCAGCGGATCGCGGAATACGCCGGCCCATAGAATGGTGTCTATGGAGCCTGCGGAAAAGCGCGTGCCCGTGCGGGTGGACAGCTGACGGAATTCCGTGGACATTGTCCGCGAGAATTCCGTAGAGTGAACCCGCCCTTATAAAGCAATAACTAAACTGCAGCATATTCCTGTTACCAGTTCCAGTTGCTACATTTGCATCAGGACAGATTTGGGTCGCAACATGGTGGAACCATGACATCGAGTCAGGAAGTGTCACTCAAGATTGCCTACAGTCCACGCTGAGAGTAAAGTTCTACACAAGTACCTATTCCTATTTCAGACAGGGGAACTTTCTAGTCAAGAGAAATAACAGTTCCTTTAGGACTCTCTTACCAACACTTTGCCAGCATAAGTTGACATCGGTGTTTGGTGGCTAGATGACTGTCATTTCGGCATATGCCATACTGGTAGGACCTTGTCTTTAACATCATCCTTTCCAGTAGTGTGTAAGTTAACTCTACAACCTAACATCACTAATCTGCATATACTACACAAATGACACTTATAGTGTCCCTGCTGTTATAACTTTCAAAATCTAAATCAACGTGTGTGATATAAAGCAAGTTTGCAATTTACATTACCAACGGTTCTACCCCAAGAGCAAAGAGAAGCAGGGAAAGGGGACAACCCAGCCTCGTCCCTCTACTAAGCTTAAAGGGGTCAGATATTACACCATTGACCATCACGGAAGCTCTAACATCCGTATATAATAGGCGTACCATTTTTATAAACCCTTCGCAAATCCCAAAGCATCTTAACACCTCCCATAGATAGTCACTCCCACCCCACCTCGTCAAACGCCTTAATAGCATCTAAGGACAGGATGGAGTGGGACCCTCCCGTCTCCCAACTAAATATTTATAAATAATCTCTAATATTATACCTTGTCATACGATTAGGCACAAATTCACATTGAACCTCATGGACAAGCTCCCTGATAATCTTGCCCAAGCGCATAGACAGAACATTAGCAAACAATTTGGCATCAATATTAATCAACGAAATTGGCCTATAACATCCCACTTCTAGTTTATCCTTGCCTGCTTTTGGCAGCAGAACAATAGTTGCCTCTTCCATGGAGGCAGGCAGACTACCTCTATTGCTCTTGGGCTAGAGCCGTTGGCAATAAAAATAAGAGTTGAGCCACAGATCTTGGTTTTAGGGCAAGGGGAGGAGCAGACAAAATCTCTCTTTATGCTGACGATTTATTGCTATTTTTTAGAAAATCTGGTCATGGCTATACCAAAAGTAATGGGTCCAGTACAAGTAGGTTAATTCTCCGGGCTTAATTAAATTAAATAATTAAATTAAAGTGACTCTGTACCCACAATATGACCCACCCAAACCACTTGTACCTCCAGATAGCTGCTTTTAATCCAAGATCTGTCCTGGGGTCCCTTCGGCAGGTGATGCGGTTATTGTCCTAAAAAACAACTTTTAAACTTGCAGGCCTGAGTCAAACTGGCGTGGCCTACAAAATCTGTGCCCAAACTTTGCACCACCCCTCCGTCCCTCCTCCCCACCCTCTTCATCATTAGGAATGCCACTGAAACATTTTTTCCATGCTGAACATTGCAAAGGTGCCCTAACGATCCAGCCCATGTTCAGTATTCACACAGGTGAGGAATAGTAGAAAATCTGCCTGGAGCATTCCTAATGATGAGGAGGGCAGGGAGGAAGGATGGAGAGGTTGTGCCAGCCTAATGCATACCCAATCTAAACCCTGGCCATTGGGCACGGAGCTGCAAGTTTAAAAATTGTTTTTTAGGACAATAACTGCCGAACGGACCCCAGGACAGATCTTGGATTAAAAGCAGCTATCTGAAGGTACAAGCGGTTTGGGGGGACAGATTGTGGGTACAGAGTCACTTTAAAGGGGAATTATCAGCCGGAGACGCTGAGGAGGAAGGTATGTGTTTTACCTTCCTCCTTGGAGCCGGTCCCATGCTGTTATTCGGGGTAAAGTCCGCTCCGGAGCACAGTTAGGATCACTGCCTCACCACCACGGTGTTATCAGACCTGGCCCCTTCATTATCATTAGAAGGAGCAAGACGGATGATGCGGCAATGCTCTTAGGAATGCTCCAGAACAGAGTTTACCCCGACTAACAGCACGGGACCAGCGCCAAGGAGGAAGGTAATACACATAGCTTGCTCCTCAGTGTCCTGGGGGCTATAGGGGGCTATCAGCAGGTCAGATTCGTCTAACCTGCTGATAGTTCTCCTTTAACCCCTAGGCGACCAAGGATGTACCGGTATGCCATGGGTGACTGTCCACAGACGACCCTGGGCGCACCAGTACGTCTTGAGCTATGAAGCCCCGCCCCGGAGCGCGCTTCATAGCAGGTGGGGGCTGGCTTCAGTGAGCAGCCCGGCCCTCACCGTTAAAGACAGGCTGCAGCGATCGCTGCGTTTAAGTGTAAGTGACAGGGTCCTCTCCTGTCACTTACCGATCGCTGTATCGGACTGCTGGAGGTCTTGTACCTTCCTCTGTGCAGTCCGATCGGCGAACTGCTCATTGAGTCTGCCCCAGGCAGGCTCAATGAGCAGAATGCCTATAACACTGATCAATGCTATGCCTATGGCATAGCATTGTACAGTGTATGTAATGTAAGAATTGTATGTAAAAGTCCCCCAGGGGGACTTAAAATGTGTAAAAAGAAAAAGTAAAAATGTCTTTATAAATACCCCAAAGCCCCTCCCCCAATAAAAGTTAAAAATCACCCCCCCTTTCCCATTATATAAATAAAACATATAAAAATAAATAAATAAACATAAAATACCATAGCGTGCGTAATTGTCCGATCTATTAAAATATAACAAGCGTCATCGCGAACGGCGAACAGCGTACATGAAAAGAGAAAAAAAAAGTGCGCGGATTACCAATTTAATGTTACATTATATATAAAAAAATTAATAAAAAGTGATCAAATCCGATCTTCACAAATATGGTATTAATAAAAACTAGAGATCATGGCGGAAAAAATGACGCCCCATAGGTGAAAAAATAAAACCGTTATAAGCGTCACAATAGGCCCATTTTATTAATAATTACTTGCAAAATACAAAGGTTTTCATTAAAAAAATATATATATAACATTAGAGAATCTGTGTAACCTGCATATGGTTGTGTTCGGACTGACCTATAGAATAATAGTATCATGTCGCTGTTACCATATAGTGCATTACGTAGACACAGGAACCCCCCAAACGTTACCATGTTGCATTCTTTTTTACGATTTCACCAATTTATATCTTCATAAATAATATATTTGGAATTCCATCATACATGTTATGGTAAAATGAAAGGCACCATTACACAGTACAACTATTCCTGTAGAAAACAAGCACTTACATGGCCTGTAGATAGAAAACTGAAAGTGCTGGAGCTCTTAGAAGAGGAGGAGGAAAAAGAAAGAACGCAAAAATTAAAATTTGCGCGGTCCACTGGGTCATTTTGGGCCTGGTTCTCAAAGGGTTAAAGAAAGTCAGCAAAAATAAGTTTCATTCTGATTATATGGGCATCTTATTCTGTCACAGGAAAAACACATATGAAGTCAGGTGTTATCTCCAGACGACCACAGTGACATTTCCGTTTCTGACAACATCCACAGCAAGTTATTCACTGGCAGGGAATGTGGTGTGAGAAGTGTGTGTATATAAACCCCCCCCCCCCCCCCCCAGACACACACAGGCATCTATAGATACTCACACTTTACTGATGGGTATTGACAAGAGGCCTAGTGAGAAATGTACAAGAACTGAAACACTATAGGGTCCTGCATGGTAATATAACAAAGACATAGAAAAAAAAAAAAAAACGACCAGCAATTTACGAGCTAGGACAAATTGCAGTTTGTGCACTGGCTACAGGACATGCTCCTGCCTTCACTGGCTTAAAAGGGTATCCTGGAGAAAATGAGAACCACACAATGAAAAAGATATGAAAAAGCCCACCCCTTCTGTGGGGGGGGGGTATCCTTAAAGAAGACCTGAAACCCCCCATGCCGGGGTGACAGGCTCCTGACCCCCCGTTACAGCCCCCTATACTCACCTGATCCCGCCGGGTCCCGCTTCCTGATCCGGTCGGGTCACGGAGATGTCAGTGCCCGAAGCCCGGCGCGCGCTCTGACAGGAGAGTCAGATGCTCATAGAGAATGAATGGGGAGTCCAATGCTCCGTCATTTTCTATGGGCATCGGACTCTCCTGTCAGCTTCGGGAGCTGATATCTCCGTGACCCGACCGGCTCAGGAAGCAGGACCCGGTGGGATCAGGTGAGTATAGGGGGCTGTAACGGGGGGTCGGGAGCCTGTCACCCCGGCACGGGGGATGACAGGTCCTCTTTAAGATATTACTTCATATATGCATCAACATACCAAAGGACAATTTTTTTAAATATATATATATATATATATAAAGGCAAACTGCCATCTCATGATGCAGACAGCGGCACAAGCTAGAATGACATAAAGTCCTCATGATACTGGCCGCTGCACAGGCTACAATAGCACTGACAACTGACCAGAGTAGAATCCCCATAGCGCCACCAGGCTGTACAAAGGTGGAGGAGCAAGCCGACAGAGCTTCGAGTCGATGTGTCCGCCCCCGGCCACAACTTGTCCCCGCTGAATCTGCCAGACAAACATTTTCGTTTTCTCCCTCATACAGTATAGGATTTCTTCCTTCCTTCTGTGCATCCATATAGTAGTTAGGAATCTTTGTGTAGGTAGTATCCCCCATGTGCTATACCGCCTCCAACACACGTTACAGAGGTGAACAAGCAAATTTCAAACCGTGCAATGGTAGCGGCATAGCACACAGCTTACATCAGGGATCGTACTTTGTCTTGTGGGGTTGGTTTCTTATACAGCTCAGAACGGCTCTTGATTTATACTTGTAGCACTTTGCATGACAGGCCTGATTTGGGGTTTGTGCAATAGAAACTTGGCTGGTACCTATAATTACAGCAGTGCCAGGGCAGCGGAGCCCTTGTTTAACTGTAAAGTATACACATCTTTTGTACTTTTGTTCAGTTCCCCACATAGGCAGACAGTATATTCTATGATATTTGTTTAACCCCTTAAGGACCGGGCCAATTTGCATTTTTGCACTTTGTTTTTTTTTTCTTCCTTAAAAGGCCATAGCACTTGAATTTTTTCACCTAGAAACCCACATGAGCCCTTATTTTTTGCACCACTAATCGCACTTTGCAATGAGAGGCTGAATTCTTTCATAAAGTACACTGCAAAACCAGAAAAAAATTCAACGTGTGGTGAAATTGAAAAAAACAAAACAACGCATTTTGTTTATTTGGGGGGTATTTGTTTTTGCGCTGTTTGCCTTGGGGAAAAACTGACTTGTTATATATGTTCCACAAGTCGTTACGATTACAACGATATGTAACATGTATAACTTTTCTTTTATCTGATGGCCTGAAAAAAATTCAAACCATTGTTAAAAAATATATGTTCCTTAAAATCGCTCCATTCCCAGGCTTATAGCGCTTTTATCCTTTGGTCTATGGGGCTGTGTTAGGTGTCATTTTTTGCGCCATGATGTTTACTTTCTATCGGTACCTTAATTGCACATATGCAACTTTTTGATCGCTTTTTATTACAATTTTTCTGGATTTGATGCCACCAAAAAATGCGCAAATTAGCTTTTTGGGATTTTTTTGCGCTTACTCTGTTTACCGTGCGAGAAAAGGAATGTGATTAATTAATAATTTGGCCGATTACGCACGCGGCGATAGCAAACATGTTCATTTAATTTATTTATTTTTATTTATAACATGGGAAAGGGGGGGGGGGATTCAGACTTTTATTAGGGGAGGGGGCTTTTTATTAACAACACTTTTTTTTTTTGTTACACTTATACTAGAAGGGTTATTCCCCCTGTTGTTAGAGTTATCCCCCCTGGGGTTAGGGTTATTCCCCCCTGGGGTTAGGGTTATTCCCCTCTGGGGTTAGGGTTATTCCCCCCTGGGGTTAGGGTTATTCTTGTATAAGTGATCTCTCATTAAGATCTATGCTGTATAGTTATACAGCATAGATCAATGAGACAGGCACTCGATTGCTTTCGGCTGCTGCAGCCGAAAGCATTCAAGTGCCGACCCGGGATCAGCGCCACTACAGCGCAGACCCTGGCCTGGTGAAGGCACGGGGATCGCTTCTCCGGGGCAACGTCTCGGGGGAGCGATCTCTGCCACTAGACCACCACCGATGGGCAGAAGTAAGTAATCAGATGAAGCTGTCAACTTTGACAGCTGCATCTGATTTCTTTATTAGCGGGCACGACGATCGGACAGGCATCTCCAAGTATCTCAACTGGTCCACAGAATCACATCATACAAAGAAAGAGTAACCCTTTAGTGATCACAGCTGTGCAATACATATATACAAGTTTAGACATAAAACACTGACATCTGGTGGTGAAACTCACAAACACCTTCATCATCACCTTACATTTGAGTACAAGGCTTTTGTAACAGGACCTAGACAAGGAACACCCGTGATGGGACACCACAGTAGGAATAAATGCTCTTGCTTCAGTATATTACAGGCTTATATTTTCTCCAGCACCTCATAGCATGTTTCATGTACCTTACTCTCTTTTATATCCCGTACACATAGGGCCACATGTATCATCCGGCGAACGGATGATTTTTGGCGGAAAGTGCCGATTTGGTATTTTTTTATACGCAAATGGCCGATTTGCAAATAAAATATTTGCAAATCGGCACTTTCCGCTGAGTACGCCAGGGGGCGGAAAGGGGGCGGAAAGTAGGCGGGAAGTGGGCGGAACGGAGGGCGCGGACTCAGAGTCCGCGCGATTTATCATCCGTTCCGCCCAAATGTACGCCGAAAACCTACTTCAGTCCTCAGCTGGCGTAGGTTTTCGGCGGTGCGCACCGGCGCGCACAGGATTTATGTACAGGCAGTCCGCCTCAACATAAATCCCCGTACCGCCGGAGCTGCGGGGGCATTTTTAAGTCCGGAGTAAAAATCGCCGGACTTAATAAATGCCTCCCATAGAGTTTTCTCTGTTACAAAGTAGTCATCCAACCTCCAAGTCAATCTCAGTCACAAGCAGATCTTCTGGCACACAGGATACTCACTGTCATATGCTTCATCTCATTGCTCTCAATGGTCCTGAAGATCCAGAAGGGATCAGTCACAGCACTTACCATCCTTGTCCTGTCCTTTCTACAGCTTTTTCTAGCACAGTATTTTATTTGTGTTCAGTTCTCAGGCATGTCAGGAGATGTAGTATTCTAGGTATAACATATAATTGTATTATAGTAGCATCCAGTGGTCGCTCCAGTTATGTTGTGCTTTGTAGTGATCTTTGTATACTTCATTATAGAATTGGATTCTGGTCAAGTCCAGTGATCGGTCATATTGGGGTTGTAGTGTTCTATGTATAGATTATAGATGTATTGTCTTATTTCAGCGATGCGGGCTGGTGATAGGTTGGCAGCCATGGGCAGGGGTAGCTATGCGGTGTTGTGGCAGCTAGGTGGGTGTAGGGTCACTTAGGCACTTGTCACCATAGCCTGAAGTGCCGTTGTTACCCACCCCTGGTCAGACGAGCTCTGCTTCCACAGGTTTAGATAGCCCAAGTATAACCAGAATAATGTCTGTTTACTTAGTGCTTCAGTGCAGCACACAAAAATAAATATCACTTTAATACCTGCAGGTGCAGGTAGGAGACTGAAGTGGTAGTCTGTGAAATGGAAGGAAAGTGGAGTAGTGAAGGCCCTGTTCAATGTAGCAATGTACTCTGCCGGGATAGGGTAGCTGAGAGCAGTAGAAGAGATGAGAAGATATTTGTACTCATGTTTACTGACTGGCTAATGCCCTACAGTGTCAAGGTACCCTACCTGTGAGAGTAGTACGAGGTCCCAGGTCCCTGCACTTCCCAGAGCTTTCCAGAATAGCCGTGGAATACGTAGGCTAACTGCACTTTGTTTCACTGGGGTCAGTGTCTAACTGGACACAGGTCACTGTTCTGTACTATGTAGCTAGTATCCCTGGCGTGGACAAGGTGATCCCAAGAGGACATCCTTTCCTCCTGAGGGGGTCTAGCACTGCATGCAAGTAGAGGCTGCTTGCTTAGGGGAACTTTACACAGGTGCTTAAGAAACTTAGTGCAGCACTATATTATGATTATGTCCAGCACTGGGGTTAGGTTCTATGCCCATTTTCAGGTCATGTTTGAAATTAAATGTTTTATGTTTCATTTCTATAGAACTTAGTGGCTGGAAACAATTGTGGTGAGCAGAGAGTATATATCACACTGACCACACAAGGCGAAGGAGACGGGCTTTATTTTGGACACCAGAGAAAAACACTTCTTAAATGTGACTGAAAAAATTCAGATCAACAAATTAAAAATATGAAGTAAAATACATTTAGTAATGAAACATTTATCAGGGAGGATTTTATACAGTGACCCAGAGTTACTAAACCTTTCCATATCTTAGGAAATACAAACTGAGACTAGACAGATTTACGCCCCAGATTTATCACAGGGGCTCAGGCTGCATTTCACATGGTCTAATCTAAGTTTAAACAAAATATCAGTTGCTTACTTTATGCCAAATCATGATGCTGTATTTTTGGCAAATGAAAATGCATTTTAACCCGACCACCTTCTTCTATACACTGGTACTGTCTGGTTGACATATTTTGGTTATCCTTCTTATTCCTCCCTCCTCCTTCCCCCTCCCTGTTCCCGTCTTCCCTTCTCTCCCCACTTCCACCTAACTTTGTTTGCCCTCCCTTCCTGGAGCAGTGTTGTAGCTGTTATGACTGAGCATATAAGGCACATGTCGCCGTGCTACACAATATGATCTTGACATACATTCGTACTACATACATACATATATACATACTACATACATGCATACATACATGCAACATACATACATATGTGATGAGCCCCCGCAGTGCTATGGCGGAGGTACGGCCGGTCACTTACTAGATGGTTGAATGTGACGCCACTTCGGTGGTGGTTGGTCGAGATACAGCCGGGCCCAGTGATGTTATGTCGTGATGCCAGTGCCGGTTCCTCTACCCATGTGACTTCCTATCTCCAGCATATCTAACATCTTCTGTGAGTGGGTGAAGCGTGCATAAGAAGAAGTAAAGAAGAAAGTGATAGGATAGAAGAAGGAGACACTCTCATAGGTTCACCAATCCACGTGACACATAAACAAATGATAACCCTTTCCACACTTCAGCCGTGCGGCTACTAAATGCATATATCTATAACAGCGACATCTAGTGGCGAAACTTTATCACTACTACATCACCACTGACTTACTATAAGTACAGGCTTTTGCGAGGGGAGTAACCAATAGCCATACCCGTGGTGGGACACCACACATACATACATACATACATACTACATACATACATACTACATACAGTGGTTTTAGAGATATAATGTTTTTTCTTAACAACTGAATTGAAAAAAAATGCCACAAAAAAAGAGCTTGAACTTATTTATGGTTCCTAACATGCAAAAAAAAAAAAGAAGAAAAAGCTATGGCTCACATTTCCTATGCCTGCTGCACCAGGGTCCTTGCACACCGTGCGTCATTATTGTTTGTTATTGGTTTCAGTGTAAAAATAAAAGCGGCGCATTATAAGCCCAGATAGAATTGATGTAAAAACTTACAGTTACAGTTTGGCACATTTCTAAAATGTGTGAAATTTAATACAGACGGTAACACAAACTGTAACATGCACAGATATAGACGTCCGGTCTAACAGATAGCTAGTGAGAAAATATAATTAGCAAATGTTCACCATGTGTGAAGGAAGCCTTACAGTAACTGCTGTTTATAAGGAGGAAGATTAGTTTTAAAGGTGTAGCTGCAACTTTGAACCAGCACCTTAGGCCAAGACACTTACATTAGCTGTGATACAGCACTGGCCTGCAACATGACAGAGTGATCACATGGCCTGTGTTGCTGCACTAGCTGTCGTCTAGCCGCAAAACGGCCAAAAAAGACGTTGTGTGAGCATAGCCATAGGGGAATAGAAATGGCAACAAAAACACCATTGGGGTAGCTTCACACGTACCGTACGGCAGCGGATTTTCTGCTGCAGATCCGCAGCAAATTTGACTAAATGAATGAACAGAGCATTAAATCTGCACTGTCCAATCTGCTCTGGATCCGCAGCAGATTTGATGGTGTGTTAATTCATTTTTTGGCATTTCCCCCCCATTTCAATCGAAATCCTTCAATCACATGATGAAAAAATTCACATGACTGGTAATATTCATGGAATAAAACGCTTGAAAAAAATGCTTATGCATTATATACTAAAATGGGAAAACTACTAGAAAAAAAGAAGAAAAACTTGCAGGCTGTTTCTGTGCAATTTTTTTTAGCCCCCAAAAATGCTGTGCAAAATTTATGCCTGAAGGAAGCCAACCCCTTTGATTTTAGTATAAGGGGGAAAAAAGTGCTCCATTTGTTGGGCCTATCTTTAGACAGTTTAGGTCAGTTGTAGGGAACATTGGCTCTCTAGCTGTTACAAAACTACAACTCCCATCATGCATGGACAGCCAAAGATTTAGATTTGGCTGTCCAGGCATGATGGGAGTAGTCGTTTTGCAATAGCTGGAGAGTCAAGGTTCCCCATCCCTGGTTTAGATTATTATAGTAAGAGATATTGTATGATAGTATCATATTTTATTCTGTGTTACAATGCAATGTTTGAATGATAACCACCATAAAAAAGAATATCAGATACATAGAAGAGGAAAGCAGAGAAATAGTAACAAAGGACCAAGAATTGGATTGAAGAAATGGAAGAATTGATGAAGTGACTGCCTCCTAGTGGCAGCTTTAAGTAGCTGCCTTGAGGAAGCAAAATATTGTAGTTTGCAGGTGATGGGTGAGATGGTGATATTGATATGGGAGCCCTGCAATTATTTATATGGCCAATAACTATGGGAAGCACTGTGTTCATATATGGTACCTGAACGTTATCAAGCTCTGTTTCTGCAGTCTGATTCTTGTTTGTAGAGTGCCTCTTTATTTAATTTTAATAGTTGTCATTGAAGTACATAATAAAATTAAATATTTATAATTATTGATATTTATTATGCTATAGAGATGTGTTCACATCTGCGTTGGATTTACAATGTGTTGCAGGTTTTTGCAGACTGGAGCATCTCCTTGTATCTTCCTTTATACAGAGTGATCTGATCAGTATGAAGCCAACTCACAACATTCCACCGCTTTGCTTTATATAACAAAAAAATATATATTATAAACATCTACATGTTTAAAGTACAAACTATACAACTGTATGGACTAAACAGAGTCAGTGATTTCAACCTTTGACAGCTTTTTGATGACAACTAAATAGTGACATCTTATGGCTTTACCATAAACTCCCATAGACATCCAACCAATTAGGGTACTAACTATTATATTTTGTGTATGTATTGAACAAATCTGGGAACTTTGATTGTGAAAAGGTTCCCTTCTGTTTGACCCTCTCAGGCTTCCATAATTTTGTAATTTCCAAAGCTTTTTGATTGTGCTTTAATTTATATGCTTCTTATATATTTTTAGTCATATTTTTAGCTATAATCTTGAAGAATTTTAATAGTTTCTTTAAATAATTTTTGGTTTTTACTTGCTGACAAGTTTTTACGCTTATCTTAGGCATCTGTCAGGACCGCAGGTAGAGTCCGCCCAGGGATAGGACAGGGTGGGCATAGACCATGAACTCTGAACTTGGCCCGCCCATTTTCCCTGCCTACTTGCCACAAACAGTCCTAATGGACTGCGGACAACCACAAAGATGATCCCTTACCTGGGACAATGTGAAATACTAGACAGAGGCAAGACGAATGAACACAAAGAAGGTCACACAGACTGAGATAAATACCAAATGAGCAGCAAAGTAAAAAAACAGAATACAATAGAATAGTCAAGTAACAGTATATATAGGAGGTCAGGGGTCCAGTTCAGCACATGACCAGAGGTCCAGAATCCAGCCAGAGTGAGTGGAAAGAAACGATGTCAATCACCTAAGCAAAACAGAGGTGTGTGTGAGATGTAAAGTGGCCAGAGGGAACTCAACAGGGAGGAGATTGGTGTGGTGCACTATAAATACCAGAGCAGAAAGATTTGAGCTGTGTTCACACTGGAGCAAATGAAGCACAGAATAAGCACTAATTCAAGGCCAAAAGCACAGTCTTGGTTGTATCTTATGTACAGAGGACCGCGCCAAGGCAGGTACAGTCATGAAAGCATTCTTTTAATTTACCTTTAAAGCGACTCTGCACCCACAATCTGACCCCCCCCCCCCCCCCAAACCACTTGTACCTTCGGATAGCTGCTTTTAATCCAAGATCTGTCCTGGGGTCTGTTCGGCAGGTGATGCAGTTATTGTCATAAAATAACTTTTAATCCAGCAGCGCTGTGTCTAACGGCCGTGGTTTACATTTGTATATGCATTAGGCTTGCACCACCTCTCCGTCCTTCCTCCCCACCCTCCTCATCATTAGGAATGCTCCAGGAACATTTACTGCTGTTTGAGCTTTGCACAGGTCTATTAACGATCCAGCCCATGTGCCGGGCTGCCACAGGTGGGGAATAGGAAGCAATCTGCCTGGATCATTCCTAATGATGAGGAGGGTGGGGAGGAAGGACAGAGAGGGTGTGCCAGCCTAATGCATATACAAATGTAAGCCCTGGCTGTTAGACACAGCGCTGCCGGATTAAAAGCTGTTTTTATGACAATAACTGCATCACCTGCCGAACGGACCCCAGGACAGATCTTGGATTAAAAGCAGCTATCCGAAGGTACAAGTGGTTTGGGGGGGTCAGATTGTGGGTACAGGGTCGCTTTATTTTAACCATCACTGTGATACAGTATTAAAACCTCAATAGTGAGTCCATTCCAGAGTACAATACTGACCCCTAGTGTCCTAAGTGGTAACACAGCCTGTCTAAATCATTCTTACATTGTTACTACTATCATCCATTAAGCTGTACACCCTGCTGATAACCCACTATTAAGCACCTTATTATTGTGTTGATTGAGTATATAAGTATCCATAAGTTTTAAACACTTTTTGTTGCACTATTTATCGCATTGCAATAAAAGTTAGATTTCAATATATTACTGGTCCTCTTAGACTATTGGAAATCGTGTGTGAAGTCTAATGTACCATCCATGAGGACTTAGGGCATCCCTTATGATAAAGGTTTTGTAAGGGTAGCACAGTGTGTGGGTGCAGGTGCAGAGTGAGGAAAGAGTCCAGGACTTAATCATAGTATACTGTAGCTTTACTTAGAAAACTCTTCAGTGCAATACAGAGATGCGCACACTCACTGATCCCAGTAAATTGGTATAAGTCAATAGGAGTTTACAGTGCCCAGTGAGTGAATAACCTCTAGTGAGAAGCCTCTACTCCCCTGTCCAGATCCTCCACCACTGCTGCTCAGGTCCTGCCTGTGCTCTTCTTTCTAGAACTTATGATATTTCATCTAGATGGGAAATATTTACTCATCCCACAGATTGGTAGAGTGGCACAATCCTGCACAAAGGAAACATTATAGGACCCAGGAAGAGGAGGAGTGTCCGAGTGGCAGGAGTGGGGGATTGAGGCAGGTGAGTATAGCTTCTTTTTTATTCGCTACAATGAGATATTAAATGGGCATTGACACTTTAAAAACCTTTTGATATGTTATAAATAGTTTTTTGGATGTTTAGACTCCCATCAATCACTATCTCGAGAAGAAGAAATGAATGCTAAACTCATTCTCCCCCCAAGCTCTGTGCATGTGACCAAGGCACCTAAGGTGATTCTATGGAACCTTCTCATGTTATGTCAGGGAGAAAAGGGATAATCTCTGCACTTGTCCCTACTTGTTCTATAGATTAGTAGTTGTCTTAATAACCAGGCCATGTCCGTATGATATGCCAGAAGATTTTCAAAGTGTTAAAAAAACAACTCTTTACTTGAAATCTTGAATGGCTTCCCAGCTTTTAATATGTCTTATTCAGATTTCACATCTATTACTCTAATCTATTACTATACTACATATTACAAGGATAGTACAAGTTTTAATAGCACTGTCCCCTTACAGAAAGGAATATTGTTTTTAAATACAATCCCACTTGTGACACCAAATGTAACAATCCCTGGTTCTTAGTGATCCTCAGAAACAATTCCATATTAATTTTCCCTTGGAGCATAAAAACATGAAACATAACTGTCAGGTAGGGTACAGGGAAAACACGTGGACAGCACCAGCCCTTGACTGGCACCCGCCCCAGCTGTCCCTACCTACTTGCCTCAGACAGTACTAAGGATTTACTGAGGACAACTGGTCGACAAACCTTATGGTACTTTTACACGTTGCGATAATTCGCCCGATCGCACGATTTACGATTTTGAACGATGTTTTTTTTTATAACGATCAGCGTTTAGACGGAACGATACATCGTACGGAAAATTCGCTATGCGATCGTTTTGCGATCGCTTAAGCCTTTCTCACACATAGGGAAAATCGTTGAAAGAATGTTTACACTGAACGATCTGCGAATTTTTTGCGAACGATCAACAATGATTTAAGAACATGTTGAAAGATCAAAATGAACGATTTCTCACTCGTCGTTTGATCGATTGCAGCGTTTACACGTACGATTATCGTTCGAATTCGACCGTTATCGTGCAAAAACGAACGATAATCGTCCCGTGTAAAAGGACCATTACACTGAATAAAGTGCAACACTGAACGAGACAAGACAAACAAACACAATAAGGGATGGTCAGGAAACAAGGTCAGCAACAGATGGGCAGCTAAACTACAAAATCAGAATCCAGAATAACAGCAGCAAACAATCAATCAATCAATCAATCAGGAGAACGCTTGATCCAGGCACAAGGCTCTATCACAGGCAAGGGAATGAGACCAGGGGCTGGGATTTATAGTGGACAGGAACCTAGGTCAGCTGTCAGTCACCATCAAGGGTACACCTGATGCTTATCGACCGGGGGTGGTGAAGTCCCAGCCGCGACTACATACAAAAGAAAAACATAGCAGGCTGCTAGGTGGAGCAGAAGAAACACACAAGAGAATCACAGAAAGCCAGAGGTGAGGAGACCTGTCAATCACAACACAGCAGAGACAATTCGTGAATGAGCCACAGCAAGGAAAGTGCAGGGAGAACTGAGAAAACATGGACCGGATCACAGAAGTCATAAGCAAAGAACAGAAGAAAACCAGGAACGGACTTAAGGCCAAAAGCACAGTCTTTGGCGCAGAGGGTGGCACTGATCTCTTTTCAGGCACGATCAAGACAATAACTCTGTTAAATAGAAGCTTAGAGTTACGTCTCCTAACAAGATTAGTAGGCAAATGTTTTTCCGCTGTAAGTTCATATCTGTATATTGGGATGCGGATCAGTCCTCGTACCTGCAGGGATTGGATGAAGTAACTGCATCACCCCTATTGACACCTTCCTGACACACCTGCCATCACTGGTGACACCTCTTTTTCCTCAGTCATATACTGTAGCTTATATTGCTGTTAATAAATTTTATGACTCGTCAATTTGTAGCTAAAAAAACACAACACTTCATCCCCTTGAATTACTACTGAGTTAAAAGCCTGACTAACCACACACTTGTGGTTAAGCTTTGCTCTGCTGCTATGTTGTAATATTATGCTACATGTGTGCGCTAGCAACCATAAGATCAGAAGACCAGACAAAGCAATGGTTACTGCGTACCTGTCACCTAAGAAAAACTGATGACATGTCACAGAGATATCAAAGGTTTTTATTGGTCTTGGTTTAAGTGCTCAGACCACAACCGATCAGAAGAATGAGTGGGGGAAAAGGCTCTCTACCACACTCCTCTCTCCTCTCTGTATCTATGTAAAGAGACAGCTTCATTAGAGATGAGCGAGAAGTGAAATATTCAACTTTCGAGAATTCGAATTGAATAGGCACCGATATTCGACTATTTGAACAAATACTTGATCCCATTATAGTCTATGGGAAAAAAATTCTCGGCACTTGGAAATCCAAATTCGACCACTTGGAGGTCACAAAGTCCCCCACGAAATCTCCCTAAATGATGCCAACACCTCCGGAATGACACTGGGACATTAGGGGGAGCATGCCTGGGTGCACCCAACACCCCAAAATCACAGTATAATGCCACTCTCCGCAGTTGCAAATGAAAAATATTTGTGAACGCTTCACGGCAATGTTCACACATTTCTTTCGTATTTCTTGCGCAGCGTTACATACATGATGCCAATGTGCGTCCGTAGAGTGTATTGTTATTCGCGTGTATCACACGTCATGCTGTACGAATGTTACTGGAACAGTATGTATGACATGCTTTTTTCTGGGCTACTGGAACAATAGGTATCATGTGCCTTTTACTGGGCAACTGGCACAATATGTGTAACGTGCCCTTAGTGGGCTAAACCGGGGACACTATAAGTCACTTGTACACACAGGTTACTGGAATGAATACACCTGATGCTGCTGCTGTTATCATCTATTTCTTAGCACTGAGAAGCTTTTGATTCAGAGATGACTTTTTCGCTGGATCTTAGCCCTGAAAAGGACTTTTGGGTTCTGTAGTAATCCTGCCTAACCAAAACACTACTAAAACCTATCTCTCCCTGCTCCAAGATCTTTCCCTGGCTAGGTTAAAAGATCATCTGTGGGCGAGAGGCGGGAGCCAAGTATTAAATATTCGAGGTCATGTGGTTCAGCCATCCAATGAGGGTAGACGCCGTTTTCGCGCTGCGTCTGTACTCCGAGGGTCCCTCACGGACTCCCTGCATGGTGATTGGATTAAAAAAAAGTGCCAAGTGCGATGGGAGGGCTTTCAAATGTTTCCCACGTATTCGTCTCACTACTCGATTGAATTAGAATCTTTCAAATACCGCAATATTCGATCGAATACCATCTCAATTGAATTGTATTCGCTCATCTCTAGGCTCCATATATTTATATTATGTGGTGGCCTTGGCCAGGTGACACAAAATCAAGAGAGAACTCACAATGTGCTGATTTGTCCCATCTCATTCTCCTGATCAGTCAAGGTCTGAAAAGTCAACCCCCAAAATTTTGATACTGGTGACAGTGCCTAGTCCTTCTGGATAAAGATATATAACACCATGTTTGATAAATCTCTCCCTTTATAACCCTATTACACATACTGCCCACCTACTTTTGGACCACCCTGTATATTTCTTGAGCATTTAACTTTTCTCCATTCTGACTTATCTTCTGTTATGTTCTAGTTGTTAACTTGACAGTTTTATTTGTTCTTCCTTCCATTCCTCACGTCTCTGCATCAGGGCCTAATAGGCCCATCTGTATAAGTTTGCACTTGCACCATAACTCCTTGAGCCGCTGCGAGATAGCAAAACAATTAAGTAAACAATGGCAGCTGATTCTGTTTCTATGTACTGTAACAGTCAATGTGTACTCTTTATGATACTACATTGCATTTATTTTTCTGCTATATCACATTACATTACTGTACAGTTATGTTCTAAATGCTGCAAATAAATTTTTTTTTTTTTTTTTTTTATTTGCAGCATTTAGAACAAAACTGTACAGTAACGTAATGTGATATAGCAGAAAAATAAATGCAATGTAGTATCAGAAAGAGTACACATTGACTGTGACATAAATTTAGTTTTATATATATATATATATATATATATATATATATATATATATAAACTGTATAGTATATATATACACACATAAAATGAATATGTCACCCCCTAACTGCCCACCAAGCTGGTGGTAATTGCTGGATAGATACCAACAGAAGCATTCAGATTATAGCTCTGTTGCCTGTATCTATGGTTTTATTTTAATGAAAAAGTTCCTTTTTTTGGGTTATGAATAGTGTCAAAGAAGCGGGGTCTATCATTTCATGGGCCTTAGCACTGCTGTATCACTGTATTGTATGCCCTCCCCTTCAATAATTAGCAAAGTACACTGTGTATATAACACAGGGAGGTGTTGCGGTGCTAGGATGGAGAGTATTATTATTATTATTATTATTATTATTATTATTATTATTATTATTTTTACTAAAATAAAAACACAGGCAACAAAGGTATGTTCTGAATACTTGTATCTACATCTTGGTATCCATCCAGCAGTGCTACTAGCTGGGTAAACCGTCAGGGGGTGACAGATTCGTTTTAAAGGTGTTGCCCAGGGAGCTCATCTGTGATTCCAAATCTTGGAAGAAATATGTATGTATCCCTTCCAAGTCATAGAGGGGTGGTGGAATGCCAGGAAGTAGGAGGCTTCAGCCATTTTCTGCTTTCTGGAAAACCACTTTAAACATCTAAAGGCCATGTTCACACAACGTACATGTTGCATAAATCACAGCCGTTGTTTCAATTTGCTAAAACGGCTGTGATTTATACAACACATACATTGTATGTGAATGAATGGAATCCCGTATACACATAGTATACACTCCGTCCGAGATTCCATCCGGCTGCACGAACAACTGACATGTCAGTTTTCTGAACATGTTTACAGAACATGTCAGTTCACACAATCGAGAGTGCAGCTCCGACCGCATGCTCCATTGTGTGCAGCAGTGAAAACACGGGTGCGTCCACATTCGAATTCACCAGAAGTGAAGATCATCCGACCGGTACTGCAGTACTGGCCGGGATGATCTTCAATGACACCGGCCGTTGTGTGATCCGTTGTGTTATGCGTAATGTGAACATGGCCTAATATAGTAAAATAGCTTAAAATTTCCTCTGCCATACAATCCAGTCCATCAGCTCAGATCAATCCTCAGGGCTTTCTTTACACATATCCATTTGTATTCAGAACTGCAGTCATCCGGATAATAACCCGACTCGTTCAGTATTGCACAGCACTCCGAGGATTTTCCTTTTATCTTGAACCTGAGGACAAAGAAAATACAAGAATGTAAAATAAAGATAAAATGATGTGTCACAGGAGATGGCACATTGTCTATACACACAAACACACACACACACACACACAAATACAGTATACTGTATATGGTGGGGCCATAGGAAACAAGAAGGACAGCAGTTTAAACATGGGGTACGCAGCTGCAGGGGGATATCAGCAGGTTCGTTGCATGAACCTGCTTATAGTTCCCCTTTAACCATCCCACCATGATAGGGAGACCTCAATGAAATGGACCCCATTCTATGGCTTGGAGTTTGTCCCATTGGGGTCACCTCGCCCACTAGTATGTTAATAGTCTATAACCCCGTAGATGCATCAGTTGGTTTATAAGTTTTCTACAAAAAGCAGTAGGAGTTTTTTTTATGAATTTCTCCCTTAAAGGGGTTATCCCATTATTAGAATTATTTACTATCCGGCCACCTACAGCAGCTCCTATACAGAATGAATTGCTACACACATGTAACTGCCACTCCCATTCTTGAGCTCAAAGATTAGACTTCTCAAGATCAGACACCTATCCCAATCCTGTAGATGGTGATAGAACAACCTGTTTAATTTTTCAATTTAAAGACACTGGAGTAATAGAGTGTTTGATGGGGGGGGGGGGGGGGCGGGGGTTCTCTTGGAGGGGCGGTTGTACACCACTGTAATCTCTGCACATTCACAAGATTTTTTTTTTTTTTATCTTGATCTTTTTTTTTAATATGATAATTGCATAAAAATGTCGTATGATACATGTACAGTATTGATACAGAAGGTGACTGTCTTAAAAGGAAACCAGTCATCACATTTGTGCGGATAAAGCTCCCAGGGATGCTGCACAGATCTTGTAGGCAGGATTGATTGACAGGCAAAGAGGCCCGTTAATCACCTGTCAATCACCCCCTGCAGAGCACAATGACAGGCAGAGAGCTGTGACTAGTCGGGGCTTGGACACCGCTCAGATGACTTGTTCACAGCTCTCCCCATGCATTGCACGCCAGATTAAACAGCATTTTACCATTACATTAAAGCGTAACTGTCATGTTTTTTTTTTTATTGCAGAAATCAGTAGTAAAAGCGTTTTTAAGAAACTCTGTAATAGGTTTTATCAGCCAAAAAAGCCTCCTTCTGTACTCAAGAAGCAATCTCCCTGCCTCCCCCCCTGACTTCTTATCTGTGCATTATCAGGCAAATCCGTCTTCATTACAGAGAAGCCAGTGAAGACGGGCTCTGCTCTCTCCATTGTAAGCCTATGGAGGGGGGAGGGGCCGAGGGAGATGAGGGAGCAGGAAGAGGTGACATGAAGGTCAGCTGTTTGTAGACTCTCTGGGCACCTAAAATGCTAAATTCAGGTGTCAGAAAGGTCAGTGCTTATCTATGAACTTACTGAGAGAAGATTGCAGGGTGTTGTGCTGTGCAGGACTGCTCCGTGCTCAGTCACTCCTAACAGCCCCTCCCCTCTCCATAGCCACATAATGGACACAGAAATCCTGCTTCATCTGATGTGAGGGTGGGGGCTGGGAGATTGCTTTTTCAGTACAGAAGGAAACTCTTTTAGTTTATAAAACCTTTTACAGAGTTTCTTAAAATCGCTTGTACTATAGATATTTATTGTTTTCAGAAAAATGACCCTGAAATGACAGTTACGATTTAAGTTACGGAGCGAGCAACTCCCGAAATAGTGGGAGACCTGTCTACAAGATCCGTGCAGTGTCCCTGGGAGAATAATCAGTACAAATGTGCTGACTGGTTTCCTTTAACATGATACCTATATGTGACTGGTCACTTACTGGTTGCTGTTATATTGTTCTCCATTCACCCATCTCCAGCTATCTCTGCCACATTGAAGTCCTATCCAATATGAGTTATTTGTCAATTGTTTGATTGATTTCTGTATGAACTCCTGTAACAAATGAAGAAGATCCATAATATAAGATATAGAAAGCTGAGGTGACAGGGGCAGCTAAGTACAGGCCCAACATGACTGGGTTTGGTTTAGAGTAAGGCCTTCTGCATACTGTCCGCCATTTTGGACATAATCAGACTCATTCTAGTCTATGGGCCAATGCACAAGACCATGGATTCTATGGTCCATGTATTTTCCCACAGCACATCTACATATATCTATATTGTTTTCTTGGCTCATAGGGGGAGATTTATCAAACATGGGGTGTAAAGCCGAAACTGGCTCAGTTGCCCCTAGCAACCAATCAGATTCCACTTTTCATTTTTCAAAGAGTCTGTGAGGAATAAAAGGTGGAATCTGGTTGCTAGGGGCAACTGAGCCAGCTCTACTTTACACCAGTTTGATAAAAAGACTTTAGGCCTCCTTCACCCGAGCACAGTCCATGATTGTGGGCAGGTCATGGACACTCTGAGGGCCTCTGAACCTTACTGATCCTTTACATTTGTGGACTGTAAGACCACCACGGTTGTGTGAAGGAGGTATAAGACAGGCTATTGAGTGATATGGAGGGGTTAGCTGTGAAAGACTATAGTCTGGGATTTCTTTTTCATGTGCTGACAGCCATTTTGGCAGCCTATGTATGGAGGGTCATGGATGACATTTAACGAGATGAGTTTTGGGCCTGTGAGAGGTGTGGTGACTCCTTTGCAATTGAGTAGTACTGTATGGGGATGACTTTGTTGTTCTCAAGGAGGAACTGTCAGATATACATTCATATACATTGATATAAATTACACTACCCTTATACATGGACACAGAGCCCATACCTGCTGTTCTTTGTCCTTTATGACCAGTAGATCAGATCCCATCATCTTACACTGATCCCGACTCTGCTCCCATGTTCTCTCTGTTACATCTGAGAAGTAATAACAATCATCTCCGCTTGGCAGCCAGCCATAAGGACACAGCTGACATCCTGAAAGTTTTACAATTAAAAAAAAAATTAAAAAAATCTTTTCATTTTACTCATTGCTCATATTTTCATTACCTGTACACTAAAGTAAATCTCTTTTTTTTTTTTATTATGATGCCATTTTTACTTTCACTACTGAGAAATTAGTTTATGATAAACAGAGCTCCCAATCCCCTGTACATCCTCAGGGTATGTTCACACTCTGTATTATGAAGCGTGAAAATTCTGTATGCCTGATGAGTTAGAAACATTCTGAAAGGTTTTATATATTTTTTTGTGTTTCAATTCAATTTTATTATTAGCTGATGGCTAAAATTCCTATATACATACTAAGGCAGACATAAGACTAGGGTAAGGACAGTGGGTAGGCGACGGTAAGTGTAATGTCCTGGTATGGGTGGTCCACTAAGTTTCATACCACCTGGGTGAAGTACCTCTGTCCGGTATCACACTAAGGAGATGAAGGTGCTTACTTGTATTTCCCCACTAGGTGTCACTGTCTGTTGTGTAACTATATTTTCTCAATTGAGTTGTCCAATCATCATATTTTTAGCCCAAACTAGGAATTTGTTTAGAATGTAAAAAAAGATGCCAACATTTCTATTTAACTTTCTTTTTGTTGGTGACCCTCCCCATATATGTTAAATAGCATACTCACCTGCAGGACTGCTGCCGGAATTCAGGCAGAAATGTTTCATATCGACACAATTCTTGTGATTTGAAGATTCTGTGAAATAACCTGAAAGAGACGGAATCAGTTCATTGCTTTGGGCTAAAAAACAACAAAATTTTGGATTGCTTTTTATAATTTATATATATATATATATATATATATATATATATATATATATATATATATGCAATCCCCGTGTTTTTTTTAACATTTTTTTTTATAAGATATGATATATGATAGCATAGATCAGTACTATGGGCGATCTGTGCATAGAGTATGCCTGAGAGCAGAACTGCGATCTGACAGGACAGAGGTAAGTACTGTATCTTACCCCCGCCCATCGGTACAAGTGATCGGTCCCGATCAGTCAGTGACAGGTGCTTAACCTGCATTGGTACTTTGCATTGCTAGTTTCCCTTTAAGACACAGTACATAATATCCAATCACTTAACTTGGTCCAGTTCTCAAGTTGAACCTCATAGAACTTTTTTTTTTTTTTTTTTTTGCTTTATGACATGACACCAGTACATTAAACAGCATTTTCATAGTGATAAATAAATATAATAAAAACAAAAAAACATGTCTCCTACCCATACAAGTATATCCAAGAGCGCAACATAGGAGAACAATGATGAGGATGAGAATCCTGCTGACAGTTCTGTAATTGCACTTTGTCAGGTTTCTTTCCTGAACATCTGAAAAAAAAAAATATAAAAAAGTTTGAAAATACTGCACATAAGGAGAAATCATACAGTAGGTGCTAAGCAATAGATAATGTTTCAGACTAGAAATAATACACCACTTTCTTCACAACATACATCTGGAAGACTTGAGATTTATTTATTTAGATACAAATAACTGATTAAAAAAAATATATATTTTTCCTCCAGAGTACCCCTTTAACTCCTATTCATTTCAGTGAGAGCACATCTGCAGCAACCCAGCATAGCTATTACACGATGTATGGCGCTGCCTGGATGATCGCTAAACAACGGCTGTTGTATTGAAATAATGGCCGTTATTTACTGTTATATGGCGGCCATCCACTCAATTTCAACATTGTGTGAACAGAGCCTTTCTGTGTTTTGAATCCACTCCTGGTTTTGGTTGTAATATGAGGACCACAATACTGACTGAAATATACGTAGTGTGAACCCAGCCTAAAGGTGTACAGTTGAAACTGAATATATGAATTTACCTGGTACGGGATCCTCCGCTGGTATGTCGGCATAAAGAACAGTCGGCAAATCTGCATAAAATGGACAATGGTTATTAGCCCATTGGACCTCAAGCTGCTAAGTTTTATATACTCCTTCCAGTGAAGCGTGATTTTTTTAAAAATAGTGTTTAATAGTATTTTGGGCTCAATGAAAACCAATACTATAGTATTTAGTAGAGATAAGCAAACTTTTCAAAAGTTCCGGTACTGGGACAGGTACTGTCTGTCCCACTCAGCCAGTGATTGGCTGAATGAAAAGAGTGACAGCCGGCTTAACCAATCAATTACTGACTGATTTGGATGGGACAGCACCAGGGGCCATTGAGTGGGCTTTCACTCTTGTCTCTAGAGTGACAGCCTGCTTAGTCAATCACTGGCCTCGGTGCTGTCCGTCCAAGTCAACCAGTGACTGGCTGAGTAGGCTGTCACTCTCCCCACTCAGCCAATAACTGGCTGAGTGGGACAGACAGTGCTTGTGGCCAGAAATTTTCTGAGTGGGCTGTCACCAAAGAAGAGATGGGAGAAGGAAGACACTGGGGGAGCGTAGAAAGGTGAGTATAGATGAGTGAACTTTGAACCACAGTAAAACAGCTAAATAAATGCAAATAACTGCAAAAACTGCGCTGCTGAGCTTGTCTCCCCCCTTGTTCTAGCGATCAGCGGGGTCTCACCAGCTGGACTCCCACCGATACAAAAGTCGCTATCAGGATGCCATAAAGAACCTGTATGCAGGGGCGGTCTTGGCATTTCTGGGGCCCCAAGCGAAGTTATGTCTGGGCCCCTCCTCGACATGCGCTCCACAACAATAGACCGCAGTGTGCTGCCCCCAGTAGTATATACCCCTTGCGCGCTACCGCCAGTAGTATATACCCCTTGTGTGCTGCCCCCAATAGTATATACCCCTTGTGTCCTGCCCCCAGTATTATATACCCATTGTGTGCTTCCCCTAGTAGTATATAGACCCCTGTGTGTTCCCCCAGTTATATAGCCCCCCATGTGCTCCCCCTGAAGTATATAGACCTCCTGTGTGCTGCCCCAGTTGTATATAGACCCCCTGTGTGCTGCCCCCATTTGTATATACCCACTGTGTGCTGCCTCCAGTTGTATATACCCCTTTGTGCCCCCCCACTAGTATATAGCCCCCCTGTGTGCTCCCCCACTTGAATATAGACCTCCTGTGTGCTCCCTTAGTTGTATATAGACCCCATTCTGCTGCCCAAGTAGTATATAGACCCCCTGTGTGCTGCCCCCAGTAGTATATAGACCCCTCTTTGAAGACCCAGTAGTCTATAGCCCCCTGTGTGCTCCCCCAGTTATATATAGCCCCCCTGTGTGCTCCCCCTGTTATATAGCCCCCCTGTGTGCTCCCCCCATTTATATAGACCCCCCTGTGTGCTCCCCCCATTTATATATTCCCCCGATGTGCGCTCCTCCAGTTACACAGGCCCCTGTGTGCTCCCCCTCCCATATAGTATATAACACAATAAAACAAACACTTATATTCACCTGGGTCCGGGCGTCTTCTCTTCACTCTTGTGGCGCAGGAAGGGTTTTCCCTGCGATCACAAGAGGCCGCGCTCCCCTTGTCCTGGCGCCGATGCTCCAGTGATGTCACTGGAGCGCCGGCACCACAAGGACAAAGTGGCCACTTGTGACCGCAGGGAAAACACTTTCTGTGGCCACAAGAGTGACTGACAGGAAGGGAGACAATGGCTCCCGCTCTGTCAGTGCTGCTGCTGCATGTAACTATGAGCGCTCATTACGAGTGCTCATAGTTACAGTTCAGATTGCAGCAGCGAGCGGGGCAGCGTCCCTGTCCAGCAGTCTTGAGCACAAGAGCAGGACGTGGGGGCCCCCCCTGGATGTTGGGGGCCCCAAGCGATCGCTTGGGGTGCTTGGTGCCAAAGACCGCTACTGCCTGTATGTCAGGGTGGGACTCAGGAACACAGGACAAGTGATGCCCTATTGCTGGCACCCGCTCCGCTGTCCCTGCCTACTTACCACTATCTGGCCTAGGCAGCAGCGGGTAACTGTGTGACAGTCCCTAAGCTGGATAGGTGAAACACAGAGACTGAGACAGAACAAACTAACATAATAGACTCAGGATAAACAAGCTGGGTCAATACCTATCAGTCGTTGCAGTACAAAATCAGAAGTTGGGGAGAATTGTCAAAGAGTCAAGCCAAAATCAGGAAACCAGGATGTACGGAATCAGAATACAATGCTAGCTTAGTCACACTCTAAAAGAGGCTCTATCGCAGGCAATGAGGATGATGAGGGGAGTAGTTCATGGAGGATGGAGTCCCAGCCCTAGGCATGATTGAGGCAGAGACCCCAGCCCCCTCCCCGCATGACAGAGCTGACTGGCGAAGTCAGCCACCAGTCAGCGTCACACAATCAGCCAGACCTGAACTGATCAACCGAGGGTGGTGAAGCCCCAGCCTCAGCAACAGAGACGCTTTGTCAATACACCCCTAGCAAACGGCCAGGCCGGTTACCAGGGTCGCCATAGGCACTGACAGGAGGTCGGCCTCACGCTAGGGCGGAGCGTGACCGCCAGCTCCTGAGACTGGACCTGGATACTGTAAATATATCTGTTATATAGCTGCCTTCAGGAGACTGGACCTGGATACAGTAAGTAGAGCTAATATATAGCTGCCTTCAGGAGACTGGACCTAGATACAGTAAGTATAGCTGTTATATAGCAGCCTTTAGAAGACTGGACCTGGATTTCTGGTAAGTATAGCTTTGTTTTACAGCTTGATAACAAAATAAAACAAAAAAAAAGAATGTAAATTGCAAACTTGCTTAATATCACATCTACGGTTGATTTAGCTTTTGAAAGTTATAACGACAGCGATACTTTAATGACTGCTTAGCAGAGATCTCTTTGGTGGTCACCAGGGATTTTCGGTCTGAGGTCGGCATAGCAGCTCTTCAACGTCAGACCCCACATCTCAGCTTCCTGACTGTGACCTCAGGGGTGCAAGTTAACTGCTGTCACGTCTCTCACTTTGTTGTGTCTTACCTACTTCAGCAGTACGTGTCTTGGGTCGAGGTTCCTGAATTTTCCTGAGGTTTAGTTTGCAGTAAGTAACCTGCTCCATAGTCACTGCCGTCGATAAATAAGTAAAAATGGGATTTTCTAAAAAGCAGAAGAGAAATGGTTCGTTATGACAGGAATAAAAGTGAAAATATCAAGCTACTTAGACGCTAGAAATATTGCTAGTGTTAAATCCTCCTTTTACTGCAAAATGGCTGTCATGTTGGAGTATCTGCATAAATATGGAGCTAAAAGTTAATCTGAAATATACATCACAGATACAAGTGTTTCATAAGAAATATATGAATGTATTGTCCTGTCTTCCCTGGAACCTCCAAACTGCTACATTTTCCTTTTAATTGACTAATAAAGGTTTGATTTTTACTTTGGAGCCAGTGTTTCTACCATTGGAAGCAGCCACAGTCCCTAAAATCGAAAAAAGAATGCATACGGGTATACAGTTGTATCAAGTTCCATCTTGTGGATTTGGTGCATAATTGTCAGGATATGGGACCAGGACAACGAAAGACAGGTGTAGCCCTGACGCTGTCGCCCGCACCGATGTCCCTGCCTATTTGCCTCAACAGCCCTAAACGGCAGCCGACAACTGGTTGAAAGTACCTAATCCTGTATAAGTATGAACAAGACAGACACAACACAATAAATCAGGGTCAGGGGTCTGAGTCAGTAACAAGAGGGTGGTGCAGTACAAAACATTATCCAACAGAGAAGTCAAAAGTCCAAAAGCCAGAAAGTCAGGATACTAAGTACACAATTCAGGGAACGCTAGGTCAAGACACACTAGTAAACTAGGCTTTATTGCAGGCAAGGAACAGGAGGAAGTGGAGAATACTTATGGGGCCCGGAGTCCCGGCCCCAGGCCAGATACAGACTTCTGACTGGCGGTGTCTGCCGCTAGTCAGTGCACACCTAATGTCGATCGCCTGGGGATGGTGAAGCCCTGGCCGCAGCCACATCAAAGAAAGCGTCACCCCGCCTCCAGCAACCAGGCCTGCTGCTAAGAACACTGTTGGCATGCCCCTAGCAACCAGCCAGGCCGATCACTAGTGCCATTGTTTACTCTGCCAGGCCATCCACACGCTCCAGCAGTGCCGGGAGCCGAGCGCGTGGCTCCGCTCATGACACTAATATTGTAGGGAGATGAAAGCTGTGGTAATCCTTCTGACAGATTGCAAAAAACCCTAAATACCATGGGTGTACTACCACATAGCAGACACAGTGACTACTCCTGGCTCGCCACATCAGGTGGCCCGGTGGGCCACTCCTGCAATACACTGGGCCCCCTGAGCATTCATCAGTTTCAGCACCCGGTGGCTAAGTGGGTTTTCATTGTGCTGCAAATGTCTCTTTAACTGCAAGCACCCCTGTAAAGCATTTGTAGTTAAAGGTTGTGACTACACTTGATGGGTTTGTGGTCAGTCGGGAGGGGCGGGGCACTCGAAAGCTTGCTATGGGGTCCAGCCATTTCTAGTTACGCTCCTGCTGAAAACTATACCATATTCAAATGCATTATGCGCTATGGAAGCCATTTCCAGCTTTGCAAGTTTAGAAGAAATTCATCACCTATGAACAGGAGTCAGAGATGCTGCAGCAGAGTCTGTAGGACAAGGTAAAAGAGACATCCAGAGGGGTGTGGAGTGGTGTCTGATACAGATCAAGTGATCGATAATCAATTTGTTGCTGAAAAAAGCACCAAGGTGTATACCCTACCATAGGAGATATGGATGCACTTTTCTAGGAGCCAGAAACTACCACTGGTAAGCCAGAGACAGTGCAACCATGGCCGTTCAGTGGGCACAACCTCTTTAAATGACCAAGTATGTCCCACCACAACCACAGGGAGGGGGAGGAGTGACTCTACAAGGCTTGTGTTGGGAGCTGATGCAAAGGTAATATAAACTACTGCAACAAGTAGGCTAGGATATAAAAAAAAAACTCAAAGGGATTGGAACCATCGGGTTGTCCAATTTAATATACTACTCCGAATCTATTTTACTCCTAAATTCCTATAAAAGATTAAAAAGAAGGAGAATAACCTTTGTCCAAGATGTGGACAGAGGGAGACCGATTTTATGCGTATGTTCTGGTGGTGAAATAGTATAGAGGAATATTGGAGAGATATCTTTAAATCTATCAATGTAAGAACCAAAAGTGGAATAGAGTTATCCTTCAGAATAGCTATGCTCGGGGATGACTCACAGGAGTTGGACTCCTGACGAAGCTCCAAGAGCGAGCAATACGCGTAGGGTATTTTCAGCTACACTGGGGTCACTCTTTATACTTCTTCTGACAGTTTTTTTTTGTTTTTTTTGTCAGTTACACATGTATAGGCACTATGGCGATTTTTTTTAGCCTGTCTGTAGGAATAAAGCGCATGCTTAATAGAAGTTAAAAGAATTTAAAAAAAATTATAATGCAATTTTCCTTAACCCCTTAAGGACGGGGCCAATTTTCGCTTTTGCGTTTTTGTTTTTTCCTCCTTGTGTTTAAAAGGCCATAGCACTTGTATTTTTTCCCCTTCAGACCCACATGAGCCCTTATTTTTTGCGCCACTAGCTTTAACTTGCAATGACAGGATGAATTTTTGCATAAAATATGCTGTGAAACCATAAAAAAATTATATGCGCAATGGAATTGAAACAAACATACAAAAAAACAACTTAATTCTTTTTATTGGGGGGGGGGGGGGGGGCTTCGTTTTCACACCGTCCTATGGATAAACTGACATGTTATATATGTTCCTCAAGTTGGTACGATTAAAACAATTTGCAACTTGCATAAGTTTTATATTATTTGATGGCTTTTAAAAAAAACGTTCCTTAAAATTCCTCTATTCCCAGGCTTATAGCGCTTTTATCCTTTGGACTATGGGGCTGTGTGAGGTGTCATTTTTTGCGTCATGGTCTGTACTTTCTATCGGTACCTTGTTTGCGTATATGCAACTTTTTGATCGCTTTTTATTACAATTTTTCTGGATTTGATGCAACAAAAAATGCGCAATTTTGAACTTTGGCGGGTTTACCGTGCAAGATCAGGAATATGATAATTTAATAGTTCGGGTGATAACGCACGCAGCGATACCAAATATGTTTATTTATGTATTTTTATTTATAAAATGGGAAAAGGGGGTGATTCAGATTTTTTTTTAGGGTCGGGGATTTCTTTTATTAATAAAAACACATTTTTTTTTAATAAACTTGTACATTAATTAGAAGTCCCCTGGGGGAAACTAAACACCAGGGAAGGGTGCACAGAAGACTTTTAAATGCAGCTGCTATGTTTGACAGCTGCATTTAATGGTCTTAATTAGCAGGAGCGGTAATCAGCCGCGCCCGCTAATAGCCGTTGTCCTGGGCTGCAGATAGCAGTCGGGATTGCGGCAG
The DNA here is from genome assembly GCA_027789725.1 of Dendropsophus ebraccatus. NCBI lineage: Eukaryota > Metazoa > Chordata > Amphibia > Anura > Hylidae > Dendropsophus > Dendropsophus ebraccatus. The sequence goes on along the minus strand of JAQFWZ010000009.1, from coordinate 78,143,603 downwards.
TTCAGAGCGGGGTCATGGTGCGGCCCCCTGCACTCACATCCAATATAAGGATGCCCACCACGTGTGTAGATATATTTACATTAATATATAGGCCTAGGCCTCGTTGCCTGCATATGTATAAAATTTTAGTATGTATATTTTTTCATTATAATTATACATTAAAAAAAGAAATACAAAAACAACAAAAAGAACACACACTGTAAAATAAAGGTAACATACAGCTGTAATTTTAAAGGTCAAAATATAACAGTATTTTCAATATAATTTGCTCTATTGAAGTCAATGGCAAATTGTTCGGCAGTACATTGTATAGAACAGCTGCAATCAATTAAACCATCAAAATAATAAACATGCTCATTAGTTATCACCTTCTTCTGCAAAGTACAGACTTTTTTTTAAAAGAAAACTTTTATTTTACTGTGTGTAAACCTAGCCTAAAAATCAAATCCATCCCAATTCTAAAGAAATGAAGTTAATTTTTTTTAACACTACAAATTTCATACATTGTATTTTAAATTTTTTTGGCCTCAATTTGGAATTACGATGCTGATGGACGGGTGGGTGAGGGGTGATGAGGGTTAAACTACAATTTTTTTTTATTTCATATCCCATGTCCCAAACCAAGATAACATTTATATTATAACTTGGCTCTAAGGCTGCTGTATGTTCACACATGATGTTTTGGTGACTATTTTTCTTTACAAAACCTTTATTAAATTCTTAGACTAAGTCAGCAATGACAGCCGCAAAGTCCCGTAGTGTGAATTTAGTCTTAGGTTGTGTTTTAACTTCGGGAACATATTGGGGGAATACGGCCATCTCGGCTGCTAAAAAGGACGTGATTTTTAACAGTGGTCGTTTATTTAATGAGACACCTGCATTCGCCTGATATTTTCTTGAAATGGGAACATAGCATCTGCTCTTGTTGAGGCTGATACTAAATATTTACATATGAACAGCCAGGCATTATCGGTGTGTAAGTTACCTAACAATAACCAAATAATATATAGTTACATAATTTCTCATTAATGTAAGGAATTAAGTCAGTATGTGTAGTCACAATCAGGAGCGGACCCTGCAGGGAAAAGTTATAGCGGGAATATTTGCTCCTTTTCTGTATTTTTTTTTAGTTATAATCTCCTATCTATCTATCTATCTATCTATCTATCTATCTATCTATCTATCTATCTATCTATCTATCTCCTATCTATCTATCTATCTATCTATCTATCTATCTATCTCCTATCTATCTATCTCCTATCTATCTATCTATCTATCTATCTATCTATCTATCTATCTATCTATCACAATCCACATCAAATGCAAAGAGTACCTTATTGAGATCCTGCGACTGATAAAATGCTTCTTATGATGAAGTAAAAGGTATCCAATAGTGCCTAGATATAAAAAAATAAATAAAATACATCTAGCCTGAGAAGATGTAGAGTGCGCAGACCCTGATATCTGAGAGGCTGAGTTACATATATACCTGCTTGTGCGCAAATTGTTCTGTTATATCGTAAGACTACTTCCTCTGTGGTTTTACAAAACTACAAGAGTGGTCGGTCTGGTTGTCACTCATTCACAGACAGCCATTAATGTGATTATCTTAATAAAACAAATTTTTGTAGAATTAACCCCTTATAACAAATTCTAGTCTGTATCTTAAAGTGTCCCTGTCGCTATAACTTTAAAAATCTAAATCAACAGTAGATATGAAATAAAGCAAGTTTGCAATACACATTCATTATTTTTTGGTTGATATCATGCTGTAAAACAAAGCTGTACTTACCAGAAATCCAGGTCCAGTCTCCTGAAGGCAGCTATAAAATAGCTATACTTAACAGAAATCCAGGCCCAGTCTCCTGAAGGCAGCTATATAACAGCTATACTTAAAGGAGAAGTCCGGCCAAAATTAATTTTTGATATGTTGTTACTTATGAAAAGTTATACAAATTTCTAATGTACATTAATTATGGGAAATGCTCATATACTGCTATTTCCCTTAATTTAGTAAATCAGGAAGTGTTAGAATTCTCTCTGAAGAAGTGACGTCACGACCCAGGGTGTAATTCCTATGGAGTGTCCAGCAGGGGGCGCTCTCTATATAGAAGTCTATGGGACTTTATTGTTTCTATGGGTTTCTATGTAATGTAATGTAATGTTATGTACAGTGTGCTTTATTGAATGAATACATCTATGGAATACTTTGGGGAGCAAGTGTCCTTGCTCCCCAAAGTATTGCATAAATGTATTCATTCAATACATTCGGATATCACAGTAAGGCCGCCGATCCGCCGCATTTCCGCCGATCCGCCGCATTCCCGCCGATCCGGACCATATACATTGAACTACAGCTCCCATCATCTGCTTATAGTATAAACAGGTGATGGGAGCTGTAGCTGGGTAATGGATATGACATGCCGCCGGGCGCAGGGGGGAGCCGCTCAGTACACAGCAGCTCTCCCCCCTCCTCCTCCTCCTTCCGGGATAACTGAGTCCCTGCCTGGCCGCCGCTCTCCGCTCTCATATACCGGCTCCCGGCATCAGCGCGGACACCAGGATGCATCGGGAGCCGGTATGTATGGGGGGAGAGCGGAGAGCGGCGGCCAGGCAGGGACTCAGCAGGGTTGAGACTAGAATGGAGTGTCCAGAAGGAGGTCTCCCTCTGGACACCGTAATCTAGCCCATTCTGTGCAGAGCAGGCTAGAATGGAGTGGCCTGGAGGAGGTCCCTCCTTCTGGACACCGTAGTTTAGCCTATTCTGTGTAGAGCAGGCTAGAATGGAGTGGCCAGGAGGAGGTCCCTCCTTCTGGACACCGTAATGTAGTCTATTCTGTGTAAAGCAGGCTAGAATGGAGTGGCCAGGAGGAGGTCTCCCTCTAGACCACGTAATCTCCTTCTGAACACCGTAATCTAGCCCATTCTCTGTAGAGCAGGCTAGAATGGAGTGGCCAGAAGGAGGTCCCTCCTTCCGGACACCGTAATGTAGTCTATTCTGTGTAGAGCAGGCTAGAATGGAGTGGCCAGGAGGAGGTCTCCCTTTGGACACCGTAATCTCCTTCCGGACACCGTAATGTAGCCTATTCTGTGTAGAGCAGGCTAGAATCGAGTGGCCAGGAGGAGGTCCCTCCTTCCGGACACCGTAATGTAGTCTATTCTGTGTAGAGCAGGCTAGAATGGAGTGGCCAGGAGGAGGTCTCCCTTTGGACACCGTAATCTCCTTCTGGACACCGTAATGTAGCCTATTCTGTGTAGAGCAGGCTAGAATGGAGTGGCCAGGAGGAGGTCTCCCTTTGGACACCGTAATCTCCTTCTGGACACCGTAATGTAGCCTATTCTGTGTAGAGCAGGCTAGAATGGAGTGGCCAGGAGGAGGTCTCCCTTTGGACACCGTAATCTCCTTCTGGACACCGTAATGTAGCCTATTCTGTGTAGAGCAGGCTAGAATGGAGTGGCCAGGAGAAGGTCACCCTCTGGACACCGTAATCTCCATCTGGACACCGTAATGTAGTCTATTCTGTGTAGAGCAGGCTAGAATGGAGTGGCCAGGAGGAGGTCTCCCTCTGGACACCGTAATCTCCTTCTGGACACCGTAATGTAGTCTATTCTGTGTAGAGCAGGCTAGAATAGAGTGGCCAGGAGGAGGTCCCTCCTTCTGGACACCGTAACGTAGTCTATTCTGTGTAGAGCAGGCTAGAATGGAGTGGCCAGGAGGAGGTCTCCCTCTGGACACCGCAATCTCCTTCTGCACACCATAATGTAGCCTATTCTGTACTGAGCAGGCTAGAATGTAGTTGCTAGAGGTTTCTTCTCCTACCAAACCCCCTCTCCCCGCCCCTTTATCCTTCACACATGGTGACTAGTGATGAGTGAGCATGCTCGTCCGAGCTTGTAACTCATTCGAGTATTAAGGTACTCAAAGGTGCTCGAAGGAGCATCTCGCGATACTCGAGAAAATAGCATCATCCTTTTCCTGTAAGTTTGGGTGCAATTTCTCAGCCAATAAGCATGCAGGAGACTCTTTGGTACATCGTGCAAAGACGTGGGACCCATACATGTCGATAGCAGCGAATGGTTGGCCATATCAGATGACCTGGGCATCTAAGAATCTGGGCCGGCGGTGCTCGCCTCACATGCATGCTGGAAGAGATTAGGGACAGAGTTGCTGATTGTGAGGGAGAGTGTTAGGGAGGGAATTAGCGTTTTTGTAGACAGGGATACTAGGCAAAGAACCCAACAGCCCTTGTAAGGGCTTAAATTTTTTTTTTTTTTTTTTGGAGTACTCCAAACCGCTAGCTGGGACTTGCAGTGCAGCTACCACGATCTTACCTGCACACTGATGATCAAATGCTGCCAGAAACAGTGTTAGGAAGGGAATTAGCGTTCCTGTAGGCAGGGATACTAGACAAAGAACACAACAGCCCTTGTAAGGGCTTAAAATCTTTATTTTGTTTTGAGTACTCCAGGCTGCTGGCTGGGAGTACTGGGACCACGATCTTAGCTGCACACTGTGGTGATCCACTACTGTCAGGAAGGGGACAGAAGGTGGTGCATACAGACTCCAAAGAAGTCCTCAGTACTATTGTTTTTTTTGTGGCTGGTGCTGCTGCTGTTGTACATTGTATTGCTGTGAGTTGTAGTACAGCTGCAAAGAATCTCACTGCTCATTGTCCTGTTTAAGAGGTGGCATACATCATAAAGCACCACTTACACACAGACTCTATACGACTACCTCCAAAAACCAGTATCTGTTGTCATCTGCAGCCAGCCTGCAGTTTTTTTTTTTTCTTAGTGAAGCCATATCCACCAGGCTGTTGCCCAGAATTTGGCGTAATGGTCCGATTATGCAGCCTCAGAGACATCCATGCTCGCTGCCCCTGCTGTTTCCATCATTTTCTGAGGTTGACAGGTTTTCACGCAACCTTCCCTGGGCCGAGCTTGGGTCCCCTGCAAAAATGCTCGAGTTTCCCATTGACTTCGTCTCGAGTACTGAGCACTTTACTTATTTTTCATTACTTGTGTTTAGGGGGTCAGTTGTTAGTATATCCCGTCTTGGATGCAAGCGAGGTATTGCTAAATGTATTTAACGTGTTTTTACCTCTGTTATGGTCTTGGGAGGAGGCTTGTCTCCCTCTTATACTAATTTTGTATACTTTAAATACAATGTCGTTTGGATATGCAGCTTTTGTGTGCGTACGCTTTTTTCTGTCCGAGTTGCCAGAGGTAGGTCATAACCCTGGAGTTTATAGTTGGACTTCTATTGAATTCTTATAAAAGTCCCTAGGGGAACTATCAGCAGGTTAGACGAATCTAACCAGATAGCCCCCTATTGCGCAGAGGAGGGGGGTATGTGTCTCTTACCTTCCTCTTTGGTGCGGTTCCCGAGCTGTTAGCAGTGTAATCCTCGGTCATGAGCACCGTTAGAAGTGCTGCCCCAGAACGCCGTTATCACTCTGGGGGCGGGGCAGTGCTCTGGATCAAGGATTACACTGCTAACAGGACGGGAATGGGGCGGAGGAAGGTAAGACATACCTTCTTCCTCAGCGCCCTATGTGCAATAGGGGGCTATCAGCAGGTTAGATTCGCCTTATCTGCTGATAGTTCCTCTTTAAAGTATATCTGCCACATCAATATGATCCGAGCTGCACACAAAACTAGATTGCTTATGAAGGGACATAGGTAAACATACCCGTTTTAAGCCAGCGGTTTGTAACATTTTTAAAAACTAGTTTCCCCCCACCATCTAGGAGGCAGGCTCTTAGGACACAGGTCATGCAGGAGGCGGGCTCTTGGGACACAGGTCATGCAGGAGGCTAGCTCTTGGGACACAGGTCATGCAGGAGGTGGGTTCTTGGGACACAGGGCATGCAGGAGGGGAGCTCGTAGGACACAGGTTACCCATGAGGCAGGCTCTTAGGACACAGGTCACTCAGGGGGTGGGCTCTTAAGACACAGGTCACACAGAGGGCGGGCTCTTAGGACACAAGTCACACAGAGGGCTGGCTCTTAGGACGCAAGTCACACAGAGAACAGGCTCTTAGGACACAAGCCATACAGAGGGCGGGCTCTTAGGACACAAGCCACACAGAGGGCGGGCTCTTAGGACACAAGCCACACAGAGGGCGGGCTCTTAGGACACAAGCCACACAGAGGGCGGGCTCTTAGAACACAAGCCACACAGAGGGCGGGCTCTTAGGACACAAGCCACACAGAGGGCGGGCTCTTAGGACACAAGCCACACAGAGGACGGGCTCTTAGGACACAAATCACACAGAGGGCAGGCTCTTAGGACACAGGTCACACACACATCATCGTACTGAATTGAAAGAAAACATTTTTAATGGTACAAACACACACGACTGATCTGCAGCGGATTTCTCACTGCAGATCACTGCCCTGTAATGTATGTGCAGACATACTCAAAGCAGGATAGACATCCTGCTGCGAGTATGTCAGGAGACCGCCCCGTTAACCCCTGGCCGGAGCATACACATTACCTACTCCGTGATCCGGCTTGCTTTGGGGTTTCCCGGCTACATGTCCCGCTCAGCCAGTGTGCTGCCCTCGTTTAATCATCTTGCACAAGGCGCCCCCGCCAGCTACACAGCGTCCGTGTCTATGTTACACGTACAAGAATAAAAGAATCATTTCTACGGTGAATGCCCTCCCGAATTTTCTTTCTTTTTACGTATGAGTGGGACGTGTAGTTGGGAACCCCCGAAGCAAGCCGGATCGTGGAGTAGGTAATGTATATGCTCCGGGCAGGTTAATGGGGCGGTCTCCTGACATACTCACAGCAGGATGGCAATCCTGCTTCCAGTATGTCTGCCCATAGAGATTACAAGGCAGTGATCCACAGCGCTGTGGATTAGTCATGTGCATTTGTACCCTAAAGCTTAGAAAGAGTCAATCAAAACAAGACCGGGTGATTAGCTGTCTCTTCATAAGCAATATGGCTACGTGTACAGCTCAGATCAATTCACTGTAAAGTTTAAAAATAACAAATAGCCCACATGGAATTGTTGGGATTTTTACAATATCCCTAACCCTGTCAATGAAAAGCGCAAGACAACACATCTGCCCTGAGCAGGGGGAAACCCCACTCATTTTTTTTTTGTACTTATTCAAAAAACATGTAGGGTTCTCTTCTAATTCTCTCTAACACCAGCCAGGTTAAAAAAACAAACTGCAGCAGCCTAGTAGTACCAGGGTGGGAAGAGCCCTTTATTTGTGCCCTCCCCCGCATAATAATACCAGCCTGACACTGTCTAGTCCAGGAGCGCCAAATTTGGCGCTCAGGGACTACTGGTACCCAGCTCTTCCCAGTACCCCTTGTGCGGTGGGTACTGGGGTAATAATGGGTGGAGGGTTAGTGTTAGCCATTTCATACCAGCTAACTCTAAACTCCGACTTAGTAGTGGAAGCTGCCTGATAGACGGCATCCATTACTAAGCCTGTGAAGTAAATAAAAGATAAAAACAAAACAAATAATAAAAAAAAATAAAAAAAATAACACTGCCACAACCCTTGTTGACAATTTTATTTTTTTTAAAAAAACTTGTCATAAGAGATGAACGAATGTACAGTAGGAACAAAGAGCTTTGTTCCTATCTGGATTCTGCTCATCAGGCTGAGGAGCTTTGAAGTCTGCCCCACTCACTGCTGGAAAAAGATTGATCCAGTCCTTGGAAAGTGGAGAAAGTTTCCCAGGACTGGATTCATCTTTTCCCAGCACCTCGGAAGGAACAGCAGTGAGCGGGACAGACTTCAAAGCGCTGCAGCCTGATGAACAGAATCCCGAAAAGAACAAAGCTGTTTACTCCAACTGTACATTCGCTCATCTCTACTGGTCATCAATGAAGTTCAACAAATCCTCTGGATACTGATATCTGAAAAACAAAAGGGAAGACACAAAAAAACAGGCAGGAGCAGTACACCTATCATTTTGACAGGTATTCTGCACCTTACAAGTATGCAGCATCTTTCCAGATGCTGTGTACAGTCTGACACACAAGGGGTTAAGTGAGGATGCATTGCATCCACACTAACCCCCCTGGGGTCCGGACTGATCTCACACTACACCCATACCAGCAAGGAAGTGGAATTTGTGCCCCATTCCTTGCTGGGATAAGTGCAGTGCAGGAGAAGGGGAAAGGTCCATACTCACCTCTGTTTTCCTTCTTCACCACAGCCCGACACACTGAGCTTAAAGTGTTTCGGGCTCTGGCTCTTCAAATCTGCCATCAGCCAATCAGTGGCTGAGGCGTGACTCTGATACAGCCGCTGACTAGTTGAGCAGAGATTTGTGCCATGTCAGCTCTGCCAGGCAGCGGCTGTAGCAGTGTCATCTAACTCTTGGCCAATCCCCCTTAAACGGAGGACAATAATGCCCACAGGGGTTAAATTAACCCCCTGGGGACCAGACTGTGGCTTTTTCTCCCTAGAAAAGGGCCACTAAAAATGCCATACATATAAGCTATGACTTTTTTCTTTTTAGTAGATCCTGTCCTATTTTCTTCCGGAATTCTGGACACTTTCCTGAGCACATCAGGAAAGCATCCAGACTTCCGGTGACAGGCTGGGGCAGGAGGCTGCACGGAGCGTCGGGTGCAATGCCCCCCGCCCCTTTGGGGGGAGAGTTTCAGTGCAGCGGATGTCATACTGCAGCTGGAAGCAGACCACAGGCGACCAGACCCTGGAAGCAAGCAGACCGCAGGCCAGCAGTGGTTCTACCCCTCCCCCCTGACCACGACAAAGCAATAAGGTCCCCCAGGCTGCAACAGCGATGTATGCAGCCCCCCCCCCCCCCCAACCCGAGACCTCTGCCATGATGTCTGCAGTATCTTTTCTCCACCCCGACATGGTTGTTTTGGTTGGGGTGGTCACCCAGCTTGCCCAGTATCCTGTTCTCAATATAATGTGGTCACTCAGCTTTCCCAGGATCTTGTAGTCAGTATGTTGGAGGTGCTGGTATGTATCAGGAAATCCTGAAGGCATTGCCTGATGGTTTCCTGGAAGTAAAAATGGATCAGGACCCATCACACATCCAGAAAATATGCCCAAATTTCTTATCAGGGAATCTGGATGGATTTCCAGACCCAAAGGGCTACATTATTGGCCAACACCCTTCAGGATTTATCTTGAGAAGTGTCTGTTCCAGAAAAGTGGTCATCATTTTTTCGATCCAGCCTATTTACGTCCAGAATTTCGGCAAAGATGCCCCCATAGAACTCTATGGGAGCGTCAAAATTCCTGACACTTTCCTGATACACATGAGGAAAGTGTCCAGAATTCCAGATTGGTTGAAAACGCCTCTAACCTCGGACCTCAGCAGCAGTGCTGCCCACCACTGCACACCCCCAGCCCGACCTCAGCAGCAGTGGTTAAGCAGCACGCACACCCCACGGGATCTCAGCAGCGCTGGCAGGTCCCCTGAAAGACCCCCTGCTCCTTGCAAGCGATGACTGAAGAGGGAGGAGAAGAGGCAATACAGGGCTGAACAGAAGAGCAGCCAAAGGAGCGTCCTGGACACCGCCTAGAACTACAACTCCCATCGTGTCCTGCCAACAGTTCACAATGAAGTTTGCAGCCTGTTGCCATCCAGGTTAAACTACAACCCCCCCCCAAACAGTATATGAGGGGGTGGCAGAGTAGAACTACATCTGCCAGCATGGTGTGTGGGGTAATATGCAGAACTACATCACCTAATGGGAGGAGATGATGGGGAGACAGTGGCACAGTACACAAGGGTACATGTGATGTATGTGCAATGTATGTTGGCCTACTAGACCATATTGAAAATCCTGAAGACGATTCCTGATCACAGTTCTCTCCACAGCCTCCCCACTCTCCACTTCCTGAATATCCATTGTAAGAAAAGAGATGCAGGAGTTAAGGCATATGTGTGAGTTACTTAACGACCTTTATAGTGGAGAGACCGGCAGAGATTTTGAATTTCGCGCCAATTCCGCGCCGGGCCACGTGATTCCATCAGCCGGGATCCTTCGGTGAGTGCGTGACGTCACAAGCACATGTGACGCGAGCGACGCACACCGAGAGCGTACGCACTTACGTCAGTACGCACAGGGGAGTGCGCGCGCACGTGCAGAAGCTCACCTCACCGAGGGAGGCCGCAACGAGGGCCGTGGCGACTTCCAGTTCCCCTGCATCAACTCCGAGAGCGCCGCAAGGGGAACTCAGGACCGGAGTCACCTAGAAAAGGAATGCGACCGACCGGCATAGACTTCGGAAGGGTCCGCAAACCGCTCCATGCTGTGTCCAAGGACCCATGACCACATAGGATCACAGGTAACCTCCGTGTTCCTTGATCCTGTCAGGAACAGGAAAAACACTGAGGGGAGTTGTGGGAAGTGCCCTTTTAACCTCTTAACCTCTGTGATTTCCTGTTAGGGTCAAGGGTGACGTCCTCCATTGTGGTGCTGTCATGAGGACTCAGTGAAAATATGATCTTAGTATGCCAACATACATTGCACATACATCACATGTGCCCTACAAGGCCCCTCATGTACTGTGCCACTGTCTCCCGCTCATGTACTGTCATCCTCTAATCTGTCGCAGAACTACAAATCCCATTATGTGATGTAGTCCTGCATATAACTCCACACACCATGCTGGGAGATGTAGTCCTGCATATTACTCCACACACCATGCTGGGAGGTGTAGTCCACATATTACTGCACTGCAGGGCACGATGTAGTTCTGCACCAAGGATGGCCACAGGCATCAAAACTACAACTCTCACCATGAACTGTTAGCAGGCCATTATGGGGGTTGTAGTTCTGCATCCAGGATAGCCACAGCCTGCACAAATATAACTCCCATCATGAACTGTCAGCAGGGCATGATGGGGGTTGTAGTTCTGCAAGCTGAATGGCCACAGGTTGCAAAACTACAACTCCCACCAAGAACTGTTAGCAGGACATGGTTGGGAATGTAGTTCTATAAGTGTATTCTCACCTGTCATAGTTCCTGCTCTGGCCTCCTGGAGATCACTGCTGCCCACCTCCTGGGGAACACTGTTACTAATGCTGAGGTCTGGGGGGGGTTGGGTTGTTGGTTGCTGCAGGCAGGGCACCACTGCTGCTCAGTTCCAGGTGGGAGTTGTAATGTGGCAGGCACCACACTGCTGAGGACTGGAGGTGGGGTGGATTGGGGGAGGGGCCTAGGAAAGCGTCCGGATTGCCAGCGCTCCCATAGACTTCAATGGGGGTGTTCGTGCCAGAATTCCAGGCGAAAATAGGACAGGATCTATTAAATTTTTCCGGAACGGACGCCCTTCAGGAAAAATCCTGATTAGTGTCTGTCACTAATGCACCCCTATGGGACCGTAAATCCGTCCGGAATTCCTGGATGTGTGAGGGGGGGCCTTACTGTCAGGAAATCCTGAAGGTTTGCTGAAGCCTGATTAGGATTTCCTGACAGTAAAAACCGACATGGTCATATGAAGGGACCTGAGCCTTACAAGTGCCAAGTTCTAATAGATATTCAAAGCCGCCTTAGGATGGATGTTCTTCTCTGCTGCAGGAGTTCAGCGATGTTCTGCCCCTTAACTTACTAGCAGCACCTGTCCCGCTGGAGGACCCAGTGAGCTCCAAAGGGTAATTATAATATCTACTAAAACAGTCATACCTGGCACTTGTAAAGGTACGTTCACACGTACCGGATCCGCAGCGGATTTCTCAATGCAAATTCGCAGCGAGACCTTGCCCAGTAAACTCTATGGGCAGACAAACTCGCAGCATGATGCACATCCCGCTGCGAGTTTGTCCACAGCCCGCCCCATTAACCTCCAGCCACCGGAGCCTATATGTCACCTGCTCCCCGCTCCTGCTTTCTTCGGGGCTCCCGGTGTCTTCACGTCCCGCTCAGCCAATCAGCGCGCTGCGGCAGGCAGCGCACTAACTGGCTGAGCGGGACCTGCCGGGAACCCTCGAAGCAAGACGGAGTGGGACCAGGTGAAGTATAGGCTTCGGTGGCTGGAGGTTAACGGGGCGGCCTGTGGACAAACTCGCAGCGGGATGTGCATCATGCTGCTAGTTTGTCTGCCCATAGCTTACTGGGCAGGGATCCGCAGAGAGTCTCGATGCAAATTCGCAGCGAGGAATTGGCTGCGGATCCGGTATGTGCGAACGTACCCTAAGGCTTCCACCGATACTTACTGTCACAGACTCCCCCTCTCTTTGTACAGATGGTACGGCCCTTCTCCTCGCCCTCTGCTCCAGAAATTAAACCTATGGGTAGAATAACAAACATGAGACCCCAATAATTACTAGAAGGATTGTGCAGCCCCACGTGACCTCAGAGCAACCTCTGGCAGCTACTTTATAGCCCTGACCCTGCAGACCATTGCATAACAATGCAACCAACACCCCTCACCCTGCAGACCATTGCATAACAGTGCATCCACACACCCCTCACCCTGCAGAACATCGCATAACAGTGTCCCCACTGACACTGACCCTGCAGACCATCGCATAACAGTGCACCCACACACGTCTGACCCTACAGAACATCGCATAACAGTGCACCCACACACGTCTGACCCTACAGACCATCGCATAACAGGGCACCCACACACGTCTGACCCTGCAGACCATCGCATAACAGTGCACCCACACACCCCTGACCCTGCAGACCATCGCATAACAGTGCACCCACACACCCCTGACCCTGCAGACCATCGCATAATAGTGCCCCCCCACACACTGACCCTGCAGACCATCGCATAATAATGCCCCCCCACACATTGACCATGCAGACCATCGCATAATAGTGCCCCCCCACACACTGACCCTGCAGACCATCGCATAATAGTGCCCCCCACACACTGACCCTGCAGACCATCGCATAATAGTGCCCCCCCACACACTGACCCTGCAGACCATCACATAATAGTGCCCCCCCACACACTGACCCTGCAGACCATCGCATAATAGTGCCCCCCCACACACTGACCCTGCAGACCATCGAATAATAGTGCCCCCCCACACACCCCTGACCCTGCAGACCATCGCATAATAGTGCCCCCCCACACACCCCTGACCCTGCAGACCATCACATAATAGTGCCCCTCCACACACCCCTGACCCTGCAGACCATCACATAATAGTGCCCCTCCACACACTGACCCTGCAGACCATCACATAATAGTGCCCCCCCACACACTGACCCTGCAGACCATCACATAATAGTGCCCCCCCACACACTGACCCTGCAGACCATCACATAGTAGTGCCCCCCCACACACTGACCCTGCAGACCATCACATAATAGTGCCCCCCCACACACTGACCCTGCAGACCATCACATAATAGTACCCCCCACACACTGACCCTGCAGACCATCACATAATAGTGCCCCCCCACACACTGACCCTGCAGACCATCACATAATAGTACCCCCCACACACTGACCCTGCAGACCAGCACATAATAGTGCCCCCACACACACTGACCCTGCAGACCATCGCATAATAGTGCCCCCCCACACACTGACCCTGCAGACCATCACATAACACTGCAGACCATCACATAACACTGCACCCACACACCCCTGACCGCACAGAACATCTCACCCACACACTCCTGACCCTGCAGAGCAGTGCCCTCAATGTGGCTTACCTCCTGCTGATTGTATACACTGCACAAAAAGCCCGGGAAACCAGCTTCCTCATAGAAAACCTAGGAGAGGAATATAGCTCCTTCCACACTTGAGACTGGTCACATGGGCATGACGTCATCAAAGGTCCTTTAACCTCCTTATGGACACTCCATTCTAGTTTCTACCGCAGTGCTATAGGCGGAAGTTATCCCGGAAGGAGGAGGAGGAGGGGGGAGAGCTGCTGTGTACTGAGCGGCTCCCCCCTGCGCCCGGCGGCATGTCATATCCATTACCCAGCTACAGCTCCCATCACCTGTTCATACTATAAGCAGATGATGGGAGCTGTAGTTCAATGTATATGGTCCGGATCGGCGGGAATGCGGCGGATCGGCGGGAATGCGGCGGATCGGTGGGCTTAGGGCCCTATTCCACCGGACGATTATCGTTTGCATAATCGTTAACGATTAACGATCTCAAACGACCGCTATTGCGAAAGACCTGAAAACGTTCACTCATTTCCATGGAACGATAATCGTTACTTATGATCGTATTTGCGATCGTTTTTCTTCGCTATTTATTCGCTATTGCGTTCGTATCTATTGCAAACGACCGAACGATGTCTTATTCAATACGAACGATTTGCGAACGAGCAACGATAAAAATAGGTCCAGGTCTTATAAAGCGATCAACGATTTCTCGTTCGGTCGTTAATCGTTAACTGCATTTCAACCGAACGATTATCGTTTAGATTCGAACGATTTAACGATAATCTGAACGATAATCGTCTGGTGGAATAGGGCCCTTACTGTGATATCCTAATGTATTGAATGAATACATTTATGCAATACTTTGGGGAGCAAGGACACTTGCTCCCCAAAGTATTCCATAGATGTATTCATTCAATAAAGCACACTGTACACTACACTACATTACATAGAAACCCATAGAAACAATAAAGTCCCATAGACTTCTATATAGAGAGCGCCCCCTGCTGGACACTCCATAGGAATTACACCTTTCGTTGTGACGTCACTTCTTCAGAGATAATTCTAACACTTCCTGATCTACTAAATTAAGGGAAATAGCAGTATATGAGCATTTCCCATAATTAATGTACATTAGAAATTTGTATAACTTTTCATAAGTAACAACACATCAAAAATTAATTTTGGCCGGACTTCTCCTTTAACAGAAATCCAGGCCCAGCCACACAACAAGTCTGAAGGAAGACTTTGAGGATTTATGTAGAGGTGCAACACTTTCACAAAGTGAAACCTAGGCCAGTTCAAATGGTAAATGTGGCGCATGCAGAGGCCACGCCCCCTCTGTATGCAGCCTCACCCTCCATTCTGCCCCTTCTCTGCCCCTCTGGTGCAAGTGGCGCAGATGGGCCTGATGAGAATAAACCCGTGTTTGTGATTATTTTAACGTGCATTGGGCCCATCTGCGCCATAAAGTGTCATTTTAGCTTTATAATAAATGCCCCCAGAGTGTATTGAATGAGGGAAGTCAAATAAATATTCATGACAATTATTCACAGACTTTTTTTTGCACATGACAGACATTATTTTTAGTCGTTCACAGATTTTTTTTTTTTCACAGTCCTTTCACTGTCTTCACCATTAAATTCAATGGACCTTCGAACAAGAAGCACACCTAAAAGGGTCTGGACTAGAATAATGTACCAACAGCAATGGTAAAGAGGGGAGTCCAAAACGTGAAATGACGGACGTCATTGTGAGAGAAAATAAAAAACGGACAGAAAAACGTCATGTGAACATAGCCCTAAAATAAAAAGTAAATGAAGTCAACAATAAAAAGAGAACAAGAGAATAATCTATGAGAATGGGGCAAATAAGGAGAAGTATCAGCAATAACTCACTAGTTGAGGGTTTAGTTATGGTTTTATCTAGTGGTCGGTTATTTTGAGCGGTACAGGACATAACAGAAGTGGTCACAATGAGGGTTGTAATGTTTTATATATAAAATATAACAGAACTGTATTACGATCTCATGTTGTGCTTCAGGTCATCTATGATGTTTAGCGCTTTGTTTTATTTTTTCACTAAAGAGAAACTTCTGTGGTTGGAAACGCTTGCGGTGTGCAGGATGTATACTACGAGAGTACAAGGCACCGACCACACAACTGCTTCATGTTAGACAACACCGAGGTTACGCACCACTTCTTACATCTGTGACCTGAACAACAAAGGAAAAACACAAACTAGAAAAAGGAATATACATCACCAACACTGCGGGGTGAGACCAAGTCCTGTCTATTAATATGGAAACTGTCCTCAAGCTGCTAATACCTGTTATTATGGCTATTATTGGGTTATTATCACAGTATTAGTACCTGTGGTCCTATTTATTTCATTATTCATGGCGATTTTTGACTTGTATAGACAGTATGAGGAAGAAAGAGTCACTAAAAAAGAAAACTAAAAAATGCCGATTCAACGTGTTTTGTTGTATAACACTATAAGAGAAACACATTACTGACCTCAGGGAGACCAGCCAAACGACAACACTGCCGGCTGCTAGTGAAAGCGCTCAATGCAGTGAAGTCCTAGGTGCATTGCCCCCTGGGAAACATGAATATGCAAAAGAGAAGCCCGTGGAGCCTCATTGAAGAGTCTCAAAACACAGGACTAGCCAGATATCCCTCTGGGAAGGACCCAGCCAAGGGGCAGCTCCTGTTAGGAAACCACCAAATCCACCATATTAAGTGGCCCTATAAGTCAATGTAATGACAAGGGATAAACCAAGGCTAAGTAACCATCCACATACAGCTGTTTCGGGGTGTTGCCCCTCATCAGTGTGGAGCAGGATTCTGGCTAGGTGGGAGCAATGTCTAGTAGAGCCATAAGAGAAACAGATTGCTGAACTCAGGGAGATCAGCCAAACAACAACACCGCCGGCTGCTAGTGAAAGCGCTCAAGGCAGTGAAGTCCTAGTCAACACCCCACAGCTGTATGTGGATGGTTACTTAGCCTTGGTTTATCCCTTGTCATTACATTGACTTACAGGGCCACTTAATATGGTGGATTTGGTGGTTTCCTAACAGGAGCTGCCCCTTGGCTGGGATATCTGGCTAGTCCTGTGTTTTGAGACTCTTCAATGAGGCTCCACGGACTCCTCTTTTGCATATTCGTTGTATAACACAACATCATAATCTATCAAACGGATAGCCCTACTTCTTAAGGACATTTATCAAACTGGTGTAAAGTAGAATTGTCTTAGTTGCCCCTAGCAACCAATCAGAGTCCACCTTTCATTTTCCAAAGAGTCTATGAGGAATGAAAGGTGGAATCTAATTGGTTGCTAATTGCTAATCTAATTGGTTGGTTTTAAATGAAGCAATAAATGTTATATTTTAGGGGTGAGCTACATTAGGGTTTCTTTTTCACCCCCAGGCCTTGTGCCTCAGGGTGTAGTGATTTGGTTTGGTTATGGTACCCCTGACCCACCATAGTGGGGCTTCTGAGATTTGGTATTCAGCTCCATTTACTTCAATGAAACCAAACCCCAAACTGAGGACTGTAGAGGAGCTGCTTCTGGAAGAAAGCAACCATAAAATTTAGAGATGAGCGAATTTGCCGAAGTTCAGGTTTGTATGAACCTGAACTATCGGCTTCTGACTGCCGATGTCTGCAGCCTCTGTGAACAAGGTGAATACAGCCGGAGGACCACCTGGAAAACTGGGATACAGCCATTGGCATAGGCTGTATCCCATGATGACCTTATGACAGGTTCCTATTAAAACTTTCTGACATACTGGCCTTAAAGGGCTATTCCAGTAAAAAAACAATCAATGGCTTATTCCTAGGTTTATAATCTGTTTAGCCTGCAGTGAGAATGAATTCAGAAGTACAGTAGCTGTGTTCCCTGTGTAGCGTTGGTGCCGGTGTACTGCTGCTTCAGTTCCTATTCACTTCAATAGCATCTGAGGTTTCCACTACACAGGGAAAGAAGCCGACCTCTTTTAACTCCATTCTCACTGTATTGGGGGCCGAACAGCTGATTGGCGGGGGTGCCAGATATTACCACCCCACTAATCAACTACTGATCAACTGACTGAGTGTTTTTTCCTGAAAAAAAAAAAAAACAAAAAAAAAAAACAACGTGATACCCATGAAAACCAATCACAGGGAAGCTTTACGTTTTTCAATTTAGAAACTTAATTTAATAAGTTGAACTCTGATTGGCTGGCGGAGTAAAAATCCGTGGGGTCAGAGCGATTCTTTATTTAACTCAAAGTTTCCACAGTCTCTGTCCCCTACCATTCCCCAACCCAAGAAATAAAACACTGACTATATGTGAGCGGGTTTAATGGGCTCAATGAATGTTCATTAACGAATCAGTATAACAACAATGATAAAATATTTCTAGTGACTTATTAATATAACAACACATAAGTAATATCTAACATGTATTCCACTATACCAGTTACTCAAAAATAAGAGAAGTTGCTAGGCCTGAGGTGTCTTAAAGGGGTATTCTCATGTCAACTAACATAGTTATATGTGTAGGGCTCATAGAGCAAAATGTTCCCTCCGTCACATACAATAGGCCTGACAGGCACATCTCTTTTACTTTCATTTCTCCTTCCTCACCAGATTGTGAGGAAATCCCACCCTTTATGTTAAGTAAATGTTTTTTGTTTTTTTTCACCTGATTATGTGTAGTCTCTTGTATTACATCCCTATGAAGGTCACTGATCACTTTTAGAGCACTGAAATTGCAAACATTAGATATTATAGGTATTTTTCTAGCCTGCGCCTGACAGTCACATTATATGTGAACTCGTTTGAACCGAAACTGTATGTGACGGAGGGGTTATTTACCGACTTTGCCTCCTTCTGATATGCTGCTCTTTCCTTCCCATTGTTGACAACTCCTTGTTACAGACCACCACTAAAAGCAGTGGTCTGACTGGTATTTTTATAGATATAGTGCAACGTCCGCACGGTGGTGTTGTCAGGGGCAATAGTGTCACGGTGCTTTACTCCTACCTTAGCGGTCCTGGCTCTCCTAAGGCCCCGGGCGGTCGTCACAGCAATGAGGTGGTTGGTTTCCAGTGATTGGAGACAATGAATAGACGGTGATATAACTGAGGGACTTTACTTTCTGGTTTACACAGTAATACAGCACATTGGAATGGTGCTCAGTCACTCTCCAGTCAGGCTGCATGAGGTGAGCATTGGGTTCCCTCTGCCTTACTGGTTATAGCCTTTATCTGGCTGGTTAGAATCTCTCCTCTCTTCTTGCTTTGCCTGCTCTGCACTCAGCAGGTTACTTCACTTACTTGAAGGTTTTAGTCAGCACACGACTGCTTATATCTGACTATGATGGAGAGCACGTGTCTGCTCCTCCTCACTGACTACATCTACTCAACTCCTCTCAGGACCTGTCAGACCTCCTACTGTTGCCTAGGCAACACACTTGAGGTGGAAGGCCGCTGGGTCCCAATGCTCACTGTCAACATGTTGGCAATGCACTGCCACCTGCTGGGCACCAATGATAAAGCATTATACAGTTACTTTATACAAAGCACATGTCATATTGCAGATAAAACTTTGTAGTGCCTGGTGGGTCACTACATACCCCCTTAAAGAAGACCCAAGCCGCCCCCGGCTTGTGCTAACGAAACTACCTGTATGTCGGGGCATTGTACCATGTTCACCCAGGCGTTTGGAGGAGTGCACCTGTAAGGAATGCCTTGGTCCTAATGTAACGTATACTACAGTGTCTATGTTCCTATTTTGATTCGAGCTGGACCTAGATTGACTAGGCTATTCTGTATGCTGCATGTAGCTCCAATGTTACCTAAAGTTACCACAGACTCATACCCAGTTCCCTGACTATGCTATGGCTAATGTGTTTTACTCTTCTCTCTAATACTAGTGTGCTAAAGGCTAAGACTAGTCTTAAACCTTCCGATGTTTCTGGCCAGGAAACATAGAAAGTGTGGGGGTAATTATCCCAACCAGCTAACAAGTTGGCTAATCTACCGTTAGAAGGGTGGCTTAATCCTGTTTTCCCTTCAAGAGTATCAAGGCCTTTAATTGCTCAGAACGCTTTATCGCCAAGATACCTACTAGTGTCAAACTACCAAACTAAGTGTAGGCCTTCACTGTGTCGCAACATGCTGATCAATACATGTTTACAAAAATATAAATGAGACGTCTCTAACTAACTACACAGGAAGTAAAAACCAGTTACACTTAATAAAACACAGTTATACTTGTTCTTTACTTGGAGCAGCTGGATCGTCTTTCAGACACTAGGCAATGGATCGCCTGGACCAATGGGTGAGGACTGCTCGGGGTACCTGCAAATCCTGACTAAACTAAGTAAAGGCAATGCAAAACATTAGTGAAGAGTCCATGTTACCATTAGAAGTCCAACGAAAAATTATAAAAATATGCAAAAATAATGTTTCAACGTATCACTTTTCAGTGCAAAAATGGACACAGAGCTCAAGTATAGGTCTGAGTCTCTTCTCTGGGCGGTCAACTTGAACGTTGCATCAACAAGAACATCCTGGGAATAGCATAGTTCTCAAAAATAAGTTATTCCATAGGAAAAACACAAATAGAAATAATTGTAATCCACAAGGCGATGACTGCGATCCATAGAGTAAATTCCTTTCAGGGATAATGAACAGTTCATCTGAACATGAGAAAGGGAAAAGCAAGGGACTTTGGCGCAAACAAGGCGCAACTGGGGTGATATCCTGAGCAGATGTGGAGTCTTACTTTTTATTAGCTTAAATCAAGAAAGTCTTTGTTGCACAGGATAACTTCCTTGGCGGTGGTAACAGTTCATAACCTCTCAGACGAGCGGGAAGCTTTCCTTTATTCTCCCTTCGAGATCTTCGCAAAGTGTTTTGGGTACTTCCTTCTGGTTCTGTACCTTCTTCTTCCAAGCCATGAAGCGAAGTAGAGAAGTTCTCTGGAGTGTCAATATTTTCAGTTGGTAAAGGAGGCATAGGCAGAGGACTCTGTTGGGTCTCCACTGAAGTAGGGTGTGCAGGCCCTGGAACCAGTATGTTGATATGAGGTTGGAGGAACCACTGGAATGGATCTAATCCAGGGAGTACTTCAGTAGTGGTACTTTGCTGAGGTGTTGTTGCTTGTGCAAAAGGTTCAGACTCTTTACTTGAATGCGGTTGAGGATCAGGTTCCCTCAAACATTTCTTTAGCCTGTTGCGATGTACTCTCTGAGTACCGTGATTTTCACGATACATTTCATACACTTCTGGAGAAAGAATATTTTGCACAAGGTACGGTTCACGCTCCCAATGGCTATCTAGCTTACTAGTAGGATGATTGTTTTTCAACCATACGGAATCTCCTGTTTGAAAGGGTTCAGCACTGGCATGTAGATCATAATCCTGCTTCTGTTTTTGTTGAGCTTTCTCAATTCTAGAGTCAACAATTTCTTTGGCATCTTCTAGACGTCTCTGATGTTCTTTAACCCAATCTGATTGAGGAAGAAGAGATTCTGAATCTGGCATGGAGATGTCCTGAGCAATGTCTACAGGTAGTTTTCCATGTCTTCCAAACATTAGATAGTAAGGAGTGTATCCTGTGGAACAATGGGAAATATTGTTGTAAAGGAACACTAGTTCTGGAAGAAACTTTGGCTAATCTGCCTTCTTCTCTGTGGAGAGGGTTTTGACTCTGTTAATCAGGATTTGGTTCACTCTCTCACATAATCCATTTCCTTGAGGGTGGTATGCTGTTGTCCTCAGTTTTTTGCAACTGTACAGAGCACACAACTCTTGGAACAGCTCAGATTCAAAAGCAGATACTTTGTCAGTGAGAATCTTGTCAGGGCTGCCATAGGGTAGGATGAAGCTTTTCCACAAGGTGGCAGCTGTAGTTTTGGCAGTGAGATCTTTTACAGGAACAGCTACAACAAATTTGGTGTAATGATCAACCATGGTTAAGACATGGGTGTGTCCAGAACGGCTTGGTCCAATTTTCACACGGTCAATGACTAGAATTTCAAGGGGACTTTTACTCACAATTGGATGGAGTGGTGCATGCTGATCCTGTCTTTCACTCTTGTTCACTACACAAGTGGGGCACTTACGACACCAATCCTCAATGTCAGCTCTCATATTGACCCAAAAGAATCTTTTTCGGATGGTAGTTTCTGTCTTTTGAACTCCAAAGTGTCCAGATTGGTCATGATACATGTCCAGGACGATTTTGGCATCTCTTGTGGGTATCACCACTTGGAAGACTCGTTCATAAGTGACTGGGTCTAGAATTCTGCGATAAAGCAAACCTCTCAACAGGAAGAGGGATTTTCTCAGTCGCCAAAGCCGTGTCAGTTCTGTGTCGGCTCTGTGTTTTCGGATTCCCTCTGGAACTCGCCCACTGGAGAAGTAATCCAATAGTTCACCAATTACTCTGCTTTCCGCCTGAAGCTTTAGCCAGCATTCTTTTTCAACTGGAGGAACAAGATCACTCTGCTGGGGACTACTGAGAGCGTTATGCTTTATCTGCTGAGCCTCTTGCCGTGCAAATCGAGCGTAGAAAGCGGGCATTTCCACATCTTCCCACTGCTCATCAATGGATTTAAGTTCCTTCTCTGCGGATAATCTGGACAAAGCATCAGCATTGTCATTGGCCTTACCAGACCGGTATTTGATGGTAAAGTTGAAACTAGCTAGTCGAGAAGCCCACCTTTGTTCTAGGGCTCCCAAGCGAGCTGAGTTCAAGTGCGCCAATGGGTTATTGTCCCATTATTGTATATAGTGAATGTAGAAGCTGCTAGATAGTCTTTGAATTTTTCAGTCACTGCCCATACCAAAGCAAGAAGCTCTAACTTAAAGGAGCTATAGTTTTGATCATTTTGCTCAGGTTCTCTCAATGATCGACTTGCGTAAGCGATTACTCTTTCGGTTCCATTCTGTGTCTGGGAGAGCACTGCTCCAAGGCCTTTCTTACTGGCATCAGTGTATAGACAGAAGGGCAGGCTATAGTCCGGATATCCCAGTATCGGTGGCTCAGTAAGCTTGCCTTTTAATTGCTGGAATGCAGCTTCTCTCTCACTAGTCCATTCCACAGGGATCCGTGAATTCTGACGATCTTTAGGATTCCCTTTGAGGAGCTCTTGGAGAGGACTAGCTATCTGGGAAAAATTTGGAATGAATCTTCTGTAATAGCTAGCGAACCCAAGGAAACTCTTAACTTCCTTGACTGTTCTAGGTGCAGGCCAATTCTTCACAGGAGCTATCTTGTCTGGGTCACGTTGCATGCCAGCGGCACTCACAACATGACCAAGGTATTTCACTTGTGGTTTCAACAAGTAACACTTTGAAGGCTTAACTTTCAACCCATGCCGCGCAAGATTTTTAAGCACTTCCGCCAGATGCTGTAGGTGTTCTTCATAGGTTTTGGAGTACACTATTACGTCATCCAAGTACAATAGGACTGTCTCAAAGTTCCAATGTCCTAGACATCTCTCCATCAATCTCTGAAAAGTTCCGGGAGCATTGCAGAGCCCGAATGGCATGTAGTTGAATTCAAAGAGGCCCATCAGGGTAGTAAAGGCGTTTTTCTCTTTGTCCTCTGGTGCCATGGGAACTTGCCAGTAGCCACTGGTCAGATCCAGAGTTGAGAAGAAGGCTGCAGAGTCTAAAGCTGCAAGTGACTCCTCTATCCGAGGCAATGGATAGACGTCCTTATGCGTTATGTTGTTGACCTTACGATAGTCCACACAGAAGCGGATTGTTCCGTCCTTCTTCCTTACTAGGACTAGGGGAGCAGCCCAGGGACTGTGGCTATCCTGGACAATGTTGGTGGTTTTCATATCTTGGACCATTTTCTTCACTTGTTGGTACATGGCAGGAGGCACAGGCCGGTATCTCTCCCTGATAGGAGGATGCATACCGGTTGGTATGGTATGCTGGATTAAACTGGTCTGTCCATAGTCCATAGGATGTTTGCTGAAGACTTGATGATGTTGCTTGGCTAACTCCAGCACACCTTGAATCTGTTCAGTGGAGGTGGTGTCATCACCGATACTTAGTTCGGACAGCCAGGATTGTGAATCTGGATCTTCAGTTGAATTGCCTGCTGAAGTTTGTTGGGCAGCAGTAACAGACGTTTCAAGCTGATCTTCCTGATGTATACTGTACAAGCTGGCTACTGCCTGATACTTTCTCAAGTCCACTGGCTGGTTGCTAAGGTTCAACAAACGAATGGGTACTTGGCCACGAGATACTGTCACAAGACTTCTAGCCGCCATGACAGGTATGTCATCTCCTATTAGGGTCGGTTCTATCAATGCCGGGTAATCTTGTCCTTGTAGTCCCATGGAAGCTCTACACCACACCATAGTCTCAGTGCCAGGTTGCAGCCGGATTGGTTGAGAGTCTTTGATGCGAGCACGGCATATTTCTCCTTTGATATTAGTGAACCTCTGTTGAGCTGCCAGCACTTTCATAGTTTTATGGATGGCCTTCTGAGAGCCTCTAGGCACATTTAGTAAAGTCTTTCGTAGGGCTTCCAGCACTTCAGTATAGCAATGGCGGAGTACGTTGGTGCCCAAGATCACTGAGAAGTTTTCATCCTCAGGGACCTGAATCACGATCACTCCTTGTCGGGGAAGTTCTGTGTCGCCAATCTGCAAGGTTGGCTCCCAATACCCGTGTATGGGTACAGATTTTCCATTAGTAGCGATGATGTGGAGCAAGGCTTCTGGAGTTTTTGTTAACTGTGCCCCATTACTACACTTTGCAAATGCTGCGGCCCTTATAGTGGTCACTTGAGATCCAGTGTCAATCAAGGTAGGGAAGCTCACACCGTTAATGCTGACTTCGACTGTAGGCCTAGAACCCACATACTTTGGCATCCATGTAGCATCTCTGGGACCTATCGCCTCTCCACCTGAGGGGTGTCCCGCAGCCTCAGGGGATTGTCGTTTAACTGCCAGCAATCTTCCTCACGGTGCCCTTTGCGGTGACAATATTTACACTGTAATCCTCTGGTACTCTGATACCAGGTATCTGAGCGTCTAACCGGTGGTTGCCACTGTCTTTCTCTTGTAGGTGGTGGTGGTCGCTCTCGGTTCCGTATGGGAGGACTTTCTCTTCCTTGTCTAGAGGGGTTTTCTAGTCGATCCATCCGCTTCATCATTCTTTCCATTGCTTCGGTGAGGTGTGATATTTGGTTAGCCAGTGTTGCTTCATTCTCTACTTTTTCCATAGCTTTAGTGCAATGTGAGACTTGAGCAGTCGGGGACTAAGCACTCTGTTCAACCATCAGACTTACAGGTGCTGGTATGGGAGTCGTCACACTTCTGTTATCTTCTTGCCATTCTGGCAGAGATTTCTCCTCAAGTATTTCTATGGCTAGTTCTTTAAATTCTAGGAAAGAAGCATTTGGATGTTGTACAGACAACATTTTCAACTGGCTCCTGTGAGTCTTGTCTAACACACCTTCAATAAACTGTTCACGAAGGGTTTGATCTTGACCTACTGCTTCATGAGGATCGACCCAAATAACAGCTCGCCATGCTTCCTGCAGGGTCAGGGAATAGTCTCTAAGCGACTCCTTGGGGCGTTGTCTCATCCCAAAGAAATGCTTCTTCAGCTCAGAAGCAGTTCTAGACTCAAAGGTAACACTCAGTCGGTCTAGGATCTGTTTACTGTTTTGGCGCTCATGTCCAGGCCAGGACTTGACCTCACGGAGTGCAGGTCCTTGTAATTGGTTGATCAAAATTTCAACTTTCTGTTCTTCAGTAACAAAGCACAGTTTAAAATGACTTAGCAATTTTTCTCTAAATTCTTGAAGGGTACCAGGTGTTCCATCATAATGAGGATACCATGATGCGCCTGGATAGTATGGCATACTTATTTGCATAATGCAGCTGGGTGTAATGGGAGCTGAAGAACTACTGTGGCCCACTTGGGTGTTGTCTTCGCTGGCCAACATTGTCCTCAACATTCTGCACCAACCTAGCAGATTTAAATTGAGCTACCTTATATTTTTTGGGAGCGTTGCTATGGGCAATGGGCAAGAAATTGGGACGTGGCTCCTTTAAGAATAAATGCAGCAACTTGTTTTTGGAAAATGTGCAACTCAGGGAGATAGCTAATACTTCAAACAGACTTTTCCCTGCTTTATTCCCACAATAGTACTCACTCATGTGTCCACAGCATGAAATCTTGGACTCCAGGGACTTAGGAGCTTGCTGAGTGTACAGCCTAGCTGGGTTCCTTTCACACAATGCCGGCTGTATTTTTGTGCTCCCCCTTGAAGAAGGTTGGCTCCTCTGGTAAAGCAGCTTGCTGAACTCTTATTTCTGTAAGAGACACTTATAGAGGGGGCTTTAGCATAGATTTTATTCACAGGGAGACTTGCAAGCAATCTGCACAGACACAGCATCTAATAGCACAGTCCAGCACACAGCCTCTCTCCATATATGGGCAGCAGGAGGGCGATCTAATCTCTTCTCTGCCAGAGCGCATGGGAAGAGCACATGGCTTTATGTTCCTTATATGGACAACAAAATGGCCGATTAACCCCTCTTCTGCCAGTATGAATTAGTAAATGCAGTATTCAGCTGTTTTAAGCAGGTAAAAGTCACTTTTGGGGTTTCTAATTTCAGTCTCTGTCAGGGTGGCACCCCTGGATATTAGTAGGGTACTGATGGATCAAGGCGCAGAAGTCTCGATCCTGTTCGTGACGCCATTTTGCAACGTCCACACGGTGGACTGGAGGCTCTATTAGGGCCAGATAGGGTGCCGGTGGTGTTGTCAGGGGCAATAGTGTCACGGTGCTTTTCTCCTACCTTAGCGGTCCTGGCTCTCCTAAGGCCCCGGGCGGTCGTCACAGCAATGAGGTGGTTGGTTTCCAGTGTTTGGAGACAATGAATAGACAGTGATATAACTGAGGGACTTTACTTTCTGGTTTACACAGTAATACAGCACATTGGAATGGTGTTCAGTCACTCTCCAGTCAGGCTGCATGAGGTGAGCATTGGGTTCCCTCTGCCTTAGTGGTTATAGCCTTTATCTGGCTGGTTAGAATCTCTCCTCTCTCTCTCCTTGCTTTGCCTGCTCTGCACTCAGCAGGTTACTTCACTTACTTGAAGGTTTTAGTCAGCACACGACTGCTTATATCTGACTATGATGGAGAGCACGTGTCTGCTCCTCCTCACTGACTACATCTCCTCAACTCCTCTCAGGACCTGTGAGACCTCCTACTGTTGCCTAGGCAACCCACTTGAGATGGAAGGCCGCTGGGTCCCAATGCTCACTGTCAACATGTTGGCAATGCACTGTCACCTGCTGGACACCAATGATAAAGCATTATACAGTTACTTTATACAAAGCACATGTCATATTGCAGATAAAACTTTGTAGTGCCTGGTGGGTCACTACAATAGCATACATATTTATATATATTATACAGTGTATATCTCCCAGTATGTCTACAATTTAGCTATATATACATGAAACAGACCACTGCTTTTAGAGCAGAGTGGTGGTCAGTAACCTACACAACGTGCTGCCAACAATGGGAGAGATTGAGCAGCATACTAGGAGGAGACAAGTTTGCTAAATGAGTGTAATTGCAAAAATATTTTACTTAAAGAGACCTACAGGTATAACTATGTTAGTTGAGATTGGAATACCCCTTTAAGAAAAAGTGTTTAGGGAGTTCTGCCAAATTTATGACTACACCATTTTGAAACATTTGACTCAATCTGCACCACTTTCTCCCTGTCAGGAGGCGATGCGTTATATAAAACTACTGATCGCTTCCCCCAATGTGACGGTCAGGAAAGGTATTCGTTTACCAACATTTTTTACAGTTGTATTTTCTTCATGTTGTGATTTTGAAGTATATAGTATATGTCCACATTTTAGGGAGTACTGCCGTTTATATGCTTTATTCCTTCAGTGATTACAATCAGGGATCTATTCTTCTTTTACCTAACAATATGTTATGTGTTATTACACAAGAAAATAAACAACACAAAAATAATAATAAGGGTCAGATGCTGACCGATTTCTTTACACATATCCATCTATTATTATTTCTGTATTTGGTTGTATAATAATAAGATCTGGTCACTGATCCGCAGCCTCCTGGTGATGGTGTCTCTATCTGGATCCTGAGTGACAAGAGAATAAACCAGAGATGAGAGGTGATCAGTGGGGGAGAGAGCCAGGTATCAGATGTATCCACAGTGTGTGCTGGGGTCAGAGGTCACTTACAGGCTGCTGTTATATTGTTCTCCATCCAGCCATCTCCATCAGGGTGAAGTCCTATCCAGTATAGGTCATCTGTCCGCTGGCTGAGACTTCTCTGTATAAACTCCTGGAACATATAAAATATTCATTTTTATTTGTTAATATTTGCTCCAATAATTCAACCACTGAAATGTGACGATTATTAATGATCAAGTCACTTATATTGTTCTCTGACCTGTCATTCTTATGTCCGTCACCCAATCACGAAGTGTTGTACAGTTACTATGGCAGCCGGAGGCCTTTACTAGGCCTTAAATCTAGCTATAGTAACTCAGTTGAGTGCTGATCTAACTGATCAATGCTATGCAATAGTACAGCATTGATTGGTATAAGCAATCTAACAATAGTGATGGAAAAGAAGGAAGTTCCGCAGCTCCAGAGATGCTAACATATATCAGTTTTATTAATTGGAAAAGAATTCATAAGGAACTTAGGGTCTAGCAATACCATGCATCCCCTTCTATAGGGGCAGTAATACAGCTGGTCTAGCTACACACAGAGCCCATACCTGCTGCTCCTTGTCCTTTATGACCAGTAGATCAGATCCCATCATCTTACACTGATCCCGACTCTGCTCCCATCTTCTCTCTGTTACTGAGAGGTAATAACACTGATCTCCATGGAGCAGCCAGTGAGGAGGACACAGGTGACAACCTAAAACTTAAAATGCACAAGAAATATTTAAAGATTGAATTTATTTCAACATATGCAGCAAAGCAATAAAGTTACAATGAACAGTAGAGACGGATGAGCGTTGTGTCCAGGTGTTAGTAGAATTTAGTGAGTTCATTTAAAATAAATACAGTATTGAGATTAAACTACAACTGTCATATCAACGTAAAGGGGAACTCCATCCCTTTAAATGTTTGATATATTGCTGTCCTTGCACAGAACATTATAATGAGTCTATTCTTACTTAATCGTGCAGGAGAGCCCCAGGGGAGCGTGGGGAAGTAAGAATAGCATCTTTATTATGTTCTATGCAAGAATGGCACTATATAAAAAAAAGTCTAAATGGTTGGACTACCCTGTTAAAGAAGACATGTCACCACTTGAACATGCCCATGAAGTTACAACTGTTAGGACTCAGGCCGTGCATTCAGCTCTGCATCAATAGCAGCCAGAATGTTTCTCATGTTTTTACCATACTCTGCTCTGCTGTTCCTTGTTGTAGTAGTGGAAAGTATTCTCTCCCTGGCTGATCAGCATAAGGTGTTGTGTTTTTGCTGATTGTTGATTGACAGCTGACAAACCAGTCAGCTGTTGGTATCTGGGCAGAACCTGGAGCCTCAGCCCTAATCATGCCTAGGGCTGAGACTACAGGCTCAATAAGACCTTCCCCTGTTTCCCATCCCTTGCCTGTGAAAGACTCTAGTTATCTAGAGTTTCTTGAATTAGCTATTCACTCTAACTTGAACGCCTGATTATCTGACTTTTGGCTTGTACCTCACTATTCTTTGGATCTTGACTTTGTACGTATATTGACTGGCTGTTACTGACGAGGATCTCTGACTATTCCCTTTTTGTGTGTTAGGGTACAAACCCACACACCGTATACACAGCAGATACGCAACAAATACGCAGCAAATACGCAGCAGATTTGTTGGTACAGATTTGATGCTGTGTTCAGTTATTTAGATATAATCTGCTGCGTATCTGCTGCGTATCTGCTGCGTATTTGCTGCGTATCGCAGCAGTAAATACGCTGCTTATACGGTGTGTGGGTTTATACCCTTAGTCTTGTCTCTGTTTTGTGTTCGCCGCCCAGTTGTCCGCAGCTATTTAGGGCTATTAGGGCGAGTGGGTGTCAGTTCTAGGGCTGCACCTGTATATTGTCATCCCAGACCCCGCTACCTGACAACAACTATGAATAATCTTTCCTTATAGTTATGTGACGTGCCACTGCTCTATTCTCTATTATTCCTACTAGAATTGTATGATGGTATAACCAACAGGGTGTTACCAATCGGGGGGCGTGTCCCTACACTGACTGACACT
This sequence comes from Dendropsophus ebraccatus, assembly GCA_027789725.1. Taxonomy (NCBI): domain Eukaryota; kingdom Metazoa; phylum Chordata; class Amphibia; order Anura; family Hylidae; genus Dendropsophus; species Dendropsophus ebraccatus. The sequence goes on along the minus strand of JAQFWZ010000009.1, from coordinate 78,113,698 downwards.
ATCCAATCAGAGATGACAATGCCAGACTGTGTACAGAAATGCCCCTTAAACTGGTAACACCCAGTTGACTTTTAGTCGTACATTTCTTGTAAGAATAATAGAGAAACAGCCCAACACAGAGCTATAAGGGAAGATGATCCACAATTGTTACTTTATGGGCATTGCATGCATCTACTAAAACAGACAGGTCAGGAGTGGTGACAGGTTCTCTTTAAAGGGAATCAGTCAACCCTTCCCAATGCTGTCTGTAAATGTTCAGAAAATTCTATATTCATTCATAAAACCAGTCTGTGGTAAAAGAGTAGATACTAGAGAGGGATGAGGGGGAGGAGGGAGATGCAGCTGCATATAGAGAGGGGGCAGACGGTGAATCCTGCCACCATCTCTCTACCTACACCCATGTGTGACCCTGTATGAGGGAGGGATGGGAAGAGTGATCAAAGACATATCATGGGGAAAATGGGTTTTAGTTTTGTAATAGGAACCTGAAGGAAGCAAGAACCTGACTAGTAAGTAGACCCTGGGTATATTTTATTATACTTACCTACAGATGTCTTACGGCTGTTCACACACAACTCTTCCTTTATTGCAGAGCGCTGAGATTCCCAAACCTGATTATACACTGTAAAAAGAGTATAGAAATATACTTATTGGGCTGCATAGAAATGAAGGAAGCGTCTACACAAGAGCTATTATGTACAGCAAGAACCTGACTGGTAAGTATACCCCGGGTGTATGTTATCATACCCACCTACAGATGTATTACTGCGGTTCATGCACGGCTCATTCCTTATTGCAGAGGGCTGAAATTCCCAAACCTGATTATACACTAAAAAATAAAGCATATAAATTTACTTGCTGAGGCTCCATACAGTCACGTAGAAATAAAATAGGTGTCTACACAAGAGCTAATATATAGAGCTATTATGTGCGGGACAGTTATGAAAGCTGCAGCAGCTCCAGGTATACAGACCAATGGCCACTACAATGACTGCCACTAATAGTCATACAGTACCTACCAAATGATTCAATAATGCGGAGGAGAATGATATTGACTCCTAAGGAGACGGTAATGATGGCTCCTCTCCAGGAAGGTGTCCAGATCTTCCGCTTACCTGAGGATTATATATAAGAAATAATTATAATAACTGTGGGGAATAAGTATTACCCTCCTTATAGGCTCCTAACCGCCCGCAATGCAGTTTTTATTTTTATATTTATTCTGAGTCTTTCAGTTTTTACATGTTGCCACAGCCATTATATTATGCGACATATGACAGAATGTCTCTATGAACACAACATTACTGTATCCTGTCATTACACTAGATCTGCATTGTCCAGGAACCCATGTGCCACTGCTGGGTATCTGTGTATGGTCAGTCAGCATTAAGGTATTTTGTATGGGTTACCTATGCTCTCCTAAATAGTTTTTTTTAACTGCTCTTTTACTTTTTAGCCACAAGATGCCGCCACTGTGTATTTGTCTATGTATTTTACAGCACATTGAAGTCTATTGGGAATGTTAAGCCTGTACTGTATTGTATTATGCTGCTAGGAGTTAACAGCCATGTCCCACACTCCTAGCCTATCAGGGATACCCTCTAGAAAGTTCCCACCAATAGCATGTTGTGCTACCCCAGTTCTCCCCCTTAGCCCAGTCTTAGCCCTTAAAGGAGAATTCGGGCCAAAAACTATTTTTTAATATGTTATTTCATATGCAAAGTTAGACAAATTCTTGATGTACACTAATTATGGGAAATGCACATCTAGCGCTATTTACTGCAATTTACTAGATCAGACAGACCTCAATTTCCCCAAAAAAATAAAAAAAAGGTAACGGCATGAATCCCCCTTCTATACCTACTATACCTACAGGGTCCAGCAGGGGGCTCAGTATATGTAGACATTACATGTAAGGCCCCCCCCCCCCCGGCTTGCCTCCTCGACAGAATCCCTTATTGCAACTGCAGCCCCATCCCATCAGGAGTAGCAGCCCCATCCCGTGCAGGTCTTCTCTATGGCGGTCCCTTTGCAATCATGGTGATCCAGTAGGGTCATCCTGCCCTGCTTCCTTACTTATTGGATAAATCAGTAATCATGTAATATAAAATAATATATAATCCAGCCCTGTTTCTGATCGCTGAGAGAAGGGTGCAGCCACTGCTATACAGTTCCCTCTCTTCTCCTGCCCGGCACTGATCTGTGTGATCAGATGGATGCCATGTACACAGCACATAGTTTGGCAGCATGGAAGATGCACGTTGTAGACATTTGCAGTGATTCTACCAGTAGCGGAGCTTTGTGTGTATGTGCTGCAGGGTTGTGTTGGAATGTGCAGCAGAGCTGTGTACAGAGGTAAGTACAGCAGAGCTGTGTATGTAGGTAAGTATAGCAGAGCTGTGTATGTAGGTAGGTACAGCAGAGTTGCATGTGTATTTACCCTCCTCTGTATCAGCTTTGCAGTTCCCGACGCAAACATTGGTGGCAGCAGAAACACCCATATCGCCCCTCACTGTTTCCAGTCAACAAAAATGTATAATTTTTTAATGAAGTTATATTACAAAGTAATATGACTTTACTAAAGCAATGTATTAAAAAATGGCAAAAAAATCATTCCTCTCCGGAATCTCCCTCTATAGCAAATCATTTTACAGTGTTCTTACCTGCTGTCTCCATGTATATAGCCATGTAATATAATTCTTATTATTCAGCTTTCGGAGTGCAGCAGTCAGTAACCACAGTCCGCCCTTACTCAGCAGGGAAGTCTGCAGGTTACAATGATTTATATGGCTTTAAACATTAGAAATCATCAGATTGTCCAAAGAAGAAAAATTGAGGCTGCGTCTGACTCTTCATTTAATAAAGTACAAAATGTATAAGCTCTTTCTTTATATGCAAACAATCATAAAGTGCAACATTTGCCCCTAGTGGGCAGACCAGGAACTGCAGCCATGGTGGACGCAGCAGGAGAGTGACCAGCACAATATTTTATGCTTTATTAAGTCGTTCCACTAGGTGTCAGTATTATGCTGCTTTTTTATCATCTCATCTTTTTTTATAATTTCTTTCTTTATAATTGTATAATCCATGTTTTCTTTTATTTTTCCACTTATGCAGTTTGCCGTGTGGGATAATGATGTGTTTTTTTTTTCCATTATATTTTGTTAAACCTTTTTGAACTTTTTTTTTTTTTTAGTCTAACAAGTAGACTATCACATGAAATCTTCTGAATGCTTACATATTACACTCTGCCACTATGGAAGACCAGCGACACCCAGTGATCATGTGGTCAGGATGGTGATTGGGAAACAGAAACTCCAGAAAATCCTTATACAATATGATATGGTCACACTTTGACTGTTGCATGATGTAAGTGGCTAAACTGATGGGATCGGAGACTTCTCTGGTCCTGGCAAGCAGTGTGGGAGCCCAACTGCCATGACCACCCAACAGCGCCCCACAATGGTGTCACAGGGAATCAGGTGGCAGATGGTTCCTGATGTGAAATTACCTAGATGCAGAAGTCACTACTGATCCAGACAACTAAAGGGTTAAACACTCAAGTTTAGAGTTATCTCTGACCGTCACTGCAGACACCACATAATGGAGCTCTGAGCTCACTCTATACATCCACCATTATGTACATATATGTCATGGGGCATTAAAGGGGTTGTCCGGCGTTAAAAAATTATTCACAGAATAACACACATTACAAAGTTATACAACTTTGTAATGTATGTTATGTCTGTGAATGGCCCCCTTCCCCGTGTTTCCCCCCACCCACGCTAGACCCGGAAGTGTGGTGCATTATACTCACCGCATCTCGTGTCGTCCACGGTCTCCGATCCTCAGCAGTGACGTCTTCTTCGGGAGGCCGGCGGATCTTCCCGAGTGCCGGCCGCCCTCTGCAGCGTCATCCGAAGCTCAGCCGCGATTGGCTGAGCATAACTGTGCTCAGCCAAATGCGGCTGAGCAGCTGATGACGTGGCCGCATCATCAGCCGCTCAGCCGCGATTGGCTGAGCACAGTTATGCTCAGCCAATCGCGGCTGAGCTTTGGATGACGCTGCAGAGGGCGGCCGGCACTCGGGAAGATCCGCCGGCCTCCCGAAGAAGACGTCACTGCTGAGGATCGGAGACCGTGGTCGGCACGTGACAGGTAATGTATAGCGCACCACACTTCCGGGTACACGGGTGGGGGTGGTGGGACACGGGGAAGGGGGCCATTCACAGACATAACATACATTACAAAGTTGTATAACTTTGTAATGTGTGTTATTCTGTGAATAATTTTTTATCGCTGGACAACCCCTTTAAGGGGTTAAGGGATGTACTGAATTGAAACAATTTAATAATAAATAATAATGAAATGTAACTTGGTGAGGCCTTCTGTTTCAATGAATCTGTTTCTATAGTATTAACTCTTTTCGTTTGAGCTCTTTTTATAAAGCAACTATGTATATTATTAGCTAAGCTCCTATTTATTGCCTTGCTTGTATATTATTTATATTTTTAGTATCTGAATTATATTTATTGGATAACCCTGATCAGGGCCAGGATGGGGCCTATTCCAGAAATGTCTTCTTGAATAAACATTACAACGTATCTGTTCTAGATACAAAATGCTTTTTTTTATTTTTTTGACAATTCAGCACATTTAATACATTATCCTGAGGTGCTAGCAAGACTCTTATCAGGCTGCAACTCACATCCCGACCACTGGGTGGCCACGTACAGCATATACTATACACTGTGATAAATGGTTGTGAACTAATGTTTATTAATAAGCTAGTCATTGTGGGCTATGTTCAACCATTAATAGAGAAGTCCGGCTTCAAGGGGTTAAAAAAAGGCAGGGACACGGGGGAAATTAAGAGAGTATGAACTGTATGGGAAAAAGACTGTGAGGGGAGGGGGACCTGCAGTATACACTGAGTTGGGCCTGTAAGTCTGGGGCTGGGAATTACTGTCACGTCATTGCCGAGAGATGAGATAATATAGTATCAGTGTAATGTATTATATGTATGGTATTTTATTATACCGGTGTTTCTGGCAGGTCTGGAGATGAATTACAACTGCGACACACCTTGCAGCAGTGCCACCAATGGTCACCTGGGTGTACTACATCAGTTAGAATGAAAGTGTAGCAAGGGGTGGGGCTATGCTAATGAGCTCCTCATGAAAAGGCAGTTGTTACCCTGATATATGGTTTCTACACCTGCACCTCACCAACACCAAGAACATCACCGCCATATTGTCACCAACCAGGCAGAAGTATCAGGGAGTTTGCCTCGGGGAACCACAAAGCACCTCATTGACTGCCGCTATTACAAAAGACCTGGCTGCACCAGTGACAAGGTAGTATCAGCTCCATCATCCCTGCAGGTCTGGGTATCAGTCTTCACTATCGTTTCAATTAAAATCCCATCATATTTGAGTTGAGGCGCTGTATACAAGTGGTGCCTTGGATTAGCATAATTCGTTCCAGGACCCCGCTTGTAATCCAAATCCACTCTTATACCAAAGCAAATTTTCCCATAAGAAATCACCGATATACAGACAATTGGTTCCACACCCCAAAATAATGATTTATTATTCTGAATAACATGTACAACAGATGAAACAAACATTCAGAAACAGCAGAATATGTGATAGTATAAGTTACTGTACAGTAATGGAGAGGATGGGAAACAGAAGGGCTGACAGAGACTGCAGGGAGCATGAAGAATAAGAAGGGCAGATGTGGGCACATACATGCAGCACTCTCTGTCCGGTGAGAGAGGGGTTACAGCTATGGAGAGATTACCTCCACAGTCCTGTCCCCTGATGTAAGCCCTAGCCTGAAGTGGATCTGCTATGATTTGTAAGGTGAGGGAGACTTCCTGGGTCAGAGTACAGCGCTGTAGACCCCACTATGCAGACCATGCCCCTCCCCCACTCCCCCTCCCAAACGGTACAGGGAGCTCTTACACCAAAGCAGTGCTCTTAAACCAAGTCACAATTTTGAAAAACTGTGAGCTCTTAAACCAAAACGCTCTTAAACCAAGTTACTTTTAAACCAAGGTAACACTGTATTGTGTACTTCCACAACCACCATCATCCCCTCTTCCTCTCTTCATATATCTGCTTTGCTGCAGACCAGACATTAGAGGAAGCTGTGGGTATGTGCCAGGCAGCTGAACTCACCAGACAGCGGCTCATAGCAGGAAGAAAGCAAGATATAAGGGAAGTACTATGTCTTCTATGACAGTGACTCTTAACCTGCGGTACATGTATGAAAAGAGTACACACCACAGGTTACGGGGGTATGTGAGTTTCCCCAGAAACCTGGCAATACGGAGGATATCTGTCTTGAAGGGGGCATATCTGGCTACAGGGGTCATTGTATCTGGCTACATGGGGCATTAATACCAGGGAAGGGGGGATTATTAATGGGTACAGGGGGCAATGTATCAGACTACAGGGGCACTATATCTGGCTACAGTTGGCACTGTGAGTTGCTACAGGGTGTTTTACTGGGACTTACAGATCAGTCACATTGTTTTGGGAGGATCTGATCTGGGAAGGAGCTGCTGACAGAGACTGTATAAGGGATTATAAACTGAGGGACGCCGCAATATTGAATGGGACATCTACTTGGAATTGACATTGGCGAAACAAAAAGAAGGGGCGCTTCCTAGTATAATACTGTGAGAAAGAGAGATTTGGTGGGGGGGTCTGGATTATAACCACTCACTAGTGATGAGCGAATACTGTTCGATCAAATAGATATTCGATTGAATAGTAAGGTATTCGATCGTATAGAATATTATCGAATAGTTCGCTGAATATTCGATAAATATTTCATGAGCGTTCAAATCCCCCTTTTTCTCAGTTTTTTTTAGCCAATCAACATGCAGGGAGGCTGCCACAGCCCCTTGGTGTACGTAGCATCGCGAGAAACGAGAATAACAATGATTGGATGGCATAGTCACATGGCCCAATAACATAAATTAGTGTCTTCATCCAGTGCTACGTGCTCCTACGTCATACATAAATATAAAGGGTAGTGCAAGCACTCTGCTCACCAAGTGCTTTGTGCTGCTGGTACGTGCTAGACTGCTCGATCTAAAAAAAAGAGTAGTACGGGTGTTCATCCAGTGCTACGTGCTGCTACTGTCAGAACAGGGAGGTACGGACACAACCAGACAGTGGGCCCTGAGTCTGAACCCACCCACCCACTGTCCCTAACTACTTGCCTCAGTCGACCCTAGGCGGCCGCGGTCAACCACGAAGACGTTCCCTACGTGCCCACGGTCAACACAGCACAAAGTCAACAATACAATCAGGAAGTCAAAAGCCAAAGCCAGGGGGTCAGGGAACACAGTCGAGCAAACAGCGGGAGCTAGGACGGAAATAGCAGGAAAGACACAGGGAAGCTGGGACCAGGAGTTAACCTAATTAGCCAGCGCTGGGACTCTGACTCAGCTTTGTTTTATGCTGACCAAGAGCCCGGTCCGGATCCTGATTGGACCGGTGCTCTGATCACCCAGGCTCCAGAGCAGCAGAGAAAACTGTCAGTCAAAGAACACCACTCAGCTGCAACAATCAAGGTCAGTAGTGAGCAGTGTAACCCTTGCACTGCCAGAGATAGAAAGAAATGTGGGTGTGTCAAACAAAAGGCAAAAAGAGGCCCAGTTCACACCAGGCTCAGTGCAAATTCATGACAGTAACCCCCTGGTACAAGGGGCCTCAGGACCCTTAACCAATGGACCAGGTTTCGAGGGATTGCATGCATGGTATTGCCGTACCAGACGCGGGGCATGCATGTCTTTCCCAGAAATCCAAGTACGTTTGTCAGGAACCGAGCCGCACAATCAGCCTCTGGCGATGGCGTCCCTGGTTACGGGCAGGGCCGGTTGCTGAGGGCGCGCCGACGGCGTCCTTAGCAGCCGGCCTGCTGTTTGTGCGCTGCAACGTTTTTTTTACCTTAGTCCGTTCCTGGTCTTGTTGCGTTCTTTGTTTGTGTCTTCTGTTATCCGGTCCATGTTTTTCGGTTTCCCTGCACCTTCCTTGCTGTGGCTAACTCACTGATTGTTTCTGTCTGTGTTCTGATTGACAGCTGACCTGGCCAGTTAGCTGTCAGCACCTAGGTTCCTATCCACTATATAATCTAGCCCTAGGCCTCAGTCCACTGCCTGTGAAAGAGCCTAGTAACCCTAGTGTATCTTGAGCTAGCATTCCTCTGTCCTGTTTATCCTGTTTTCCTGACCTCCGGCTTTTGGACTTCGACTATTCTTTTTGGACTCTGATTTTGTACTGTGGTTGCCCGTTTGTTGCCGACTTAGCTTTCCTGACTATTCTCCTTTGTGTTGTTTGTCTTGTCTCGTCCTGTGTCTCACTTGCGTCAGTGTAAGGAACGTCGACAAGTTGTCCGCAGTGTCCCTAGTAACTGTCTGAGGCAAGCAGGTAGGGGTAGCTGGGGTGGGTGCGAGTTGCAGGATTGCACTTGTCTTTTGTTTCCCAGTACCCTACCTGACAACGTTCTTCTGGGCCAAAACCTTTCCAGTGGACCAAGTATTGTATGGAACCCTGTACCCATCGAGAGCTTAAAATCATTTCCACCTTGTACTCCAACTCACCCTGAATGATGAGCGGAGCAGGTGGAGGCGACGGGGTCACTGGAGGAACATACTTCTTTAATAGAGACTTGTGAAGTACACTGTGGATACATAGAGATACAGGGAGTTTCAATCTGAACGTGACAGGGTTAATGACCTTCACAATAGTATATGGTCCAATATATTTGGGTGCCAGTTTACCTGATTGTACTTTATTTCTGGTCGAGAGCCAGACCTTATCACCCAGTACATACTGATGGCCAGATATGCGTCTTCTATTAGCATGACGCCCCCCCCTGAAACTGCCCGGAGTGGAGGATTCTCCGCTCCGGGCAGTTTAACCCGTTAAATGCCCCTGTCAAAGCATGACAGCGGCATCTAACGGGTTCTGGTGGGTCCCGGTCCAGTCCAGTCCCCCGATGTTGTCATGGTAACTCCGGGGGCCTAATGAAGGCCCCCGGGCTTACCATACATATGCCATCCAGTACAGGCCGGACTAGGGGTGCAGCCTAAGGGGAGGCCTGCATGACTGGGAGCAGGTGGCAGGGGTTTGTTAGTGTGATAGAGGGGGTTCTTATGGTTAGAGCAGGAGTGGGGAGGGGAGGAGGGATGAGAGGGGTGGGGTAGCCGGGTATAGGGGTTTAGGGATTAGGGGTGGGGGCTAGAGGGTACGGCAGGCAGGGGATTGGGTAATAGTTAGGTTGCTAGGGGTGGGGGAAGGCAGTATATAAGGTAGGAAAAGGGTGGGTGGGGGGGTCATAGCCAGAGAGTAAAGAGGATTGCATCGGCCACAGCAGCCGTTTTATTAACAAAATAATAACATAACATGCAAACAATTTAAACCCGGACCTCCACCCTCTGAGGTCCCCCTCCCCCAACAAGAATCCTTACACCAAGAAGGAGGTCCTCGAAGCCCCAAACAGGCGGTCCCAAATCTAACCCCTACAGACTCACACACAGGTTCTACCTCCAACCGAGACGCACTTGGCTCGGAGGCATGTAACTGAAACCCCTGTGTGCCCTCCAATTCCACTAGCTGCCCCTCCGGGCCGAAGCTCCCCCACCAGACAGCCCTGGTTACCACAAAAGACCGCCATGCCCTCCTAAGTTAGGGAGTCCAGAACCACCCATTGGTTCCCCCCCTTTTTCCAGTGCCAATGTGCCACTCCGACTTCGAGGACCCCCCGCTCAATCCAACGACTGCTGCGAAAAGGACTCACAAAATCCGGCAAAGCAAGAAAAAACCATCTCCCCCATTGCAGCTGCTAACCAACGCTTGCCATGCTCCAACCACAACCCCCCCCCCTTTCCCCGGCCCCCACCGTACCAGGGAGGGTGGGTGGGAGATTCTCACTCTTTGCTCTCTGGCAGAAAAACTGGCTATGACCCCCCCACCCCCTTCCTACATATACTGCCTCCCCCCACCCCTAGCAACCTAACTATTACCCAATCCCCTGCCTGCCATACCCTCTAGCCCCCACCCCTAATCCCTAAACCCCTATACCCTGCTATCCCTCCTCCCCTCCCCACTCCTGCTCTAACCATAATAACCCCCTCTATCACACTAACAAACCCCTGCCACCTGCTCCCAGTCCCACCAAAGCCCAGTCATGCAGGCCTCCCCTTAGGCTGCGCCCCTAGTCCGGCCTGTACTTTACTGCAGAAGCAGTGCAGTGTATTGTATAAGGTGATCAAAAGTGTTACACTAGTGTACAGTAATGTACATTAGTGTAAAAGTAAAAAAATGTGCACCAAACACACAAAACACCTCCCAGCCCCCCCTCCCCCATAATAAAAATGCATTACATTCCCCATACACAATAAACCATTAGATAAAACAGATCAAAAACACAAATCTTATACAGACAGTATTTGGTATCGCTACGTCCGTAACAACCCAATCTATAAAACTATATCAATAATTATATCGCACGACACACGCTGTAAAAAAAAAAAAAAAAAAAAAAAAAAACAGTACCAGAATAGCTGTGTTTTATCAATCTGCTTTAGAAAATACATCATAAAAGAGATCAAAAAGTCATATACCTATAAAACTTGGTATCAATAGAAACTACAGATCTTCCTGCAAAAAATAAGCCAAAAACCAGCTCTGTGGCGCAAACGATAAGAACGCTATGGATCTTGCAATGTGGCGACAGTTTTTGTGGGTTTTTGCTAGGAAGATAGTTTCTATTGCGCAAAAGTGGTAAAAGTTAAAAAAAAACTACAAAAATGTGGTATCGCCGTAACCGTAGCGACCCAGAGAATACATGTATTATGTTATTAGTGACCGCCAATACGGATTTTTACGGCGATCACTAATGGGCTCTATTCTTCTGCCATCAGCTCTTTATGGCGATGGTGCAGAATAGTGCAGCAGCCCTGGTAATGCCCGCAGCCTCCTCCTCTCAGCTGTCGGAGGTCGCTGAGGGGTTGGGGCACAGTGTGGGGTCAGTCCCGGCCGGTCCCCGCACCGACGATCGCTGTTGTTACCAGTATAATGACGGGCAGCGGTAACGGGCATTGCATGCTTTCATCTCCTCTCACCTTGAATCCACAGTGAGAGGAGATGAATGCCCCCCCCCCGTCCTTCCCCGGAATAACCTTAGTGTTCACAGTGATTAACAAACACACTTGCCGTATCCACAGCGAGTTTCTTGCTGTGTATTCGCAGTGAGACTCGCTGAGGATCCCGGCCCTGTGTACTCAATGGCAGACAAACTCTGAGTTTTCGGAGTTTGTCCGCAGCCCGCCTCATTAACCCCCCAGCTGCCGGAGACTATACGTCACCTCATCCTGACTCCGGCTTCCTTCGCTGATTCCCAGCACGTCCCACTCGGCCAATCAGTGTGCTGCCCCACCGCAGCGCACTGATTGGCTGAGCGGGCTGTGAAGACGTCGGGAGCCCCGAAGCAAGCCGAAGGAAACCGGAGCCGGGATCAGGTGACGTAAAGTCTCCGGTGGCCGGGGGGTTAATGGGGTGGGCTGCGAACAAACTCACCATTGAGTACACAGGGCCGGGATTCGCAGCGAGTCTCACTGCGAATACGCAGCCAGAAACTCGCTGCGGATACGGCAAGTGTGTTTGTAGCCTTAAAAAAAGATCAAACTCTCATTTTCTCGGAGAGCATGGGGCAATGATCAGGGACTAGCCAATGTGGTCCTGGTACAAATGATCAGCGGTATATAGTGTATACCACTGATCACTTGTTCCAAATGCTGCCGACACTTTTTATCCCCTGTCACCAAAAACCACTGGTGACTGGATAAAAAGTCAAGTGCCCCTCATTACCTGTAACCACCTCGGATTACCTGTAATCACCCTGGATTATCTGTAATCACCCCAGATTACCTGTAACCACTCCAGATTACCTGTAACCACCCCGCATTACCTGTAAACACTCTGCATTACCTGTAACCACTCCAGATTACCTGTAACCACCCCAGATTACCTGTAATCACCCGCATTACCTGTAACCACCCCGCATTACCTGTAACCACCCCAGATTATTTATAACCATTCAAGTTTACCTGAACTGCTCAGATTACCCGCAACCACCCCAGATTGCCACAGACTGCCCGTAACCCTGCCCCCCCCCCCGCCGATTGTCCCTCACCACCACAGATATCCAGTAAACACCCCCTCATTGTCTGTAACCACCCCAGATAGCCAGTAAACACCTCCAGCTGGCCTGTAACCACCCCAGATTGCCACAGGCTGCCCATAACCACTACAGATTGCCCCAGATTGCCCGTAACCACCACAGATTGCCCATAACCACCCCGGATTGCCTGTCACTCCTCCCCCAGATTGCCCATCACCACCCCAGTTTGCCTGTGCCCCCCCCTAGACTGCCCGTCACCACCCCATATAGCCAGTAAACACCCCCAGATTGTCCACTACCACCCCAGATAGCCAGTAAACATCCCCAGATAGCCAGTAAACATCCCCAGATAGCCAGTAAACACCCCCAGATTGTCCACTACCATCCCCAGATAGCCAGTAAACATCCCTAGATAGCCAGTAAACATCCCTAGATAGCCAGTAAACACCCCCAGATTGCCCATAAACACCCCAGATTGCCACAGACTGCTCATACCACCCCAGATTGCTCGTCACCACCCCAGATTGCTCGTCACCACCCCAGATTGCCCATAAACACCCCAGATAGCAAGTAAACACTCCCAGGTTGCCCGTCACCACCCCACATTACCTGTAATCTCATTAAAAAAAATTTTTTTAGCAACTGCGCTATTCTAATAACTGATACTAGCTGCGGTTTTGCTCCAGCAAAATGACGCTCCTTTCCTTCTGAGCCCTGCTGTGCGCCCATACAGTGGTTTATGCCCACATATGAGGTACCGTTGTACTCAGGAGAACCTGCGTTACAGATTTTGGGGTGTGTTTTCTCTCCCTTTCCTTGTGAAGTTGAGAAATTTCAAACTAAACAAATATATTATTGGAAAAATTCAAGTTTTTCATTTTTATTGTCTAATTTTGAATACTTTAATACCTGTGGGGTCAAAATGCTCACCGCATTCCAAAGTGTATTCTTTGAGGGGTGCACTTTCCAAAATGGAGTGACTTATGGGGGGTTCACTCTGCTGACATTACAGGGACACTGCAAACGCACCTGGCGCTCAGAAACTTCTACAGCAAAATCTGCACAAATCTGTCAAAATGCTCACCGCACCCCAAGATGACTTCTTAGAGGGGTGAACTTTCCAAAATGGGACTTTTGGGGGTGTTTCTCTTCTGCGGACACTACAGGGGCTCTGCAAACGCACCTGGTGATAGGAATCTTCTTCAGAAAAATCTGCACTGCAAATGCTAATTAACTGCACATAGCAACCGGGGACCGTGGGCTGCAGAGAGGGCTCACGCCGGGAGCCCTCTCTGTTTACCCTTAACGGCCGCATGACTGGTATACCCGTCATGCGTTGTTAAGGGGTTAAGCAAGATCACTTCTTTTAGAGCAGAGCAAATAAATGTTGTAATAAGACCCTATGGCACGAATACATTTAAATGGGGAACTCACATACAACTTTCTGGTCAGTAGAAATACAAGACAGGGATGTTCTTTGTCTACACTACGTCTAGAGGAAAGAAGGTTTCACCCTCAGTACAGATTGGGGTTCTGTACTGTACGAGTAGTGAGAACTGGAACTCTCTGCCACACCGTAACTCCCACAAGAAGGCATGGAGATTAGGAGTGACCGGATCATCCCGATCCCACAGTGGTGTTGCCAAGGCCTTCCCCTCAAGGAGGTTGATGACAAATGCCACCTTGGAACGCTCGATGGTGAATTGATTGGCCATGGGCATGGTACACTGAGAGACAAACCCCCTGCACATCTTGGGATCACCACCATGTTTTGACAGCAATGCCAGGCAAAGATTCAGCCCAAGGGGAGACCATACCGGCACAGGAAGTGATGGAGGTGCTGGTTAAACCTGTTGAGCCGAAAGGAGCTGCTGCAACATGGTGCAACTGCTGAAGCTGCTTTGACTGCTGTGCAATCTGGTTTTGCTGGACGACCACTGGACGCGCGTTCCGGGCAGAGGAGAAGCAGACAGGATTGGGGACTGATGAGGTGTCTGGGGAGGCCTAAGAGATGGCGGCACCAGTCCCTTGCACATGGGCTCTGGCATCCGCCTGACACTGACCGCAGGGGGAGTGAGTTCGGCAGCGGCCCGGAGCATGGAACGCCACCATATCACCCACTACTCCAGTGGACTGGACTTTTTAGCATGGAAACAGAAACATCAGAGATTTCTATCAATAAATTAAAAGTTATACTGAATCTTTGCCCATAAACATATACAGTTTATCAATCCACTCAGCTTCTTTTGCTGTGTTTTTGTGTGTTTGCAATTTCAGCCATAGCAACGTGCCCCTGCCTAGTGTGAATGGTGTTCTAGGAGAGCTGACCAAACTTGTCTTTTTTTTTTTTTTTTTTTGTAAACACAGAATACCAAATATGGACATTAAAATCATGGGTGTGTCTAGGTCTTACTGAGTCATGCCTTACTGAGATAGCGGTTGCCAGGTAACTACACCTACGGTATTTTACAGCCTCAGGGGGTGTAAAAACTTGTTGTGTTAGAACTTATGACTTAAGAATTTGTGATATGCAATACGCTTCTATACTTATTAATACAGTTAAAAAACAAAAACAAACAAAAAAAAACATTTATCTAACATAACACACGATGACCTTACTAGTTTACCTTTTTTTATCATGACTGGGTAAAATTAATACTATAGAAATGATAATACTAAAACTATTGTACTATATGTTTTCAGGACATTTTGAAAATATATAGTCCCAATACACATACTGTAGGTGTCTTCCAAAAAGACTGGATTTGTTTTCTTTGAGTAGGTAGGAAAACCTGATGTAATGGGAGTTACCTGTCTAGCACTTCAGTAATCAGACTTTGCTCTGGCCACTCTGTTTAGCAGAGTATAAGGTAGCAGGTATACAGGGCCGTATTAACAGCTGCTGCTGCCCTGGGCACGAGACCTGAGGAAGCCTCTTTTTGGGAGCCTGGTTTCGGCCACATCCGTTTCTCTACATGGAGAAACATTGTCTGAATCGCGTTTTCATGGTTTTTAATGACTTAAAACATTAACAAATTTCCACATTGAATCAATGATTAGAGCCGTCTGCATATTGTCTGAGGGAATTCTCACCACAGGATTGATAGATAGGTAGGTAATAGCTCCAGGCGTCACATTTACCACCGCAACACCAGACCTGACCAATACCGCCATACTGTGACTGGATAACACCGCCACACCAGACCTGACCAATACCGCCACACTGTGACTGGATAACACCGCTATACCAGACCTGACCAATACCACCATACTGTGACTGAATAACATTGCCACACCAGACCTGACCAATACCGCCATACTGTGACTGGATAACACCTCCACACCAGACCTGACCAATACCATCATACTGTGACTGGATAACACAGCCACACCACACCAGACCTGACCAATACCACCATACTATGACTAGGTAAATCCGCCACACCAGACATGAACAACACCGCCATACTGTGACTGGATAACACCGCTATACCAGACCTGACCAATACCGCCATACTGTGACTGGATAACACCGCTATACCGGACCTGACCAATACTGCCATATTGTGACTGGGTAACACCTCCACACCAGACCTGACCAATACCAACATACTGTGACTGGGTAACACCACCACACCAGACCTGACCAATACCGCCATACTGTGATTGGATAACACCGCTATACCAGACCTGACCAATACCGCCATATTGTGACTGGGTAACACCTCCACACCAGACCTGACCAACACCCCCATATTGTGACTGGATAACACTGCCCCACCAGACCTGACCAATACCGCCATACTGTGATTGGATAACACCGCTATAACAGACCTGACCAATACCGCCATATTGTGACTGGGTAACACCTCCACACCAGACCTGACCAACACCACCATACTGAGACTGGATAACACCGCCACACCAGACCTGACCAATACCGCTATACTGTGACTGGATAACACTGCCATACCAGACCTGACCAATACCGCCATACTGTGACTGGATAACACCGCTATACCAGAAGTGACCAATACCACCATACTGTGACTGGATAACACTGCCACACCAGACCTGACCAATACCGCCATACTGTGACTGGATAACACCTCCACACCAGACCTGACCAATACCATCATACTGTGACTGGATAACACCGCTATACCAGACCTAACCAATACTGCCATATTGGATAACACTGCCATACCAGACCTGACCAATACCAGGAGACTAAAACAATAAAAACAAACAAAAATTGTTTCCTTCCCCTTGCTCCCTGGTGCTGTCCCCCTGCAAGGGGCTGCCCTAGGCATCGGACCACAGGTGCCTAGTGGTAAATACAGTCCTGCAGGTATATGTACCTTTTAGGGCCATACAACAATCTAGACTTTACTGTTCTGTATCCCTAGGCTGATGGCTAGCTAAGGGAACCTGGAACTCAGGATATACAACAAAGCCAAAACAAAATGCATATACATGAACAAGAGAAAGCTGCATCAAACCAGGAGAGCAGAACAAGAGCACAAGCAAACAATGGTCAGCCAAAAGTCAACACCAGCAAGACAAACAAGGGTTAATCAAGAGGAGTAGTCTAACTGAAGCTGGGTCAGAATAAAGAGGAAAAAAACAATAGAGCAGAATAACAAAAGCAGAGCAGAGGCATGCAGGGCACTATGGATAGCAGGATCTCCACCAGCACTCCAAACTTAAAGGGGTACTCCAGCGGGGGGCTACTTCCCGGCCGCTTCCTGGTGTCTGACGCAGGCCCGAGACGATACGTCTCAGGTCCGCTCAGCCAGTCAGTAACAGAGGCAGGATCAGAGCGGACTTGAAACGGATCCCGCCTCCTTCACTGACTGGCTGAGCGGACCTGAGACCTCAGCCACCTCCTCCCCAGTCCCAGCAAAAAAGTGCCCCCCCCCCCCCGCTGGAGTACTCCTTTATTAGCTCCCATATAGTGGTGCTCTGCAAGCTCAGCAAACAGGCAATAGTCTCTCTAGTTAGGTATTCCAGCGGAAGAAAGAACTTGCAGCATTCACTAAAATTTATCTCAACCAACTTTATTTTTTAGGCAGCTTCAGATGTGCCTCTACCTAAATCCAGACACACCTGAGACTGCCCATGATGATGGGGGATTACTTAACCTCCTCATATAGTGGGGTCCCACCTCTGCCGCTGAATTGCTGAGCGGGCTTGAAACGCCATGACTCAAGCCACATCACGGACCAGGAATAGGCCAGTGACCAGAGACTGGAGCAGCGCAATGCAAGACTAAGCACTGAAACCCTCCTCGGCCATAGTCGAAAAAGCCTTTCTGCTCAGAGTACCCCTTTAAACAGTATTGGCCAGTTTACAGAAGAAAAAAAACATCCTTTCCTGAATATAGGAAACCAGAGTAGGCCACTTAAAAAGTGTTGGCCAGTTTATTGGAAAACATGGCAACCAGAGTGGGTCTAATTTGTCCAGTGACCACAAACTTTGTCTTGGCTAAACTGATGTGTTATATCTGCATATTTTATCTTGTTAAGTTATGGACTGTATACGGAAATGTCTACAAGTTGACAGTATTGCCAAATCAATTAAATTTTAGATAAATGTGTTGAATGAATTTTAAAGGCAGCAGATGATGGTATGTGTCTACATTGAACTACTGGAGTGTCAGTGCCACTTCTAAAAGGGGCCTCAATGTTATAAGGACCTTGCGGACCATTCCACTGGGCCACAGCGGCCAATCCACTACCCAGGAAACTGTTTATCGAGGAATGTTCGGACCTGACATCTATTATCTGATGGTGCACCATCTTGCTGGAAGAACTCACGGAATGTTCCAGCTTCAGAGCACAGAGAGGGAAACACATCATCATGTAGCAATTGCAGATAACCAGTAGAATTTAAGTTTCCATTGATGAAGAATGGCCCCACTATCTTTGTACCCCATATCATCAGTTTTTGTGTTCCAACACATTTGGAGGGATCTGCGCAGTGTGGGTTACTGTCGGAGCAGTAGCGGTGGTTCTGTTTGTTAACCACTAACCTTATTTGTAAACTGTGGGTGCTGTTCCAGTTGTTGTGTTGGCTAGAGATGAGCGAATAGTGAAATATTTGAAAATTCTAAATTCTATTCGAATAGCTCCCGATATTCGTATATTGAAACGAATATGAAATTCCATTATATTCTATGGGAGAAAAATACTTGGGACCTGGAAATCAATATTCGACCACTAGGAGGTCAACAAGTGCACAATGACACCTCAGGAAATTATGCCAACACCTCTGGATGCATATGGGACAGCAGGGGAAGCATGCCTGGCTGCATGTAACACTAGTAATGAGCCAACATCCCAATTTTCCCAAGTGTACGCCGAAGATTCACAAACAAATTATGAACGTAAAGTCGAAGCGTATGTTTCGGCCTAATGGTACACACTTGCGTATGTATCAGGTGCAGTGTAAAATACGTAATAACGAAAATTAACAATGACTACAAATCAGTAGTAGCAAGGAAACAGGTTCTATCCCACACTCACAGTATACAGCCGTATACCGGATATATAATTGGTTTTACAACAATAGAATGAAAGGGCTCTTCAACGCCTTTACAGGACGCAGACTGTGCAAATCAGTAGTAGCAAGATAACAGCTATTATTCCACACTCACAGTATACAGCCGTATACACTATCAGTAGATGTCTGAACACACTGCCTGTCTCACAACAGCTTCTAAATCTCTAGTTTTTATACTTTTAGCCCTAACAAGAGCTTTTGGGGGTCCCTTCTTACCTAACTTCACCTAAAAGCTCTCTCTCCTTGGTATACAGCCTGTCCCTCTCTAGCTCCAACCAGCAAGTAACACAAATCTGAAATCACTATTCATTTATTCAGCAGGTCACATGGTTTAGCCAGCCAATCACAGTTAGATGTTTTTTTTTAAAGTCCTGCCTATTCCTAGTGCCTGTACCTCCCCCCTGCATGTTTATTGGCTGGAAAAAAGCACGGGGGGGGGGGGGGGGGGTTGTGTTACTGCTTTTTTGTTCGAATATTCGAACGCAATCGAGTAGCTCGGATAGCATACTATTAGATCGAATAGCTGTTTGATCGAATACTATTTGCTCATCAGTAGTGTCGGCCACTCTCCAAACTCAACGTGCCGGTCTGGATCATCCTCGGTGAGATGTTGTAAGGGTGCACTCTGTATGTAGCCAGTTTTAAATGGACGTTGGACTGATGCCACACTTCGGGGACATACGTTGAGTACTACGTTTTAGCCTTTTGGTAAATGTTGCCAGGACAGCCATTGATGTTTGGTCCTTGGTGACAGTTTTCAAACGTCCAGATTATCCAACATCGAACCAGTACCACACAATTTGGGGAGCAGTTTTCTAACTGTCGCATGGAAGATGGGTGATCTTGCAGGGTTTCTTCCATTAACGTCTGCTACAATGCCCCGGATGTTGGTGCCTAGCCCAAGGCCAAGGCCTTCCTTGGAAAGTTCCATAGTGATTGGCCCAAGGGGAGAAGCTACTGGTACTGGAAGTGCTGGTGGAGCCTGTTGAGCTGAAAGGAGCTTCTGCAACATGGTGCAACTGCTATTATACCTTTAATTCCACCTGGATAGTTACCAATAATCTCAAATTACCCCAGTTTAAAATCCAGGATATATCCAGTTTTAAATTTTATAACAAAAACATAATGAGGCATGGTAAAACTGCTGTAGCTGCTGTGTGATCTGGTTCTGCTGGACTGGACCACTGGACGTGTATGCTGGGCAGAGGAGAATCAGTCAGGATTGAGGACAGTTGAGATGCCTGGGAAGGCCGAACAGATGGCAGCGCTGGGCCCCTGCACATGGGCTCCGTCGTCTACCCAGCACTAACTACAGGAGGAGCGAGTGCGGCATCGGCCGAAGCATGGGATGCCGCCATGACACCCACTACTTAAAGCTTGATGTTTGCCCACTACTGTTTCAAGTCAAGTCTAAAGTAATTTTCAAGTATTCTCTGAAGTACCCAGCTCAACCAAAGGGGTCTCAGTCAAGTCTGCACTATTGCACCTATTGAAAGAGACTGTTATATTGTGTACTGTCACTTTAAGAAGATTCAAGTAAACATTTTCCCTTGTTAACTGCTGGACCCTGTGGTTCCTTTCGTTCTAACAAAGAATGTGTGTTGGTACATCTAGGGGTGGGCACATACCACTCCTGGCCACCGTGATAAGTACCCTAGCAGTACACTTGCCCCCAGCTTAATAGCACCTGGCTGCCTTGGGTTACCTGCCCTGCAGGTTGGCTACATGAAATCTAAGTAATGTATAATGTGTCAGTTCTTTGTATCATCGAATGTTTTTCCCCTTGCTTCCCTGTCTTTTTTTTTAGCACAGCTTGGACGGGGATCATATACATAAGATGGCTGGACACGGAGGAACTTGTGATGTCACTTTCTGTTCTCCATTTGCATCATTGTGCCTGCTTAGGGACATTTAGTTTTACTCAGGCTGAGGAATTACAGAAATGCAGTAAATCAGAGTACAAATGTCATACAAATTGTTTTTGTCAGAAAGCGTGCACGCTACAGACTTCTGCATTATTTTCCTTCTATTGTGGATGTTTTTCACTTCTAATCTCACCACTTTGTAGCAGTTAACCTTTGTCCGGCTGACTAGGTACAATTGTACCTTTTTCGTTTTAAAATTGCAATAACTTTTTGTTCGAAAAGCCGTAGAGGGGTGAAATTTCGTGACATCTCTGCAGTTTTGGTCCAGAATATATTGGCCAAATTTCAATAAAATATCTCTACCCCCTTCCGAGATAAGGGGTCGAGATATTTTTGCATCCATAACAAGCTGCATAGGTACAAATGTACCCTCATATATGTTGAATGAAGATAATGCAAGGAAAAAAGAATAATATATATTTTTTTAATCATAATGCTATTTTATTATTATAAACAAGTAAAAAAACTGTTCATTTACATTATATGCTAGGTTCACACTAGGTAAGCTTCCGGCTGTAGTGCGTTCCGTGAATATGCGGCCGGAAACGTACGTAGTTAGTGTACAATGCAAAGTATACGATCCCGGCTGCACAGTTCGCACTTCGTACGAATGTATGCCCGGATCGTATACGGCGCCGTAAGAAATGAACCAGACCATAGATTCCGGCCGGAAGGCTGTAACTAACGCCCGTAGCGTATCGCGCGGATCCGTACGTAGTGGTGATTTCTTCATTTTTCCACTCTTCTATGCCAATCCAAAAGGTTCTGTGGGGTGTCCGGGGCTAGGCGAAGATTTCCAAGTAAAAGACCGCTGTCAGATCGCTACGTAGGGCGCTCGGGAAGCGTAAGTAGACTATGGACGTACGTTCACAATGCGTACGCATCTGGCCGCATATGGAATATTCGCACGCCCGTAGTTTCAGCCGCACATGTACGGCGCCGTAAGAAATGCGTACGGATTCGTACGCAGTGTGAACATAGCCTAAAAGAAAATGTAAGAAACTTTTTTATTGATTTTCTTCGCAAGTAATGCATGTTGTCTTTGCTACCGAGTGTTCATCGCAAATGGGTTTCACACAAACAACACAAGACTTTCTAGTTTTACGTTGTTTTCGCCTCAGGTCTGAGAAACTACCAACAACAGGGGAGGGTCCGCGACTACCATGAGGTACTTGAGGGCCAGCTGCTGCTTGCGATGCTACCACAATGCATCGTCCAAGCACCATTTCTACTGCACCTCGAAGAAAATGGTTTCTCATCATCATTCGTTTTGTACTATGATCTTCAATTGCAGGCATACACAGCTGATTGGCCAGATCTTTCAGGAACTTTCTTTGTTGATCCTTTGTCCTGAAGCTTGGATTGTGTTCTCTGTAGACGATGTAGGAAGCTAACCCAGTGACGTCAATCATATTGTAGAAAAATGCCAGAGGCCAACGTAATGTTCGTCGTTTCACAGTGTACTCTCCCAACGTTTTATCCATAACATCAACTCCGCCTTTTGTTTTGCTGTAGTATTTTTTTATCTCTGGCTTGGCTGCTAGTGTCTCTTCAACTTCTCCCGTCATGTGTATAGATGATAGAAGCATGACTGATTTGTTCTTCTTTGGTACATATGAACAGACTGTTGCATCATGATTGTAGGCAAAATTTGTCGAGTTTACAGGCCTTTCTTTGGCCGGCTGCATGTTGCTAGGTAGGAACCTTTTGTTTGTTTTTTTCACTGTACCAACTAGTGTCATGTTCCAGGAGTTCCATACCTTAGCTAGTTCCATGGTTGTAAAGAAGTTATCGGTGGTGACATTTCTTCCAGAGCCTTTATACGAGCTCACTAGCTCCAATATTGTTCGTTCACCAATTTTTACCTGTCGAGGACCATCAGTTGGTTTCCCAGTGTAGAGCTGACCTTGTAATGGGTAGGCGTTTGACGAGTCACAAGCCCAGAAAATCTTTATGCCATATTTAGCGGGTTCTGAAGGTATATACTGGGTAAATTTATACTGGTATATACTGGGTAAAATATGCACATGAACAAAATAATGATTATATCTGGGAAGAACAGCACATTTGGAGCTGAATGAACTTTAGTTTCTAAAATCCAGTAAAGGAGAAAGTCTTCCCACAGTGGATTTATATGAAGGTACAATTGTACATCTCTAGCCTCTTAACGTTGTAAAATTATGCAGCCTGACAAGGGTTAAAGGAGTCATCCAGAATAAGAAAAAAAATTTTCTTGCAAAATACAGCACCACCCCTGTCCATCAGGTTGTGTGTGCAAAATCTGGAAGGGCACAGGTCACACAGAGATTATTTCTGTAGATCCTCAGACACGTGAACTGTTGATGTACTGACCAGAGTCAATGAATGTAAGCAACCAGGAAGTATGTTTCATTTTTCCAGGCATTGGGGCGTTCCTCTACACCATATGCAGGTATGTACAAAACGTAGCTCTCACTCCTCTTCTACCTCGGCAGCTGGGAAGATTACCTGGCAAATACAGCCATTACATTATATTTAGTAAATTGTAGAATCTTTTTTAAGTTATGCAGAATTCTGAAAGAGACAGCGCTTCTGGACACAGCGACACCATCAAAACTGGTAAGAGCCATAGGCTACACTTATGCTTTATATAAGTTATTATTACAATATTTTCCTTCTCTTGCTCTTTCTCCCCCCCCCCCCCCCCCCCCCCCCCCCCCCCCTCTTGCTTTGCTTATTAGAGGTGCACCCCTTATAGTACACCTTGGACTGTCTCTAATATTCTGTCTCTAACTAATATACTGTCTCTAGCTAATATACTTATAGGGTTCGTCAAGTTCTATATTTTTGTATTCATGCAGCAAATGTGCCTCCTTCTCCTGATATTCTGCTCCTTCCCTCCCATTGTTGACAGCTCTTTGTCTAGGTTATCGACCACCACTCTGCTCTAAAAGCAGTGGTCTGGCTGGTAGATGGATAGATAGATATTATACAGTATATATGCACTATACGATCACTGTAAGAAAGAGGAGGGAAAGAGAAGCAGATCAGGAGAAGGAGACATGCTTGCTAAAGGAATGAATGTATGTGGCAAAATGTTTAACTTGACGAGTCCAAAGTATTACTGCAACTTTCAGTGTAGTAAATTTTCCTGATCATTGTTAGCATACCTCCCAACTTTTGCTCGGAGGAAAGAGGGACAGTCACGCAATGTGCCACGCCCCTATGGCCACGCCCCCATTACCTATTACCATTATATAGGAAACAAATATTACCACCAGATCTTCACCACATAGTAACTTATCCCCCCTTATACTATTACTGCATAACATCCACTATACACAATGGTAGTAATCCCCTCCCCAGTTAATCCCAATGTAGTATTCCCCCTCCCCAGTTAATCCCAATGTAGTAATCCTCCTCCTCAGTTAATCCCAATGTAGTAATCCCCCTCCCCAGTTAATCCCACTGTAGTAATCCCCCTCCCCAGTTAATCCCACTGTAGTAATCCCCCTCCCCAGTTAATCCCAATGTAGTAATCCCCCTCCCCAGTTAATCCCAATGTAGTAATCCCCCTCCCCAGTTAATCCTATAGTAGTAATCCCCCTCCCCAGTTATTCCTATAGTAGTAATCCCCCTCCCCAGTTAATCCTATAGTAGTAATCCCAGTTCATCCCAATGTTGTTATCCCAGTTCATCCCAATGTAGTAATCCCACTGCAGACCCATGCCTGAAATAATAAATCCCAGAAAATAATAAAAACTACATATACTCACCTAGTCAGGAGCAGTCAGATCCCAGCTGGCTGTCAGTCTTCTCCCAGCTGGTCACAGGTCAGGGACACTGCAGGAGAGGAGCAGGCAGCCTGACACACAGCTCCTGCCCCCACAGCTCCAGCCCCGCGGTATCTGCTTTCCTCTTCTGTCCGACCTGTCCCTGACCTGTGACGTCACCAGCAGCAGCCGCGGCAGCAGACAGGAGAGAAGAGGAGAGCAGGTACCGCGCGGGGCTGGAGCAGAGAGCTTCCGGGGCAGCAGCTGAGCTGTGTGTGAGGCCGGCTGCTCCACAAGCTCTCTGTTTATGCAAACCACTTCCCTGAAGCCACCTGAAACTGTCAGCAGCCGCAGGAGCCGCTCACACTGTCAGATGGCTTCAGTGATGCGTGCGGGACACAGGGGAACCTTCCCGGGACAGCGGGACATCACCCCCAAATCAGGACCGTCCCGCTAAAACCGGGACGGTTGGGAGGTATGTTGTTAGTCATATAACTTCCCACTTAACATCATCTAGATATAGATCTATCTATCTATCTATCTATCTATCTATCTATCTATCTATCTATCTATCTCCTATCTATCTATCTATCTCCTATCTATCTATCTATCTATCTATCTATCTATCTATCTATCTATCATCTATCATCTATCTATTATCTATCTATCTCCTATCTATCTATCTATCTATCTATCTATCTATCTATCTATCTATCTAGCTATCTATCTATCTATCTTCTATCTATCTATCTCCTATCTATCTATCTATCTATCTATCATCTATCTATCTATCTATAGATAGAAGATAGATAGATAGATAGATAGATAGATAGATAGATAGATAGGAGATAGATAGATAGATAGATAGATAGATAGATAGATAGGAGATAGATAGATAGATAGATAATAGATAGATGATAGATGATAGATAGGAGATATATACTGATAGATAGATAGATAGATAGATAGATGATAGATAGATAGATAGATAGATAGATAGATAGGAGATAGATAGATAGATAGATAGATAGATAGATAGATACATACATAGATAGATAGATAACAGATGGATTAACTTTACCATAGGCCCGGGCTGTTCAAGCCTGGGCCCCCCCACCTCACTGTAACTATAGCAACACTAGCCTAGCGTTCATAGTACAGGACAGATAATGTCATGATGTCCTGATTTGTGCAAAATTGCCATAAAAAAAACTGTGATTTTTTGCAAATCATGGCGGAAGTGTAGCCAGGAGACAGTACACCACTGAAAGGATAAGTCTTTTTGGGTGGTCATGGGCCCCCAAGAGCTCAGGGCCGGATCGATAGATAGATAGATAGATAGATAGATAGATAGATAGATAGATAGATAGATGATAGATAGATAGATAGATAGATAGATAGATAGATAGATAGATAGATGATAGATAGATAGATAGATAGGAGATAGTTGGATAGATAGATATAGTTAGATATAGTTATATATATATTTATAAAAAAAAAAAACCTGGAAGACCTGAAAGAAGTGGCATATAAATATATATGCAAATGAGGTGTATATCATAATGTGCAACTGTTAAATGCCAGGAGAGTTGCACAAATCAGTATTTATTGTACAGTATTCTGGATCTGTTCTTTTAAGTATACAGTAAGTCAACATCCTGAAGCAATATCCTACCATACAGACATATGTATGCAATACCCATGATGGCAAACTGGTTACTTCTTCTTTAAACTTCCTCTTTTTCAGTAGCGTAAGGAGGTAGGTGGGGTGGTGGGAATAGCTGCCCCCAGTGTAAGGCTAGAAGAGTGTCAACAGTGCCAGGAAAAGGTGTATGTAGGGTGCAGTCACCAATACAGGACACTTATGGGTTAATTGCCCCTCTCCCTCCCTTTGCATTAAATTTTCCTACCACTTCCTCATAATAAACTGCTGCTGCTTCTGCTGAAATGTGACCCCGGCAGCACCGTCACAGTGACTCATAGGTGGGGAGTCTGTTTTTTTTACCCCTGGGGTGCTAGGTTGTGTTTTTAAGGGAAGGTGTTG
Organism: Dendropsophus ebraccatus; assembly: GCA_027789725.1. Classification (NCBI taxonomy): domain Eukaryota; kingdom Metazoa; phylum Chordata; class Amphibia; order Anura; family Hylidae; genus Dendropsophus; species Dendropsophus ebraccatus. The sequence goes on along the minus strand of JAQFWZ010000009.1, from coordinate 78,087,209 downwards.
CATTATCGCTGCGGCACTTGACACGGGACTTGGAGTGGTATAAGCCCTCTCTTGTTCCCAACACATTCACATTTAATAGGTTCCCTGTGTCCCCAGTAGTCTGCTGATGCAAGGCAGTAAAGTACAGAGTCCAGGATGAACTTAAAGGGGAACTCCGGATAAGGAAAACTTGTTTTCTATTAAAAGTACATTAAAAGTTATATAGATGTGTCTATATAATGTATTACTGTATCTGTACAGTTCTGCCACACTGGTAACTGATAGAAATCCAGGAAGTGAAGAAAAATGGCCTCTGTACCAATCCACATTGTTTCCTGCTCCTTCTCCTCTCCCACCTTAGGAGACAAATATTCCAGGCCTCTGTCTCACATTGTGGGTGTTTGCTAGACACAGGCTGATGATGCAGAGAGGGGGCAGGGTGGGATTCACCATCTCTGACCGGCCAGAAGCAGGTGTTTCAACTTCGCTGATTGTGCAAAAGTCTACAGAGAAATTAGGGCTGTGTTCACACATATTGGAGTGTCATTGCAGTAATGCAGTATCTGCAGAAAAATGATGCAGTAGTACAAATAGATAATGCTAAACAGCACAGAGGATCAGAGCCAGCACTGCCAATCCCACCTGCACAAAAAACAAGGCATGAACAGTATATACCATGTAAGATAATATCAAATAAAGTACTATTTGTGGGAATCAACTTCAAAGATAAAAGATGCTTGATCATAATATGTGTGTGGGAAAGAAAAGAAAAATAAAAAAAATAAAAAAGGTTCTTTGCTTTATTCCAATATCAGCATTACAGGTATAATACAGAGAATACAGCGCAAATACTGCAAATAATTCAGTAACACAATGAAACTGCAATGTGTGAACACAGCCTAGATGTTCTGCAACAGCTTTGGGCGGGGAATGTGCAGGGTGGGGGGCTGTGATGGAACAGCGGAGGGAAAGCATTGCATTCTGGAAACTGTAGTACTGAGTACATCTGCTCAACCAGGAAATACAGAAACACAAAACAGAACAAATGGATTTTTGGTAGTTTGAAAACTGGGATAGATAGGTAAGTATTGTTATATGTTTCTGCAGAAGTTTATTTTTTTTTTCCTCTACCCGGAGTTTCCCTTTAAAGAGAACCAATCATGGATGAAAATATGTATATAATTATTTTATTAATACTTGTAAATATAATTGATTATTTTTTCGGCCGCGTTTTGGAAATATTTACTTTTTACTTTCCTGTCTCGCGCCGGCTCTTTTCAAAAGAGCCAACGCGAGACAGGAAGCTCCCGTCATGCAGAGCAGCAGCAAGGCCGAGCGCCGCCATCTTGATGATGTCACTTGCGTTCCACCGCTGGAACACAAGTGACTAAATCAAGATGGCGGCCCCTGGCCTTGCCGCAGTGGACAAGAGGATTGGGTAAAGGATAAGATACAGACTGCAAAGGCAGTCTGTATCTTCATAAATAGACTTCATAAAGATACAGGGGGAGATTTATCAAACATGGTGTAAAGTGAGACTGGCTCAGTTGCCCCTAGCAACCAATCAGATTCCACCTTTCATTCCTCACAGACTCTTTGGAAAATGAAGGTGGAATCTGATTGGTTGCTAGGGGCAACTAAGCCAGTTTTACTTTACACCATGTTTGATAAATCTTCCCCACAGACTACATTTGCAGTCTGTATCTTATGCTTTACCTACTCCTTTATTCTGGTGCAGTAATGCCGGCCGCCGCCATCTTGATGATGGTCACTTGTGTTCCAGCGGTGTGTTCCAGCGGTGCGTTCCAGCGTGACGTCATCAAGATGGCGGCGCCCGGCATTACTGCACCAAAGAAGAGGATTAGGTAAAGTATAGGATACAGATTGCAAAGGCAGTCTGTATCTTCATAAATAGATATAGGGAGAGATAACCTTTGATAATAGGGACAGTGAGTTTTAGGTGATAGGTTCTCTTTAAACAGAATAAAAGTTTCTTAAAGGTGAATTACAATAAATACATAGGGTGAGATTTATCAAACATGGTGTAAAGTGAAACTGGCTCAGTTGCCCCTGTCAACCAATCAGATTCCACCTTTCATTTTCCAAAGAGTCTGTGAGGAATAAAAGGTGGAATCTGATTGGTTGCTAGGGGCAACAGAGCCAGTTTCACTTTACACCATGTTTGATAAATCTCTACCATAATCCCTGTAATTGCAAAGTGCAAAAAAGTAGCTTGAGCAGTTGGCTGGTCAGGATCCCTATTAACGCTGGAGGTCCCTCTTTTTAGCAGGTATACTAGGTTTGAATCAGGATACTTTCTAAGTTTATGTATTTACTTTTATTAGTTTATATTTTCTCTGCAACCATAGAAGTAAAAGCAAAGAATACCATAATAAGATAGTTACAATACACTCTTCCATATTACAAATTAACTATTTTAAAGGAGAAAAAAAAAGTCAATTTTATGTATATATCCACCCATCCCCCTCATTCCCTCAGGGGGAAAAACACACACACAACACAAAAAGAGTATATATATTTTACCTTACTATGGGCCCTACTACGCTAAACGATTACCGTCCATACTCGGTGCACTTGTTTGGTGCAATAGGTCATGTTCATGTTAAAAGACCACGATCAGCTGAGGTGCACAAAGTGGGTTAATCAGGTCTTTCAGCATGTTGAGACACAATGTTAGAGACAAAATCTCATGAACAAAGAAAAAACTCAGCTCACCATAGGTGGTTTGTTGTTTGATGGTGGACATTCAGGCAGGAGCAAGTGGAGTGGTAGCCGGCCGCACCCGGTAATAATGGTAAAAAGGAGGAGAAGATCCACAGGGTCCAAAAAAAGGTTTGTTGTCTTTATTATGAGGCATATAAAAAGTTACAAAATATAAAAACGTAGGCCTACATGTTTCGGGGAAGCACACCACCTTGATCACTGCCGTGATCAAGGGGGTGTGCTTCCCCGAAACATGTAGGCCTACGTTTTTATCTTTTGTAACTTTTTATATTCCTCATAATAAAGACAACAAACCTTTTTTGGATGCTGTGGATCTTCTCCTCCTTTTTACAATGTTAGAGAACAATCTGAACTTATGGCTATGAAGATCCATTTATTGCCGGTCAAGGGCACTGAGTGACATGACCAGTATTACCAGGGCCGGCTCCAGGTTTTTGTGGGCCCTTGGTCGAGAGAGCCTCGGCGGGCCCCTTTGAATAGCAAATTATATGGCATCATTGTTAGAGGGTCTCTAGCTCTTGATTCTGTGTAGGGGATCAGCTGTGTTATATACTTATTACCCCCCCTCCTGTTTGAGTGTGTATATATCTATCTCTCGAGCACATATATACACACACTCATACAGTAGGAGGATAATAAGTATATAATACACTGCTGTATACCTACACAGAATGGAGAGATATATACACACTCATACAGTAGGAGGATAATAAGTATATAATACACTGCTGTATACCTACACAGAATGGAGAGATATATACACACTCATACAGAAGGATAAAAAGTATATACTACACTGCTGATTACCTTTTTCACCTCGGGGCACACCTACCAAATAAAGTTTGACAAAATAACAAAAAAAACAACAAACATAATTCGGTAACTCACAGGTGACGTCTTCTTTGATCTGATGCGATCGCTCTCTGTTTCCTCGCCATCCGGCCCAGACCACCATGATGATTTCTTCCAGCTACAATTCTTCTCTTCAGAACCTGTGAGACAAACATCTTAGGCTCCGCACATTTCCAGCAACTTCCTTCCCTTTTCCCCACCCATAGGCTCCTATACATTAGTAACTCTGCTGCTTGGTGTCATGTGCAGTAAAGTAAGAAGGTTTGTGTCCCCATGCTGTGCCCCCATATAGTAATAATGCCCTCTGTCCCCATAGTAATGCCCCCTGCTCTGCCCCATAGTAAATGACCCCTGCCCTGTCCCATAGTAGATGTCCCCTGCCCTGTCCCATAGTAGATGTCCCCTGCCCTGCCCCATAGTAGATGACCCCTGCCCTGTCCCATAGTAGGTGGCCCCTGCCCTGCCCCATAGTAGATGACTCCTACCCTGTCCCATAGTAGATTCCCCCTGCCCTGTCCCATAGTAGATGACCCCTACCCTGTCCCATAGTAGATGTCCCCTGCCCTGCCCCATAGTAGATGACTCCTACCCTGTCCCATAGTAGATTCCCCCTGCCCTGTCCCATAGTAGATTTCCCCTGCCCTGTCCCATAGTAGATGACTCCTACCCTGTCCCATAGTAGATTCCCCCTGCCCTGTCCCATAGTAGATGACCCCTGCCCTGTCCCATAGTAGATGTCCCCTGCCCTGTCCCATAGTAGATGACCCCTGCCCTGTCCCATAGTAGATTTCCCCTGCCCTGTCCCATAGTAGATGACCCCTGCCCTGTCCCATAGTAGATTTCCCCTGCCCTGTCCCATAGTAGATGACCCCTGCCCTGTCCCATAGTAGATGACCTCTGCCCTGTCCCATAGTAAATGACCCCTGCCCTGTCCCATAGTAGATGACCCCTACCCTGTCCCATAGTAGATTTCCCCTGCCCTGTCCCATAGTAGATGACCCCTGCCCTGTCCCATAGTAGATGACCCCTGCCCTGTCCCATAGTAGATGACCCCTGCCCTGTCCCATAGTAAATGACCCCTGCCCTGTCCCATAGTAGATGACCCCTACCCTGTCCCATAGTAGATTTCCCCTGCCCTGTCCCATAGTAGATGACCCCTGCCCTGTCCCATAGTAGATGACCCCTGCCCTGTCCCATAGTAAATGACCCCTGCCCTGTCCCATAGTAGATGACCCCTACCCTGTCCCATAGTAGATTTCCCCTGCCCTGTCCCATAGTAGATGACCCCTACCCTGTCCCATAGTAGATTTCCCCTGCCCTGTCCCATAGTAGATGACCCCTACCCTGTCCCATAGTAGATGTCCCCTGCCCTGTCCCATAGTAAATGACCCCTGCCCTGTCCCATAGTAGATGACCCCTACCCTGTCCCATAGTAGATGGCCCCTGCCCCATAGTAGATGCCCCCTGCTCTGCCTTAACACAAAACAAAAAATCATACTCACCTAATCCAAGGGACGGTCCTCTTCTTCCTGGCTTCTCCCTTCTGCTAGCAGGGACGGATCCACTAGCAGGCGCGATGACGTCATCGCTCTGCGCCTGCTGAGGGGATCACGTCCTGAAGCGCTGCGGAGGAAGGCCCAGCCCAGGACGTCATTGAGGACGTCGCATCCGCCCAGCAACGCCACACCCCCCGGATGTCGCCAGCAACGTGGCCCGCCGCATCCCTCGTACTCACTGTCGGCACGACAGTGAGTACGGGGGATGCGGCGGGCCCCATTGCTGGCGATATCCAGTGGCTCATTGCTCGGGCAAGTTCCGGGGGGCCCCTTGAGAGGCTGTGGGCCCCGGCACTTGCCCGAGTACGCCACGTGCTGACGCCGGCCCTGAGTATTACAGTGAGCCAGCCGTCAGTATAATTCTTAGGTCTTGGTGAGTTGCAGCAGGGTAAGTTGGCATAGTTGCTCTTTCCCCGGCTTGATACTGAAGCTCCTGTTGAACTCAATGTGGATAGCATTGCACGCGAGGATGCACCCGCATCCGAATTCAACCGAAATGAACATCATCCGGTTGGTACTGCAGTACCGGCTGGGATGTTCTTCATTAACACCTGCCGTTCTGTGATTCAGCCTGGTCACAGAACGGCTAGTTTCTTACATAGTGTCACCAGGCCATACAATGCATACACAGCTTCTTGTATATATTCTCACCAAGAAACATTGGACCTAGAAAGGAAAGACAAACACATTTACATCATAAGATACAATCCCTATGGGCAGTAAAGTCATTATTACTAACAGATACAAAGAATTCACTGCTATGCCTTCTACTGGTGAAATCTCTTTGTTTTCCATTGGAGAGATCACTGTTCAACCTTCATACAACTTGTCTTCACACAAGAAAATTAACCCTTCCTCTTCCATGCTGTCACACAGATTTTCCAATTATAGACCAAAAATACAAATCCTCCAAACAGCTAGACATTTCTTTCTGTCTGGGAGCTATAAATCTTTAACCCTAAGAACCATGCACAGATCATACTTTGTACTCAGGGCCGTAGTAACAGCTGCTGCCGCCCTAGGCACTAAACCTGAAGACGCCACATCTTGGGGAGCGTGGTTTCGGCCACGTGTATTTCTCTATATGGAGAAACATTGTCTGAATAACATTTTTCATGGTTTTTAACGGCTGAACACACAAACAAATTTCCAAATTAAATCAGTGATTAGAGCCGTCTGCATATTGTGTAAGGGATTTCTCACCACAGGATTGGTATATTGGTAGGTAATAGCTCCAGACGTCACATTTACCACTGCCACACCAGACCTGACCAATACTGCCATACTGTGACTGGGTAACACTGCCACACCACACCAGACCTGACCAATACCACCATACTGTGACTGGATAACACTACCATAACAGACGTGACCAATACCAACATACTGTGACTGGATAACACCGCCACACCAGACCTGACCAATACCACCACACTGTGAATGGATAACACCGCCACACCAGACCTGACCAATACCACCATACTGTGACTGGATAACACTGCCATAACAGACGTGACCAATACCACCATACTGTGACTGGATAACACTGCCACAACAGACCTGGTACCACCATACTGTGACTGGATAACACTACCAATACCACCATGCTGTGACTGGATAACACCGTCATACCAGACCTCAACAATACATCATACTGTGATTGGATAACACCACCAGTACCGCCATGCTGTGACTGGAAAACACAGCCAGACCTAACCACCACCACCATACTGTGACTGGATAACACCGCCATATCAGACCTGACCAATACCACCATACTGTGACTGGATAACACCGCCATATCAGACCTGAACAATACCACCATACTGTGACTGGATAACAGTACCATAACAGACCTGAACAATTGATTATTCGATTCGAATTCTCGAAAGTCGAATATTTCACTACTCGCTCATCTCTAATAAGGATATATAGTTATTCATAAATGTGCTTAAAGGGGTAGTGCGGCGTTCAACATTTATTCACTAAATAACACACATTACAAAGTTATACAACTTTGTAATGTGTGTTATTTACATGAATGGCCCCCTTCCCCGTGTTCCCCCACCCCGGAATTGTGGTGCAATATACTCACCGCATTACCGTCGACCCCAGCCGCCATCTTGGGACAATGACGACATCATGGCTATTTTGCGATTGGGTGAGCATAACTAAGCTCAGCCAATCGTGGCTGAGCAGCTAATGACGCGGCAGAGGGGGCCGGCAAGAGGGACGTCTAGGGCGGTTCGGCCGGCCTCCCGAAGATGTCGTCATTGTCCCAAGATGGAGGCCAGGGTCGACAGTAATGTGGTGAGTATATTGCACCACACTTCCAGGGGGGGGGGGGGGGGGGGGGCATGGGAAAAGGAGCCATTCACGTAAATAACACACATTACAAAGTTGTATAACTTTATAATGTGTGTTATTTAGTGAATAAATGTTGAACGTCGCACTACCCCTTTAACACATCTCATTAACACATCTATTTAGAGTCCTTTTTCACAGATTTATCTGACAGATTTTTTTTTAAACTAGAGCCAGGAACAGACTATACACAGGAAACAGGTCATAAAGGAAAGCCTGAGATTTCTCCTCTTCTCAAATCCATTCCTGGCTTTGGCTTTACAAATCTGTCAAATCTATCTAAATAGACCCTTAGGGGGAGATTTATCAAGGACTTTGCACCTATTTTTAGGTGAATAATTGGATTTTTCACCCATTTTTGGTGTAAGTTCTATTTATGAATCAGTATTTGACAGGCCAAAATTTTTTAATCTGCCTGTTTTCAGTATTCAGACAAAAGTTTGCATAATCCGTGATTAGCGCCCCAATTTATCAATTGTGACTTTTAAAAAAGTTGCACAAACAGCTGCAGGCCTATGTCATGTCAGTATCGGGGAATATGCTTGCTCAGCTGTTGCGACTTTTTACATAGATAAATTCTAGAGATGAACGAATAGTGAAATATTCGATTAGATTGGATTTGATTCGAATAGCTCCAGATATTGAATACCATTATAGTCTATGGGAGAAAAATCCTTGGGACCTGGAATCAAGATTCGACAAATCGGAGGTCACCAAGTCCAAGACATCTTTAGAAAGTGATGCAAACACCTCTGGAATACATCTGGGAAAGCAGGGAAGCAGTATTACAGGGAAAGGTATTACCGGGGTTAGCAATCCCCGCCAATAATGCCGCTCCCTGTAATGGTTAATATTTAATTAATAAAACAAATTTTTGTTCTAATAAAGCTATTTTCGTTGTTTAAAGCGTAACCGTCATTTCAGGGTCATTTTTTTGAAAACATTAAATATCAACAGTTCAAGCGATTTTAAGAAACTCTGTAATAGGTTTTATGTACTGAAAGAGTTAACTTCTGGACTAAAAAAGCAATCTCCCAGCCCCCACCCTCACTGCAAAAGAAGCAGGATTTCTCTGTCCATTATGTGGCTATGGAGAGGGGAGGGGCTGTTAGGAGTGACTGAGCACGGAGGAGTCCTGCACAGCACAACACCCTGCAATCTTCTCTCAGTAAGTTCATAGATAAGCACTGACCTTTCTGACCCCTGAATCCTGCGGTTTAGGTGCCCAGAGAGTCTACAAACAGCTGACCGTCATGTCACCTCTTCCTGCTCCCTCATCTCCCTCAGCCCCTCCCCCCTTCATAGGCTTACAATAGAGAGAGCAGAGCCCGTCTTCACCGGCTTCTCTGTAATGAAGACGGATTTGCCTGATAATGCACAGATAAGAAGTCAGGGGGGGAGGCTGGGAGATTGCTTCTTGAGTACAGAAGGAGGCTTTTTTGGCTGATAAAACCTATTACAGAGTTTCTTAAAATCGCTTATACTACTGATTTCTGCAATAAAAAAAAACATGACAGTTACGCTTTAATAGCATAATTAAAACGAATCAATGCTTTTGCAATTAAATATACTCTTAATAAAAAAAAATGTATATATATATATATATATATATATATATATATATATTTACGGTATATTTAATTGAAAAAGCATAAATTTACTATACCAAAAAAGTGAATTAAAAGCAGATAGAGAAAAAAAGCATATAAAATAATATCGATAATGCAGAATAAATGGATTAAAACAATGATTATATATATGTGTGCAAACTGAGCAAGAAAAACCCCTTAATGTCAGTGGAGTATAACTCCCATCATAGATTGAACTGCCGGCAAATGATGGGGAAGTAGTCCAGTGGGGAAGTGATGAAATGATGATAAGTAGCAAACTATGAAAAATAAAAATCTGACTGACAATAAATAACCAACACCGCACTACTCGAGTAATATAATAGTCCATGCACATCAAGCGGATTCCACCAAATCCGTTATATAGCAACGATACTTATAAAAAGATGTGTACAATGTGCGAGAAATACCTTCAAGTTGCAGCTTTTCAGTGTTCACTCCATACGATCAAGGAGAATACTCACACAGATGCAGACTTTTGCGTTATTTTTATTTTTCATTACACCGGTATCTCGTACAGGACTAAATCCAATGCTCACAGGCTGGCGTGTTCCAATCTCAGTCCAAACCATCCAACCTCGCGGCGGACGTTTCGGAGGACAGGCTCCTCCTTCCTCATGCGCGAGGACGTACAGGTGAGGAACGCCTTAAGACTTAGACAAAGATCATGTGATCCAACACTACCTGGATCATTACGGGTGAAATACCCAATATATGTATACAACTTTATGATAATACACATAGTACAGACGCATGATGCATAATGGAGGAAAATACTGAGCTTAATAAGATATACGCATGCGCATTAGAGAAATGCTCTGAAGCTGCATACCTCATTCAGTCCAACAGGACTGAGAGTCTCCAGCTTCAGAATCCACCATGTTTCCCTCCGGAGCAATCGCTTACGATTCTCCTCCACATCGCTACAAGACTCAAGTTGTTCCAATATTTGCCATCTAAGGTCACATACATTGTGGCGATTTTCAAAGAAATGACGTGCCACAGTAGTTTCTCCGAATTCCTTAGTATCCTTTTTACCCTTATTGTCGCTGAACTTCCTAATTGCTGACTTATGCTCATTCAAGCGAATTTTAATTTGTCTGCTTGTTTGGCCGACATAGCCAAGCCCACAAAAATATGTAGGTAAATGTGAGTTCATAAATTGATCTTATTCATTCACCAATATGATGGCTGATATCGTGAGTTAGAAATAGCGATCAGTAGTTGGATTGTAGCAGCAGTATAAACAGGTATTATGGCTTGCATTAATTGAATAATTCATTAAGTGGCAATTCATGCAATTGATAATGAGTTCATAAATGATAAATAATGTTGTTTAGATAGTTAATTTATAGATACAGATAGATACATGATTTATTGTTCTGTGATACTTCCATTGACTTTTCTACAACACCTTCCAACATGGAATGTTTACTTTTTTTTTTTTTTTTTTTGCAGATAACCCAAGGAAGTCATTGAAGAGGTTAAGTTTGATAGGTCCCTCCCTTTCGAGGAACAGTTCAGGTAATCCATTCATCCATCTCTTTTAGAACATGAGTTAGGGTTATGTTCCCCCTTTCTTTCTTTTTTTGGGTCGTGTTCCGGCTGTCATTTTTCGACGACTGTCATTTTAAAAGAAAGTAATCCTGATAGTAATTTGCATAATACAGACGTTACTTTGCCTCAAAATGACAGCCGTCCAGAGAGACTGATGTGAAACTGCCAAGGAAAAGCGATCTGGAAATATAGCCTAGATGTGTGGGCTGGCTGAGTACAACAGGTTGATCCCTTTAAGGTCAGTTTCACATACGCCTGTTATTTTAAGGGAAAATAGCAGGTGGTGAATAAAAAGTGTGACTATTATTTGGACGGTCGTAATCAATTACAATATTCTATATGGTGTGTGCACTGCCAGACAATTTCCCATTGATTTCCATACAGTACATTATTATATTGGAACTACAGACATATTTTACGGTGTGTAAACATAACCTAAAGAAAAGGCATCATCAGAAAATGACCCAATGTTTAAATAAAGTTTTTATGTTTAAGGTAATTTATAGGAATTGTTGGTAATGTTTTTCCTACTCTACCATAATCATGCCTGATACATTATATACATGTACCTTGTTACATTCGGGTTTTCCGGACCTAGGGAGGCGCAGACAACACCCAGGAACTTGCAGAGTGTAAATAGGCAAATCGAAATCCAAACAAATTTCTTGTCTTGAAGCACTCAGTCCCATAAAATCATAGTCCTTTATTTAAAATCCAAAAACAGCCCACGTATAGAGCATGTGTGTGCAGCAACGCGTTTCGACGTGTCTCTCTTTAGTACATGCTGTGATAAAGACACAAGTCAAAACGCATTGCTGTACACACATACTCTATATGTGGACTGTATTTTACTTATGGATTACCATATTTTCCAGCGCATAAGACGACTTTTTAACCCCGAAAAATTTACTTAGAAGTCGGGGGTCGTCTTATACACCGGGAACAGTCGTCATATACGGTGGGGGAGCTCAAAAATCCCCACTGTATGCGCCGACCCCTGTAAAAAACAAATAGTTAACTCACCTGTCACCTGTTCCCAGCAGTTGCGCATCTCCTGTCCTATTCCCGGCGCAGGCAGTGTAAAGCACACTGTCTGCGCTGGAGATTCCTGAAGCTCTTCCGGGCAGCCAAGCACCTCATGGGAGAAGCTCGGAGACGCTCGGCTGTCTAGGGGGGGGGAGGTTTGGGAGAATGATGGAGGCTCCGGAAGTCCCCAAAGCCTCTTTCATTCTCCCAAAGCTCTCCCGGTGACAGGTGAGTTAACTGTTGTTGTTTTTTTTTTTTTACTTTAACTTCAGTTAACCCCTGCCTGACTGTAGCAGAGCTGCAGCGAATAAACCCTACTGCGGTCAGGCAGGGGTTAACATTTTTCATTTTTTTCAGACAATCTTCTTGAAAGTCAGGGGTCGTTTCATACTATAAGCAGATGATGGGAGGAGTAGTACTGTATATATGTGTCTAGCACCGAGCAGGGAGGGAGGGGGGAGGTAGATGCACAGGCACCTCTCTTCCTCCCTGCTCGGTGCCCTCCAAATGTATTCATTGAATACATTTACAGGATACTTTGGGGAGCAAGGACACTTGCTCCCCAAAGTATTCCATAAATGTATTTAATCAAAAGTACTGTACAGTCATGGCCAAAAGTTTTGAGAATGACACAAATATTATATTTTCACATGATCTGCTGCCCTCTGGTTTTTATGTGTGTTTTTCAGATGTTTTTATCACATACAGAAATATAATTGCAATCATATTATGAGTAACAAAAGCTTATATTGACAGTTAGAATGAGTTACTGCAGCAAGTCAATATTTGCAGTGTTGACCCTTCTTCTTCAGGACCTCTGCAGTTCTCCCTGGCTGCTCTCAATCAACTTCTGGACCAAATCCTGACTGATAGCCGTCCATTCTTGCACCATCAATGCTTGCATTTTGTCAGAATTTGTTGGTTTTTGTTTGGCCACCTGTCTCTTGATGATTGACCACAGGTTCTCAATGGGATTAAGGTCTGGGGAGTTTCCAGGCCATGGACCCAAAATCTCTATGTTTTGTTCCCTGAGCCATTTAGTTATCACCTTTGCTTTATGGCTCCATCATGCTGGAAAAGGCATTGTTGATTCTTTATTCATGACTGTGTTTTTAGGCAAGACTGTGAGAGAGCCGATTCCCTTGGCTGAGAAGCAACCCCACACATGAATGGTTTCAGGATGCCTTACAGTTGGCATGAGACAAGACTGGTGGTAGAGCTCACCTGATCTTCTCTGAATAAGCTGTTTTCCAGATGTCCCAAACAATGGGAAAGGGGATTCATCAGAGAAAATGACTTTCCCCCAGTCCTCAGCAGTCCACTCCCTGTACCTTTTGCAGAATATCAGTCTGTCCCTGATGTTTTTTTCTGGAGAGAAGTGGCTTCTTTATTGCCCTCCTTGAGACCAGGCCTTGCTCCAAGAGTCTCCACCTCACAGTGCGTGCAGATGCACTCACACCTGCCTGCTGCCATTCCTGAGCAAGCTCTGCACTGCTGGTAGCCCGATCCCGCAGCTGAAACACTTTTAAGAGACGGTCCTGGCACTTGCTGGTCTTTCTTGGGCGCCCTGGAGCCTTTTTGACAATAATGGAACCTCTCTCCTTGAAGTTCTTGATGATGCAGTAGATTGTTGACTGAGGTGCAATCTTTCTAGCTGCGATACTCTTCCCTGTTAGGCCATTTTTGTGCAGTGAAATGATGACTGCACATGTTTCTTTAGAGATAACCCTGGTTAACAGAAGAGAAACAATGATGCCAAGCACCAGCCTCCTTTTAAAGTGTCCAGTGGTTTCATTCTTACTTAATCATGACAGATCTCCAGCCCTGTCCTCATCAACACCCACACTTGTGTTAATGGAGCAATCACTGAAACTATGTTAGCTGGTCCTTTTAAGGCAGGGCTGCAATGAAGTTGAAATGTGTTTTGGAGATAAAGTTAATTTTCTAGGCAAATATTGACTTTGCAAGTAATTGCTGTTAAGCTAATCCCTCTTTATACCATTCTGGAGTATATGCAAATTGACATTTTAAAAACTAAAGCAGTAGACTTTGTAAAAAATTTATATTTGTATCATTCTCATAATGATATATTTGCATCATAACATTTTTACATACACATCAATTGATTCAATAGAGTGTCCAGCAGAGGCGCACTATATATAGAAGTCAATGGTACTCATTGACATATATATATATATATATATATATATAGTGCGCCCCCTGCTGGACACTCCATAGGATTTACACCCTGATTCGTGACATCACGGTTTCTGAGAGAATTCTAACACTCCATGATCTACTAAATTAAGGGAAATAGCAGTATATGTGCATCTCCTATAATTAATGTACATTAGAAATTTGTCTAACTTTCCATAAGTAAGTACATATTAAAAAATACTTTTGGCCGGAGCTGTCCTTTAATCCAGGACGACTGTCTCAGGGTCCTATATGCTGTTACACTATGCATAGAGATTCACTGTGCTAATTATTTAATTGATAAAACCACACATAAGGCCTAATCCCTGTAGAACTTGTAAATTTGCTAAAAAAAAAAAGGCAATTTGGTAGACTGAAAGTCTAATAATATATGAGAAGAATGTCATTCATTCTCTCTACTCCACCACCCATGCTCCAGAAGTTTGGCACCTAGAATATGACAGGCAGCAGTCTCCGGCTCCACTCTCTTTGACCTTTACACTAGGCTCCTGCTATCTCCTGGTCTCACCAAGTAAGAGCCCATTCATTTCTCTGGGTGAGAAGCTTACACCACCTATAACTTGGCCAAAAGTCCACCAGAATTTTCAGCCAGATTCAGATGCATTTTTTGGTGCAAAGTAGGCCACACCCCTTTTCACAAACCATGCCCCTTTTTTTGCATCTGAAAGTGTCTAAAATGCAGAATAAATGAATATTACAGCCAAAATTTTGGTGGAGATGCATTAGTAAATCTGTCCCATTGTGTAAAACATAAGCCTAAGGGGCATTACCATCTCAGCTTGTTATATTCATTTCATTCATAAGAATTAGGTCCAGGCATGATACTCAGTGGGCGTTGTATAGTGGCTTTCAGTCCAGCGTGCGGATACGGCTCTTAACGTCGTAGCGTGTGATGGTGGTGTTTGGGGGGGTTGGTGGGGCACCAAACTAAATTTTTGCCCCAGGTGCAGGAAAATCCGCGCAGCTGTGTCACTACAGTAGTGGGAAGATTTGAAAAGGTTTGGAGCGTGATAATAATACATGATGCCAGGAGTTCCTGATGCCGGTCTTCAGCTTAACACTCCATAGCATCCATAATCTACAGACCGCGAGCACACAGCCTTACATATCTTTCTGCTTCAGTCTTTAAACCTGTTGTATACGAACTCCATCAAGTCACATATGTTAAGGTTATGCTTGTAACAATGGAGTTTCATTGCAGTAATTCAAAGAACAACGGCCGGACGGCAGTCAAATGATTAGTTACTACAATGAAATGATGTAATAATGCAATGAAAATTCAATAAAAAAGCATGTGTGAACACAGCCTAACATTAGATTTTAGTGATTCTTTTTAGTAACTATCACATACTACATGATTTATTGTTCTGTGATACTTCCATTTACTTCTCTAAAACACCTTCCAACATGGAACGTTTACCTTTTTTTTTTTTTTTGCAGATTACTCAGAGAACCCATTGAGAAGGTTAAGTTTGATAGGTTCTTCCCTTTCGAGGAACAGTTCAGGTAATCCATGTATCCATCTCTTTTAGGACATGAGTTAGGGTTATGTTCAACAATTTTTTTTAATTTTTTTTGACGGTTGTTATTTTAAAAGAAAGTAATCACGATTGTAATTTGCATAATACAGACGTTACTAAGTCTGAAAATGAGAGCCGTCCCAAAAGACGGATGTAAAACTGCCAAAGAAAAGCGATGTGGAAATATAGCCTAGATGTGTGGGCTGGCTGAGTACAACATGTTGATCCCTTTAAGGTTAGATTCACATACAGTAAAATAAATGCTAAATATGACTGTTATTTTAAACAGGACCTGTCACCCCTGTGCCGGATCAGAGCCCGGCTGACCCCCCGCTAGAGCCCCTTATACTCACCTCGTTCCCGAAGTCCCGCTTCTTCAGCCGGTAACGGGATAGAGATATCACCGTGGGAAGCCAGGCGCGCGCTGCTGAGATGAGTCCGACGCTCATAGAGAATGAATAGCTCCATTCATTCTCTATGAGCGTCGGACTCACCTCAGCAGCGTGCGCGCCGGGCTTCCTGCGGTGATATCTCCGTCCCCGGACCGGCTCCAGGAGCAGGACTTCGGGAACGAGGTGAGTATAGGGGGCTCTAGCGGGGGGTCGGCCGGGCTCTGACCCGGCACGGGGGGTGACAGGTTCCCTTTAAGTGAAAATAGCAGGTGGTAGATAATAAGTGAGACTATTATTTGGACGGTCATAATCAATTACGGTATTCTATCCAGTGTGTGCACTGCCAGACCTTCCCATTGATTTCAATACAGTACATTATTATATTGAAAATACAGACATATTTTACGGTGTGTAAACATAACCTAAAGGGAAGGCATCACCAGTAAATGACCTGATGTTTAAATAAAGTTTTTATGTTAAACATAATGTTTTTCCTGCTTTTCCACTTCTATTTTTCATCTGTATTATAAAATAATCCTGAAGTCTTGCAGTTTGTATTCTGGCCACTAGGCTTAAAGGGAAACTATCAGGTTTGAAGTATCTAACCTGCTGATATTTCCCTATAGTGCAAGAGGTGCTGAGCATGAAGGTACGTTTTTTTACGTTCCGTGATATTAGGAGTTTAATATGTATGCTAACAAGTCATTTTGGTGCACCAAAGCCGACCCAGGATGGCCCACCTCTCCTAATGAACATCAGTAGAACAGGCCATGCGGGGTTGGTGCAGCCTGTGGGGTATCGGTGCACATGGGGGCACCTGCCTCCAGTGCACTATAATGACTTATTGGCATACGTATTAAAAACTTAATATAACAGAAACAGCGCCAGGATGAAGGTAAGAAACCTACCTTCATCCTCAGTGCTCCATGCGCTATAAGGTCATATTAGCAGGTTAGATTCATCTAACTTGTTGGTAGTTTCTCTTTAAAAATAAGCTGACACTACCTATTCTGTAGAGAAAACTTTCTAGCATTATCTTCACTATCACAGGCGGGATGTATAACAGTGAAAGGTGACACCAATATATAGATAACATGCAATCAGGCCATTTACATTACAATATGTCACAGTTCCTCTTCTCTCCCTCATCCTGTCAGATATTGCCTGTGCTTAGAAATTACATATCTTGTAGATCCTGCACAATGGTTGGCTTGCCATATGTGTTCAATTGGTGAAAAATCTGGTGACCTGGCAGACAAGGAATTGTTGCAATCTGAAACCCTTGTGTGTGTGTTGAAGGAACATAATCCTGCAGCTGAAAGCCATGAGAGATCCAGAGCCTGGTTATATACAACACTGGCAGTGTTATATACAAAGCCTGGTTATATACTACATTGGCAGTGTAAGACAAAGCCTGGTTATATACAACATTAGCAGTGTTATACAGAGCCTGGTTATATACAATATTAGCAGTGTTATACAGAGCCTGGTTATATACAACATTAGCAGTGTTATACAGAGCCTGGTTATATACAACATTAGCAGTGTTATACAGAGCCTGGTTATATACAATATTAGCAGTGTTATACAGAGCCTGGTTATATACAATATTAGCAGTGTTATACAGAGCCTGGTTATATATAACATTAGCAGTGTTATATGGAGCCTGGTTATATACATTATTAGCAGTGTTTTATACAGCCTGGGTATATACAGCATTGGCAGAGTTATACAGAGCCTGGTTACATACAGCATTGGCAGTGTTATACGGAGCCTGGTTATATACAACATTGGTGGAGGTCCTGTATACCTGTTCTGTATAGTTCGGGGGGTCTTTTATACCTATAGTGTTTAGTACGGGGAGTCCTGTATTGCTGCAGTATATAGTTATTAGAAGTCCTGTATACCTGTACTGTATAGTTTGTAGGTCCTGTATACCTGTGGTATATAGTTGGTGGAGGTGCTGTATACCAGTAGTGTATAGTTGATGGAGGTCCTGTATACCTGTAGTGTATAGTTTGGGCATCATGCAATACCTGTAGTGTATAGTTTGTGGAAGTCCTGTATTACCTGTAGTGTATAGTTTGGGGGTCCTTTATGCTTGTAGTATATAGTTGGTTAAGGTCCTGTATACCTGTAGTGTATAGTTTTTAGGGATCCTGTATACCTATAGTGTATAGTTGATGAAGGTCCTGTATACCTGAAGTATATAGTTTTGGGGTCCTGTATACCTGTAGTGTATAGTTGGTGGGGGTCCTGTATACCTGTAGTGTATAGTTGATGGGGGTCCTGTACACCTGTAGTGTACAGGACCCCCACAGCCACAGCCGCAGCCGCTCACTCCATAGTGTGCACTGACATGTTTTTTTGCAGCCGCTATTCACTGAATAGCGGCCGCAAAAAACCTGACATGTCAGTTGTTTGCGGCGCCGCTAGGGGTCCCGGCCGGAGCATATACTATGTGTATACGCTCCGGCCGGGATCCCATAGATGGCAAGGTAATGTATATTTTTGTAATAATCATGGCCGTTGTACAACCGCCGTGGTTTTACGAAAACATACATTGTGTGAACATAGCTTTAAGTGACATGCTTTACAGCAAGCCTCAAGGACAAAGATGACAATAGACAGGACTTATACCCTAGAGATGAATGTGAAACATTTCTGAGCGTACTCTGTGATCTTTGAAGAGGTAATTCCACAGGTAGCTGCTATTGTCTTATACTGGTATTATACTGCTATCTACTGGTGTCACCTGTCGCTGCAATGCTATACAGATCACTTTACTGCAGCCTTCTCTTTATCACTACAGATAGAACAGGAGGTCTCAGAATAAACTAAAATCCTGTTGCTTTTAATCCAAATCCACTCTTAAACCAAAGCAGCTGTGCAGGAGAACAGTGACAGAAACTTTATATACAGCAGTGTGAATGGCTGAGTGTAAGTGCAGGCACAGTATAGCAGCAGTGTGTATAGCTGAGTGTAAGTACAGGCACATTATAGCAGCAGTGTGTATAGCTGAGTGTAAATGCAGGCACATTATAGCAGCAGTGTTTATACCTGAGTGTAAGTGCAGGCACATTATAGGAGCAGTGTGTATAGGGGAGTGTAAATGCAGGCACATTATAGCAGCAGTGTATATAGCTGAGTGTAAGTGCAGGCACAGTATAGCAGCAGTGTGTATAGCTGAGTGTGAGTGCAGGCACATTATAGAAGCAGTGTGTATAGCTGAGTGTGAGTGCAGGCACATTATAGAAGCAGTGTGTATAGCTGAGTGTGAGTGCAGGCACATTATAGCAGGAATGGAAAGGATGGGAAACACAAGGGCTGACAGAGACTGCAGGGAGCATGAAGGAATGAGCAGGGTATACTGTATTTGGGAACAACTGCAGCACTCTCTGTTTGGGAAGGAGGGGTTACAGCTATTAAGAGATTGCCTCCACAGTCACTTAAAATCACCTGTACTATTAATTTCTGCAAAAAAAAAAAAATTAAACAACAGGTACACTTTGAGGCTGGATGTACATCCAATGTATGGAGCAGTCCCACTATGTATAGTCTCCTGCAAAGCAGTAGCATGGGCAGAGAATGGTGTAAAGTGGCAGTATTGTCACTACAAGCAGCCCCATGTACTACAGTATTAGGGATAGAGGAAGAAAGAAGTGGGGTGCTCCTTTAGCTTATTGCGCAGGCTCAGCTCAGCCAAACCAGCGAGTCAGTCTGCCTGTTGACTTAATCACTTACTTCAGGCGCCTCAGGTACAGTCTGTGATCAGTAAAATTGAATGGGAAGGGGCAATGTGGCACAGAGTATGTGTGTTAGCCTGGGGGTAAAGTGTCCAGTGACCAGTGGCCCAGTGAGTATGATGGAGATGGTGGTGATAGTATGACATTGTTCTCTATAGTCACAGTTAGTGAAGGCCTATGGTGAATTGGAGGGTTTCCAGGGCCAAGATGAGGATGTATTTGCCTGTAATAGACAGATCCGTCCAGAACTTCTTTAGCAGCTTATTCATGAGGAAGGCCACACGGGCTTTGTCTGACATTATAAGGTCTGTAAAATTATTTGATACAATTGTGATGACCAAAAGTCTTAAGAGGTCCGAGAGACAGACGTAGCCAAGGGATGAAAACTGTACAGAGGTCCAAAGCACAGGTACTAACATGTGACATTTCTTCAATGACAGACACCGGAACTCAACTAGAAAAACAGAAGTTGACAGGAGATTTATCAACCCAGTCCAGTGAGTCACAAGTTCCTTTTGGATAACTTTTCTTCAGAAATAAACCTGTAAAACTTGTTTCGTGTTTTCCATACAGGCTTTTTCATGTTTCTTTATGGTGAAAGTGCCCTAAGAGACCAATTAAAATCCATTTATCAATGCATGTGTGGTGTCCCACCACAGGTGTTTTGTGTCTCTCCTTTGCACTTTTCCAAAAAGCTTCTTACTCCAGGTTAAGTGGTGATGATTCCACGGGCTGAGGAGAGCCCAATCAACTACGTAAACGAGCAGCGATCTGCTAGATCGCCGCTTGTTTACTGGGCCTATTCCACGGCCCGATGAGCATTGAGCGAGGGCTGCAAGCCCTTGCAGCATCATACATTACCTGTCCAGGCTTCTTCTCCGTGCTGTCTTTGTCCCCGGGTTCCGCGCGCTCTATCTTCAGTATGGCCGGTCAGCTGAAAGGCCACACTCAGACAATCACAGGCCGCGGCGGTCCCGGCCTGTGATTGGCTGAGCGCTCCGTCAGCTGATCGGCCATTCTGAAGATAGAGCGCTTGGGACCCGGGGATGAAGACAGAGCGGAGAAGAAGTCTGGACAGGTAATGTATGCTGCTGCTGCTTGTCAAATCGTCGGTCGCCCGCCGCGAACCGCTATTCAACCGTAGCGATGCGGGGTGGGGGAATGATGATTTTAGGTCTGGCCCTAAATGAACGATCAGCTGATGACACGATCATCGGCTGAAAGTTCTCTCTATTTCACCGAACGACAATCGGCCGAGTCGGGCCAAATGGGGCCGATCCGGCCGATTATCGTTACTGTGGAATAGGGCCCTAAGTCTTCTTATTTCATGCACAGCCGAAGTTAGGAATGGGTTACTGTTTTATGTGTACCATGTGCTCTTGCTGACCTATAGAAGGTGCTCTTTCCTAACCTATTATCTTTCTTCTTTCTTTGCACACACTCCTTTCCACCACTCACAGGGTAGATTGCTTAGCCCTGTAGGAAGTAGTTACTTGGTGGGGGGAGGTGTAGCTTCAGTTTTAGTTGGATTCTTGAGGGAGAAGGACACACAGAGCAAACGTCCCTGCTGTAGCCCAGCCAGGGCCTGGTTTCTGCCAGGATCCTTGTCCGGGACAAGAAGTCAGTTGAGTCTAAGAGACGAGTGTGTATAGATGCAGCTAGAGACAACCAGTTCTTTTAGTACTTCTACTCTATCTAATATGCAGTGCTAAACACTTTAAAGTGAGAAGAGTCTAGGAACATCCTAGCCCACGCTTAGAACCAGTCTAAAAAGTGCAGGGCAGTATCCTGATATACAAGAGGAACTAGTCTGGATAGGACAAAGCTACCAAGAAGGTCTATGTATCATATCTTGCAGCACAGGTTACTGGGACACCCCCGTTAGCTTCACCCAGGTAACCACAATTAGAGCTTGTATTACCCTATGAGGACGAGTCACTTGACACTGTGGGGCAGAAGGTGGTCAGACTAAAGTCTATACACGGGTACAAGTAACTTCTCACTCTAAAGTATTCTCTCAAGTTCTGGCAGAGTACATTGCTACATGGGTTAGGACTCCCTCAACAAACTCTTCTCCTCTATGCTACTCTATTCTACTTTCAAGTCCTCAAGCACTGCTACAACTACTGTACTTCTACTCTATTCTACTTCTTTAAGCATCTCCTCAGCACAAACGAGTTCAAGCACTAAAGTTTGTGTAAAGATTTATCTATTTGCTACAAAAGTGTATTGTACTTCTCAGAGACTGTACAGTAAAGCTGTTATATTTTTATATCACTGGGACTCTTTTTCTACGCACCAGTACCTATACACACACTAACCGCACACCTTGGGTTCTTCTTCCACTTTCTGTAGGTGGTGGTATCGCTAGCCGGGTGGGTCAATTGACACTCAGGACTATAGGGATAAGAGCCCAAGGGACCCATCACAACCCGGCAGGTCACCGTACTGTACAGGGATCCAAAACATAGGTACTAATATGTGACATTCCTTCAATTACAGGCATACAAGATCTGCAAGTAAACGTGACATCCTCAGCGTCATGCAGTGCAATATCAACCCTACCCGGTGAGTCACAAGTCCCTTTTGGATAATGTTGCTTCACAAATAAACCTTTAAAATCTACGTACTATACTAATACTAATACTCAGTGCGGATTTTACTTAATAGTGAAAGTGCTCCTTAGGCCGCATTCACAGAACGGTGCATTTCCATAAAGTTCCCCCATTTCAAGCATCATATCAAAGATGCTGCCCGTGTGTGTGTGTGTGTGTGGGGGGGGGGTGCATGGGGCTCTGTTACAGGAGGTATTGTTGTAATATATAAAGTGCTAGGGCATACCCTATACCTACATATTGCAGAGATCCAAATAACCCCACACATAGTCTAACTACTATATTACCTCTGAAATGTGACACTATATTTACCAGGAAGGGGCAAAGCCATCCAGAGCCCTTCTTTTGCAGTGTTTCCATGAGTAAGGCTGCCTTTACACGGAGAGATTTATCCAACAGATTTTTGAACCCAAAGCCAGGAATGGATTTAAAAAGATGAGAACTCTGTCTTTCCTTTATGACCTGGGGAAAATTAACTTTACCATAGGCCCCGGGCTGTTCGCCAAGCCTGCCCCTATCCCCCAACCCCACTCACTCACTGTAATTTGTGCAAATCATGGCAGAACTGTAGCCAGGAGACAATACTCCACACAAAGTATGTCTTTTTGGGTGGTCATGGGCCCCCCAGGAGCTCAGGACCCGGGGCTACCGCCTGAAATGGACCTTTTATAATTTGCTACTGTTTATGACCTGTTCTTTGTTTATAGTCTGTTCCTGGCTTTGGTTTCAAAAATCTTTCAGATAAATCTCTTTGTGTAAACACTAGGGATGGTCCGAACCGAGTTCGGTTCGGGTTCGTACGAACCCGAAACCCTCGGTAATGATTCCCGCTGTCTGCCCGCTCCGTGGAGCGGGCGGATCCTGCGGGAGGACCACCTGGAAAACTGGGATACAGCCATAGCCATAGGCTGTATCCCAGTTTTCCAGGCGTTCCTCCCGCTGTTCGGGTTCGGGTTCGGGTTCGAGCGTTCGGGTTCCTGTCCGGCAGGTTCGGACCATCCCTAGTAAACACACCATTAGACCATGAGGATTCTTTTGTCTGACATGGTAAGTTCTGTAAAATAACTTGAAACACTTTTGATAGCATAAGTCTAAACAGGTTCTAGAGGGAGAAGTAGACCAGGGATGAAATCTGTATAGGGGTCCAAAACACTGGTTTTAATATGTTGACATTCCTTCAATCACAGGCACTGAAGATCAACAAGAAAAAAAGACAACTTCAGGGAAGTCAAGCCTTGGTGAGTCACAAGTCCCATTTTAATAACCTTTCTTCACAAATAAAACTATAAAACTTATGTTTATTATTTTGCATAATAGTTAAAGTGCCACAAGAGACCACATAAAACCCATATATCAATAGAAGAACCACCGGTAAAAAAAGCAAACAAACAGCATGTTCAGATACACACTATGAATGCTAGAAGGCATGCAAAGATTTATCTTCAATTCAGTCCTTTGAATGCCATAGTTAAGTTTTAAATAAACAAATTTATTGAAACCATAGAGAAACATTGAATTAAATCATAATGAGTAATTTATGGTCCATCGGTGAGCTGTTTAAAGCAGAATGTATGGGAGAAGCAATGCCTGTCCTCAAAAAGGAGTATTGGTAGCACATTCCAAATGTGTGTAGTCTACCTTGATGACCCTAGGGATTAAATCATTCTCACCCATGTCATCCATTTAAGGTCAGAAGAACATTACAAAGAAAAAAAGTTAGGCTATGTGGGTACATCTGGTAAAGATAGGGATAATGAACACATCCGGAGAAACCCCACGGAGTGGACCTCTGAGCTCCTAGCATCATGAATAATTATGCCATGGCCTGGGTCACTGGATACTGGTGTTGAACCAGCCCGTGGGCTCTGATGTTTTGGGGGCACTTCTCACGGTGGCCAGGAGTGGTAACATCCACCCCTAGAGGCATGGGCACTGGACCTTAGGTAAAGCTAGTGTTAGGTGTAGGGTGCGGCGACAGAGATGACCCACTAATACAACGCTTAACCCCTTCCCACATAAGGGTGTAACTGTACGTCCTGATGCGGGAGGGGGCGTTCAGAGGGAGGCCGCGCAGCGACCCTGCTCTGAACTGCCGCGATCCCGGGTGCTGCTTGTAGCCCGGGACCATGGCAATTAGCGGGTGCGGTCCGAACGCCCGCTAATTATACTTTAAAATGTAGCTGTCAAAACTGACAGCTGCGTTTAAAAGTATGTTGTGCAATTAGTGGCGCAAAAAATAAGGGCTTATGTGGGTCTGTAGGTGATAAAATGCAAGTGCTATGGCCTTTTAAACACAAGGAGAAAAAAACGAAAATTTGCCTGGTCCTGAAGGGGTTAACTTTACTTGAAAATAACATTGCTTTGGTACTGACAAAAAACAAAAGGTGCAACAGCAACCCACAGGTGCAAGGGCTTACCGTATATACTCCTCCCAGCGTACACACGGTAAACACCTGCTCTGTAGATATTAAAAATAAAATATTATTTATTTATTTATTTTTTTTTTTAGAAAAGTGAGGATCTTAGCAAACTATTTGATCAAACAGAGTGTACCATGTCGCCACGTTAAGGCGTCCTCGAGACGTGGTCAATACTCTAGCATTTTTACACTAGCAATGGCCTCTCCTGGGCTGAATAAGCCTACAACTGGGCAGAAAGGAACCAAATGATCTTTTTTATAGTAGTCTTGGGACATGGGTGGAGTGCAGGCCAACAGGAGGTAGCCACACCCCCCACATTCAACAGAAAAAAAGGGAAATTTTGGCAGCACATCTATGACTCTTTTCACACTGCAGGTTGCACGCTGGTTGTGGCTTAAGTACAGACAAAAAACAAAAGGTGCAACAGCAACCCACAGGTGCTATAAAAAAAAATATATATATATATTTTTTTTTATTTTATTTTTAATATCTACAGAGCAGGTGTTTACCTTGTGTACACTGGGAGGAGTATATACAGTAGTCCCTTGCACCTGTGGGTCGCTGTTGCACCTTTTGTTTTTTGTCTGTACTTAAGCCACAAGCAGCGTGTAACCTGCAGTTTAAACAGAGTCATAGATGTGCTGCCAAAATTTCCCTTTTTTTATTGCTTTGGTACTGTTATAGTAGATATCACAACTGTGAAAAAATCTGTAGCAGTAGATAGGGGCTAGATAGGAGGTCTTTGCCAAATTAGCCTTGTACTGGCAGGGATTAGGTTGCCATGGACAGTTATGGCACAAAAATGTGAATCTTCACACAGAGTCTTCCTATCTACCTTCTGGAATGTTCCTTGTTCTGTGTATGTGCATAAGGCTAGGTTCACAATTTGTTTTTGCAATACGTTTTTTTCATCCATTTTTTTGCAAAAAACAGATGAAAAACAGATGCATTTGTGTGCATCTGTTTTGATGCGTTTTTCCATTGACTTCCATCATTTAAAAAAAGGGATCAAAACTGAACCCTACTTTTGTGTCCGCAAAAAAAAAAACAATGGAAGTCAATAGAAAAACGAATCAAAACAGATGCACCCAAATGCATCCTTTTTTTGCAAAAACGTAGTGTGAACCCAGCCTAAGCCGTCACTCCTAGCCACACCTGACACAATACACTCACTCAATAGGAAAATATTATAGCACAGTATAAATACATAAAACACAGGTAAAACAAGACACTGACTGGATGTTACCAAACAGAAAGTCTGCAAAGATGCCTGTGAGACACTGTAGATCAGGGGTGGGGAACCTCCGGCCCGCGGGCCGCATCCGGCCCCTGACACCTCCGGATGTGGCCCGCGGCTCCCCTGTGACATGCGCCGCTCTGGAGGAGAAGGAGCCGACACACACGGCATCCTCCTGTGTCTGTGACAGCTACCAGGAGGATGCTGTGAGTGCCGGCTCCTTCCCCTCAGAGCGGTGCACATCTTCTGACTCCTGCCCTCCTGTGACGTGCGCCGCGCTGGTGAGGCAGGAGCTGGCACAGACACAGGAAGATGTGTTGTATGCCGGCTCCTGCCTCACCAGCGCGGCGCAGAGCGGCGCACGTCTTCTGACTCCTGCGGGCCGCGCGCAATGACGTCATTTCATCGCGCGCCGCTTGCAGGAGAAGACCGGCACAGAAGAGAGGAGGGAGAAGAGGACCTGGACAGCGTGGGAGCGGAGGAAAGGTGAGTGGGATGTTTATTTTTTTCATTTGGGGCAGACACTGGGGGTCAACTAGGCCACCAGGGACATGACTGGGGGGGGTTAACTAGGCTACCAGGGACATGACTGGGGGATTAACTAGGCCACAAGGGACATGACTGGGGGGTTAACTAGGCCACCAGGGACATGACTGGGGGGTTAACTAGGCCACCAGGGACATGACTGGGGGGTTAACTAGGCCACAAGGGACATGACTGGGGGGTTAACTAGGCTACCAGGGACATGACTGGGGGGTTAACTAGGCCACTAGGGAAATGACTGAGGAGTTAACTAGGCCACCAGGGACATGACTGAGGAGTTAACTAGGCCACCAGGGACATGACTGAGGAGTTAACTAGGCTACCAGGGACATCACTAAGGATTCAAATCAGGTACAAGGGGCATCACAGAGGGTTAACTACAATAGCAGGGGCATTAGGGGAACAATACTTTGCCTTGTTCGGGTGCTGCAAACCCCCGCTACTAACTGCCGCGCACGGTATAACATTGAGTGCGGCCCTCGAATGATTTTATTAAGGCCCGACCGGCCCTCGACATGGAAAAGGTTCCCCACCCCTGCTGTAGATGAACCTGGAACCTGCTCTGCTCTCTTCTTTGGGAAGGGTTATTGGAGGGTCAAGATGACAATATATCAATATGACAATTTACCAGGAGGGGGCAAAGCCACCCAGAACCCTTCTTCTTCAGTGTTTCCATGAGTAAGGCCATGAGGATTTAGTCTGACATGGTAAGGTCTGTAAAATAACTTGAAACACTTGTGACAGCATAAGTCTAAACAGGTCTGAGAGGCAGAAGTAGCCCAGGGATGAAATCTGATAAGGGGTCCAAAGCACGGGTACTAACATGTTACCTTCTTTCAATCACAGGCACCGGAACTCAACAAGAAAAAGTAAACAACACAACCTCAAGGAAGTTAAGCTTTGGTGAGTCACAAGTTCCATTTTAATAACTTTTCTTCACAAATAAACCGGTAAAACTTATGTTTATTATTTTGCATACAGGCTCTAACAGTTTTTTGATGGTGAAAGTGCCACAAGAGACTACATAAAACCTATATATCAATGGAAGAACCACTGGTAAAAAACAAAACAAAAAACAAAAAGCAGGTCCATGGAGGAGTAAGATCTGTTATGTAGGTCATTTTACCTAAACAGCAAGATTGCACTACATTAAATACTGTATAATGTGGTAAAATTCTGATTTTACCAACGTTGCTTTGTGAGAATCCCCCTTTACGTTTGTCAAGAGATTTCTGTGTAGGCGTGGTAATAGGAGATGATGACCTAAAAACATTTGGATTCTCTGCCAATACTAGTAGATGTCACCAAATATGTAAGTAAAAAATGCAAGACATGATTTCTCTGATGAGGTCTAGATGTGACTTTTCTTAACCAAGGTTGTCCCTAGTGAAAAAAATACAGTAGCAATTCCACGAGCCCTGCTTAGAATATTTGGGAGTGTATCTTTAGCAAAGTAACCCCTGTGTAGTAGTCACACCCAGAAAGAAACATAATCACTGTCTAAATTGCAATACCATTGAGCACAAACATACTCTCCAGTCAGAAGATTGTGGACCACATGCTAAACCAGTGCTTCCCAACCTTTTTCACATTGGGGCACCCCTATCAAATAATGTTGTACAAAACCCTTCAGTGACTCACAGGTGACGTCTTCTTTGATCTGAGACATCACTTTCCTGTTTCTCTCCATCTAGCCCAGACCACCATGATGACTTCTTGCAGTTACAATTCATCCCTTTAGAACCTGCAAGACAACCATTTAAGGCTCCTCACATTGCTATCAATTTTGTTTCCTCTCTCCCTCCTATAGGGTCTAAAGACCAGGAAACATGGCGCAATTCCGCGGCGAAGCTCTCCGCCGCGGAATCCCGTCGCGCTCAGTCTGCTGCTGTAAGTGAATAGGAGAGTGCGCGCTCGTCCGCTCCCTCTCCTCTCCGATCAAAGAACTAACATGTTAGCGCGCACTCTCCCATTTCGCCGCGTAATTGCACCATGTCTTCTCAGTGTGAACTGGCCCTTAAACTGTAGTAATTGTGCTGTTTGGTGTCATGCGCAGTCAAGAGAGTAGGTATGTGGGTTTCCCCCTGTATGTCAGTTCCTCAGCTGTTCCCCCATATACTAATAATGCCCCCTGCTGTGCCCTCGATATAAGAATAATTCCCCTGCTGTGTACCCCTATACAATAATAATAATGCCTCCTGCCATGCCCCACATATAGTAATAATGCCCCCTGCTGTACCCCCATGTATTAATAATGTGCCCTACTTAGCCCCCATATGGTGGTAATGCCCCCGATGTACCCTCCATATAGTAATAAAGCCCCCGCTGTGCCTTCATATAGTAATAATGTCCCCTGATCTGCCTTCA
Source organism: Dendropsophus ebraccatus (assembly GCA_027789725.1). Lineage (NCBI taxonomy): Eukaryota > Metazoa > Chordata > Amphibia > Anura > Hylidae > Dendropsophus > Dendropsophus ebraccatus. The sequence goes on along the minus strand of JAQFWZ010000009.1, from coordinate 78,058,445 downwards.
TATAGTAATAATGTTCCCTGCTGTGCCTTCCATATAGTAATAATGCCCCCTGCTGTGCCCCCATAAAGTAATAATTCACCCCTGCTGTGCCCCTTATAGTAATAATGCCCCTTGCTGTGCCCCCATATAATAAAAATGTTCCCTGCTGTGCCTTCCATATAGTAACAATGCCCCTGCTGTACCCCAATATAGTAATAATGTCCCCTGCTGTCCCCCGTATATAGTAATATTGCTCCTGCCATGCCCCCTATAGTAATAAAGCCCTATGCTATGCCCTCCATATAGTTATAATGCCCCCTGCTGTTCCCTAAATAGTAATAATGCCCCCTGCGGTGCCCTCCATATAGAAATAATGCCTTCTGCTGTGCCCTCCATATAGTAATAATGCCCCAGCTGTGCCCCCATATAGTAATAATGCCTCCTACTGTGCCCACCATATAGTAATATTACCTCCTGCTGTGCCCTCAATATAGGAATAATGCCCCTGATGTGTGCTCCATGTAGTAATAATGCCTCCTGCCGTGCCCACCATATAGTAATAATATCTCCTGCTGTGTCCTCCATATAGTAATAATGTCTCCTGTTGTGCCCCCATATAGTAATAATGCCCCTGCTGTATTCCCATTTAGTAATAATGCCCCCCTGCTGTGCCCTCCATATAATAATAATGCCCCCTGCTGTTGCTCCACATAGTAATAATGCCCCCTGCTGTACCCTTATATAGTAACTGTCCCCTGCTGTGCCCCATATAGTGATAACGCCCCTGCTGTATCCTCCATATAGTAATAATGTGCCCTCTATATAGTAATAATGCCCCTGCTGTACCCCCATTTAGTAATAAGGCCCCCTTTTTGTGCCTCTGTATAGTAATAATGTCCCCTGTGCCCTCCATATAGTAATAATGCCCCCTGCTGTGCCCTCCATATAGTAATAATGCCCCCTGCTGTGCCCCATATAGTGATAACACCCCTTCTGTACCCTCCATATAGTAATAATGTGCCCTCTATATAGTAATAATGCCCCTGCTGTACCCCCATTTAGTAATAAGGCCCCCTTGTTGTGCCTCTATATAGTAATAATGTCCCCTGTGCCCTCCATATAGTAATAATGCCCCCTGCTGTGCCCCCCATATAGTAATAATGCCATCTGCTGTGCCCTCCTCATAGTAATAATGCTCTATTGAGGAGGACATTGTTAATAGATTGTGCATCCACATACTGAACAGATTGCTGGGAATATACATATCTAATTTCCCACCCACCAAGTAACATACAAGTTCGCTAATGAAGGGGAAAAGTAGACGCCCACCGGGCAAACCTGCAACTACAAATAATAATAATAATGGTGGACCATAATAGAAATCCCTTTAATTGATCAGAACAATCACTGTATTTGTCACATGCATTCCAGACAGGTATAGTTTTGGCATGTGGTTTTGCTGTATACAAAGAGGCAAATCTATGTACAGTATATCTGGGGCATGTAACTTTGCTTACTGTCTTTGCAATTCTTTATAAATCCAGGATGTAAAGACACAAGTGTCAATCTTTACTTTTTTTATGCAGAGCGTTTGGTAAATGTTATTTTGCTGCTGGTGATAATCGGATTGATAGTAGTGGTCATTATCGTTGTCATTACTTCAGGTAAGTATCAATATTTACCTTTACTTTTAGCTCTGATTGATTCACTGTTTGAAGTCTGTACTTTAACCCCTTGGTGCTGTAGCTGGTGTGGGCCTTAATAACCAAGCAATTTTTTCTAAATATGACCTGTCTCACTTTATGGGGTTATAGCTCTGTGATGCCTTAACGTATGCTAGCGATTCTGTGATTTTTTTTCCCATGACATATTGTACTTGTACTGGGGCAAAATTTGGTCACTATCTTGTGTTTTTTTGTGTGTGTAAAAAACCTCAAAATATCATGAAAAATTTGGAAAAAATTATTTTTAAATATTAAACTTACATTATTCAGTATGTGGTAAAAATAACATAATGAATGTATTCTCTGGGTCACTAGGATAATAGCGATACCAAACCTGTATAGTTTTTTTTTTACTATTACCACAATAGAAACCATCTTCCTAAAAAAAAGATAAAAATGACAAAAATTTGCCACACTGCAAGATCCCTAGTGTTCTTATCTTTTACATGACAGAGCTGTTTTTGGCTATTTTTTTGCAGGAAGATGTCTAGTTTCTATTGATACTAAGTTTCACATGTATATGAATTTATGTTTTTTGACAAAATACAGAAATTTTGGTGCTGTTAGGTTCCACCCACCAGCATTTGAAGAACTAAAACTTACAGATTAACTTAGGCTACTTTCACACAACATATCTTCTGCATTAATCACGGCCGTTGTTGCAAATTGCCCTGAAAGTTGCAAGTGGCCTTGCATTAGTATTACTCCTCCACCGTGCAGCCCCTTTTTAATATTAGTCCCCCTCTGTGCAGCAGTGAAGCCCCCATAAAGTTTTAGGCTGGCGGGTATGCAGCGAGTCCCCTCGCTGCGTATTCGCAGCGAGACTCGCTGCAGATCCCGGCCCTATACTTTTAATGGCAGACAAACACGCAGCAGGGATGTACATCCCTGCTGCGAGGTTGTCTGCAGCCCACCCCATTAACCCCGCCGGAGCTGATAGTTCACCTGATCCCGGCTCCGGCGGTTCCCAATGTCTTCAGCAAGCCGGAGCGGGGACCAGGTGAAGTATATGCTCCAGTCAGCCGCCCGCAGCCCCGGTCGCCCGATCGCCCCCCCGCAGCACCGATCGCACGCCCCCCGCAGCACCGATCGCACGCCCCCCCGCAGCACCGATCGCACGCCCCCCGCAGCACCGATCGCACGCCCCCCCCCCCCCGCAGCACCGATCGCACGCCCCCCCGCAGCCCCGGCCGCTCGATCGCCCCCCGGCAGCACCGATCACCCCCCTGCAGCCCGGCCGCTCGATCGCCCCCCAGCAGCACCGATCGCCCCCCTGCAGCCCCCATCGGGGGGGGGGCGATCGGGAGGCCGGGGCTGCAGGGGGGCGTGCAAGCGATCGGTGCTGCGGGGAGGGGGGGGCGATTGGGGGGCGTGCGATCGGTGCTGCGGGGGGGGGCGATCGGGCGATCGGTGCTGCGGGGGGGCGATCGGGCTGCCGGGGCTGCGGGCGGCTGGCTGGAGCATATACTTCACCTGGTCCCCGCTCCGGCTTGCTGAAGACATTGGGCGGCCGGGGCGTTAATGGGGTGGGCTGCAGACAAACTCGCTGCAGGGATGTACATCCCTGCTGCGTGTTTGTCTGCCATTAAAAGTATAGGGCCGGGATCTGCAGCGAGTCTCGCTGCAAATACGCAGCGAGGGGACTCGCTGCAGACCCGCCAAGTGGGTTTGTAGCCTTAGGCCCCCTCAGTGCAGCCCCAATACATGATTAGGCCCCTTTCCCTGAGTATCCTTCATATGGTTTTAGTCCACCTCTTAGCCGATACTTTTTAAATATTAGTCCCCTTTGTGAGTCCCCCTCTGTGCGTCAGTGATGCTCCTATAAAGTATTACCCCCCCCCCCCTCATTGCAGCCCAAACACATCATTAGGCCCCTTCCCCTGTGCATCCCTCATAGCATTAGGCCCCTCTGTGTAGCCCCAGTATAGTATTTGGGCCTTCAGTGCAACCTCTACAAAGTATTAGGCCCCCTCTGTGCAGCCCCAATATAGTATTAGGCCCCACTTTGCAGTTTCCATAAAGTATTAGACTACTTCTGTGCCCTTGTGTAATATTATTCCCACCTCTATGCCTCCATACAGTATTAAGCACCCTCTGTGCTCCAATACAGTATTAAGCCTCTCAGTGCAGCCCCCATATAGTAGTATGCCTCTTCTATGCCTTCATAACATTTTAGTTCCACCTCTATGCCTCCATGCAGTGTTTAGCCCCATCTGTACCCTCATACTGTATAAAGCTTCTTTGTACAGCCCTTATATATTAGGCCCCCTCTTTGCAGCCTCTATATAATATTAGGCTCCCCAATACAGCTCTACCGTACCGGCCAGGATAAACTTCACTGACACCAGCCGTTCTGTGACACGACCAGGTTACAGAACAGCTGGTGTCATACGTTGTGTGAACCTGGCCTAAAAGTGGCAGAACTATATTTTTTACAAGCAGTGAATTCCAAATTTCAAAAATGCAGAGTTTTCCAATTTGTCATGAAATGTGGGGATTTTTACAAATAATTGCTTAGTATGTAAACCACAAAGTTCAATGTGTTACAAAAAAAAATGATCTCAGACTCACTTGGGTAAGTTAAAACATGACAAAGCTATTAGCACATAAAATGAGATGGGTGAAATTTGAAAAACTGGCCTTGTACATTATAGTGGTAAAGCTCTAAAATGTATTTCTTGACACATCTACCCTTCCTGTATTGTCTATATCAGTGTTTACCAGCCTTTTCCACCTCAAGGCAACCCAACCAAATAATGTTCTAAAGAAAAGAAGAAAAAAAAATGTTATTCAGTGACTCACGGGTGATGTTTGCTTTAATCTTAAAGTTGTTCACTTTTCCCTTTTAATCTCTGTCTGGCCCAGACCATCATGACGATTTCTTCTAACTAGAATTCATCTCTTCAGTACCTGCCAGACAAATATCTTAAGCTCCACATATTTCTAGCAACTGCCTTCCCTTTCTCCCTCCTATAGGGTCCAAAAGTGAGTAGGTATGTGGGTTGCCACCTGTATGTAAGATCACCTGCTGTGCCCCCATATAGTAATAATGGCCCCCTGCTGTGCCCCTATACAATAATAGTGTCCCCTGCTGCAACCTCCATATAGGAATAATGCCCTCTGATGTGCCCTTCACATGGTAATAATGCCCACTGCTGTGCCCTCCACCGCCCTCTTCTGTGCCCTCCACAGTAAAAATCCCCCTGCTCTCCCCCCCCCCTATATATAGTAATAATGCCACCTGCTGTTCCCCCATGGTTCCCCCCACCATATAATAATGCCCCTTGCTTATCGCCCCCATAGTTTCACCCTCCATATTTCAGTAATGCCCCTGTCTGTGCACTCCATAGTATGATGCCTTCTGCTGTGACCTCCATATAGTTATAATGCTGTGCCTCTCATAATAACAATGCCAACTGCTGCACCGTCTATTATAATGCCCCCTATATTAATATTACACACCTGCTGTGCCTTCTATAGTAATACCTCCCTTCCTTGAGTGCCCTCCATGTTAATACTGTCCCCCCTGCTGTGTCATCCATAGTAATAATGTCCCCTGGATCTGCCTTTCATAGTAATAATGCCCTTCTTGTTGTGTCCTTCATAGTAATAATGTCCCCTCTACTGTGTCATTCATAGAAATAATGTCCCCTATGCTATTCACCTCATAGTAATAATTCCCCTCATGCTGTGCCCCTCAGTAATAAAGCCCTCCTCATATGGCCTCTTCTTGTTGTGCCATGCATAGTAATAATATCTTTCATGTTGTTCCCTCCATATATTAATAATGACCCTTGCTGTGCCCTCAATAGTAATACTGTCCCCCCTGCTGTGCCCAATCATAGTAATTATGTCCCCTAAGCTGTGCCCCTCATACTAATAATGTCCCCCATGCTGTGCCCCTCACATTAATAATGTCCCCCATGCTGTGCCCCTCACATTAATAATGTCCCCCATGCTGTGCCCCTCACATTAATAATGTTGTCCTTGCTGTGCCCCTCTTAGTTGTTATGTAGTCCTTGCTGTGCCCCTCATAGTATTAATGTAGTACATGCTGTGCCCTCAAGATTAATAATGTCATCCTTGCTGATCCCCTCATAGTAATAATGTTCCCCCACCTGCTTTGTACCAATAAAAACAAACAAACATCACAATCGCCTAATTCTGGCTGTGTGAATGTACAAAGCAGATCTTCTCCATCTTCTGTCCTCAAGCTTGTGAGCCCCTGGGACGGATCCTGCAGCAGACATGATGACGTCATATCATTGTGCCTGCTGGAGACATCATGTCCCGGCATCCCATAGGCTGTGGGCATAAAGTGCTGACAGCCTATGGGATTGAATGGAGGAGCAGGAAGCTGACAGTTTCTGCTCCTACTTTCTGTTCACTTCAATGTTAAGGCTGCTCACCCCGCGTTACAGTGAGCGGGCGGAACATCAAAGTGAAAGGTGCATCCCTAAAAGCTGCACGGCCACAACTTTTAGGGATGCTTAAAGTGACAGTGCCACAGTTCCCACCGGGATACGGCACACTTGGCAGGTTCTCGCGGTACCCCAGTTGGGAGCTGCTGGTCTGTATGAACAGTGCAACAGGGTGTGTGCTTTATGGCAGCTGGAAATTAACTGACAAAAGGTGGCCATACACTAACAGTCTCCAGGAAGTGATAGAGTTTAGTGCCCTTCCCCCTGACCAGTGGACCTGTATACAGAGCCTTATCTGTGTATGTGTGTAGTGTTATATATCCTTCCTACTTTGCTGAGCATCAGTCAGTAGAGAGTGGCTTGCTGGCACTGTGCTCTAATGCAGGTCCAGTCTTTATAGTCCTTGCCTTTCTCTAGGTGGATGACTGTTCTGTGTCTAGTTGGATCCAATAGGCAAGGGGGGAGACTCCCTTGTCTCCGGCTTCCCTGGAGGTCTGTACTAGTGACCTATAGAGGTTGGGTAAGTAGCTGGTCTGGAACAAACTATATACACGTTCTGCCTGGCCTGTAGCCCGGCACTAACTAAGTGAACTCAATAGAAGTTGTTACTATAGAAGGAGAAATGTGTGTGTGTGTGTGTAGCTGAACCTGGGGGACTGCAGCTTCTACTGTGAAGAAGTGTGACATCTAGCGGTTGGAGTAAGATACAGCAGCCTCTTGACCCAACTTGTGATGCTAGAATGAGACTTTTACCAGAGCCTTATCTGTATATAGTGTTAATATATATATATATATATGTACTGACACAGTGTTTGGTCCTTATTGCTTTCCCATTAATGACATAGATCACTGACGCATAGGGAAATATAAAATATACCTTTTATTCCTCTTGCTTTAAAATTGTAATCAAAAATAGAAGTGTATTCCTAATTAATCAAAAACACACAAAAAGGTGACCTACAAAAACAAAAAACAAAAGTTCATGTGTACTCTATTACATTATATTCTTCACGGCCATCATCTCACTACCAATTATTTACAGGTAGTAAAAGAGCGTCATATCACTGTAGTCTGGTGCGCCACTTGCATTCGGCTTACACCAGAAACACAGTATATTGCTGAATATCTCTATTGCACTGTTAGTTATTATCTTATTATTATTGCACTCTTGTATTTTTCTTATTGCACATATAGTTATTGCACTTGTTTTCTGTTTTCCTTATTGCACATAACCTCTTCTTTCATTGCAACAGATATAATGCTAAGGTGCAAGATCCATCTTTATATAATTTCATTATACGATACAGACAAAATAAATTCTCAAAAATTTTTTCTTTTTAGAAAAAGACTTCCCTTATTTTCATTGGAGTCCATTCATTCATTTGTTTGATACCCTACGCGTTTCCTGTGCGATAAATCTTCCGGGGTTAGTTGCGCTTTGTATCAGATGGATTCACTTGTGAACAGCACTGATGATGGCCGCACACTGACTTCTGCTTCACAGCCTCCTTTTATATTGTCCAGGATCCCGCCTCTCCTTTTGATGGACGTTCTAATCAGCCACTCCGCAGTTACACACTCCTCCAGTCAGCGTGAACACGTCAGAGCGACGTTAATGTTCCGTCCGGGGTCCTGATCATGTGACTATTACGCAGTTTAAATCATGTGATTCTACCCTGGAACGCTATTTGCCTTCCAAGTTCCGCTTACGACTTGATGTTCTTTTACTCTGGATAGATCATGGTTAACCGATGAGGTAAGACTTCTCAATATATTTATTTTAGAGCAAACGTCCACAGTTTCTTTCATCCATTCAGTGGTATAGAGTTACAGTAGTTTTATAGCTTTTTGACACTTTCTGACACATCTCATTTAAAGCACATATATTATATAAAATCATTGAGGCCTTCTGGCTTCACCGTGTTCAGTCTGAAAGTCCATTGGGCCTCCTTCTGCAATAACAACTTGTTGTAATTCCCAAGGCGTCTTGTCCGCTCAATCACTTCCAACACCTGACATTTCAGTCCATCCACCTTTCCATCATGTGCCTCCAGGAAGTGTAGTGCAACTGGTGTCTCCCTTTTGTTTTTAATATCTCCTATATGCTCACTGAGTCTTTTCCTTAGCGACCTAAATGTTTTGCCCACGTATCCCTTAGGGCACGGGCACGTGAGCAAGTACACCACTCCTTCTGTGGAGCAATTCGCAAAATTCCGCATCGTATATGTTTCACCCGTAGTAGTAGATGAGAATGTTTTGCTCTGACTGACATATTTGCACATAGTGCAGTGTCCACACTTATAGGTGCCTCTCACTTCCACTTCTCTTCTTTGTTCCCCTTCTTTAGTAGGTAGATAGCTGTGAACCAGTCTCTCCTTCAAATTTCTCCCTTTTCTATACGTGACTTGAGGATAATCGGGAATAAGGTGAGAAATTACCCTGTCTGATTTCAGCAATGGCCAGTACCGTACCAGTATCTGTCTGACCTGTTCTGCCTTTTCATCGTATGTACCAATTATTCTTGTAGTGGCTTCCTGATTTGTGTCCACTATCCTTGGGGGCTGTAATAGTTGATTCCTGTCCCTCATTAATGCCTTCCAGTAGGCTGATCTCAGCACCTTTTTGGGGTACCCCCTCCTCAGTAATCTATCTCTCAGATCCCCTGCTTTTTCTTTAAACTCGGCCACCTTGGAGCAATTTCGCCTCACACGCAAATATTGCCCCACCGGTATGCCGGTTTTTTGAGACCTGGGGTGGCAGCTGTCCCATTTGAGGATGGAATTGGTAGCGGTTTCTTTTCTATAGACTGTACTCATGAGGTCCCCTCCTTCTCCAATCCAGATTTTGAGATCCAGAAAAATCACTTCTTTATCACTGATGGTCTGAGTGAATCTCAAACCCTGTTGGTTGGCATTGAGGCATCCCACAAATTCATGAAATTTCTCCACCGTTGACGTCCATGTTAGCAATATGTCGTCTATAAACCTTACCCAAAGGCCTATATGGCAAGTCCATTCCAGCATCTCCTCTCCGAAGACGACCCGATCCTCCCAGCAGCCGAGGTACAGATTAGCGTATGAAGGGGCGCAGGGACTCCCCATCGCTGTACCCCGCTGCTGGTGGAAGAGGTCGTCTCCGAAGAGGAAATAATTGCTGGTAAGTATAAAATCCAATAAATCAAGGACAAAATCATTATGGGCCATATATTGTGTACCTCTAGAATTGAGAAAGAATTTTACAGCCTGCTTTCCCCCTAAATGGGGCATGGAGGAGTACAACCCCCCTACATCCAACGAGGCAAGATACACTCCACCATCCACTTGTACTCCCTCAATTCTCCTGAGTACATCAGTAGTGTCCCTTATATAGGAGGGTAATGATTCCACAAATGGTCTCAAGATGACGTCCACATACTGGCTAGCATTCTGGGTAATATTTTCTATCCCCGCCACTATGGGACGTCCTCTTAGGGGGGGGTACCCCTTATGAATTTTAGGGATGCTGTAGAAACTTGCAATTTTCGGGTTATCAGGTTTTATATACTTAAATTCATTTTCATCAATCAGTTTTTTCTGCTTGGCCTGGTCAAGTATTAAACCAAGTTTTTCTTTATATGCGTCAGTCGGATCTGATCTCAGTTTTTTATAACAGTTTTTGTCACTTAGTAGGTCAAGACACATAGCGTCATATTCCTCCCTGGCCATCAATACAATATTGCCCCCTTTATCGGATGGCTTATCCTCTCAATTCTCTTGTTACCACCTCAACAAACGCATCAATATATCCGTAATCACCAATTGGTGGTGTTTTGACATTGATGGGCTTAAGAGTCAGAAAGTGTCAAAAAGCTATAAAACTACTGTAACTCTATACCACTGAATGGATGAAAGAAACTGTGGACGTTTGCTCTAAAATAAATATATTGAGAAGTCTTACCTCATCGGTTAACCATGATCTATCCAGAGTAAAAGAACATCAAGTCGTAAGCGGAACTTGGAACGCAAATAGCGTTCCAGGGTAGAATCACATGATTTAAACTGCGTAATAGTCACATGATCAGGACCCCGGACGGAACATTAACGTCGCTCTGACGTGTTCACGCTGACTGGAGGAGTGTGTAACTGCGGAGTGGCTGATTAGAACGTCCATCAAAAGGAGAGGCGGGATCATGGACAATATAAAAGGAGGCTGTGAAGCAGAAGTCAGTGTGCGGCCATCATCAGTGCTGTTCACAAGTGAATCCATCTGATACAAAGCGCAACTAACCCCGGAAGATTTATCGCACAGGAAACGCGTAGGGTATCAAACAAATGAATGAATGGACTCCAATGAAAATAAGGGAAGTCTTTTTCTAAAAAGAAAAAATTTTTGAGAATTTATTTTGTCTGTATCGTATAATGAAATTATATAAAGATGGATCTTGCACCTTAGCATTATATCTGTTGCAATGAAAGAAGAGGTTATGTGCAATAAGGAAAACAGAAAACAAGTGCAATAACTATATGTGCAATAAGAAAAATACAAGAGTGCAATAATAATAAGATAATAACTAACAGTGCAATAGAGATATTCAGCAATATACTGTGTTTCTGGTGTAAGCCGAATGCAAGTGGCGCACCAGACTACAGTGATATGACGCTCTTTTACTACCTGTAAATAATTGGTAGTGAGATGATGGCCGTGAAGAATATAATGTAATAGAGTACACATGAACTTTTGTTTTTTGTTTTTGTAGGTCACCTTTTTGTGTGTTTTTGATTAATTAGGAATACACTTCTATTTTTAAATACAATTTTAAAGCAAGAGGAATAAAAGGTATATTTTATATTTCCCTATGCGTCAGTGATCTATATATATATATATATATATATATATATATATATATATATATATATACATTTATTCAAAACTGACCTGTAATTTGCATATTTAGCAATGAATTCTTTTATTCTGGCCATAAATAGGTAAATGTACAGGACTAACTGAAACCAAGAGCCACAAATCTGCTCCATGTGATGGTGACTGGATACAGTACAGAGGAAAGTGTTATTACATTTCTACAGAATATGACACCTGGAGCAACAGCGAGAGATTCTGTAGCTCCCATGATGCATCACTGTCGATTATAGATAACAAGAAGGAGCTGGTGAGTAACTCACATATAATATATGGAAGAAACATGGAGTGATTAACTGTATTACCAGTATTTGTCCACACAGGATTGTATACAGTATAATAACTGAGATCTATTTTTATTATTGGCAGCATTTTTTGTTCCGGATTAAGGGTAAAGAGAACTGCTGGATCGGCCTCAGACGTACAGACGATAATAAGGCCTGGATATGGACTAATGGAACACTGTATGATGGGAGTTTGTAAGTCTCATTATAATTATACTACATAGGGCTAAACAATTTCCTTAAGGGTGGGTTCACACGTAACGACTCGCAGTGGAAATCTCGCTGCAAGTTTTGCAGTGAGACCCGCTGCGAGCCGAGGTCCTGGCAGGTCACAGTAACTACATACTTGCAGCGGTCTGATGCGAGTATGTAATGCAGCCACCCCCTTAACCCCTTCCTCCGCTCCTGCCTGGCTCCCGCTCCGCCCTGTATACAGTACATTACCTCTCTCTTGCTGCACTGGTCCCGGCGTCCTGCTCTGCCGCCCAGCCAATCAGTGTGTTGCCCAGCTGCAGCCACTGATTGGCTGGGCGGGAGAGCAGGACGCCGGGACCCGTGCAGCAAGAGAGAGGTAATGTATACAGACAGCGGGACCAGGCGGGAGTGGAGGAAGGGGTTAAGGGGGCGGCTGCATTACATACTCGCATTGGTCTTTCAGACCGCTGCAAGTATGTAGTAACTGTGACCTGCCAGGACTTCGACTCGTAGCGGGTCTCGCTGCAAAACTCGCTGCGAGATTTCCGCTGCGAGTCGTTACGTGTGAACCCCCCCCCCCCCTAAAGGGGTACCCAATGCAGTTTAAAAAAAAGAATTGCAAAAGCAGCCCTGTTGTACTCACCGTGTCCCCCTGAGAGTTTTGACACTATTCTTGCATTTCTGCATGCTTCTGGTCTCCATATCAAAGTTTTTAAAATTCTGTCATGCTTTTCAATATGGCGCTGGCCAGGAGACTCCAACTCCCAGCATGCACCACACCTCCTATGTCTCCCTCCCCCCTCCACAATCAAGCCTTTACTGTCCTGTGTCTCTGCAGTGGGCTGGGTTAGCAGCAGTAAATATTTACACAACCCAGCCCAAAACAGAGACAGAGGACATGTGACCTCGTCTTGTAAACAAGACAGAGAAGTCTCAGTGTAACAGCATTTTTGTGCTGACATGGGATGAGACACCTAAAAATGATCAAAAATGGTGTAGGTACTTTTTAGGTACTATTAAATATTGCAAAGAATTTTTTTAGTGGAATACCTCTTTAGGCTATGTTCACACTGCGTACGATTCCGGCCGCATTTCGTATGCCGCCGTACATGTGCGGCTGAAACTACGGCCGTGGGAAAATTTGACATTCGGCCGGATGCGTTCGAACCGCGAACATACGCCCGTAGTACAGTTATGCTTACCTAGCTTTTTTCGAAGCGATTTAAAAGAAGTCATTTACTTGGAAATCTTCGCCCAGCCCAATAAAACTCCATAGACACCATTCAATGGGCAGGCCGATTCCACTATCCGCCAAAAGAATGGACATGTCCGTGCATAGAATGGTCTCTAGGGCACGGGCAGAGAAGCGCTGCCGCGAGCGGGTACGAGTAACGGAATCCACAGGAATTTATCCGCGTGGATTCCGTAGTCGGAACCCACCCTAAGTGTGAAGAAAGTCCAATGCTTTAGTGTTTGGAAATTGTGACACCGACACATTAGTACGTCTGGGCTACTGTTTTCGTTGACTTACCCATGACTATGATGACCACAGGGAGAAAATCAAAAGTTTTTGAGATCCATTGGGGTAATGGCATACAGTTCACTTTAGCAGTGGCAGGGACAAGACGGGGCGGAGCATGTGAGCGTAGCGTAACGTGACGACGCTCACCAGCGCAGCTCCGACATGTGGTGACGTACAGGCACATGCAGGCATGAGGAGGAGGTCTGGTCTGGCTGAGCGCGTACATTATGAGGTTGAAGGCTGAGGCGCGGGATCGGAGGAGGGACGGACGGAGTGGAAGGCAGGCAGCGCGGATTGGAGGAAGTCGACCAGGTGGCAAGAGGGCGAGTTCGGGACGAGCAGTGGAGGTGAAAGGTCGGCGTCCGGAGGTGCTTCCTGGGAGCAGAGTCACCGCGGAGAGGAAGGAGGATTGTTGGAACTTTGACAATACAACAATAAGGAGAAGAATTTGGGTAGAGCTGGACGATCCTGTAGGGCTGGACTAATGCAGTATATGGTCTAATTCATACCCAGGAGGGAGGAGGGGTGTGAACTGAGTCTGGAGGGCCGAATAGTTAGTACTGTGTTGGGGCAAAGGAGAATTAGTATATGGGGTGCCCCCATATACTAATAATGCCCCCAGAGGTGCCCCCATATACTAATAATGCCCCCAGAGGTGCCCCCATATACTAATAATGCCCCCAGAGGTGCCCCCATGAGCTAATAATGCCCCCAGAGGAGCCCCCATATACTAATAACGCCCCCAGAGGTGCCCCCATGAACTAATAATGTCCCCAGAGGTGCCCCCATGAGCTAATAATGCCCCCAGAGGTGCCCCCATGAACTAGTAATGTCCCCAGAGGTGCCCTCATATACTAATAATGCCCCCTGCTCTGCCCCTAAAAAAACAAACTTCCTACTCACCTCATCCGCGCTGTGTGGCTGCAGGCAGCAGCTCATCCTCCTCTTCGGGCTTCATCTTGCCTGCCGGAGAGGTCACGTCCCGGCGTCCCATAGGCTGCTGGTATGAAGTGCCGGCAGCCTATGGGAGGGAATACAGGTGCAGGACGCTGACAGGTCCTGCTCCTGTATTCTCATCGCTTTAATGTTCAGCCCGCTCACTGTGCAGGTGGAACATCAAAGCGATCTGTGCATCCCGAGAAGCTGCGCAGCCGCAGCTTCTCAGGATGCTCAGAGACAAGTGGCAAGGGGGGCCGTGCGGGTCCCCCTAGCGTAGGGGCCCGGTCGCCATGGCGACCGCTGCGACCCCTATAGCTACGCCACTGAAGGGGGGATATTTTTTTAATCAGAGAAGATCTGGGGTAAATAAGGGAAAGAATTGGGGAGGTGGAACAGAGGCTGAGTGACATGGAGGACAAGACCACTGGTATGGGGAAAGAGATAGAAAGATTGTCACTTCTACAGAAGCAGACTCTAGAGAGGGTGAGAGAGTTGGAGGACAGAAGTAGACGGTGTAATTTAAGAATTATTGTATTTCCAGAAAAAGTTGAGGGTGAAAACTGTTAAGTTTATGAAAAAAATTGTTTTTGGAAAATTTCCCCAATGAAGGATTGTCAGAAGTGTTTGGAATAGAAAGGGCCCACAGAGTTCCCTTGAGGGAGGGAGGAGGGGAGGGAATTTGGGGGGGAGGGGTGGGTGTGGCAGAGAAGGTTGGTAATGTTTTGTAGTTTCTTAGGGGTTTTGATGGAGGGAGGAGGGTGGGGAAGGAAGGTTGGTAATTTTTTGTAGTTTCTTTTTTCTTTTCTTTCGGGACTCTCTCCCTTACTTGTTCCTAATTTTCGATGGGGGTTGGACACTTGGACAGAAGCTCAAATATGACTCTAAGGATCACAAATGAGTATGCAATTGTTGTACTGGAATGTTAGGGGGCTAGCGGATAGGGTGAAACGGGCGGCAATTTATAAGGTTATATTGAAACATCTTCCAGGGATCATCTGTTTGGCAGAAACACACTTGATAAAGGAGAAACTTAATCTGCTGGGTTGGAAGTGGATCGGCAGGGCATTTCACTCTACGTTTTCTTGTTGTGCTAGGGGTGTAAGTGTGTTAATACACAAGTGGGTTCCTTGTGAGATACTATCTTATAGGGTGGATAAAGAAGGAAGATTTGTTTTTTTTATATGTGGTATAACAAATGGTAAACAGATGGTGCGGGCGTTTATTTATGTGCCGCCCCCCTTTTCTGCTGCCCCTATATTAGACCTATGTAAGTTCTTGGAGGACAAGGGAGATGTCCCAGTGTTGGCCTTGGGGGATTATAATTGTGTGATGGAGGAGGTAAGGAATAGAATCAGATTGAATAGAGAGAGTAATATTAGAGGTGAAACTCCTTTAGGGAAGTACGTTGAGGGATTGGGGTGGCTAGACATCTGGAGGCATTGTAATCCAAATGGGAAATCATATTCATGTCAATGATTGATCTGGTGTTGAGCTCTAGAGGAATGATCTCCTGGGTGCAAGAGGTAAAATACGAGCAAAGGAGTATTTCGGATCACTCCCCTATCCTGGTAAGGTTGAAAAGAGAGGAGAGGGGAGGAGTGGGGGATTTAGATTAAGTCACTACTGGCTGGAAGTTTGGGGAGAGGATTCCGAAATAATTAATAATATACATGTATTTTTTTTAATCAATCTGGGAACAACGGCAGAAGATATAGTTTGGGATACAGCAAAAGCACATCTAAGGGGAATCTTTGTGGAGCGTATAGCAAGGACTAGGAAAAAAGCTAGAGCAGAGGAGGAAGAGATAAAAGATCAGTTAGAAGAAGCAGAATGGCAGTATGTACTTACTAGGAAGGAGGAAGATAAGGTTAAGTGGGAAGTTGGGATTAAGATATAGGGAGATGATGGAGGCGAAGTCACAATAAACAATATTTTTCGACGATCAGCGGAGGTTTGCGGAGGGAGGGAGGCCGGGTAGGTTTCTGTCAAGGATGATAAAAGAAAACGAGGGTCAGATAGGTATTTCTGCAGTTAAAGCTAAGGATGGGGAGGTAATTAAGGAAAAAGAAGGGATCAAGAAGATATTCCTTGAGTATTATAAGAAATTATACAAATCGCAGCTGGAGGTAGAAGAAGGAGAGATTGAGGAGTATTTGAGAGCGATTGCGTTCCTCAGATTATCATTGGAAGCAGCAAATGGTTTAGAGGCAGAAATTAGTGAAGAGGAGGTTTGGAGGGTAGTGAGAGCGGCTCCTCGAAAGAAAGCGGCGGGACCGGACGGCCTCCCTTTTGAGGTATATAAAAAATATGGAATAGTATTGGTCCCTAGATTGTTATCATTATTTAGACTTATTCAGACACAAGGCAGAATGCCACATTCTATGTATGAGGCCACAATCTCGCTCATTGTCAAACCAGGTAAAGAGGCAGCAGATCCCGGGTCCTATAGGCCAATCTCATTGCTAAATACAGATATGAAAATCTTGGCGAAGCTGCTTGCAAATAGATTGGTGAAGGTAGTTCCCTCTTTAATCTCGGATGATCAGTGTGGGTTTAGGGCTGGAAGGTCGGTGATAGACAATACACGTAGATTGTTTGGTAAATTGGAAAATGGGGAGGGGCGGGACCGCTCCATTCTGTCGCTGGACGCCGTTAAAGCGTTTGACAGAGTGGAGTGGTCCTTCCTGTGGCAACTCCTGAGGGAATATGGATTTAAAAAAAAAGTTCATTAGTTGGTTGCAGCTGATGTATAGGAGTCCTATGGCCTCAATCCTTATAAATGGATCCCAAACTGAAAGGTTTCCTTTATTTAGGGGAACACGTCAGGGTTGTCCTCTCTCTCCCCATATCTTTGCCCTCTTCATCGAGCCCTTGGCAAATAGACTCAGGGCAATGGAAGAGGTGGAGGGGTTTGGATGTCAGGGGAGAGAGGACAAGATATCGCTCTATGCAGATGATGTTCTCCTGTACGTGGAGAATACAAAGAATTCCCTGGATACTATAATAAATACAATAGAACGTTTTGGAGCCTTGTCGGGACTTAGTTTTAACGGGGCAAAAACAGTCTTAATGCCACTAGATGGAGAGATTTCCAATAATAATTTGAGGTGTTTGAGACCAGGAGAGACCTTTAGATACTTGGGGGTGTTGGTGGATAGGGACACTCATAAGTATATGGAATTAAATGTAATCCCAACTTTACAAAGAATAAGATCTGAAGCAAAAGTGTGGATGGGTCTGCCAGTAGGTATGGCGGATAGGATAAGTCTAGTGAAAATGATCATCCTCCCACAGATCTTGTTTGTTTGGTCCAATAGTCCAATATAGTCAGGGGAAAGAATATTTAAGCAGCTAAAAGCTATGGTGAGGGATTTGATCTGGAGGGGCAGAAAGCCCAGGATAAAAATGGAGCACCTATATAAGGATGAGGATAAAGGAGGTTTGTCGGTTCCGGATTTTAGGATTTACTTCTTGGCTGCTCAATTACAGTATATGAAAAGATGGAGAGAGTTTTCAGATATGAAGAATTTGGTGGAGCAGAATAAATGGGGATTGAAGGATATATGGGAAATTGCGGAGTCAGGACAGTTAGGTCGAAGGACTAGAGAGAGATGGCCATTGTTAGACTTGTTGCACAGAGTTTGGGAAAAAACTAAAAAGGCACTGGGTTTGGAGTGAGTATTTAGGTGTACCCCAATGTTTAATAATTTTAGGTTTAAAGAGTTGGGAAGAAATCATGAATGGAGGTTTGGGGAAAAATATAATTTGAGGTATGTGACACAGTTTTTTAAAGAGGGGTGATTGCGCTCATTAGAAGAATTAAAGGGTGAATAAGGGATTGAAGGAAATTGTTATTTTTATTTTTTTGCAACTGAGGCAAGTTAGTATGGAAATAGACCACATGGATAATCTATTAGAAGAAGATTCACAGTGGATTGATTATATGATAGGGGACACTTCCAAAAGAAGGGTGATGGCTAGGATAGTTAAGTTGGTAAAGGAGGGAAAGGAGTTAGTCACTCATGCAAGTAGAGCTAAGCGGGAAGTAGATATAGGAGAAATTACATAAGAAGAATGGGAAGACATATGGGGTATAGGAAAGAACATATCACTTAATGGGTCGCACAAGATTACACATTTTTTTTTAAGGGGGGGGGGGGAAGTAGTATTAAGACCATGTCTGGGCACCTCTGATAATTAATATACAGAAAAGTGTAATAGGAGAGATGTTATTTGTAACCGGAGGGGGTGGCTCCTGAACGCCAATCTCAGGGCGGGAGGTTTGTGGGGGTCTGGACCTGTGTCTCATGACTCAGAGCCTATGTCGTGAGACTCAGGCTCCGGTCTCAGCTGGAGGAAGAGGATGAGTGTTGTTTTGCTGTGCGTTTTTTTTTCTTTTCTGTTTTTTGTTTTATTTAGTTATTATTTTATTTTATTATTATTTAAATTGGCGGTCTGTTGGTTGATGAGTTAATGTGAGACATCAAGCTGGAGCGGGAGCAATGAAGGGTTCCTTTGTTGGTGTCCAGACAGCCTGCCCCATAGCAACACCACAAGTCTATATAATATATGTGGGTGGTGGTGTTGGAGTGTTTGGGAAACGCTCCACTGGTGGCTCGGTACCCTGGAGGGCTGAGCTCCCAGATGGTATGCATTATGAATGAAGTATGTACAAGGCCGGACACAAGAAAAATACGGTTTATGGTTATTTATATTTTTATTTTATTTTATGTTTATTTGACGCTGGTGATTGCACTCCTTCTCGTTCTGGCGGAGGCAGGAGCCGAGGGGGGGCGAGTGGGACACCCGAGTATGTGGGGGCAGGTTCTGTTCTCCTGCGGTCCCCTGCACGGTGGAGGAGACCGGCTGGGACATGAAGGTCTAAAGTGCAACTAGTTGAGGGGAAGAGAAAACAGAGATGTAATGAATTGATGGCGTCCATGGATAGGCACCCTCCGGGAGGAGATATGATGTGTTAACTCTCTTTTGAATTGTCATGAGGCGAAACGCCTAAGATGTTTGGCTTAAGATGTAGAAAAATAGCGGTGGTATCCAGACATGGATGGATTGTTTTTTAATGTTTGTATGGTTAATTCTTTAATAAAAGGGAAAAAAAAAGTTCACTTTACCAATATTCTACACTTTTTGTTTGTTTTTTATTGGTTTAGGTGTTAAAGGGATGAGTCTTAGTGAGTGTCAGTCAGTAGAGAGTGGCTTTCTGGCACTGTGCTCTAATGCAGGTCCAGTCTTCATAGTCCTTGCCTTTCTCAAGGTGGTCGACTGTCCTGTGTCTAGTTGGATCCATAGAGTAGGCAAGGATGACGACTCCCTTGTCTCCGGCTTCCCTGGAGGTCTGGTCTAGTGACCCATAGAGGTTTGGTAACTAGCTGGTCTGGATCAAACTATATTCACGTTCTTCCTGGCCTGTAGCCAGGCACTAATTAACTAATGGGAAGTTGTTACTATAGAGAGAAGAGTGTGTAGCTGAATCTGGGGGACTGCAGCTGTGCAGTGTGACATCTAGTGGTTGGAGTAAGGTACAGCGGCCTCCTGTCCTAACTTGTGACACTAGAATGAAACACTTTTACCAAGGTGTAAGAAAAGAAGAAACACGTTGTGGGACACTAGAAATGGTTAGCCTGGTTACCTGGTAGTGTGGGAGTCCTGAAACCCACCAAGGATAACAGATTTAGCATGTATGTTTCTTTTTCCCCCATTGTTTGTATGGATTTTGAGCAGACAAATATGGACTGCAGTTAACAACCTTTTTTTTTTAATCTATAAACCAATCTTATATCCACAAATCACATGAGATCAAACTATTAAAACCACTCAAAATATGATCAACTTCCTACTACTGGCCAAAGTAAGATGCAGTGTAGCCACGTTTACCTTACATGGTGTATAAGGAGAATATGTTCCACATGGATGGAATAAACAGTGCAATACTACAATGTAATTCAGTACACAGCATTGTGGGCACCATCTTTCCCGAAGGCATTCAGCCTTAGCATAAGCTCAGATACGAAATATTATAGCATAGGGTATGATTACCACAGCCAAAATGGCAATAGCAGTAAGTATAGTAAAAATAAAAGGGAAAGAACTAAAGAGAAAGAGAGGGAAGAAAAAAAAAAAGAAATATAATAAATGGATGTATATCAGGACGCATAACAGACATTCTGTAACAAACGGAGTCGTGGATCTGCTGTACCTCTGCTGGTGATGGTGTAAGCCGCACCAAGGGACAAAGTCTAAGGGGTTGCTGGTTTTCACCAGTGCCCACTGAAAGGCTGGATTGGAGTTGCTGCAAAGGCCGGTGAGGTGCAGCTGGAGACTTGATAGGCAGGCAGGAACACAGCAGGACTCATCTCTTGAACTCGAATAGCAGTCACAGGCAGGAACCACAGATAGCTGGAACCAGGAACGGCAGCAATCACGGGCAGGTATCATAGGCGATCTGGGACCACACACTTATGGGAAGCATGCAGAGGCTCCAATGGGGAATGTCAGAACAGGTGCAGCTTTATAGGGGAGGTGATAGGTTTCAATTAGGGACACACTGTCCCTTTAAATCTGAGACACCCAGTGCATGTGCCCTATGAGACGGGGCCACGCACGTCGGACCAAGACACGGAGCCGGGGAAGACAGTAGCCAGGGCTGGTGAGGTGCCCGAGAGGGCTGAGGGATGGGCCCCTTGTTTTAGTAGTCTGAATGCTTGTTGTTTTTTTTTGTTTTTTTTAATCATTTATTGCATCCTTAACAGATGTAGTAAACCACATTGGTTTTCTTCTATTTCTACTACTTTTATTCCCAATTGGTATGTGTCATTCACAGTGCCGGTCTTTGGCACCAAGCACCCCAAGCGATCGCTTGGGGCCCCCAACATCTAGGGGGGCCCCCACGCCCCGCTCTTGTGCTCAAGACCGCTAGACAGAGCCGCTGCCCCGCTTGCTGCTGCCATCTGAACTGTAACTATGAGCACTCGTAATGAGCGCTCATAGTTACATGCAGCAGCACTGACAGGGCGGGAGACATTGGCTTCCTTCCTGTCAGTCACTCTTGTGGCCACAGGAAGGGTTTTCCCTGCGGTCACAAGTGGCAGCTTTGTCCTTGTGGTGTTGGCACTCCAGTGACATCACTGGAGCATCGGCGCCAGGACAAGGGGAGTGCGGCCTCTTGTGATCGCAGGGAAAACCCTTCCTGCGGCCACAAGAGTGAAGAGAAGAGGAGACGCCCAGACCCAGGTGAGTATAAGTGTTTGTTTTATTGTATTATATACTATATGGGAGAGGGAGCACACAGGGGTCTGTTTAACTGGGGGAGCGCACATCGGGGGTCTATATAAATGGGGGGAGCACACAGGGGAGCTATATAACAGGGGGAGCACACAGGGGGGCTATAGACTACTGGGGCTTCACAAAGGGGTCTATATACTACTGGGGGCAGCACACAGGGGGTCTATATACTACTTGGGGCAACAGAATGGGGTCTATATACAACTTGGAGAGCACACAGGAGGTCTATATCCAAGTGGGAGAGCACACAGGGGGTCTATATACTACTGGGGGAACCTACAGGGGGTCTGTATACTACTTGTGAGGCACACAGGTGGTCTATATATAACTGGGGGAACACACAGGGGTCTGTATTCTACTGGGGCAGCACACAAGGGGTCTATATAATACTTGTGGGGCACACAGGGGGTCTATATACTACTGGGGGAACCACACAGGGGGGCTAAATACCCCTGAGGGAGCACACAGGGGGC
The DNA here is from genome assembly GCA_027789725.1 of Dendropsophus ebraccatus. Lineage (NCBI taxonomy): Eukaryota > Metazoa > Chordata > Amphibia > Anura > Hylidae > Dendropsophus > Dendropsophus ebraccatus. The sequence continues at coordinate 78,036,713 of JAQFWZ010000009.1, read as the reverse complement.
CTATATACTAGTGGGGGAGCACACAGGGGGTATATACAACTGGGGGCAGCACACAGGGGGTTTATATAATACTAGTGGGGCACACAGGGGGTCTATATACTACTGGGGCAGCACACAAGGGGTCTATATAATATTGGGGGAGAACACAGGAGGTCTATATCCAAGTGGGGGAGCACACAGGGGGGGCTAAATACCCCTGAGGGAGCACACATGGGGCCTATATACAAGTGGGGAAGCACACAGGGGGTATATACAACTGGGGGCAGCACACAGGGGGCTTATATAATACTGGTGGGGCACACAGGGGGTCTATATACTACTGGGGGAACCACACAGGGGGTTTATATACTACTGGAGGAGCACACAGGGGTCTATATTCAAGTGGGGGAGCACACAGGAGGTCTATATCCAAGTGGGGCAGCACACAGGAGGTCTATATACTTCTGGGGGAGCACACAGGGGGGCTAAATACCCTTGAGGGAGCACACAGGGGGCCTATGTACTAGTGGGGGAGCACACAGGGGGTATATACAACTGGGGGCAGCACACAGGGGGTCTATATACAACTGGGGCAGCACACAGGAGGTCTATATACTTCTGGGGAGCACACAAGGGGGCTATATATAACTGGGGGAACACACAGGAGTCTATATACTACTGGGGGAAGCAAACAAGGGGTATATACTACTGGGGGCAGGACACAAGGGGTATATACTATTGGGGGCAGCACACAAGGAATATATATTACTGACAGTAGCGCACAAGGGGTATATACTACTGGGGGCAACACACAGCGGTCTATTGTTTTGGAACGCGTGTTGAGGGGGGGGGGGGGGGGGAATAGACATAACTTCGCTTGGGGCCCCAGAAATGCCAAGACCGCCCCTGGTCATTCACAAGATCTACCCAGGATGCTGCTAAATGTGTCCCATTTCTCTTGTGCACTTTTATTTCTGAAGGCATTGTCCCACGTCCCCAAGGTCCTCTCTTATTTGATGGAAATTAGTCTTCCTGAAATGTAATGTTTTTGTAGCCCCTCTCCTTAGTATTTTATTAAATTATAAATGAAAACTTATTATGTTGTGGTCACTATTACCTAGGTGACCCCCTACCTCTACCTTTGATAATCTGTCCGGCCTATTGGATAAAATTAGGTCCAGAAGTGCTCCCCCCTTCCTTTGTTGGTCCTTGCAATAGTTGTAAAAAAAATAAATAAATAAGTAAAAAAAAATTGCTGTTTTTAGTATACGGCCATGTTCACACTATGTGTAACACCGGCCGTTCTATGACCCAGATCACAGAACGGCCGGTGTTACTGAAGATCATCCCAGCGGGATGATCTTTACTTCTGGTGAATTCGGATGTGGGCGCACATGGGTGCATCCCCATTCACCACTGCACACAACGGAGTTTTTCAGTTTATCAATGTCCGTTTTTTTTATACCAGGCTTACAAATGTCCCCGCAGCTCCAGAGCTCAGAGGATTTAGGTAGAGGCGCATTGCCTCTACATAAATCCCATGTGCACCGAACCTGTCCGTGCGATTCAATTGAAAACCAGTTTCACCCTACAAATAATATATTTTTGTTTTGCTGTACATATGCTAAAATTAAAGGCATCATTACAAAGCAGCTTTCAGCTCTGGTAGAAAATAAGGGGAGCTGTGATTGGTTGCTGCAGGCAGTTTACACCAGATGTATATTTACACCCTTTCATAAATCCGTGTCCAAAATAATTTTAGATGTTAAAGAGGACCTGTCACCCCCCGTACCGGGGTGACAGGTTCCTGACCCCCAGCTAGATCCCCTTATACTGACCTCATCTCGCCGAGTCCCGTTGCCGGAGCTGGTCCCGAAACATAGATATCCTGGTCAGAAGACGGCGCGTCTGGTGATAGCGGGGGGTCGGGAGCCTGTCACCCCAACACGGGGGGGTGACAGGTCTCCTTTAACAATAAGATAGCTACACAGTGAGCTTCACTTTATAACATCACCAAGCAGTTTACAATAAAAATAGAAATTATGATAGCATACAGTGATGAATGTGATAAAATGCGCTAATTCAAACTGTCTTCTTTTCCAGATTCCAAGTTAAAAGAGCGTTAAATGAAAGTGTTGACTATGTGTTTCTGAATTCTGATGATGTTAGAAGTGAAGAAATTGCTAAATATAAAGGAATATGCCAGAAGAAAAAAGAGAGAATATATTAGTATTCCAACACAGTTCCAGGGGCTGCAGCACTGGAAGATGCTGGATAACTGGAGAAGGAAGCATTGCTGTCGGAGATATATTACAAAGTTTCTTATATTTGTTTGTTGACCTATGTAAAGTTTTCTGAAATGGAGGAACAGAATGTGGCAGCAGGCCTAAGCACAGGCCCGTATGACTGGAGTTTGGAGGTTGAGCCAGACACATACTTAGGGCTGGAGAGTGGCTAAGGGTGTCTAGTTATCTGGGGTCCTGGGCGGCAATCATCCTGGTGGGAGTCTTCAGAGCCATTCAACCGTCCCTTCCTTTTTGTATTGTGCGATATTTTGGAGTTGTAGGCATTTTAGTCTTGTAGGGTGTTCATAAGGGACCATACTCTACAATATCAAAGTGATGACAGCGACAAGTAATAATAATAATTTTTATTTATATAGCGCCAACAGATTCCACAGCACTTTACAATTCTGGGGGTACATACATAGACAAAAAACAGACATTACAGACATACATATGTAATAACCAAGCCAAGCAAGAGGAGTGAGGGCCTAGACTATGAGGAGAGGTTGGAGACAAAAAGCACAGGGGGAGCCAGTGTAGTGACTGGCACAGGGGGAGGTATCAGTGTAGTGACTGGCACAGAGCACAGGAATCAGTGTAGTGACTGGCACAGGGGGAGGCATTAGTGTAGTGACTGGAACGGGGGGAGGCATCAGTGTAGTGACTGGCACAGGGGGGAGGCATTAGTGTAGTGACTGGCACAGGGGGGAGGCATTAGTGTAGTGACTGGCACAGAGCAGAGGAATCAGTGTAGTGACTGGCACAGGGGGAGGCATCAGTGTAGTTACTGGCACAGGAGGGAGGTATCAGTGTAGTAACTAGCACAGAGGGAGGCATCAGTGTAGTAACTGGCACAGGGGGAGGCATCAGTGTAGTGACTGGCACAGAGGGAGGTATCAGTGTAGTGACTGGCACAGAGGGAGGCATTAGTGTAGTGACTGGCACAGAGCACAGGAATCAGTGTAGTGACTGGCACAGGGGGAGGCATTAGTGTAGTGACTGGCACAGAGCAGAGGAATCAGTGTAGTGACTGGCACAGAGGGAGGCATCAGTGTAGTGACTGGCACAGAGCAGAGGAATCAGTGTAGTGACTGGCACAGAGGGAGGCATTAGTGTAGTGACTGGCACAGAGCAGAGGAATCAGTGTAGTGACTGGCACAGGGGGAGGCATCAGTGTAGTTACTGGCACAGGAGGGAGGTATCAGTGTAGTAACTAGCACAGAGGGAGGCATCAGTGTAGTTACTGGCACAGGGGGAGGCATCAGTGTAGTGACTGGCTCAGGGGGAGGTATCAGTGTAGTGACTGGCACAGGGGGAGGCATCAGTGTAGTTACTGGCACAGAGGGAGGCATCAGTGTAGTTACTGGCACAGGAGGGAGGTATCAATGTAGTAACTAGCACAGGGGGAGGCATCAGTGTAGTTACTGGCACAGGGGGAGGCATCAGTGTAGTTACTGGCACAGAGGGAGGCATCAGTGTAGTTACTGGCACAGGAGGGAGGTATCAATGTAGTAACTAGCACAGGGGGAGGCATCAGTGTAGTTACTGGCACAGGGGGAGGCATCAGTGTAGTAACTGGCACAGAAGGAGGCATCAGTGTAGTAACTGGCACAGAAGGAGGCATCAGTGTAGTAACTGGCACAGGAGGCATCAGTGTAGTGACTGGCACAGGGGGAGGCATCAGTGTAGTGACTGGCACAGGGGGAAGGCATTGGTGTAGACAAGAAGATTATCCTGGCTGCTGCATTAAGAATAGAGTGGAGGGGGGAGAGTTTAGAGTAATGCTGGGTTTACACAAAGCGATAATTCGCCCAATCGACCGTTTAACGATTTTGACGCAACAATTTGGTTTTTATAATGATCAGCGTTTAGACTAATAAATTGTTAGAAAATTCGTAAGAAAAATCGTTATTGCGATAGTTTTTAAGATCACTTAAGCCCATCTTTTACATAGAGTCAATCTTTGAAAGACTGTTTACACGAAGCGATCTGCGAATTTTTAGCGAACTATGAACGACGATTTGAGAACATGTTGAAAGATCAAAATGAAAGATTTTTCGCTCGTTGCTTGATCGTTTGCTGTGTTTACATGGAACGATTATCGCTCAAATGTGATCCTTATTGCGAAAATTCGAACGATAATCATTCCGTGTAAGCGCAGTAAGGAAGGGACGGATTTTAGAGATGTTTTTAGATGCAGGTGACAGGAACGTGAAAGAGATTGAATGTGAGGAGTGAAGGAGAGATCCGAGTCAATCATAACCCCAAGGCAGCGGGCTTACTGTGTAGGGGTTATGGTCGCACCACAGACAGAGATGGAGATGTCAGGTGGAGGTCGGTTAGCAGAGGGAGGGAATACAAGAAGCTCAGTCTTAGCAAGGTTTAGTTTTAGGAATAGGGAGAACTGCACTGCAAATCCTGTGTTGGGTTGAGTATGATGTAGTTTGAAGCAAGAATAACAAAGAATGAGTCCAAAGAGCATTAAGGAATTAGATGTCATGGCGTGCCCTAGGTCTGGTGTCTATGTGAATCATCGGTAGCTGCCCAGTGTACCAACTTTAGCTTGGTCTGAAGGAATCTTTCTTTTGCGGTCTTTGAAGGGGGATCAGCATGATATGTCTCCTAGTCTAGAAAGATAATCATTTACACAACTCAGACAACTTCTACCACTACAAGCCAACCAGCATGATTTCCATTACCCCAGGAACTAGTTTAGAATACCTACTGCTGAAACAGAAACATGCTAAGGAACCATGTCTCCATCTGTGGTTGAATAATTTGTTACGAGTAAAGTAATATTTTGAACTACATCTCTTTCCTGGCTCATTCTTTCATCTCCAGGTGATCTGGCTACTGCTGCACTTACTTAAAGGGAAACTCCAGTTTAAGAAAATTGTATTTAAATTAACCCCTCAATGACCAAAGGTATACAAGTACACCCTCGATATTTGGGCTTTCCCGACCAAGGGCGTACATGCACGCCCTTCCAGTGTATAGCGCTATGAAGCTCTTTATAGTGGGTGAAAACCGGCTTCTATCAGCAGCCAGGTCCTCACTCGCAAGGATAGGCCGCCATAAACCCCTTAAAGGCATTTAAGGTTAAGTGTCCCTTAATGATCAGGACCTCCGAAGTGTGCGGGAATCCTGATAATCCTGGATCGGATAGTCCTGTATTTGGTGTTCTTTTCATATAGTCCACTAGAGGCATGCTCTATGAGAAGAGAGCTGGCATAGCACGATCAGTGTATGCAATTCAATGATTGCATATAATAGTCTCCCAGGGGGACTTTAAGGCTATGTTCACACTACGTACAATTCCGTCCGTAGTGCAAACCGCGAATATACGCACGTAGTTTTGAGGTTGATGCGTTGGCTTGAAAGTATACGGTATACGCCCACACAATGCACACTACGTATGAGCTTACGGCCGGATCGTATACAAAAACATGAACATGACCATTGTTTGAGGACGGAAATGTTCCAACTCACGGCCGTGGATTTCCATGCGGTCCTGTACGGAGTATTTATTTCAGCCAAATTGAACTTGATTTTTTGATCCAAAAGGTTCTGTGTGTTTTATTGGGCTGGGCGAAGATTTCCAAGTATATGACCTGTTTCAGATCGCTTCGAAACAAGCTAGGGAAGCATAACTGTACTACGGGCGTATGTTCGCGGTTCGTACGCATCCGGCCGCATGACGATTTTTCCCACGGTCGTAGTTTCAGCCGCACATGTACGGCGGCGTACGAAATGCAGCCGGAATCGTACGTAGTATGAATATAGCCCAAAAATGTAAAAAAAAAAAAATTAATATGTCAAAGCCCCTGCCCCAATAGTAGTTTATATCACCCCCCTTAGTAAAACATTAGAGAAGCTATGTAAAAAAAAACAAGTCATCAATAGTATATCCAGTGTAAGCGTATGTGCACACTGAGGAATCCGGGCAGATTACCTGCAGCAGATTCCGCACCTTGCGCATCTCCATCAGTCCCATCAGTGAATGTCTTTTACACACATATCTTATTGGTCAGTCAATAGAAGATTTTAGGGTCTGTTCACACGTACAGACTCGCTGCGTATTTATCGCTGCGAGTTTCTCGCACATAAATCCACAGCGATACTGATTGCTATCAAGCCAATGTATGTGTATTCTTGCTGCGTGTTTGGTGCGATTTTTACATGCGAGTTTTGATTTTCACATGATTTTCACAGGCAAATTCAACACCACAAAAATCGCAGCTACTTTCATGCGAGTTTGATGCAAGTTCTGTGCGAGTTTTACGCAGCGAGTCTGTACGTGTGAACAGACCCTAAGGGTTTATCCTAGAAAGAAAAAATACTTGAGAAAGGCTTACTATGTTTTAGAGCCGAAATGTTGTTTTTTTTTGCATGCAATTGCCAGAACAAAGTAAAGAACCTTTTGTATTGAAGAGATGCTGTCTTCACGTTCTGTTTTTTTGTGGATGAAATCCACTGTTCTTGCCGTGGCCTGAGGTGCTGGAAATGTTTCTTTGGGGCACTTGTCACAGTGGCCAGGAATGGTGTGGTGCAGGTGCAGCAAGAAAAATTAGCACAAAGTCCAGCACTTAAACAAGGAACAGCTTTACTTGCAAACTTCAGTGCAATACAGGTTGGTAAAAGTGAACAGCTCGCTAGGTGCAGGTATAGATGAAGGGTGTGCTTGAGGTAGAGCCTTAGAATAGAAGGTTGAAGACATATGCCTGACTAAAAGGTGCTGTAGGCTGTCTTCAGGACCTTGTCTAGTTAGTACAGTACAGTACTCTGCGAGGATGGTGTGACTTAGTGGTTCTGTAGAAATCCTTGTACTCACTGCTAAACTGAATAGAAGACTGCCTTTTGCCAAACCAGCCAAGAGACAGGTGTCAGGTTGGCTAGCACAAGTCCCAGGCTTGAAGAACTGGGCAAAGCTTACTCCTCTAGATTACCCAAGGAGGTGAAGCAGATACCAGTAGGATACTTCACCTTAGGCCTTTTGTCCTACTGAGGATTAATCCCTTGACTATAGATTGTCCTAACTTAGAAAGAAGGATCCCAGGTATAGGCTAGGTTGACCCAGGTGACAGTTACCCCACTGTTGGGTTTAGCAGTGTATCTTTTGCTTAAACTCTCTCACAAAGAAAAATCTGTAGCTGTGTCTGTGTCTATCTCTCTCCACCATCCACTAAGGAAGACCCTCCCACCATTAACTAATTGACTTATATAGGTGTGACTGAGTCTAACCTCATATTGGAGGGGAAAGTACTGAAGAGAGGAGAAGGAAGAAGCATAAAAGGAAAGACTGAGATTTCTCCTCTTTTCAAATCCATTCCTGGCATTGCCTTAAAAAAATCTGCCAAATAATCTGTTGGTGTAATAGGGCCCTTAGGATTTTTTTTGTTCATGCTTGAGGTGCACCATACATATCAGCTTGGCGTTCTCTTTGAAGTCCTTGTTATGGCTAGTCATGAAAATTTATAATGAAGCTATGACCTAGATAATCAGCCTAGATACTCTTTTTCCAAGCTTTAATCCCCAGGTGTCCTTGATCATGGGAGAGATAAGTTTACATTAGTTTATGAATATACATTCTGTTTTGTACCACTTTATTGGCCTTTATTTAGGCTTTTGTGTGCTTGTGATGCAAAAGAACACAACTATAATTTGGCTGCTCCTTTAAAACATCTGATTGCAAAGTTATGCAGTTAATACCTAGGAGTAAATGATGGTAACTTGAAAAAGAACTTGGATGATAACACGGAAGGGGTGGGAACCAGCAAGATGTACATATGTCTGTCTTAAACAACTCGGGACCTTATGATTTAAGAGACTTAATTACCACGTCTACAACTTATATGTGAGGAAGGGCACGGAGCGGGAGGCGCAGACCTAGCGGAGGCCCAGCATGACTAGGTTAGCTGGGAATGTAGTTTAAGGGGTTAAGTGGGGCAGTAAGGGGTTAAGTGTGAGCCAGTTGGGAGGGGGTGAGGGGTTTGAGGAGAAAATGTGGGAGTTGCTAGGTGAGTCACTTACAAACGGACGCGGTGTTATAAGAAGAGGAGGAAGAGGTGGAGCTACAGTTCTTGCCGGACCCGATTCAGCCCGCCCGCCCTATTACAGGCTTTTGGTGTTCGGGTGTGGCCTTTGGTTGCTTTCTTTGTCATGACAGCCTGCGGTAGGGAGGTCTTGCAGGGCACGTTAAGGTGGTAATTCGGATGGGGACCCATAAGAGCGATGATACTCCCCGCTTGTTTGGTGGCTTGTGGACGGTGCAGTGCCAGATGACAGATTTGTCAGCCCCTGAGTCGGCGCGGTGCGGCTGGGGGGATAGTCAGTAATACTGGTGCTGCTGCAGGGTACTCTGCCAGACCTCCCTAGTCATAATGGGTTAACTAATGTTATTGTTATTATTGTTATTTATTTTATGTTTGTTAATTATTGGAAGCACTTTTAATAAAGAGGCTGTTATGGCCAATTTTTTCCAACGTTAAAGGAGGTGTCCTCAAATTAATGGGTCAAAGGGGGGAGGGGGTGTGTGGAATAAGGGGTTTAGTGGGGGGTAGTGGTCGGTAGAAGATAGACAAAGGGACTCAGCAATACCTTAAGTCATGTGTGTGCGGTGAGGTGCAGGGAGTGTTTGCTTGGGGTCAACACCCCCTCGGTCAGCTGTTACGTTGGTATGGTAGCTGAGTGGGTCTAGGGTCACTTGGGCACTTGTCACGGTAGCCTGGAGTTAATGAGAATTTAGACAAGTGTTTGGATGTGTGTACAGGTGCGGAAGAGACACACCAGAGTCCAGTGCTTTAGCAATATTGAACAATTACTGGCAGTAACCGTACTGCAATATTAACGAACACCGGTAGCAACATTAAAATCCAGTGCAATACAGTAGTTACAATCTTGTGATAACTCTGGAGCTAGTAGTTGAGGTACACATCAGGTGCTTGTAGTAAGAAGGTGTTCTGGAGTAGAGAGAGGAGAGGAGTTGCCAGAGGAGTCCTGCCCAATGTAGAAATGTACTCTGCCGTAAAAGTAAAAGTGTGTAGAAGAAGAAAATATAAAATACTTGTACTCACGGATGACTTTTCTAGTCCTGACCCCCTAAACCCGCTAGTTGCAAGCTATCCATCCTCGGTGGGTAATAAGTGCCCCAGGCCTTGTTGTCTGGGTTGAGTAGACTCCTGAGTCTTCCTAGTTGTCCTGCACTGTGCAGTGGAATATGTAAACGTTCCGTAACTTTGTTCTACTGGGGTCAGTTCCTATTACTCTGAAGCTAAAGGCCTTGCACGGTTTAGAGAGGTTTACGGCGTGGGCAAGGTGATCCCTGTTAGGTTTCTCTCCCTTTGCAAAGGCTTAGCACTGCATAGACTAGAACTCACTAACTCCTCCCATCAGGAACTAGGTCCTAACCACAGGGATCTATCTAACCCTTGCTGTGATTGTTGGGCTGTGTGTGTGCAGAGAAGAGAGTAAAAAAAGATAGTTTAAAGAATGTAAGGAAAGCATGTGCACCTGTGAGTGGACAAAAGGCAACATGTGACATACAACAGTTAACCCCTGGAAGACAGCTGTGCAAAAGACAGGTTACACATGAACACAGTAGTAATACCTAGTGGAAAAAACACTAAGTACAGCAAACACCTCATCCCACCTGTGTGAGTCCAAGAGAGGTACCTTACTTAGGTGCAACAGAACCTAGGGGCCTGTATCGGGACACTATATATTCGATGGCCAAAATGTATTTGTTTTCACAACACTTTGCATACTTTGTCAAATAATATTACATGGGTATTATACTGCCAAAAACAATTTGATGAAAAGGACTGGGAATGTGACCTGACTGGTGAATCAAAGGGTTAAAATCACCTAGGAGATCTGTGGACAGCACTGGACACCTTGTACACACACATAAAGTGATTGCAGCATTTTCCAAGCTACACAGAGTCTAGTACTCTTTTCCTCAAAGTTTCCTCTATGTATCCCTTGTACCTAATAAAGCTTTTAAAACTTTGCCTTTCCCTGACTTTTTTCAGTGACTCTCCCTTTTTTTAATGACTTTTTTTTTCTTACAAGCGCTCATTTTTTCTCCCTGACTTTTTTCCCACCAACTCTGCCTTTTTTCTCAGACTCTTTTTTTCTCCAACTCTCTTTTTTTCAACTACATTGCCTTTTTTCTTTGACTTTCTCTTTTTTCTCCCGGACTTTCCCTTTTTTCTAACCGACTCTCCTTTTTTCTTCCTGACTCTCCTTTTTTCTTCCCGACTCTTCTTTTTTGCCCCCCGACCTTTTTTTCTCTGACTCTTTTTTCTCCCAGACTCTTTTTTTCTCTTCCTAACTCTTTTTTTAACTACTCTCCCTTTCTTCACCGACTATCTCTTTTTTTCTAGTGGACTCTCCCTTTTTCTCCCTGACTCTTTTTTTTTTCACCTAGACTCTTCTTTTTTTTTCTCCCCGACTCACTTTTTATCTCCTAGATTGCCTTTTTTTTATCTCCCTGACTTTCTCTTTTTTCCCCCCGATTCTTCCTTTTTTGTCTCTTAAACAACAAGAGAGCTTCTGTTAAGCCTAGCACTTAGTCTCAGCCGGTGAACTCTGAAGATATTTTGGAGGAAAGTCCTGAAGGTCAGCAATTGCAATGTAGCATTGAGACTCCAGGGGTTTCTAGGCCATAAAGCAGTCAGGACAGCATGCCACTGAAAGAACAGAGATTAGGAAAGCATAACTGTCTCGAAATACGATGATAATGTCGCAGACCACACGTGGAGTCTCGATCCCCGCATCATTATTATCAGGGTATGAAGATGTATTTGTTTCATTGAGCCAGCGTCAGGTCCCATCCACAGATTGTCGGTCAGAAGGGGACCAATACAGTGTCAGCTAGTTGCCAGACTTGTTCAGGAAGGCACAGGCACTCAAGGGATTAAAAGGGACTCAACAACAGTCTACCAGTGCGCCTACTACAAAGAACCATCCGCTGCGATCTGTAGTGTGGCAGTTTTTCCATGTTGGTGGCAGAAAAGATAATACTATCTGCAGCATCTGTGACCATAAAGTGGGTAGGGTTTGGGTTCAAACCCAGGTACTGCTTCTATGCTTCAACACATGGAACACCACCATACCATTGCTTGGAAGAACCATGGTCACCATGCCACTTTTTGCCTGCAAACAACGGCTGCAACTACCATCGCACAGCCCCATCTCTGCAGGTCAGGATTATGCAGCCTTGGTTGGAAACCATAGGGGGGGTTTATGAAGACTTATATTAGGCCCCACCCCCTTTCCCCCGGCAGGTTTCACTAAGAGACACACGCCTCTTAGTGAATCTGGCCGGCCGGGCACCCAAACCTGCGCCTGGGGCACTAAATCTACACCTGCTTTCAGCAAGTGTAGATTTGGATCATGATTTACGCCTGCGAGCATCATGATAAATGAGGCACATAAATGAGGCACGGGAGGAGGCCATGCCTCCTCCCCGCCTTGTCATGCCCCCCAAAGCTCCCCCAGCCCACCCATCGGGTAAGCGAGGTGTACGGCATGCATACACCAGGGAGAAGGGGAGAATGTGCACATTCTCCCTGGCGTACGCTTCGGGCGCAAGCTTCATAAATGTCCCCCCTAGAGTTCAAGCTATGGCCAGGGGCAGTATATGTCCGTGACTGCACACTGGACAACAGTTCATCCAGGAAAGCTGCATTGCCAGCAGCAAGAAATGGAGGTCCCACCTCTATGTCCTCCTAGATTTCTGTGGATCGGCTGTACCCACCAAGATCGGTGGTCTCTGGCTTCCTTATCACGCATTCTGGCAGGATCACACAGAACTGCAAATTCCAGAACGCTCATTGGCAGATGATGTGATTTCTTGTACTGTTTAAGGTATTTACTCTGTTGGTCAGCCGCAACAATTACAGTGTAAGTGGCATCATCCCCCTGCTTCCCGTCATAGAGATGGTTTTGAGGAACATCATTGCCGAGAGGAGCACTGCTACGGTCTACAGTTTGAACTTGAACCTGGAGAGGGACGAAATTGTGGTGGAGGAGGAAGGTGAGGAGGAGGAGTTAAATAGGCAAGTGTTATAAACACCAACTGGTGTCATCTCTGGTCAACGTCTCACTAGGGATGCCAAAGGGGCCAAATCAGAATCCACAGAAAAGTCCACAGAGCCAGATAACAAGGATAGTTGGGGTAAAAAGCCGGGGTCAGAAGAACCAAAAGATAACGGAAGAAACCAGTCAGCCCCATATTCAAGTCTCCCTCTGGCAGCAACTGAAATTCCAGTTGAGTCCTATTTGGAGTGACCCTTGCCCCTAAATATTTTTGATCGGATGCCGTTCTAGACAGAGAAGGTCGACATCTGGCTGCATCTGGCACAGTTTGCTCTGACCATGCTGTCTTGCCCAACCAGCAGTGTGGCATCTGAGAGGGTATTTAATGCAACAGGGACCATTGTAAAACGCAGGAGGTTGAATTTTATCAAATTGAACCAAGCCTAGATAGGAGTGGATTTAACCTCTCCCGTGCCTGATGTTAAAGAGAACCTGTCACCGGGGACGCGGGCACAGAGCCCGCCCAAACCCCCGGTGCAGCTCCCGGATACTTACCCTTTGCGATGAGTCCCGTTCCTGGAGCCGGTCCCGGGATGGAGATATCAGTGCCCGAAGCCGTGCGCGCGTGCCGCTGAGATGAGTCCGATGCTCATAGAGAATGACGGAGCCGTCATTCTCTATGGGCATCGGACTCATCTCTGCTCATTTGCATACAGCGCGCACGGCTTCGGGCGCTGATATCTTCGTCCTGGGACCGGCTCCAGGAACGGGACTCATCGCAAAGGGTAAGTATCCGGGAGCTGCACCGGGAGGTCGGGGGCAGGCTCTGTGCCCGCGTCCCCAGTGACAGGCTCCCTTTAAGGACTGAAACATCATCCAGCAGTCAGCTACCGGGCACACGCCTGTGTCTCCCCAAGAAAAGTCTGCACGAAAATATTTTCCTGCCATAATTATTTACAGTTTTTTAAAAATATCAAGTAATGTTCCCCCTTTACACCCCCAATAATATCATAATCCAATAGGAATTACACATAGTTAGTTGGCACACATTTAAATATTTACTGGCCATGGTGTAGACCAATTTAACAATTTTCAAAACAGGTATATATTTTCTACAACAGCTCAATGACTTGCACCATGAGACCCGTGCCACAAAAACATTTTTACCCAGGCACAAATCTTCATGACTATGTTTCTCAAAGAGGACATTTCCCTTCTTGTTACCAAAGCCATGGGGTTTTTATTCCCTGTGCCAAGGAATACTAGCATTCATGTCCTATTTTTACTGACATGCATCGTGACTAGCTGATAAATGTTTTTGGCCACAGAGCAACCACAGACTGGATTCACGGAAGACTGGCTTCAAAGCACCCACACACTGGTTTGAATGGACATTATCTTCACTGCAGATCCAGCAAGACGTACCTCCGCACCTGCCTGTGCTCAGCTTAATCTCCACTGGGGGCAGCTGGTCGGCTTATCCTTCCACCGGACACTCCTGGATGGTGCTCAGCACACTTGAGAAAAGTCTCTGGATACTGTGCAATAAGAGCAAAGATGATGCAGCACTCATCCAATACTGCAAATCGGTGTTTGTTTTCACATGCTCGTGGATACAAACAAGTAACAATAGGCTACAATCACTTTGCGCTCTCACCGCGCTTTCTCTCGGCCCATACGGGTATGGACCAAGAGGAAGCGCGGTGAGAGCGCAAAGCGATTGTAGCCTAATGTTACTTGTCTGTATCCACGAGCATGTGAAAATAAACACCGATTTGCAGTATTGGATGAGTGCCGCATCATCTTTGCTCTTATTGCACATTATCTTCATTGCACCCACAGACTGGTTTGAATGGACACTGGCTTCATAGAACCCACAAACTTGTTTGAATGGACACTGGCATAATAGCACCCACGCACTGGTTTGAGTGGACACTGGCTTTACAGCAACCACAGAATGGTATTAATGGATACTGGCTTTACAGCTCTTACATACTGGTTTGAATGAACACTGGACTTATAGCACCCACACACTGGTTTGAATAGACAATGGCTTTTCAGCACCCTTAGACATTGGTTTGAATGGACACTATCTTCACAGCACCCCCACACTGGAATTAATGGACACTGATCACTTCTCCCACACACTGGTATAACTTGACCCACAACAGCCACCCACAATAGACTTTGCTATTGTTAGAATTCAGTCTGTGTGTGTGAACTCGGCTGGAAGAATCAGCCGACGCCCGATTTCTCTCTGACCTGTTCACACTTCTTGCTCTGCCAGGGAGCCGACACCCAGTCTCATGCCTTCTCCTGACTCTTCTCTGGTGCTCTTGGGGTTTAGCCTTCAGGTGTTGCATTCTCCTGAGGCTTGCTCCTGTGTCAGTACAGGGGAGGGCTCCCTGGCTGCTATTGGAGTCTCATGCTGCTGTCAGACTCCTTGCTCCTATCAGGGGCTGGGGCGGGAGCTCTGGTAGCATTTAAGCTGGTGAATTACACCTTGTAGTTGCCAGTGTATGTTTGGTCTCCAGCTACACCAGCGTATCTTATTGTTCTGCTTGATATTGTGACACTTGGACTTGGACTTGGACTTCGCTTTTTGCCTCACCCTCTGTACTGCGTTACCTCTCGTGTTTGACCTTGGACCGGACTCTGTTTACCCCTTGTTTGCTGATTCGGATTTTGACGTTACCTCCTGTTGCTGACTCGGACTGCCTGACCTGTTTGTATATACCTGTCTGTGTGTTCTGTCTACCTCCCCGTATCCCTAGGTAAGTTAGGGACTGTCGCCCAGTTGCTGCCCTAGGGGTTAGCCTAGGGGGGCAAGTAGGTAGGGACAGGGGTTGCGGGTCTAGACTAGGGAATTCCATCTTCCCGGACCCCAGGACTCCCTGACAGATACACTGGCCCACAAAAAGGCTGACTTATGTAAGACCAGCAACGTTTTTTCCTCCAATGGATAAGATGTCTGCAATGGCGGGTCAGATTGATGCCCTTACCTCCCTGGTACAGGATCTGTCTGCTCGCTTACAGCATCAGGAGCAGAGTGTGGCACCCGCCCAAGTTCCAGTCCTTCCCATCACTGTCTCTGAACCACATGCTACCTTGCCCGATTTTTTTTCGGGTGATAGGAGACAGTTTTTTGCTTTTCGGGAGGGTTGCAAGTTATACTTTGACCTTCGTCCTCGCTCATCTGGCTCAGAGACTCAGAAGGTAGGAATAGTCATCTCCAGACTTAGAGGGAATCCCCAGAACTGGGCGTTCTCTTTACCCTCAGACTCTCCCACCCGACAGACTTTGGACGCTTTTTTTTCTGCTCTAGGTCTGTTATATGATGAACCAGACCGTACAGCTCATGCCGTGTCTCAATTGATGTCACTCCGACAAGACCGTCTATTGGCAGAAGATTACTGCGCACAGTTTCGCCAGCACTGTACTGAGTCTGGGTGGAACGACCTAGCCCTAAAGGATTTTTTTTTGGCTGGCCTCTCTAACTCATTGAAAGATCTGCTCGTAGCCCATCCTGAGCCGAGATCCCTGGAAGAGGCCATGTCATTGGCGATCCGTGCAGATCGACGCCTGAGGGCTAGGCGTTCCAACAGATCTAGCCCGGTTCGCTCCACTCCATCGTCATCAGCCAACACTGGGTTTCAGCCTCCAGCTGAACCCATGGAGCTAGATACTATGACTCCTCAGGAGCGGAGGGATTTTCGTTTTAAAAATAATCGATGCCTGTATTGTGGTAATTCTGGTCACAGGGTAGCTACCTGTCCCCGGCTCCCTGCTAATAAAAAGAAATCACAGCAGGAAAACTCCCACTCCTAGACAGTTTATGGGAGGACTGTCTAGGAGATCAAGTACTCCCAGAAGTAACTAAGATGTTGCTCCCCTGTACTCTAGAGTATCTCTCGCTCTCTTGTACAGGGCTAGCATTTATTGATTCTGGGGCTGCGGCCAATTTAATAAATTTTGATTTTGCTACTAAGATTGTGATTTCTTTTGTACCGGTTTCCCCTCCTATTCAGGTCACAGGGGTTGACTCCACCCCTCTGCATGCAGGTCAAGTGGAATTCTCTACTCCCAAGCTGAATCTTACGGTAGGAGTTTTGCATTCTGAAACCTGTTCATTTTTGGTAATGAAGAATTTGTCAGTGGATATAATTCTAGGCCTGCTATGGTTAAGGGAGCACAATCCCGTTATCAATTGGGAGACGTTAGATCTGATAAAATGGGGTCCTCAGTGTGCTGGTCACATAAAACCTCTCAGTTTGAATACCTCGGTTTGTTTTAACGGTCAATTACCTGAATACATTGCTGATTTCTCTGATGTATTTTCTAAACAGTTGTCTGAGATTTTACCTCCACATCGTAAATGGGATTGTAAAATTGAATTGTTACCTAACGCTAAGTTACCGAAAGGTCGAATCTATAACCTCACAGTACCAGAGAGAGAGTCTTTAAAAGAATACATACACGAGAGTCTAGCAAAGGGGCATATTAGACCATCTGAGTCACCAACAGGGGCAGGTTTCTTTTTCGTAGAAAAGAAAGATGGTGGACTCAGGCCTTGCATCGACTACCGTGAGCTAAATAAGATCACGGTAAAGAACCAGTATGCACTTCCTCTCATCCCAGACCTTCTAAACCAGGTGGCAGGGGCCCAATGGTTCTCAAAACTAGATCTTCGGGGGGCATATAATCTTATTCGTATCCAGGAAGGGGATGAGTGGAAGACTGCTTTTAACACACCTCTCGGTCATTTTGAATACCTTGTAATGCCTTTTGGGCTCTGTAACGCACCTGCGGTTTTTCAGGGCTTTATGAATTCTATCTTTCAGGATTTGATTGGTTCATTTGTGGTTATATATCTTGATGATATTCTTGTCTTTTCACCTGATTGGGAGTCACACTGTTCTCATTTACGTACAGTCTTACACCGTCTCAGAGCTAATAAACTGTTTGCAAAATTTGAAAAGTGTTTGTTCGGAGTACAAAAGATTTCTTTTCTTGGTTATATCATAACACCTCAGGATATGCAAATGGATCCAGCTAAGGTGAAAGCGATTACTGAGTGGGCCCAACCTACCACCTTAAAGGCTTTACAACGGTTCCTTGGTTTTTCAAATTATTACCGTAAATTTATAAAAGATTTCTCAGTAATCGCAAAACCCTTGACGGATTTAACCAGGAAGGGTGCAGATGTGAGCGCCTGGACCACTTCGGCCCTAACTGCATTTGCTACTCTGAAGGCCTCATTTTCCTCAGCTCCTGTCCTCATTTAGCCTGATCTGACTCGTCCATTTATTGTAGAAGTCGATGCTTCTGAGTTTGGAGTGGGGGCAGTATTGTCACAAGGTCCATCCACACTCACCAATCTCAGACCTTGCGCCTTCTTTTCCAGAAAATTCTCTGATACCGAACGCAATTATGACATTGGTAACCGTGAGTTACTTGCCATCAAATGGGCATTTGAGGAATGGAGGCATTATTTGGAAGGTGCAGTTCACCAGATAACAGTTATTACTGACCATAAAAATCTTGTTTATTTAGACTCCGCTAAAAGGTTAAATTCTCGACAAGCTTGTTGGGCATTGTTTTTTTCTCGTTTTAATTTTGTGGTTACTTACAGGCCTGGTACTAAGAATGTCAAGGCAGATGCGTTATCCAGAAGCTTTGGCACCCCTGAACCAGTAAATACTGAACCTGAAAACATCCTCTCCCCAGGAGTTGTTCTAGCAGCCGTCTCCTCCGACCTTTCTCCACTTATTGAAGCAGCCCAAGGGTCTGCTCCTGAAGCCCTTCCGGAAGGCAAACTATTTGTCCCTTTGTCTCTCAGGTTGAAAGTTCTGGAGGAGACAACATTGCTCAGTTCTAGCTGGTCATCCAGGTATCAAGGGTACTCAGGAGCTTCTGTCCAGGGTATATTGGTGGCCACATATGGCCAGGGATGTAAGATTATTTGTTTCTGCATGCCCGGTCTGTGCTAGGGGAAAGAACCCCAGGAGACGTCCTGAGGGTCCTCTTCTCCCTTTGCCCATTCCATCTAGACCCTGGACACACCTGTCTATGGATTTTATAACTGATTTGCCACTGTCCCACGGCAACACTACTATCTGGGTTATTGTAGACAGGTTTTCGAAGAGGGCTCATTTTGTTCCGCTTAGCAAGTTACCTAATGCCAAGTTATTGTCTGAAACTTTCATCAAAGAAATTGTTCGATTGCATGGGATTCCGGAAGATATTGTATCTGACAGGGGTGTACAATTTGTAGCTCGTTTTTGGAGAGCCTTCTGTAAAAATTTGAATGTTAATTTATCATTTTCTTCAGCATTTCACCCAGAGTCTAATGGGCAAACAGAGCGTATGAATCAAGAAGTAATTCAATCTCTCCGTCTTTTTGTTTCTGATAACCAGTCCCAGTGGTCCACTTACTTGCCTCTTGCAGAATTTGCCATAAATAATCATGTTAATTCCTCCTCTCAAACCTCACCTTTCTTCTGCAACTATGGTTTTCATCCTCGCTTTTCTTTTTCTTCTCCATCTGCATCTGATACACCTCAGGCTGACGTTTCCACTGATGAACTGTGCACAGTGTGGGCCCGGGTTCTGAGGAACCTTCAGGGTACCCAGGAAAAACTATTACATAACACCAACAAGAGACGCATCATCTCTCCACCATTTGTTGTTGGGGATCAGGTTTTACTTTCTTCCAAAAATTTGAAATTAAAAGTTCCTTGTCTAAAACTTGCTCCTCGGTATGTTGGTCCGTTTACTGTTTTACAGGTTATCAATCCGGTTGCATATAAGTTATCCCTTCCCAGTTCTTGGAAAGTTCATAATGTGTTTCATAAAGGTCTGCTCAAGAAATATGTTGTTCCGGTATTGCCCACCCATGACCCACCCTCTCCTGTGTTGGTGCAGGGGGAACTTGAATATGAAGTTCAGAAAATTGTTGACTCTAGGCGAGTCAGACGTTCGCTGCAATATCTGGTGCATTGGCGTGGGTTTGGCCCTGAGGAGAGAACGTGGGTCCCTGCCAGGGATGTTCACGCTCATCGTTTAGTTCGTTTATTCCACAGGGCCTTTCCTCACAAACCGGCTCCTAGCCTTAGGGGTCCGGTGTACCCCCATAGGAGGGGGGGTACTGTTAGAATTCAGTCTGTGTGTGTGAACTCGGCTGGAAGAATCAGCCGACGCCCGATTTCTCACTGACCTGTTCACACTTCTTGCTCTGCCAGGGAGCCGACACCCAGTCTTATGCCTTCTCCTGACTCCTCTCTGGTGCTCGTGGGGTTAAGCCTTCAGGTGTTGCATTCTCCTGAGACTTGCTCCTGTGTCAGTACAGGGGAGGGCTCCCTGGCTGCTATTGGTGTCTCATGCTGCTGTCAGATTCCTTGCTCCTATCAGGGGCTGGGGCGGGAGCTCTGGTAGCATTTAAGCTGGTGAATTACACCTTGTAGTTGCCAGTGTATGTTTGGTCTCCAGCTACACCAGCGTATCTTATTGTCTGCTTGATATTGTGACACTTGGACTTGGACTTCGCTTTTTGCCTCACCCTCTGTACTGCGTTACCTCTCGTGTTTGACCTTGGACCGGACTCTGTTTACCCCTTGTTTGCTGATTCGGATTTTGACGTTACCTCCTGTTGCTGACTCGGACTGCCTGACCTGTTTGTATATACCTGTCTGTGTGTTCTGTCTACCTCCCCGTATCCCTAGGTAAGTTAGGGACTGTCGCCCAGTTGCTGCCCTAGGGGTTAGCCTAGGGGGGCAAGCAGGTAGGGACAGGGGTTGCGGGTCTAGACTAGGGAATTCCATCTTCCCGGACCCCAGGACTCCCTGACAGCTATCCTCTCGTCTCTCTTCCTATCTCTCTTTATTTTGCTCCCTGCTTTGCCCTAAATGCCTGCTGTGATCCTTCTCTCCTCTGCACACACAGCCAACAGCCCACCTCCGGGAAGTGGATCACACACTTTATACAGGGTGAAGGGGAGGTGTTGACATCACAGTGGGGTTTGTAGGGGATTGGATGGCTGCAAGGGATTATGGATAATCCCCTTTCCCCCGCCAAGTGACAATACTGTAACAAAACATGTGCGGCCATCGTGTTTATCGAATTTGTTAACAAATCACACGGAATTCGCTTCGCTAACCAAATCAAATTAACAGCACGATTAGCAGGGAATCCTGCTTCGCTCATTTCTACTAGAAGCTGCCTAGGCATATCAACCTATCATAAACCTAATTTCCACATGTGGTCTTCACACTCTGTCATGCT
Source organism: Dendropsophus ebraccatus (assembly GCA_027789725.1). NCBI lineage: Eukaryota > Metazoa > Chordata > Amphibia > Anura > Hylidae > Dendropsophus > Dendropsophus ebraccatus. The sequence continues at coordinate 78,016,128 of JAQFWZ010000009.1, read as the reverse complement.
CTTTGCCTTCATCTCTGTAATGCTTAGTTGTACAGATGCAATGCAGGGTTATTATTTGCAAGTTTTTATTTAATGATTTACAGTTTTACAATAGCTTTATAAAAATCAATTATTAAGTGAGAAACCTCAGCACTTGAAAAAAAAAAAAAAAAAAAAGCAAAGCTGGAGGGTGAACACTCAGTAGGACTTTGGGCCATATTAGATAGACCACTGAGCGGTATAAGCTAATGCTGATCTGCTAAATCGGTGTTTGCTTACTAAGCCTCAATAATCGTGCAGCAAGGGCTGTACATATATATATATGTATATATATATATATATATATATATATCATTAGTGATGTCCGTGCAGCCCTTGCCTTTAAATGTAGAATAATAAACCTTATAATAAACCTGTTCTTCTAGCTTTGGCCAGCTCCTCGCAGCTGCCGGTGGAACTTCTGAGCCAGTTTTTGAAGTGACAGGCCGCTTAGCCAACCACTGGCTGTGGCACTGTCCCATCCCGGCCAGTGATTGGCTGAGCAGCTTGTCACTTCAGAGACTGGCTCAGAAGTTCTATTGACAGCTGCGGGGAATGGGCAAAAGCTAGGAGAACACTGGGGTTTAATAGTTTTTTTACACATTAATCAGTCGTTGTCTGCGTATGACACGTAGCAATGTGAGTTCAGCGGCCCATGATTTTTCAACAGCCGATTACCGTTTCTTCAGCTAATCGTTTTTATACGGAGCGATAATCTGCCATTTTGGCCTAATTGGGCAGATTATGGCTTGGTGTAATAGGGCCCTTTCTTAAAGGGTAACTATCAGCAGGTTAGACAAATCTAACCTGCCGATAGCCCCCTATAGCGCTCTGGATGCTGATAATCAATGCCATTTTCCCCACACACTTCTCTATAAGACAATGTTCAAACATATTTTCTTTACTGTATTTTGAGGCATTAAATGCTTTAAAAAATGAAACAAAAAAAAAAATGACAGTTGTCTACCACATCACATTAAATGTTCGCAATTTACCCGTCCGTAAATTTACAGCAGAGACCTCGCTTACATAAATCATCTTAAAACGATGCTCAGTAATGTTGATGGTCAGATCCTCACAGCTTTCTTTAGACATATCCATCTTCTTGCAGACATACAGTTGCTCTGTAAACTACCAGATCTGGCCCTTAAAACACAGAGTTCTGATGATGATAAGGAGGAGGATGGTGGTGCCTCTATCACGAACCTGAGCAACAAGAGAGTAAAATATGATGGAATCCCCAGAAATCAGCGTTTAAATGGAGGAAAGACATGTTATCAGATGTAGCCATAGTCACAGTCATGACCAATAAGTTAAAATTATGAAGCCAGCTCTCCATTTCAGGTCACTTGCTGTGCCCGTAACCCTACTCCAATATGTGACAAGAAATATCAAAAACATGCACAGGGGCTCAGTGTTGCAGTGAAACCAATCTTGCTTTATTTGTGACTCAATATCAATTATGGGTGACATAATGACATTCCCCCCTATTAAATTGTCAGGAGTCACTTACAGGCTACTGTCATATTGTTCTCCATCCACCCATCTCCAGCCATCTCCATCATGGTGAAGTCCTATCCAATATGAGTCACCTGTCCGCTGGCTGATAGTTCTCTGTATAAACTCCTGTAATATATAATTCTTCCTATTAGATATATACATAGTTATGTACATACAGTAGCGTGGGGCCGGTTCTCTATAATATCCTTATACACGGACACAGAGCCCATACCTGCTGATCCTTGTCCTTTATGACCAGTAGATCAGATCCCATCATCTTACACTGATCCCGACTCTGGTTCCAAGTTTTTCTTGTTACATCATAATAGAAATAGCAGTGATCTCCATGTAGCAGCCACTCATGAGGACACAGATAACAACCTAAAAATACATTTTAAAAAAAGCGCACCAACGTTTTTACTGCTGTATTTGACATTCATAAAATGGCTGAAATTTTGCGCCATCTTTTTGGATGGCTGCCATTTTATATTAAAGACTCCAAGGTCCCTGAATTAACCCCCCCCCCCCCCCCCTGATAAAGTCATATTGACTGAAATGGGGGCGAAAAGTTATGTAACACTCTTTCCTTAAAATTTACCTGTGGAGAAACCAAACAGGAAAACAAAAAGAAAAAAATATCCTCCTACACTCCTTAAAGCGTAACTGTCATGTTTTTTTTATTGCAGAAATCAGTAGTATAAGTGATTTTAAGAAACTCTGTAATAGGTTTTATCAGCCAAAAAAGCCTCCTTCTGTACTCAAGAAGCAATCTCCCAGCCTCCCCCCCTGACTTCTTATCTGTGCATTATCAGGCAAACACGTCTTCATTACAGAGAAGCCAGTGAAGACGGGTTCTGCTGTCTCCATTATATCCTACAGAGGGGGGAGGGGCCTTGGGAGATGAGGGAGCAGGAAGAGGTGACATGAAGGTCAGCTGTTTGTAGACTGTCTGGGCACCTAAAACCCTAAATTCAGGGGTCAGAAAGGTCAGTGCTTATCTATGAACTTACTGAGAGAAGATTGCAGGGTGTTGTGCTGTGCAGGATTCCTCCGTGCCCAGTCACTCCTAACAGCATAGTCCATAGTCACATAATGGACACAGAAATCCTGCTTTATCTGATGTGAGAAGGGAGCTAGAAAAACTGCTTTTCCAGTACATAAGGAAACTCTTTTGGTAATAAAACCTATTTGTCAGGATGGTATCTTTGCGGAGCGTTATGCGTCCCTCTGCTCGTGCTGTGCGGCCGAGAAGGCGCTGATATTCTCTTATTCTGTTCTGTGTTTTGTTTTGCTGTGTCTGAACACTGGTTTATTTGCTCTCTTTGGGAGACACACCCGACTTCACCTGCTGAGTTCTGTCTGGCCATGTCAGGGTTAATCTGTGTTCTGGTTCTGCTGTGACTGACAGGTCTTCCTGCCAGTGGATCTGTCTTCTCAGGTGTCTGTGCTTGGAGATCAGGGGGATGGTCCAATTACGTTCTGGACCAGAGCCCTGGTCTCCTATATAACAAACCTCAGCCTGTGCACTTATTGCTGGTTATTGACTTAGTCTCTGCCTGCTTGTGTGTTCTGTTTTCTCCTGATTCCTGCTTTGTATCTCTGACCTCGCTTGCTTGCTGCCTGCCCCCAACCATATTGCCTGTTATTTGACTACTCTTTTGGATCCTGATTTAGTACTTTTGCTGCCAGACTGTTGTGACCCGGATTGCTGACCATTCTTCATTGTGTTTGTTCGTTTTGTCTTGTCCATTGTTTCACGTATCCAGGCCAGGGATCGCCGCCAAGTTGTCCGCTGCCATTTTAGGGCAGATTGCGGCAATTAGGTAGGGACAGTGGGAGGGGCTGAGCTTAGGCTCACTGTCTCTGTTTGTTTGGTGTGACGGGTCCTGACACTATTACAGAGTTTCTTAAAATCGCTTGTACTAGAGATATTTATTGTTTTTCAGAAAAATGACCCTGAAATGACAGTTACGCTTTAAAACCTGGCCCATCTCTCACCTAAGTTCTTATTATCTCTAACAACAATCAATGCCATAGACGAGAGGGAACTCAAACTACTCCCACCGGTTACTGTCATTGTGTGTGTGTGTGACATGGTCAGACCAATCTTGTTTAAATTTTGAAGTATGCCCCCATAGACTCCAAATGCAAGGGCTGCCAAAATTTTAAAGTAAAGTGAGAATCCCATACACCCTTCATTACACACGAAGGACGTCCTCATGTACACACTGTAAAAATTGTGTGCAAGAGCCTGGTAGTGACTAGAGATGAGCGAACCGGTTCGGCCAGTTTTTTTTTTTTTCTTGCAGGAATTGTTCCGAGCGGGAAAAGCGCTTTCACATGATGCCCGGAAAACATCCAATCAGCAGGGATCTTGCACTAGCTCACCCCCTGTGTGATGTGGTATTGCTTTAAGAGGAGCGGTCACATGACCGCACCACGCAGTCTGCAGAGAGAGAGGAAGGAGTCTGTTGCTGCACACAGCTCGTCAGTGATAAAACGCTGCTGCTGCTGTACGCTGCTGTACTGACTACTGAGAAGATATTTACAAAAGCAAAGACCACAAGATTATTAGGAAAGTGGAGAGGAGAAACATATAGTGATTGAGAAAGAAAAATAGAGAGAGCCAAAGATAGAAAGATTAGGCATAGGAGAGCAAAGGGTGCACAGAAGACAAACGTGCTCTACAGATACAGTATATAAGTACTATACTGTCACCCTTGTGAGAGTGTATATGACATAGGTGTTATCCTGAGGCACAAATATACCTCGTGCATTTGTGGAGAATAAAACTCTAAAAAAAAAAAGTCTCTACAGATATTTCAAGTACAATAGTTGGCTCCTTGTGAGAGTGTATATGACATACGTGTTCTCCTAAGACACAAATATAGCTCGTGCATGTGTGTAGAATAAAACTCTAAAAAAAGTGCTCCTGTACTGGCCTCAAATGACTTTTGCTGGACCTCCACTGGCCTCCAATGACTACTGCTGCTCCTTCACTGCATTTGTGACCTTTACCCTACATAGACCCTGTAATGGTGAATTTCCTGCATAGACCCTGTAATGGTGAGTTTCCTGCATAGACCCTGTAATGGTAAATATTGAAGTCTAAAAAAAAAAAAATTGACTTTGAGATATTGAAAAGATAATGATGTTACTGACATGTAGAGCCCTACATTCAACCAAATACACTACCCCCGTATCATACAGATGCTTTAAAGTATGAAATCCGAAGAAATCCGAAATTCAGTCGAACCAAACTTTTCAAAGAAATCCGGAAGTCCGATCGGACCGAACTCTTGAAAAGTTCGTTCATCTCTAGTAGTGAACCTCCTTATAATTTGGGATGAGAGTCTGGTTGTGACCCCAATAAAAATTGTGGGTAAAAGCCTGTTGTTACCCTCCTTATATATGTAAGTAAGAGCCTGTTGTGAGCCTGTTAAAAATTTTGTACCAGATCCTTCTGCGACCCTGTTAAAAATTGTGTGCTAGAGCATGTTGTAACCTACCTTATAATTGTGGCTAAGAGCCTGTTGTGACCCTGTTAAAAAATGTGTGACTCTTATATTGTGGAATGGGGATATATCTGACGAATAATAGCTATACATCAGTATACTATTCCTTACGTTTTTGGTACATTGTATGGAATTCACTTTTATTAACTAGATACTCAGAGTACTAGTCCTAAAAAGGACTTTAGGATAGTTGTGGAATATGGATATAACTGACTAATAATAGCTATATAAAACTATATTATTCACACTCACTTATTACTACTTCTAGCCCTTAAAAGGACTTTTGGGTATTTTTGTAAGCTAATCGCCTACCTAACTATCCAATTTAAGCCCTACACCTGCTCTGTCCCTCCAACAAGATATATATTTTAAATAGAGAAAATAGGGTACTAAGCCTAATAAGGAGTCAGAGAGCTCTTGGTACTCACCTCTAGACAGGTCAGTGCTGTTCATACAGAGCTCCTTCCTAATTGTAGAGCGCTCAGCATAAGAAAGTTCATGATAAACTACAAGAGGAAACATACAGTATATATTTATCCCGGGTAGGTTTACATTCCTGTACTGTAAATCTACTATTCTTTCAGTAAAAAAATCATTCGTCCATCTGGTGTTCTTTACCTCTCCTTTGCACCTCTCAAAAAAGCCAGGTTACTCCAGGTTAAGTGATGATGAAGTGCACTTTAAAGTTTCACCACTAGATGTCAGTATTTTGTATGTGTATGCTCCTATGTGCTTATATGCTGAAGTTAGGAATGTTTCTTTGTTTCTTTTACGCACACTCCTTTCCACCACTCACAGAGTAGATTACTTAGCCCTGTAGGAAGTTACTTGGTGGAAGGAGATGTAGCATCAGTTCTTACCCAGATTCTCGTGGGAGAAGGACACAAAGAGCAGACGTCCCTGCTGTAGCCAAACCAGGGCCTGGCTCTTCCAGGACCTTCGTCCGGGACAAGTCAGTTCAGTCAAGTCTGGTCTAGCCTCAGACACGTGTGGTCACATACAACTAGAGACACCTAGTTCTTTCAGTACTTATACTATATCTTCTATGCAGTGCTAAACACTACAAATGGAGAAGAGTCTGTGAACATCCTAGCCCAAGGGACCGATCACAACCTGGCAGGTCATCGACCATTTCTGGGGAGTACAGCTAGCCACAACATAAAGCAGGTACCAACATCACACCTGTGTGCTGGACTAGCACTGGCATCACGAAAATACCACCTTTGGCTGAGCTGTACAGCAAAACCAACAACCTAGTGCTACACCACACATCATTCTTGTAGTCCATCCTAGGACTATTTTGCTGATCACCTACGTTATTTAGATAAACAGGTGGATGCCGGGCTTTTCCCTGAGAGCACCACTTAGCTCGTTTTCTGGAACTTAAGGCCCTATTACACATAAAGATGTTTTACAGAAGCAAGCGCCAATCCGTCAGCTCAGCCTTCACTTCCACCTCGTTCCATGCTCGCTGCAGTGTGCTATTAGATGCACAGATAGCAGACGGAGAGCAGTGGGATTGTGCTTGATCCTTAGATCGTTCGAGCAGCCCATTGAAGTCAGTGGCGGTCTACTGCCACCACTCCTATTACACGGAGCGACACGCTGCAGACCATCACTGATTTTTCAACATGTTGAAGGACAACAATCAGCCGACGTTGTGCATGTCGGCTGATTGTTGCCTTTCAAGATGAGCTATTACACTGAACAATAATCGTCTGACTGGTCAGTAATTGTTCTATAAGCACTGCAGCATAGTTTCCAACATTTTAAAATTTTCTCAAAGGACACTTTATCATTGACAACAAGGGGTGTGATTTGCGGGGTGTGGCTTGTCACCAGTGGGTTTTTTTTTCCTGAATTTTATACTTGCAATTTTACAGTCAGAACAGCACAAAAAGAGCATGACAGAGCCCAGTATCAGGTCCCCAACATATTATACACCCCATTATCACTTCCCCAGAATAATACACACCCCAGTATTAGGTCCCTAGTATATTACACACCCCAGTATTAGGTCCCCAGTATATTACACACCCCAGTATCAGGTTCCCAGCATATTACACATCCCAGTGTCAGGTCCCCACTATATTACACACCCTAGTATCAAGTCCCCAGTATATTACTCACTCCAGTATATTACACACCCAGTGTCAGGTAACCAGTATATTACACACCCTATCATCAGGTCCCCAGTATATTACACACCCCAGTGTCAGGTCCCCAGTATATTACACACCCTAGTATCAGGTCCCCAGTATATTACACACCCCAGTGTCCGGTCCCCAGTATATTACACACCTCAGTGTTAGGTCCCCAGTATATTACACACCCTAGTATCAGGTCCCCAGTATATTACACACCCCAGTGTCAGGTCCCCAGTATATTTCTACTGACTGACTATATATACTGGTAGTTTGTGCCCATATGATACAGCTGTACCCCATATTATCATACTACTACCCCCTTCATCCTCCTGCCCCTCTATCATCATACTACTACCACCCCTTCATCCTCCTGCTCCTCCATCATCAAAGTACTACCCCTTCATCATCCTCCTGCTACTCCATCATCATACTGCTACTTGCTTCATCATCCTCCTGCTCCTCTATCATCATACTACTACCCTCTTCATCCTCCTGTCCCTCCATCTTCATACCACTACCCCCTTCATCTGTTATTAAAACAAAAACAGCTATACTCTGCTCACCTGTATGGTTTCTCTAGTACCCCAGGAACTCCTCTCCTTACTTCGCATGAGAAATGTTACTCATTCGCTCATTAGTGCTTGTCACTCATTAGTGCTTATAGCTAAAAGCGTTGGAGGCGGATCATATTGGGACATGTACGGGACCTGGTTTTGCTGGGACTGTCTGGGGCTGGGATTGTCTATGCTATAGTTGTTCAGTGTAATAGGTCCTTTAGACGTCCCTCGACTAAATAGTTACATTTGCATAGCCCACACCCTGTGTGGACAGGGTAAAGAAATTGTTATCCGACACAGATATAATACTCTTGTTTGTACATTGAGGGCTAACCTCTACATGCCCATAATACCTTGGAGGCTAAAACTTAACTTTTATTTTACAAATAATTCAAAAATATATAAAAGTGCTCAGACGTGTACGTGAAGTGCATTAAAAGTATGCTAGGGTACTATATTCCAAACTGTGCGGTAAATAGGACTACATACACTACCATGGGGATATAGAGCGGACGACTATCGATAGTACCGTGGCCGTGGGTAGTAAACTGAGAAACTCTTGTTCTATTGACTAACAATACGGGGTCAGTCAGTGATAACCTCAAGACACACTGCAGCTGTAGATTAGAGATGACCGAACTTTTCAAAAGTTCGTTCCGACCGGATTTCCGGATTTTTTTGAAAAGTTCGGTTCGACCGAATTTCGGATTTCTTCAGATTTTATAGTTTAATAGTTTAATGCATTTTTCCAACTTTGGAACTTTTCTGCTTATACAGAAAATGGTTATGCCACATAAATTATATATCAAATAGCATTAGCAACATGTCTACTTTATGTTGGCTGCATTTATTAAACTATCTTTCATTTTTTTTTAGACAATAGAAAGCTTAAAACATTAGCAGCAATTTTCCAAATTTTCAGTAAAATTTCAAAATCAGATATTTTTAGGGACCTGTTCAGGTTAAGCTGGGTTCACACTACGTATATTTCAGTCAGTATTGTGGTCCTCATATTGCAATCAAAACCAGGAGTGGATTAAAACACAGAAAGGATCTGTTCACGCAATGTTGAAATTGAGTGGATGGCCGTCATTTAATGGCAAATATTTGCTGTTATTTTAAAACAACGGCTGTTATATTGAAATAATGGAAGTTATTTAACACAATACTGACTGAAATATACGTAGTGTGAACATAGCCTAAAGCTTCTATATGATACGGGGGTAATGTCAGTAACATCATTATCTTTTCGATACCTCAATGTCATTTTTAGATGGAAAGATCTTTGCGGAATACTCTGTGGAGAACCTCCTGAATGAAGGATCTTTGAGCAGGAGAAGTTCCATATCCATCTACATGCTCCTCACTAACTGCGGCCGCAGATACTGCAAACACAGAGACTTGGGACTGGTGAGAGGTGTACTTATACTGCTTTTATTCTATTTTAACTGTATTACCTCTGCATATACGAGAATAAGTGATATAATATATCTCAAATCAACTAACAGAGGAACAGTTCTATACTTACCATAAGCACAGTGACTACAAACCACTGCGACCTGCAAGGGCCCTGCAGAGTCGCATATGGACAAGATCGTACTGCTATAATCGTTTATGAAAAATTGTCGTTTATGAAATATACTACACAAAGATACTTTTTTTTTTAATGAAACATCCTTCAAGCTTTGCTATGTTTTTTATATGTGTTTTACACTTAGAATTTCAATATATATACTCCTGTGATTATCATACTATGAAGATATATACTGATATATATGCCTATAGAGCCTTATGAATCTTGATACAGGTGTGTTTTTTAATTTTGCTTGTATTTTTCACTGGTTAATTTTATTTTTTTATTTGTTTCATCTTATGAATATAAAAATTAATTATCTCTATACACAATTCTGACTTATTATAATCAATCATTTATGATATAACCAGAAACTATATATATCTAAGACTATACACATTAACTTGGATAATTTAAGGGGAGTTACGCTAGAGAGCCTACTACTTCTATTACTCATATTTGCTGGTTCTTGGTGCCAACCAAGTAGTGCACTCGCTGTACACCCCTCTTCCTAACAGTACTGTTAGGTTGAGTTCTTACACTAGAATATTTCATAGCTGTTATATAGCAGCCTTTAGGAGACTGGACCTGGATACATTAAGTAGAGCTGTTATTTAGCTGCCTTCAGGAGACTGGATCTGGATACAGGTAAGTATAGCTGTTATATAGCAGCCTTCAGGAGACTGGACCTGGATACAGTAAGTATAGCTGTTATATAGCTGCCTTCAGGAGACTGGATCTGGATACAGGTAAGTATAGCTGTTATATAGCAGCCTTCAGGAGACTGGACCTGGATACAGTAAGTATAGCTGTTATATAGCTGCCTTCAGGAGACTGGACCTGGATACAGTAAGTATAGCTGTTATATAGCAGCCTTCAGGAGACTAGACCTGGATACAGTAAGTATAGCTGTTATATAGCTGCCTTCAGGAGACTGGACCTGGATACAGTAAGTATAGCTGTTATATAGCTGCCTTCAGGAGACTGGACCTTAAAACAGTTAGTATAGCTGTTATATAGCTGCCTTCTGGAGACTGGACCTGGATACAGTAAGTATAGATGTTATATAGCTGCCTTCAGGAGACTGGACCTAGATACAGTATGTATAGCTGTTATATAGCTGCCTTCAGGAGACTGGATCTGGATACAGGTAAGTATAGCTGTTATATAGCAGCCTTCATGACACTGGACCTGGATACAGTAAGTATAGCTGTTATATAGCTGCCTTCAGGAGACTGGACCTGGATACAGTAAGTATAGCTGTTATATAGCTGCCTTCAGGAGACTGGACCTGGTTACAGTAAGTATAGCTGTTATATATATATATATATATATGTTCAATAAGTTTGGATATTAGTTAGAAGGGGGTGCTGGAGAGGCGGGGGGGGGGGGAGGGGCAGGCTTGGGCCTAGCGGCTTCTTGGTCCGGCTAGACGATGGGGCCTTTTGTCCTATGTCAGGATCTCATGTTTTAATAATAAGCTTTATGGATTACGTAAAGGAGGAGCATAAGTAAAAACTGGGGAGAGGATAGTATGTGGTCAAGTGAGTGGGCTGGGGCTGATATAAGTGATCAGTGTGAGATGTGTGCACTGTCACCGTAACGTGCCTCAGGAAGATACCCCTGGTTTCCACTGATTATGGGGACCAGAGTGTCAGAATGTATGAGAACTTTCCCTTTCTGGGGGGATGGGCCTTAACAGGGTTCATTCTCATAGGAAGAAGGAAGGAATGGATTATATCTAGTAAAGAACACAAATGAAACCATACGGGATAGTTCCAACATATGCTCCTTGAGTTAGTTATAACGTATTTATTTTATTTTATTTTTAAATATGTGGGATGGTAGAATATGGGACGTGGGTTCCTACCCGTACTGGCGGGCTGGGGGGGGTGCGTGGTCCGGGCCTGTATCCCCTGCTGCCTTCTTCAGTGCCTCCTTTATCGAATAGATTAGATGGTATTATTGAGTCTTTTTTTTTTTCTTCCTTTTGGCATCGGGAGGAGATATACCTCATTGTAATCTAATAGTATGTATTTTATTGTTGAAAAAATTGTGAATATTTGAGATAATTATGATATATCCTTATGGGGTCTAGGGGAAGGGTTGATTCTGAAGATTCTGCTATTTTATTTGTTTTGTATAAGATGGAATTGTTAATAAAGTTTTTTTTTTCTCTCAGAAAAAAAAAAAAGTATAGCTGTTATATAGCTGCCTTCAGGAGACTGGATCTGGATACAGGTAAGTATAGCTTTGTTATAAAGCATGAGAACTAAAATAAATAAAATAATAAATGTAAATTGCAATCCTGCTTTATATCACATATACTGCTGATTTAGGTTTTGAAAGTTATAATGACACTTTAATGCTTGTTTACTGTAATTGTATATACTGTTGTTGCTTGTATATTTTCAATAATAAAAAAAAAAAAAGAATCAGAGACATATTAATAACATCAAACAGAATCAGACTAGGAAAATCCTTCAATGTCTTCACCGCAGGCAGCAGCAGGGGTCACAAGTCCTGGCAGATACACTTGACTCAGATAGCAGTAATAAGAGGTACAAAAACACTAGTGAGGTACTTCAAAGCCTGACTGGTCTGGCAACTTTGGATTCTAATTTTAGACCGGCTTCCCTATCTCCTAGTACAAGGGTAGGAAACCTTGGCTCTCCAGCTGTTGCAAAACTACAACTTCCATCATGCCTGGACAGCCGAAGCTATAGCTTTAGCTGTCCATGCATGATGGGAGTTGTAGTTTTGCAACAGCTGGAGAGCCAAGGTTTTCTATCCCTGTTCTAATGTGTGGATCAGCCCATAGGAATATCCTCCTCATGACAATATTTCTTTAAAAATGCACCTTGAATGAAAAAAAAACAAATCAAAACTGCATGTAATAATGTGAACCGACATCAACCTATGTATGACTCTCCGCAGTTTAGGTTGCTGGGTGGTACACTGCAGCCAGATGATTTGGTTGATCTCATTAGATGAGCTGCAGGTAACCTAACATTGTACTCACCTCCAGACATGTCAGTGCTGTTAGTACAGAGATCCTTCTGCATTGTAGAGCGCTCGCCATTAGAGAGTTCACGGCCATAAACTAGAAGAGGAAACATAGAAGCTCAGTAATATCATCAGTGACAATGGCCGGACCCTCACCCCCTATAATAGTCCGTACTCACCAAGTGCTTCAATAATGCGGATGAATACAATATTGGCTCCTAGGAGGACAGTAATAATCACAGCTTTCCAGGAAGGAGTCCAGGACTCTGTGTTACCTGTCAGCAGTATAAGGAATGAGGAGTATACATCCATATATAATTCTGTGGAAACAGGAGGGGCTCCCTGTTCTCGGACAATATATCAGCCTGAGGATTGAGTTAGGTGTCTAATTACATGAGTTCTGAACTTTTACATCCCCACCCCACCTGGGGAACTTCAGCTGTAGGTCAGCCCATGCATTGTCAATGGGAGCGTCGGAGATAACCAAGTCAGACCCCATTCTGAAGATGGGGGTGGGGGGGTGGTGGTTTCCTACCTTTAATCTGACCTGTGAATAGGTGGTTGAATTCTCAGGGACTGGAATATCCCTTTAGGCTATGTTCACACTACGTTCACACTACGTAAAACTATGGCCGTAGTTCTCACCTAGTTATCGTAGTTTTGCGGGGTGGAACATAGCCTTATCTTCAATGGCATCCCAGCCGGAGCGTACACACATCGTATGCGCTTCGGCCGGGATCCCATGCGGCGCCGGAAAAAACTGACATGTCAGTTTTCTGCGGCCAGAATTCAGTGAATTCCGTCCGCAGAAAGACGCTTGCTTCACTGTGGGCTATGGGAAGCTCTGATGCGGGCGCATGCTGATGCGCCCGCATCAGAGGTCCGCGGCCGGAAAGATCACCCGGACGGTACTTAAGTACCGTCCGGGATGATCAGGGCTAAGACCGGCCATTCTGTGACCCGGCCGGGGTCACGGAACGGCCGGGTGTTCATGTAGAGTCAACATAGCCTTAGGGTACATTCACACGTACCAGGTTACCAGTGGACATTTACACTGATTGCCTGAGTGGCTGTCAGTGACCCAGGAGCCGGAGAAGCAGATAGGAGCATGGGCAGGTTAAAGGGGTACTCTGGGCCGGGGGGTATTTGGGGGATCGCCGGGGAGGGGGTGGAAATTGAAGCCGAAGATGACTTACCTCCCCGGTTCCAGCACCAGTGCCTGGATCGCGCCGCCCCGTACTCCCGTCCCGCGGCCTCTTCCTCTGCCATTCAGCGGCCGAGATGGGACCCCGCTACGACTGCTGAATGGCAGAGCTGCCTTGAGACATCACGTCTCAAGCCGCAGCTGGGGGCTATGTTCACACTACGTAAGTCTCTGGACGTAGCGCGTTCCGTGAATAAGCGGCCGTAGATTTACGTAGTTTGCGTACAATGGAAAGTATACGATGTATGGCTGCACAGTTCACACTACGTACGAACTTACGTGAGGATCGTACGCGCCGCCGTAATAAATGAGCCAGACCGTTGTTTGAGGATGAAAATGCCGTAACTTATGCCCGTAGCGTAACATGCGGTCCCGTACGTAGTGGTGATTTCTTAATTTTTCCAGCTTTTTGTGCCGATCCAAAAGGTTCTGTGGGGTGTCCGGGGCTAGGCGAAGTTTTCCATGTAAAAGGCTGCTGTCAGATCGCTACGTAGGGGGCTCGGGAAGCGTAAGTAGACAGCGGGCGTGAGTTCGCACTCCGTACGTAGCCGGCCGCAAGTAGCATAAATCCCCGGCCGGCGGAAATATGCGGCCGGACATATACGCAGTGTGAACAGTGTGCCCTAACCAGGAAGTGGCCGCAGGACGGGAGTACGGGGCGGCGCAATAAGGCACCGGAGCTGGAACCGAAAAGGTAAGTGACCTCCGGCTTCAATTTCCACCTCCTCCCCGGCAATCCCCCAAAATACCCCCCACCCGGAGTACCACTTTAAGCATTATTTTGTTTAAGGGCCAGCAGCTAATTAGTTGAGTAGACAATGTCTACATTCTTGCAGCAGAATAAAAATCCACTGTGACATCCACTGCAAACTCGGTACATGTGAATGTACCCTTAAAGGGAACCAATCAGTTAAAAAAAGGGAATACAGCTAAGCAAACGTGCTGATACATCAGCCAGTACACTTGGCAAACATATACAGTACAGGTATCCAGTGTCCCTGCCCGGTATAACCTGCAAACTTACTTTAAAGAATGTACTGTATGTTAATGCAAGCCAACTAGTCATCTAGGCATTGTTTGTGGGCCAAGTAGAGACAGTCACCGGGTCTTCCATCATGTCAGTGCTCTGACATCTTCATTACAGCATACACGTGCAGTACAGCAAGGATAGGACGCTGTTGTACTGTACATGCGGTGTCTCACCACGGGTGTTCTTTTTCATGTACACCTGTCGCAAAAGCTCCTTACTCGTTCAGTGGTGATGAAGGTATTTTATAGTTTCACCACAAGATGTCAGTATTTTGTATCTATGCTCTTATGTATTTCACAGCCGAAGCTAACAAAGGGTTATTGTTTTATGTGTGCCACGTGCTTTTGCTGACCTATAGGAGATGTTCTTTCCTTCTAACCTATCACTCTTCTTTTTTCTTGCACACATTCCTTTCCACCCCTCACAGGGTCCCTTATATAGCCCCGAAGGAAGTTACTTAGTGGGAGGAGGTGTAGCGTCAGTTCTACTCAGATTCTCGTGGGAGAAGGACACACAGAACAGACGTCCCTTCTGTAGCCAAGCCAGGGCCTGGCTAAGTCAGGACCCTTGTCCGGGACAAGTCAGTTAAGTTTAGTTGAGTCAGTGTTCAGTCTGGTCTAGTATAAAACACACGTTTATGCAAATGCAGCTAGAGACAACCAGTTCTTTCAGTCTATCTACTATATCTACTATGCAGTGCTAAACACTACAGAGGGAGAAGAGTCTGGGAATATCCTAACCCACGCCGTGAACCACTCTAAAATTGCAGGGGCAGTATGCTGATACACAAGAGGTACTAGTCTGGATAAAACAAAGCTACCAAGAAGGTCTACGTATACTATCTCGAAGTGCAGGTAACCAGGATGCCTCGGAAGCTTAGCTTCACCCAGATAACTAAGGCTGGGGTTTATATCACCCTATTAGGATGGGAAGCTCGACACTGTAGGGCAGAAGATGATCAGACTGTAGCCTATACACGGGTACAAATAAACTTCTCACTATAAAGTATGTCATTTCAAGTTATGACAGACTACAGTTCTAAATTGGTTTGGGACTCCCTTGACAAACTCCTCTTCTATATACTGTTCTGCTCTGCTCCCAACTCTTCAATCTACTCTACTTCTGCAAACATTTCTTCAGCACAGTTTAAGCACTAAAGTCTGTACAAAGATTTATCTATTTGCTGCCAAAGTGTTTTGTACTATTAACCCCTTACGGACAGAGACAAGTTTTATGAATATGACCTGTGTCACTTTAGTCACTAATAACTTCGGGATGCTTTTACCTATCCGGCTGATTCTGAGACTGTTTTCTTGTGACCTATTGTACTTTACATTTCTGGTAAATTGGAGTCGATACTTATAACGAATCTTTATAAAAAATAAAAATAAAAAAATAACGAGAAAAAATGCATTTTTCCAACTTTGGAACTTTTCTGCTTATACAGAAAGTGGTTATGCCACATAAATTATATATCAAATAGCATTAGCAACATGTCTACTTTATGTTGGCGGCATTTATTAAACTATCTTTAATTTTTTAGACAATAGAAAGCGTAAAACATTAGCAGCAATTTTCCAAATTTTCTGTAAAATTTCAAAATCAGATATTTTTAGGGACCTGTTCAGGTAATTAAGGCTATGTTCACACTACGTACGAATCCGTACGCATTTCGTACGGTGCCGTACATGTGCGGCTGAAACTACGGGCGTGCGAATATTCGATGTGCGGGCGGATGCGTACGCAATGTGTACGCAATGCGTACGCATTGCAAACGTACGCCCGTACTCTAGTTGTGCTTCCTGAGCCCCCTACGAAGCGATCTGACAGCGGTCTTTTACTTGGAAATCTTCACCTAGCCCCGGACACCCCACAGAACCTTTTGGATCGGCATAGAAGAGTGGAAAAATGAAGAAATCACCACTTCGTACGGATTCGCGCGATACGCTACGGGCGTAAGTTACAAGCCTTCCGGCCGGAAACAGTGGTTTTGTTCATTTCTTACGGCGCCGTATACGATCCGGTCGTACATTCGTACGAAGTGTGAACTGTGCGGCCGGGATCGTATACTTTGCATTGTACGCTAACTACGTAAGTTTCCGGCCGCATATTCACGGAACGCACTACGGCCGGAAGCTTACGTAGTGTGAACATAGCCTTAAAGTGTATTTGAGGGGACTGTATGTTAGAAAGCCCCACAAAGCACCCCATTTCAGAAACTGCACCCCCAAACTCTGCAAAAGGACATCCAGAAAGTTTTTTAACCCTTTAGTGGAGTCACAGAAATAAAAGCTAAGGGCCACATGTATCATCCGGCGAACGGATGATTTTCGGCGGAAAGTGCCGATTTGCGTATTATTTTATACGCAAATGGCCGATTTGCGAATAAAATATGCGCAAATCGGCACTTTCCGCCGAGTACGCCAAGGGGGCAGAAAGGGGGCGTGTAGTGGTCGGAACGGAGGGCGCGGACTCAGAGTCCGCGCGATTTACCATCCGTTCCGCCCAAATATACGCCGAAAACCTACTCCAGGTTTTCGGTGGTGCGCAACGGCGCGCACAGGATTTATGTAGAGGCAGTCCGCCTCTACATAAATCTCCGTAGCGCCGGAGCTGCGGAAGCATTTTTAAGTCCGGCGTAAAAAACGCCGGACTTAATAAATGCCCCCCTAAGTGTGTAAGAAATTTGAAAATTTTAATTTTCTGTGCAGAGATTTTATTGTAATCCAATATTTTTCATAATTATATACCTATTACCAGAGAAATTTACCCCAATATTGATTGCCCCGTTTCTGCAGTTTATAGAAATACCACATATGTGGCCCTAATGCGCTATTTGACGCAACCACAAGCCTCAGATTTAAACGGAGAGCCTAGTGAATTTAAAAGCCTCTGTTTTGTTTGGTCATTTCTGACTGTACCACTTCAGGTTGGCAGAGGCTCTGGGGTGCCAAAACATAAAAAACACCCCTAAAGGGACACCATTTAGAAAACTGCACCCCTCAAGGAATGTAACAAGGGGTGCGGTGAGCATCTGGACCCCACAGGTGCTTCACAGATTTTCAGAACAATGTGGTGTAAAAAAGGAAAAATTCTTTTTTTTTATACTAAAATGTTGTTCTAGCCTTCAATTTTTCATTTTTACAAGGGGATAAAAGAAAAATAAAACACCAAACATATAGCGCAGTTTCTCCAGAGTACAGAAATACCCCACATGTGGACATAAAGTGCCAAGCGGGCGCAGGACGAGCCTTCAAAGGGAAGGAGCGCCAATTGGCTTTTGGAAGCTGGATTTCACTGGAATGGATTTCAAGGGCCATGTCGCATTTATAGAGCCCTCGTGCTACCAAGACACTGGAAACCCCCCACAAGTGACCCCATTCTGGAAACTACACCCCTCAATGAATCTAACAAGGGGTGCAGTGAGCATATGGACCCCACTGGTGACGGGCACAAATGTTGAACAATGTGTCGTGAAAGGGAAAATTTTCATTTTTTCACTTTTACGGTACAAATGTGCCTGTCATCAAGGGGTCCATATCCTCATTGCACCCCTTGTTAGATTCCTTAAGGGGTGTAGTTTCCAGAATGGGGTCACTTGTAGGGGGTTTCCAGTGTTTTGGCAGCACGAGGGCTCTGTAAATGCGACATGGCGTTCATCATCCATTCTAGCCAAATCCAACCTCCAAAATCCAAATGGCGCTCCTTCCCTTTGGAGGCTTGCCCTGCGCCCACATGGCGCTTTATGTCCACATGTGGGGTATTTACGGACTCGGGGGAAATTGCTCTACACATTTTGTGTGTTTTTTTCTCTTTTAACCCCTTGTGAAAATGAACAATTTAAGGCTAAACCAACATTATAGTGTAAAAAATATAATATTTAATTTTCACGCCATATTGTTCCACATTTGTGCCCGTCACCAGTGGGGTCCATATGCTCACTACACCCCTTGTTACATTCCCTGAGGGATGTGGTTTCCATAATGGGGTCACTTGTGGGGGGGGGGGGGTTCAACTGTCTTGGCAACACAGAGGCCTTTTAAATGCAACATGGCCCTCGAAATCCATTCCAGCCGAATCCAGCCTCCAATAGCCAAATGGCGCTCCTTCCCTTCGGAGGCTTGCCCTGCACCCACATGGCGCTTTATGTCCACATGTGGGGTATTTCCGTACTCAGGGGAAATTGCTCTACACATTTTGTGTTTTTTTTATTCTTTTAACCCCTTGTGAAAATGAAAAAATCAAGACAAGATCAATGATTTAGTGTAAAAATTTAACATTTTTTTACACTAAATGTTGGTCTAGCCTTGATTTTTTTCCATTTCCACAAGGGGTTAAAAAAGAAAAATGAATGCAAAACGTGTAGGGTCATTTCCTCTGAGTACGAAAATATCCCACATGTGGATATAATGTGCCATATGGGCACAGGGCAAACCACCAAAGGGACAGAGCGCCATTTAGAGGCTGGAATGGAGGATGGAGGCCATGTCGCAATTACAAAGCTCCTGTGCTGCCAGGACAGTAGAAACCCCCCACAAGTGACCCCATTATGGAAACTACACCCCATAAGGAATCCAACAAGGGATGCAGTGAGCATATGGACCCCACTGGTGAAGGGCACATATGTAGAACATGTGCCGTGAAAATAAAAAATACCATTTTTTTTTCATTTTTACAGCACAAATGTGGCTGTCACCAGGGGGCCATATCCCGGCTGCCCCCCTTGTTAGATTCCTTATGGGGTGTAGTTTCCAGAATGGGGTCACTTGTGAGAGGTTTATACTGTCCCGGCAGCACAGAGGCTTTGTAATTGCATCATGGCAAACCTCTAATGGGAATGGCGGCCATACCTATTTAGCTGGGGAAAAGGTCCATCAAATTCAACCTGTGTTGATCCAGAAAAAGGCAAAAAACCCTCGTGAGGCAGACGACAGTAGTAGGACAGGTGTCACACTGGAACATGGTGTCCTTCCTGATCCCCCTGTTACGCTACACTCTGCACTTCTTTTGGGGTCTCCTGTTTTCCAGTGTGCGGGACGTCACCTGGAAAATGTTGCCCTGGTGCAATACGGGGTCCTTCATATCCAGAAACGCTGGGTCCTCTCCATGGCTGCTAAATATTAGGGCTTTATTACTGCTTCTGATATTTTCGGATTGTGCCGCAAGCTACAGTAGCTCGGGCAGCGAGGGACCGGAAGAGGGGGCGCTGGTATAAAAGTTATCCCCGTACAGGTGGTGGTGACCTTTATCCAGCAGTGGGAAGATCAGTTCCGGAACGATCTTCCCACTAACTCGGAGGATGGGGGGGCATCTGGGGGCTGGATATTTGGGTGTCCCTTCCTTCATACACTCCAAGGCTAGGTTCACACTACGTAAGCTTCCGGCCGTAGTGCGCTCCGTGAATATGCGGCCGGAAACTTACGTAGTCAGCATACTTCGTAGTCGCACTTACGTAGTCGCACTTCGTACGAATGTACGCCCGGATCGTATACGGCGCCGTAAGAAATGAACCAGACCATTGTTTCCGTCCAGAAGGCTGTAACTTACGCCCGTAGCATATCGCGCGGATCCGTACAAAGTCGTGATTTCTTCATTTTTCCACTCTTCTATGCCGATCCAAAAGGTTCTGTGGGGTGTCCGGGGCTAGGCGAAGATTTTTAAGTAAAAGACCGCTGTCAGATCGCTTCGTAGGGCGCTCGGGAAGCGTAAGTAGACTACGGGCGTACGTTCACATTGCGTACACATTGCGTACGCATCCGGCCGCACATCGAATATTCGCACGCCCATAGTTTCAGCCGCACATGTACGGCACCGTACGAAATGCGTACGAATTCGTACGTAGTGTGAACATAGCCTAAGGGTACGTGCACACTGCGGAATGGTGAAGGATAACCCTTTGTGCATTCCGCAGCTGCCACCTGCTGGCGGACTGATGCAGGCGCGCGTCTCCCCTCATGTCACACTCCATTCTATGTACGGGCGGATTCCGCCCTCTGTCAAAAGAATGAACGTGTTCATTCTTTGGACGGACGACGGAATCCGCCCGTGCATAGAATGGAGTCTATGACACGGGTGGAGACGCGTGCCCGCATCAGTCCGCCGGCAGGTGCCAGCTGCGGAATGCACAAAGGGTTATCCTTCACCATTTCGCAGTGTGCACGTACCCTTAGGCTATGTTCACACTGAGGTACTCTTACAGAGTTTGTAGAATTTCACGCCATACCGTGATCTCTTATTGGGACGGTACTAGCGGAAAAGACGTGTCTGGGGGGCAGCGTGCGCTACGCTACCCCCAGACACGTCACTGGATGATGAGGATGAATGGAGGAAAGAAGGATCCCCCCCCATTCATCCTCACTGGCTGTTTCTGTGTCGGAGGCAATAATAACGTATGCGTCCGACGCCAAAAACACCCTGGGGGCCATCTTTATACGGGGACTAGTATATGGGGTATGTAAATGTGTAGTGGTGTAGTGTAAGGGTATAAACACACACACCGTATAAGCAGCGTATTTACTGCTGCAATATGCAGCAAATACGCAACAAATACGCAACAAATACGCAACAAATACGCAGCAGATTAGATCTAAATAACTGAACACAGCATCAAATCTGCACCATCAAATCTGCTGCAGATCTGCTGTGTATCTGCTGCGTATCTGCTGCGTATACGGTGTGTGTGTTTGTACCCTTAAACTTTATTTCGTGTAGTTTGGTGTAATGTAGTGTTTTTACGTTTTTTTTTTCAGTAAGAAAAAAATATACCTACGCCAAGAAAGAAGCTGCTGATAAATGCCGCACTTATGTGCGCTACTTAGCAGACAGTGGCGATAGGATATAGGGGGGAAAAATTCCCCTATGCCAAAAAGGAGGAGTTGCTGATCAGCGGCTCACTTACGTGCGATGCTGATCTGCTCTCAGCAGCGTTAGGGCGCATAAAAAGGAAAAAAAAAACCAAAGCAACTGATAAGTGAATGTAATTCACTGATCAGCCGCTAGGGGGCAGTAGAGCGACGCTGTCGAAGACTTCCGAAGCCTGAAGAGCCGAACGTTTTCGAAGATTTCCGAAGTTAGACGACGCTGGACCCGACCAAACCCGGAAGCAACGCGAAGAAACGAGGACGCGCGGATCGCCGATCGCCGCTCCGGACGCCCAGATCAGGTTAGCATAGTGCACCTACACTAAACACACCTGTTCTGCACCCCTTAGCTACCTAGCTGAGGGGTGCAGAACCCGGGGACACTGTTTTTTAACAGTTTGATCGCTGTGATGGGCTGGCCGGTACTGGCCGGCCTATCACGGCGATTGTGGGGGTGGCACCGGCGCCATCTTTTTCCCGGACACTTATGGCAATTGGTGCTGTCTCGGACAGCACCAATCGCCATTGCTTTCCGGGTCACTGGGTTACCGATGACCCGGAAAGCTGCATTTAGCTGCTATATGCTGATCTGTATTGATCAGCATATAGCAGCGACCGTTGGCACGGGGGGGGGGGGTTAATCACCCCCCGTGTGGACAAGCAGGGATGGCCTGCTCGGGCGTAAATGTACGTCCATTTGCGTTAAAGCCCACCCTGCGGGGGCGTACATTTACGCCCGATGTCGTTAAGGGGTTAAGAGACAATACAGTAAAGCTGTTATATTTTTCCATCTCTGGGATTCAGTCATCCTTTCCTCCGCACCAGCACCTTTACACACCAGCCACACAACTTGGGTTATTTTTCCCCTTTCTGTGGGTGGCGGTGCTGATAGTTCGGGTGGGTTAATTGCCACTCAGGACTACCATGACAAGAGCCCAAGGGATCCATCACAGTCCAGCAGGTCACCGACCATTTCTGGGGAATACAGTCAGCCACTATACAAAGCAGATACCAACACCTGTGTGCTAGACTAGCACTGGTGTCCCGACAGTAACATTTCTGACTGTGCTGTATTATACCACTGATAAGATTCATCTACCAGTAGCATCTATCTCACTTCCGTAGACCAACACATACATATCCAATGTAATGGGGCAGTATGGCTTGATCAATTCATACACAAAATTCTGATGTGTTTTTTATTTAGCCTAGGGGCACTAGTATCAGCCATAGGTGTGAGGTGCAGCACTCTGTTTCTTCCCTGAACCGCATATCCAATGTAATGAAGATGCTGGAGCACTGACGCAATGGAAGACCCTCCTCTTGGTATCATTGCTGATACAGTGCTATCAATCACGCCCACAGGGGCATGATTAGACCGCTGGCACACCCAGTGACACAAACAACGCCCGGATAACTAGTTTTCCCGCATTCACATACAGTGCAGAAATTTTAAACAGTAAGTTTGCTGATGTCACCAAGATGGTGGTGTCCAATGGAACAGCAGTGGGACACAGGATTAAGTAAAGAACTAGATACAGACCACAAAGGCAGTCTGTATCTTTATAAATAGACTTCGGGATAGGCACACTAAGTCCGGGCACACTAGATTACAGATACTGATTGTCCAGGACATTGCCGCAAACCCACACCCACTGGGACCCCCTCGCCCCGCTGCTGTCCTCTCTCCGTGACTTCTGCGGACACCGTTTCTTTGATACATTAGTAATTCGATCAGGAAACAACAGTTTGTTAATGGTTTAGAGGTGCAAAGAAAATTAGATGTAAAAATGAGTAAATAAAATAGAAGGGACGATGCAACAGATGCTAAATTAGAAATGTACTTCAGGTGTCCCCCCACAGGTGTTACTAGTCTGAACACACCTCACAAAAGCCTATAACTCATGTTTAAGTGGTAATGAAGTCATGTATAAGTTTTGACACTAGATGTCACTATTATGTATATCTATGTCTGTACATTGCCCGGCTGTAGTGAATCAAGGGTTTTGTTCAATATCTGCACCACCAATGAGAACTGTTCTTTCCTTTTGCCTATTTCTATCCTTCTTTCTCTTTGCACTCTCTTCTCAACCACTCACAAGAGCTGTTGCACGCCCTGTGGGGGGTTGTCACATGGGGAAAGGAAGTGTAGTCACACACTTAGTGAGTCTTAGCCAAGTTTCTGTAGAAAGAGGACACAAGACAAGATGGTTCCTGCTGGAGCCCAGCTGGGCTTTGGCTCTGCCAGGCACTCCACTTAGTCCTTCCAGAGTAGTTTAGTCTGTAGTGTGGTAGTGGACAGATGCTCATAGGAGACTTTCTTCATTAAAGCAACACTTCTACCTCTAATGCAGTACTAAACAACTAAGAGAGAGAACAAGTCAGAGATCACCCCAATCCACACCATGAACATCTCTAAAAGTGCAGGACGGTATTCTATAGCAGAGGAACTGATCCGGATAGAGCAAAGTTGCTACAAGCCTACATACTCTATCTCGCGATGCAGGTGACACCAGGTCACCCTTGGATACTTTGCTCAACTCAGGTAACTAGGACTGGAGTTTGTGTTACCCTAGTAGGACAGGTCACCCGACATTTTAGGGCAACAGGTGGTTATAGCTACAAAAGGTCAAAACACGGGCTCAAGTATTCTTCACAAGTATTCTACTTCCGTCAGAGCACGGTCCTACATTGGGTTGGGACTCCCAAGACAGACTCCTATCCACTACTCTGGACTTTCACAACCTACTCTTCTCCACTGCCCTCAGCTCACTCTATTATTCTAAGCACGCAACCAAGTCAGCACTGCTACTCTACGTTCACTATTTCTTCAGTTCTTGGTGCAGAATTAGTCCAGTCAAGTCCAAAGTACTGTATCCTTGTATGCCAAAGTACTCGTCAGTAAAGGAAAAGGTTATTTATTCTAGGGACTCCGTGATTCTTGCAATAGCACCTACACAGCAGCTACACCGTCCTTGGGTCATGTCCCCTTTCTGTGGGTGGCAGTACCGACAGTCCGAGTGGGTCCTAACTCCACTCCGGACCACCATGATAAGCGCCCAAGGGACCCATCACAACCCGGCAGCTCACTGACCATTGCGGAAAGGGTATAGCCAGCCTCAAAAACCAAAATCAGGTGTGCCTCTATACCTGTGTGGTGATTCAGCACTGGCGTCACAACAACCTACCACCTGGCTGAGCTATATTCCGCCGACCAACAACCACAGTAGTGGCATCACACATCACCATCTAGTAAGTGACCGGTCGAGCACACACACCACAAACTGACCATATAATTCAATGGATTATTACAGTACATGCTTTTAAATGGCTTATAGTAAAATACAGTTTACCCAGTATACTGTTGACAATATTCTAGAGGTTCTATCAAATCACAGTTTACAATATTGTTACATGATTGGTAGAATAATAATCAATCTTACCAGGGTTCTCCATGTATACAGCAGGGGTGAGTGATTCATACAGCACTATACAATGGCGTGAGGACTTCAGTATATGATACTTATCAGGTCTTTGCACAGGATGCTCGCCTTCCCTGTGTTTGGTTTAAACCAAAGAACATACATTTATCACACACCTCTGTAAAACGACAGTGGTCAGTGCAGACGTACAGAGCAGGCAGCACATTGAAGGCTTCCTGACCACAAGTTGTTTCCACTTGTAAAAGGGTACTTTGCAGAAAAAAAAAATTCTTTTAAAATTAACTGGTGCCACAAAGTTATTCTAATTTGTAATAAAAAAAAAAAAAAAACAACAATAAAAAAGAACTCTAGTATTCCAGTACTTATCAGCAGCTGTATGTCCTGCAGGAAGAGATGTGTTCTTTCCAGTCTGACAAATCGTTCTCTGCTGCCACCTCTGTCCATGTCATGAACTGTCCAGAGCAGTAGCAAATCCCCATAGAAAACCTCTCCTGCTCTGGACAGTTCCTGACATGGACAGAGGTGGCAGCAGAGAGCACTATGCCAGATTGGAAATTAATGGTATATTGTGATGAATGGTGTATTCATATACTGTATATTAATATAGTTAAATTACAACATTTTGCTAAATAAAAAAAATAAAATAACTCAGGAACTGTCCAGATCAGTAGCAACACACCATAAAAACCCTCTCCTGCTCTGGATTTGTCTGCAGTAATCAGATGTATTTGTGGACATTTACATTTTACCTACACTTTTCTTTTTTAGAATATTTTTCACTATTTAAAGTGCAGTAATGTGCTGCTCACAACAAGCATGTGGGGGACAGAGGACACTTAGAGATTCCTATATGGTAAGACCTATTTAAAAATATACAATACAAAGGTTCAGTTTATGCAATGATACTTACTGTATGTGTGTGTGTGCACTTGTTAAGATTTTACAAGATTTTTTAACCTCTTAAGGATGCATGATGTACCCGTACGTCATGTGCCCGTAAGAGGTGTTCAGAGCGAGGCCACGCGGCGACCCCGCTCTGAGCCGCCGCGGTTTCCGGGTGCTGCTTGTAGCCCGGGACCGCGGCTATTAGCGGCACGGTTCGATCGCCGTGCCCGCTTATACAGTAATCAGATGCAGCTGTCAAACATGACAGCTGCATCCGATTACCGGATGCAGCACTTCCCTGGTGTCTAGTGACGAAGATCGCTCCTCTGGGACGTTGTCCCAGAATAGCGATCTCCGTTACTGCTGCCGGCCGGGGACTGCTCCAAGATGGTGCCGTCCCCGGCTCGGCACCAGTTTGTTTTCGGCTGCAGCAGCCGAAAGCAAATGAGTGCCGATCTCATTGATCTTTGCTGTATAACTATCTCAGTGAGAGATCAAAGTGTATGTCCCCCAGGGGGGCTTCTAGTATATGTGTAAAAAAAAAAAGTATTGTTATTAGTAAAAAGCCCCCTCCCCTAATAAAAGTATGAATCACCCCCCTTTCCCCAGGTTTTAAATAAAAGTAAATAAATAAGCATGTTTGCTATCGCCGCGTGCATAATCGCCCGAACTATTAATTAATCACATTACTGATCTCATACGGTAAACGGCGTAAGTGCAAAAAAATCCCAAAGTGCAAAATTGCGCATTTTTGGTTGCATCAAATCCAGAAAAATGTAATAAAAAAAGCGATCAAAAAGTCCTATATGCGCAATCAAGGTACCGATAGAAAGAACACATCATGGCGCAAAGAATGACACCTCAAACAGCCCCATAGACCAAAGGATAAAAGCGCTATAAGCCTGGGAATGGAGCGATTTTAAGGAACGTATATTTGTTAACAATGGTTTGAATTTTTTACAGGCCATCAGATACAATATAAGTCATAGATGTTATATATCGTTTTAATCGTAATGACTTGAGGAACATGCATAACAAGTCAGTTTTACCCCAGGGCGAATGGCGTAAAAAAAATTCCGCCTGTAATTGCAAAGTACAATTAGTGACGCAAAAAATAAGGGCTCATGTGGGTTTCTAGGTGGAAAAATGCAAGTGCTATGGCCTTTTAAACACAAGGAGGAAAAACCGAAAACGGAAAAACGAAAATTTGCCCGTCCTTAAAGGGTTAATGTAGTGTCCCACTATGTGTTTTTCTTTTCTTCTTACACGTTGGTAAAATTGTCTCATTCTAGTGTCACAGGTTAGGACAAAGGGCCGCTGTTTCTTACTCCAACCACTAGATGTCACACTTTCACAGCACAGCTGCAGATAACATTAGGTCTAGTTACACACTTTCCCTTATAGTGACTACTTCCCTTTAGCTATGAAGCAGTTAGTGCCTGGCTAGAGTATATAGTTGTTCCTGCATCAAGCTACCCAACCTTCATGGGTTGCTAGACCAGACTCCTAGAGAAATTGGAGACAAGGGAATCTTCACCCTTGCCTACGCCATGGACTTACTTGCTAAAACAGGACATTCGTCCACCTTAGAGAAAGGGACAGATAACTCAAGACTGGACCTGCAGTAGAGCACAGTGCCAGCAATCCGCTGTCTACTCACAAGACGCTCAGCTTTGTAGGAAGGACCCTACACACCAGCTCCACCCAGAGCAGAGACCTGGGACTCGTACTACCCCAGAGGACGGGTTACCCAACACTGTGGGGCAGAAAGCGGTTAGGTGAGATAACTGAGACTCATCCACACATGAGTATGAGTATCTTCAAACACTACACTACATCCCGGGAGAGTACATAGTACATTAGGCAAGGGGCCCTCCTATCCTGTCCCTGACACTCACTTCTGTTTTTCTATTATCAACTCGCCTGTTTTGCCTGTTGGATTGCTATTGCTGACTATTTTTTCACTAAGTACTTGAGCACTGTTTGTAACTGTTTTGCACTAAAATCTATTTGATAAGTAAAGTTTGGATGTTGCTTAAAGTAGGACGCTGTCATATTTGTTGCCACACTTGCACCTACACCTCGCACAGGTTGCTATGTGTCCGGGGGTGGGTGTTACCACTCTTGGCCTCCGTGATAAGTAGCCACCAAAACCCACCAGCAGGTTCAACATCTGTTCCAGCAACCCGGGCCACGGCATTAATAAATTTAAGAAATAACTTAAAATCAAGATGACGTACTTGTAAATTACAATGTAAGATTGCAATAAGTGGCAAAAAAAAATAAAAAAATTAGATGAACAAATTTACCAATGAAGGAAGAAATACATGGCAACATCCAATAATAGTTGAAACCAACTGTGTTAATGTTTGATTTCAACTATCCACATAATATTGGTGCAAATTGTGGAAATTGTGGACCCCTTTAATGTTACACTCCCAGACTCATAAGTCTTTACGTGGCCAAGGCTGAGCCAGGGCCTGATTCTTCCCCTACTGGGCTCAAAAACAAAAAGGACATCCAGGAGAGGGTATTGAAAGAATAAATGAATGGCCTTGATAAGTGTGATGGCAATCTCCAATGGGAGATGCTTGAAAGCTGGAGAGATGCTGGCAATCACCATTGTTTAATGAATAGTGGACACACAAAACTGACAGGTCAGTTTTATCTGTGGCCACAAGGAAACTGGCCGGAGTCTATACAGAGTGTATATACTCCGGCCGGGATACCATAACAATCAATGTAATCGGCAATTTCTTTATATAACGGCTGTGGTTGCAAAACTGCAACTATGGCCATTGTTTCATGAAATTATATGTTGAGTGAACATAGCCTCACTGTATAAGAGTAAAGTTGCCTAACTGGTGTACATTGTGCCAAATATATTGGATCTTGGTAAATATTTATGTTTAACAAGTTTATTTTGTGCCCTCTGCAGATGATGTGACAAGGAGGTGTGGCTTACCTTGAGAGCTCTTTGCCCTAACGGGGAGGGGTGTGGCCTAAACATGACATGCTTTTAGTTGTTGATTTTTAAGCCAACCTTAAGATGGATAATATATATATATATATATATATATATATATATATATATATATATATATACACACACACATACACAGTGGTGCCTTGGCTTAGGAGCATAATCCGTTCTGGGGTCGTGCTTGTAATCCAAATCACTCTTAAACCAAAGCAAATTTTCCCATAAGAAATCATAGAAATGCAGACAATTGGTTCCACCCCCCCAAAATAATGATTTATTATCTTGAATAACAAGTAAAACAGATAAAACAAACGTTCAGTCCAGGAAGAGAGGGGTTACAGCTATGCAGAGATTACCCCCACAGTCCTGTCCCCGAGGAAGCGTGCAACAGCGAAACATACGTAGGAACGGCTTGTGTGGTGTCGGACAACATGGGTAGGTGCAATAAGCTCTAAATGTTATAATGGCCATTCTGGCTTTGGTTGCCTATATGTTGAATGAAACTGAGGCAGTACTAGGGCAATACATGATTTTGTGCACCTTATAGATATATTCCCATATTGAAAAATTGCTGTGGGTAAAATACCTCATTGCTGACACCTGTCTTATATGTGTTTTTATTGTGGTCATACTTTTTAACTTCATTTTATACTGGAAAAGTTGTTTATGTATTGGTACCTATCATATATAATAAAAATTCTTTGTATTTTTATGAACTAAGCCCATTGTCTTTTTCTATTGTATACAATTTTATTTCTGGGTAGTTTCTAATTGATAGAGTGATATCTAGTGGTGTAGGCTGGTACTGCAACCCTTATTTTAAGATCATTTCTCACATCTATCACAAACCAGTGTGTGTAACTGTTCCCATTTTGGCTTACTATTAGTGATGAGCGAATACTGTTCGATCGAATGAATAGTGAGATATTCGAATATTCGATATTCGTACGAATATCCCGCGAATATTCGATAAGCGTTCAAATCCCCCAGCTTCCGGTTTCACCCTCCAAATGGTCAAATAGATGTTTTTAACTAATCGAATACTTGTTCCCATAGACTTTAATGGGATCAAATATTCGATCGAATATTCGAATATTCGCGGGATATTCGTACGAATATCGAATATTCGAATATCTCACTATTCGCTCATCACTACTTACTATTTGAATTCCAAATTCACTTATCTGTATGTTTTGGAGTGTGGGATAAAACCAAAGTACATGGATGAAACCAATGTAGACGTGGGGAGAACATACCTAAAACAACAACAAAGCCTGAGACAGATGAAATATTTATGTACATCCAGGTGTCATAAAATATAATATTAAGCATACACACCAAACACAGTCTGTATACAGAAAGTAACACCTAAAGGGAGATAAAGATCCATCCCTGCCTTATAAACCAGAAATACGCATATATACAATACAATGCATTACAAAGCCTCTTTCCCCATGTAGAATAGAAAATACATAAATATGACTGGTGAGGGCATCCACACCTCTGAACACAATAAAGATGTTACCAAAACCAATAAATCAATGATGAAACATATATATAAACAAACATACAAATAAATAATGACGTACCAGAGTGCAATAATAGTAGTCTGATCACTGTACATGGATGACATGGTAGAGAAAGTATAGTCGCAGCACACAGAACAAAAATACATATAGGAGAAGGAAGAGCAGTCCTGGCACAACCCTTTCCCACGCGTTCCATCAGTCCAAAACTGACTTCATCAGGGGATTCTCCGTATTTTGTTAGGAAGAACATACAGACTTCCTGCTTACAACACTGAAGAGGTTGTGTCATCAAGAAAACTCCAGGTGGTGTAAATTGATGAATTATGTGAAATTAAACATAATAAAAATATCCAGGGGGTTGAGATAATATGACAGTCACATCTTCAATGAGTTCAATGAATATCGGATGTGGTGTTTCTCTTCCTGTTACATATCCATTTAGATGCGATGGTTCCTTCTGTACTTCTTACACTTTTATGAATCAGGCAAACATGGTCGACGTCTTCATCATTCGCTCTTCTAATTGTGAATCTGTACAAGAAATCATTTTGTGTAGTTAAGCAGCACATCAGCTTTTATTATATTTTACCCAGATGTACACTACTTGGCGATGCTATACACCGCCGCTCACTGTGTTACTATTTCACTGTTAAAGCGGTACTATAACATTTATGGGCAAATACATTTTCTATCTGCATTCTGTATTACTTGATCCATGATTTCTCCCACTTCTATTTAAAACCTGTGCTATCAAGTGATGTATTTGTTTGATCCAGGCAGTTTTTATGTTGTGGAAGCATTTAAAGGGGTTGTCCAGATTTATAAAAACATGGCTGATTGGCTGATTTCCTCCATTCTTGTCCTCAGTTTGGGTGTGGGGTTTTAGCATCTTAGTTCCATTGAAGTGAATGAAGCTGAATTGTAATACCACACAAAGCCTGAAGACAGGGGTGGGGCTGTTTTTAGGAAAAAGTAGCTGTGTTTCATCTAATCCCAGAAAACATCTTTAAGATTTTTATTAAGCAAGCAAATTGGCTAGTCATGAACTGATTTAAAGGGGTATTGCGGGAAAAATTCCGCATTATAGGGGAAAAGTAGGAGGTTGCGGGGATCTGACGTCTAAACGCCGTGATCTCCGTATCGGGCCCTGCAGGCTCTGTTATGAATAGACCCCCTGGGCTGTATTAATTTCTATGCAGTGACGGAAAGACCAGAGTACGCCGGAAGAGCAATGTACTCAGCTCTTTCCATTGCTTCATAGTAATGAATAAATCCGCGGTCACGTGCCGACCCGGGGTTCTATTCATAACAGAGCTGGCAGGGCCTGGTATGGAGATCGCCAGGGGGTTTAGGGGTCGGACCCTCCGCGACCTCCTTTTTTTCACCTTTCCTGTAGATAGGGAAAAGTAATTTTTTCCCAGAATACCCCTTTAACTCCAAACTACCTATAAAATTTGGGTAATTGAAATCTTATTTTTTTGGGGGGGACAGGAAAAGAGATTCCTGTCAAAGGCAAGAAAACTTGCATTGAGCAGCAAGGCTTAAACCATATGCCTGCTAGTTAAAATTCACTGGGCTGGGCATGCAAAACCATTTTCATCTCCATAGTTCTCTCTCTAGTCCTCTCCATCAGGAAAATTAAGCCATTTTGTTAATATCCATTCAAGGCTCGAATGCCTAGGTGGTGTTTTCCAGCATGGCAAGAACCCAGGTAAGTCCAACCTTCTTTATTCTCAACCCACAACTTTATTATATCTATAGTCCTCATTTCGATGACAGATACTAGATAAAGAGAGCATGGGCTGGACTTACCTGGGCTCTTGCTATGTTGGGGAACACCTCCTGGGCACTTGAGACTAATTTGCATATTAACAAAATGGTTTATATTTCACTCATGGAGAGGACGATTGAAACAAAAATGGTATACCAAAAACCAGTGTACAGCGCTTGGCTCTCTTCTGCTGCTTGGTAGGATAGGATAGGATACCCCTTTAGTGGGTCAGAGTTTAATCCACCAGACTTAAAGTGTTACTGTTATTTATAATTATGATTCCTGAGACCTACAAACCTGCAATCCTAAGCTATAGCCAGGGGGAGTGCCCGTCAGTGTGCTCCATTCCCCAGACAGCCAAAGATTTGATCGTAGAAAGAGTCCATTATATTGACAAAGCGCAGTAGGAGTAAAGAGGTGTTACACCTTGCCGCACCTTAAAGAGCTCAGGAAAGACTCTCTGACTCTTTTGTACTAAAGAATTAAAGCATTTTTCCACATTCTGGAAGCACAGACAGATATATGGAAGGTACCATCTGTCTCCTTGTGCTAACAGCATCTAACAGTGTCAGCATTTTGGAACATGAATTACAAATAACAGATTCCCTTTAAGGCCACCCCCATAGAAGATGAGTTTGTTGTACAATATTGGGGGGTTGTGTCAAAGAGGTTCCCCTGTGAATTTGAATTATATCCAATGAAGTGACTTACAGGCTTTCATCATACAACGTTCCATTAGTCCACGTCCAGGCCTTGTTATCCTCTGTTCGTCTAAGACCGACCCAGTGTCTTCCTAAACCCATATATCGTAGCAAGAAATCCTGCCAATGATAATGAATCTCAGTTATTATTAGAGATGAGCGCAACGCAATTATTCTTGAGTTCCTCCGAACCCGGAAGTCTCTGCATTTGATTACTGGTGGCTGAAGAAGTTGGATGCAGCCCTAGGGAGTCCAGGAAAACATGTATACAACCATAGGCCATAGGCAATAGACGGTATCTATGCTTTCCAGAACTCAATAAGGCTGCATCCAACTTCCTCCGGGTTCGGAGGAACTTAAGCATACTCAAATGGTGCTCATCTCTGGTTATATATAATTCTGCATGGACAGAGAGTAGGTATAAAATCTAGATATATCATACGTGAGTTACTCACTAGCTCCTCCTTGTTATCTATCAGCGCCAGTGATGCATCATGGGACCTACAGAACTTCTCGCTGTCCCTCCATGTTTTCTCTATTGTAGAAAAGTAATAACACTTTCCCTGATACCAGATCCAGTCACCATCACAAGGAGCAGATCTCTGGTTCTTGTCTTTAACCACATCATCTGTGGATACAAATAAATATTAGAGCTTGATTTGGTAAATCAGGGGTAGGGACCCTTAGAGAGGTGGAGAGCTACTGTCGTGAATTCGAAGGACTGTAATATCTAATTGGTTGTGACAGGACCATAGGGGGAATGGTGTATAAGTTGTCAGGGGTGTTGCTAGGACATTTGCTGTCCTATATATCCAGTACTATACTACAAATAATATGGACACCCAATAGGTGGTGTACTTTTTTTTGTCAAACCAAACTCTAACCATGCCAATTTCCCACTAATTCCAAGAATTCCCAGTAGAGCATCAATGGCCTCTAAGTCTCCATCACATGTCATTATGGCACTCTCCTCAAGGAGAATTATCATCACTTTGTGCCATGACAATAGGCCTCTCAATAGACAACCAGCACCTGGCTCTGTATTCATGAGGGCAATAATAAATATTACTATCAGTATGGTACCATGACAATAGGCCTCTCACTAGCCAGCCAGCACCCGACTCTGTACTGAAACAGATGCCGACAGATGGGTGATCTCTTTGGATGGAGACACCATTGGCTTGGCATACACCCCAATCATGTTTTAAACTCCCAGTTGGAGGGAGACATTGACATTAAGGGGAAGACACCTTGAAAAGGTGGAGTGAGAGTTGCTTTGCATAGCCTTTCTTTCCCATAGTTCCCAACCAAGCACACCCAATCATGCCCACAATGACTCTACAAATTGGGCAAAGAGTGAAGCACCTCCACATGTCAAAGGAAATTGGGGCTGGGGAATATATATGTAAGGGAGGCAAAGGCTAGGTTTTACATCTATGCTTCATCTGCTGCATTACCGTAGTAAGCTTTTGGGTGGCATAGGTGATCAGGAAGGGTCTAGATATGACAGAGGTCATAGCAGCTCCTAAAAAGGTTGTAAGCCCTGTAGGACCATTTTAGGTGCATATGACTTCTATACGGGATAATATTGTCATGGTCTTTTCAGTGGCCGATCATATGGACTTCGTAGCTCACCCCAGGTACAGAAGTCATGTCATTGTCAGCCAACCCATACAGATAGTTACCAAGACATTTCAGCCACCATCATGTCAACCTTTAGCGCCATCACGTCACCTCCATGCAGCACATCAGCCACTACAGTGAAGCCTTTCACTCACCAGAGACTCTCCCAGTACTGATTCACCAGAGCTTGGGTAGCTTGCAGGAGCTGGTGGCTTACAGCAAACCCAATGCAGTCGGTCAACAGAGGTAGAAGGAGAATCCAACTCTCTCTTGCTGATTGACAGTGCGAGTGATGCGGTCAGGACACTGTGTGCATCGGCCCAGCCATGCAACCTCCTGATGGACACCAGTGTCAGGACCTTCTCTCTTCTATACCCAGCATGGGTTAAGAAGAAGACAGTGATCTGAACAGGAGGCTCTTTTGCACCTTCAGCGTTGCGCGTTAGCATTGCCATATCTTCAGTTTTGTCAAACTTGAAAGAAGTAATGGGTAGATATTGACAGTTTTCACTGTGACAGTCTCATAGGTAGAAATAGGGTATATCAACCCTCATAATCGTCTCTTTATTTATTCTTCATCATTCATCATTTGATGGTCATTGCTTTCGACAGATGCTATGTCACGCTTCACCTCTGACGCAACCTTGTGGCAATGGCTCCCCCAGTGATTGCAGCGGGTACTTCACATTCACAACAGCTACTGAGAGGGGCATCTGCTTCAGTAAAAGGGGTTCTCCAAAGACCATCTCTTTACTATAATGCTCCTTTACCCTTATATATCTGATGCTTAGCTATCCTATATAACTATTCTCTGTTTTCACTGTTAATTTCCCTGACTAATGGCTGCAGCTAGAAGAGCAGAAAGTGAAGGGGATGGGACAAGAGAAGTAGATGGAGAAGCCAACTCTTCGTTGTTGAGGATTTGGATAAAGTTGAAAGAACTTAGATCTACTGGGACATGTAAGCCATAGACGTGTAGAATATACTTGACATATTGCTTATCTATGGGAAATATAGTTAGAAACACACAAAACGGTGTCAGTATGGAATAAAAAGACATGAAATATACACATTGAAGAATTTGTACATAACCCCTTTGGTTGCAGTTGGAAGGAGCTGAATTTTATCAAATGAAAATGAAATTGATAAGACAATAAGACATTCATTATAAAGAATATAAGATAATACAATACAGTATGTACATAATGGTAAGGATAGATAAGGCCTTCCTATCTCTATCTATGGTGTATCTAAAGAGAGTAGAACCTTTGAGGACAGGTGACAGGTGACAAAATAAAGTTAAAAAAAAAAAAATGCTGAAACCCTGTGATCTAATTTGTATTACTTCAGATTTATTGTGTTGTTTCCCTTATTTTCTCCAATTTAGGGTCCATTTACACAGAAAGATGATCTGCCAAAGATTTGAAGCCAAAGCCAGGAATGGATTTGAAAAGAGGAGAAATCTCAGGCTTTCCTGTATGACCTGACCTCTGTTTATAGTCTGTTTCTGGCTTTGTCTTCAAATCATTGGAAGATAATCTGTCAGATAATCTTTCTGTGTAAATGAACCCTAATGCTACGTTTACACGGAACGATTATCGGAGAGGTGGCGGGGGGGGGTGGCGATCGGAGCGGCGGCGGGGGGGTGTCGATCAGATCGGTGGCGGCCGGGGGGTGGCGATCGGAGCGGCGGCGGCCGGGGGGTGGCGATCGGAGCGGCGGCGGCAGGGGTGGTGATCGGGGCGGCGGGGGTGGCGATCAGAGCGGCGGCGGGGGCGGCGCAGGGGGCTGCGGTTGACCATGGGACCGGGCTGCGGATGAGCGGAGGGCCAGGCTGCGAGCGGGGGGCAGGCTGCGGGCGGGCCAGGCTGCAGGCGCAAAAGATTTTTTTGTACGATATATCGTACCGTCTAAACGCTGATCGTTATAAAAAAAAAACGTTGCTGCGAAATTGTTAATCGTACGATCGGGCCAATAATCGCTTCGTGTAAACTTAGCATTAGGGTGCGTTTACACAGAAAGATTTATTTGACAGATTTTGGAAGCCAAAGCCAGGAATGAATTTGAAAAGAGGATGGATCTCAGTCATTCCTTTATGACCTGATCCCTGTTTATAGTCTGTTCCTGGTTTTGGCTTCAAAGCTCTCTCATATAAATCTGTGTAAACGCACCATAGGAGTCTAATATTCATTCTCTATGGACCTGTGCCCCAGCAGTTAACCTGTACACTCCTTTAGTAGATCTATGTCTTTCAGCCAATCACCTAAGCTAGTTAATAGTACTCTCAAACATACACTTATTATATCCTTAAAGCAGTATGATGGTATAAGAAAATTATATTCACCCCAATATAAAAGTTACTAATATAGTGCTATATCACTAATAGTACTGGCTGCAGCTTACTTTACCACTGACAGGAGGTTGAAAATAGAAAAACTACGTGTGTGTGTGTTGTCTCCAGCTCCCTGGAATCATCCTCTGATGAGATCAGGCCTGGATCTGGCCTCAGGGCTGGATCAGGACTCTCTGTGCAGGTAGCCCCCCCGAGTAGGCAGCATCCCCGTGTGGCTACACCCCCCTGTAAGTAGTCTCCCTGGTACGTAGGCACCCCCTTGTAAGTAGTATTTCTCCGTGTAGGCATGCCCATGTAGGTACTCCCCCTGGTAGTTAACTCGCCCAGTAGGCATCTCCCTCTAAGTAATCCTATATAGTTAGCACCCCCCTGTAAATATTTCCCCTTTGTAGTTAGCCTCCCCACAGGTATACAGTATCCCCCATGTACAGGGGCGTAGCTAGGGGTTCAGCCTAGGGGGGGCGAGTGAGCCTCAGTGGGCCCCCAACCAATTACAGTATGTTACCCATAAGGAACCTCAGCAGATGACAATGCTTTCCGAATAATATAGGGTATTTTCTACAACATTATTCATAGTGAACAGAGACTGAGAACAGTGGAAAAGACTTTCTACATCTCACATATGTAACCATGTAAAAAATAAAGGGGTTATCCAGCATTGCTAAAACATAGATGCTTTTTTTTCCAGAAACAGCGCCACTCTCCTCCAAAGCTTGGATGTGGTAGTGCAGCTCAGTTCCACTAAAAGAGATTACAACAAGTTGTAATACCACAAACAACATAGAGGAAGCTGTGGTGCTGTTTCTGTTTTCTATCTAGCCATCCATCCATTCTTCCATCTCTTTATCTCATATCTATCTGTCTAATATCTATTGGGCAGCATGAGGACTACACCATAGCTGATGGTCAATGACCAAATTAGCAACATCCGCAGGGTATACCCGCAGTATTAATAGAGTAAATGTATAGTACAAATGCTGGGTAATAATAAATAGTCCCATGCAGTTCAAGGCAACTATTTTAAATAACCTGTATACAAAAAAGCCAGACTGCAACATAACTAAAAGGAATAATTACTATAAATCCATAGAAACAATACATGAAAAATGTAGGAGAAATCAGCCCTGATAATCCTGGTGTACAGGGTATATGAGAGCAGCCAATTTTATGCCTCCATGTAGTATTTAGACCCAATTTTAGCCCTCATATAGTTTGCAGGGTCCCTCTATGCTCTCAAATTGTAAAAAGCCCACCATCTATACCCTAACATTGTAGATTATCCCCCCTTGTTCATCCATATAAAAGATAGACCCTCCCTGTGCTTCCCCATATAGTATTGA
The DNA here is from genome assembly GCA_027789725.1 of Dendropsophus ebraccatus. Taxonomy (NCBI): domain Eukaryota; kingdom Metazoa; phylum Chordata; class Amphibia; order Anura; family Hylidae; genus Dendropsophus; species Dendropsophus ebraccatus. Next base: position 77,978,090 of record JAQFWZ010000009.1, on the reverse strand, counting down.
GGTTCCTCTGTAGTTAGGCCTTCTGTGCCCCAATATAGTTATTATTTTCCTGTTTCCATGTAGTACTAGTTGGGGCCCTCTGTGTCCTCATATAGAAGTTAGCTACCCCTTTGCGCATCTATCTAGTATTTAGACCTCCATGTAGTATCCTCCATGTAGGCATCCCCTCCAGCACTATCTCATCTAGGTAATCCCCCTGGTATGTATTCCCCATGTGGCCACCCCCTTTCCCAGCAGTAATCTACCTGGTAATGCTCCTGGTGGTTAGACGCCCCCACCACCACGACTGTGAGTAGACTGTACTGTACCTCCAAATTAGGTATCTCCTTTTAAGTTAGCCAGGACATCCCATACCCCAACCCCCATATATGAAATCCTTCCTAGGAGTTAGCCCCACCCACCCACATAGGTCTCCTCCTCTATAACTAAGGGGAAAAAAGCCATACTTACCTGCTGTGCGGTTGCAGTACTGTAGTCTTCTGATGTCAACTCTCTCCCTGCTCTGTGAGCACACAAGTGACATCCCACAGCTGTAAGGGAGGGAACGGCCTCTTGTGGCCACAACAGTGATTGGCAGGGTGGAGAGCCAATGCTCTCCTCTCCTTGTCAATCACCCTGCTGTATTCAACTGTATCTTCTCCTCGCATACAAGCGCATACAGCTAAATAGTCAGACAAAAGATTCGGTAGCCGTGTGGGCCTCCCTGGAGCACTAAATGATGGCCAGGGGCCACCTACAGCCAATAAACATTTGTTAAGTCTGTCTGCAAAAGCAATAGCTTTTGCGGTCAGCATTAACTGGCGAAATCTTCAGTGGGCCCCCTGCCTGTGTGGGCCCGGGAGCATCCGCCCCCTCTGCCCCCACCAAATTACGCTACTGCCCATGTAGTAAGCTATCTCCCAGTTAGCCAACCAGGCAACTCCTATCCTATTAGTAAGCAACACAACTCTGTGAATCTCACTTCTGTTTCTTGTCTGGACCTAAATACATTCTATCATTTACAGGATCTGTCAAGCATTTTCTGTACAGCCATATCCAGTCATACTTACCTGTATTAGCCGCAGTTTCTGTGTTTCATTCTTCATTACTAGATACATCAGATTTATCATGGTGTAAAGTGAAACTGTCTCAGTTGCCCCTAGCAACCAATCAGATTCCACCTTTCATTTTCCAAAGAGTCTGTGAGGAATGAAAGGTGGAATCTGATTGGTTGCTAGGGGCAACTGAGCCAGTTTCACTTTACAGCATGTTTAATAAATCTCCCCCGTTGGCTACAAATTTCAACCTGAAGCTAAGAGAATAAGTGATACCACTGATACATTGTCTTGCCTGCTGGAATGAGGCTGATGTTCCGTTGACTTTGCTTATTACTCATGTCACACGATGTTGAACCTAGAAAGAAATGTATATGATCTTTATTAATATAGGTGTCTTTCATCTTTTCCTATAGTAGCAGCCAGGCACAGCAGTAATGCTTCCTCTCGAGGACAGGAGTGGGGAAGCAACTAGTCATCTGGGCGGTCTGACAGGCAAAAAGTCGACTAGGGTGACTAGTTGCCACCCCTCTCCCATCCTCGTGCAGCAAAATAATACAACTTTTTCCCCGCTGTAAGGCCCTGTGCACACAAAGCTAGAGAGGCAAAATTCCGCTGCAGAATTGTCTGACACAGAATGCCGCCAGCCTCCGTGTCGTAATGACAGTCAATGGGACGCGCACGCTGCATCTCTCGGCACTGAAGAATGAACATGTTCATTCTCCAGCGTGGAGAGAGAAGCCGCGCGAGCCTACCACAAAGTGTCATTCTGACATGAAGGCTGGCGACATTCCGTGGCAGACAATTCTGCAGCGGAATTTTGCCTCTCTTGCTCTGTGTGCACGGTGCCTAAAGCTACTGCTGCAGACGTGGCTGGTAGCGTCGGAGAGCTGCACAGTAGCGCTATAGTGTGCAGCAGGGAGCCCTATCAGCACAAGCGTGCTGATTGGTTCTCTTAAAAGCTATATAATGGCAGCTGTGGTTTTTTTTGGGAGGTGGGGGAGGTTATCACTACAGATTTGCTTTAAGGGTAGGTTCACACGTACCATGGTCCACAGCAGATTTCACGTTTCGAGTTTGCAGAGAAATTCGCTGTGGATACTTTCCCTGTCACTTCAATAAGATTACATACTCGCAGTGAGATTGTCATCCTATTGTGAGTATGTGAATGCCATGCCCTTTAACCTGCCACCACCGGGAGCACTGTACCTGCTCCACGCTCTGGCTGCATCTAAGGCTCCCAGCTCCCGTGGATCCCGCTCAGCCAATCAGTGACTGGGGGGGGCGACAACGCATGAGCTGATTGGCTACGGGGACCAGGAGCCTCAGATGCGTCTGGAGCATGGACCAGGTAAAGTATGCTCTTGGCTGCGGGAGGTTAAAGGGGCCATCATTTACATACTCACAGCGGGATGACAAGTATGTAATCTTATTAATGTGACAGGGAAAGTATCCACAGCGGATTTCTCTGTGAACTCGCAGCGTGAAATCCACTGTGGATATGGTAAGTGTGAACCCACCCTAAAGGGGTTCTCCAGTGCTACATAAACATGGCCACTTTCTTCCAGAAACAGCACCCCTCTTGTGTCCAGGTCAGGTGCGGTTTGTAATTAAGCTCCATTCACTTCAATGGATCTGAGTTGCAAAACCTGCACCCAAACTGGAGACAAGAGTGCTACTTTCTCTGGAAGAAAGTGACCATGTTTTTGTAGCACTGGATAATTCCTTTAAGGCTATGTCCACACAACGTAAGAGACCGGCCGTTCCGTGACCCCGGCCGGGTCACGGAACATCCGGTCTCTGCCCGGATCATCGCGGCCCGATGATCTGTCCGACCGCACAGCTCTGATGCGGGCGCATCAGCGTGCGCCCGCATCAGAGCTTCCCATAGCGCACAGTGAAGCGAGCGGCCGGAGCCGCTTGCTTCACTGTGTGAACTGACAGGGCTTATTGCGGGCGGAATCCACTGAATTTCGGCTGCAGAAAACTGACATGTCAGTTATTTGCGGCGGCGTATGGGATCCCGGCCGGAGCGTATACGATGTGTGTACGCTCAGGCCGGGATCCCATTGAAAGTAAGGCATTGTTCCACCGCGGTAAAAGTACGGCCGTTGTTGCAACATAGCCTAAAGATGTTATCAAGTACTGCACAACTTTTCTGGTCTTTTGCTTGAGACATTTCTTAGACAATATGCTTCTGTATAACAAAAAAAAATGTATAAATGCACATACTGTATATATATATATATATAGTAATTAATGTGTATATGTGTGTCATATCAAATATCCCAAATGCTTAGAAAATTTCAGCTAGAGATTATGGATTATTAATACTTACGTGTAATTCTGACAGCGATGAGCACCGATATAGATCCGGTTACCACCAGCAGCACAACACCAATCAGGATACATGCTGCATGAAATAACATGAAGACTGATTGATATTCATGGAAGAGAAGACATTTCCTCATACACAGATGTCACTGATACTAACGTGCAATATTTGCAAAGTCCAGGAACATACTGTATGTGCCACTGCTGAGTGTACCGAGGTATTGTTTCACTTGTATTGCCTATGTAAACGTTTCCTATCTACTGTATTCACGTTTGAATATACACAAAAAGGTTCGGGATAGGGAGAATGGAGTGATCTAAAAAGAACTGGGCTGCAGCACTAAACTGCACCACTAGATGTCCCCCTCTCTCTACTAAAAGAACCCACTAAGGGTAAATTCACACAGACGGATCCGCAGCAGAGGCTCCCGGCGTCTTCACTTACCGTTTAGCCAATCAGTGGCTGTGACGAGGCAGTGCACTGATTGGCTGAACGGGAAGTAAAGACGCCGGGAGCCTCCGAAGCAAGCCGCAGCGGGGGAGAGGTAAAGTATGCTCTGGCAGGCGGGGGTTAATTGCACTTACTCATGTTGTTATACACCAAGCAGCCGTCCTTGGTGCTGGAGGTTATACTAAAAGTTTTTTTCACAGCAGCAGCACTTTAACTGAATTATAATTGCTTACACCTGTTCTATAATTTTATGTTTTACCTTGTGGTCATTTTTTAATAGTCATTTTTATTTCTAATATATTTATATATTATATATTATAATATATTTTTAATTTCGTAATTTTTAAAATGCATTATAAAAACACTATTTGATTTGTATGAACTATGTCCATTGCTCTTTTGTGTACTGTAGAGATGAGCGAGTAGTGAAATATTCGACTTTCGAGAATTCGAATAGAATAGGCACCGAGATTTGACTATTCGAACAAATACTCGATCCCATTATAGTCTATGGGAAAAAAAATTGCGGCACTTGGAAATCCAAATTCGACCACTTGGAGGTCACCAAGTCCCCCATGAAACCTCCCTAAATGATGCCAACACCTCCGGAATGACACTGGGACATTAGGGGGAGCCTGCCTGGGTGCACCCAACACCCCAAAATCGCAGTATAATGCCACTCTCCGCCGTTGCGAAGGAAAAATATTTGCGACGCTTTACAAACATTTATGGCAATGTTCACACATTTCATTCGTATTTCTTGCGCAGCGTTACATACATGATTCCAATGTACGTCCACAAAGCGCCATGTTATTCTTGCGTATCACACGTAATGCTGTACGAACGTACTGGAACAGTATGTATGACGTGCCTTTTACTGGGCTACTGGAACAATATGTATAATGTGCCCTTAGTGGGCTAAACCAGGGACACTATAAGTCACTTGTACACACAGGGTACTGGAATGAATACACCTGCTGCTGCTGCTGTTATATCATCTATTTCTTAGCACTGAGAAGCTTTGGATGCAGAGATGACTTTTGTGCTGGATCTTATCCCTGAAAAGGACTTTTGGGTTCTGTAGTAATCCTGCCTAACCAAAATCCTACTAATACCTCTCTCCCTGCTCCAAGATCTCTCCCTGGCTAGGTTGAAAGCGCATCTGCGGTCGAGAGGCGGGAGCCAAGTATTCAATATTCGAGGTCATGTGCTTCAGCCATCCAATGAGGGTAAACACCGTTTTCGCGCTGCATGCGTACTCCCAGGGTCTCTCACGGCCTCCCTGCATGGTGATTGGATTAAAAAAAGCGCCAACTGCGATGGGAGGGCTTTCGAATGTTTGCTGCGTATTCGCCACACTACTCAAATTCGAATCTTTCCAATACCGCAATATTCAATCAAATACCTACGCGATCGAATCATATTCACTCATCTCTAGCAATTACCAGAAGAGGGGACAACACTGGTCGATGTCGAGAGAGACTGATTGACTGTCTTCTCAGGAAATCCTACAGTTCAAAGGATTATCCCCAGTGGTTGGAGAAGCAGCAAGTAAAGCCGGGTTGCCCCACTGATGTTTGCCCAATTGCCCGTGTTCCTGGATCCTAGCCCAAATTATTTCTCACCAGGGAGGGCCAGAAGCACACAGGGAAGGCGGGGAGGGTCGGCAGCACACAGGGAAGGTGGGGAGGGCAGGCGGAGCAGTCTGCAGAGGGAGCAGGCCAGCATCAGACATGCCGTGTGGATCAGCTTGGCACCTCCTTCTTTATAGTTGCGATGGCATCCACATTAATTACAATAGCACCTAGGGCAGTTACGGTACTGTGTTATTTCATTAAAAATGTTGCCATGCCGTGTGAATGCACCCTAAGGCTATGTTCACACTACGTAAAAGTACGTCTGTTGTTGCCTGTTGTTCTATAGGATCCTATATGCCGCCGCAAACAACTGACATGTCAGTTTTCTGCGGCGGGAATTCAGTGAATTCTGGACGCAGAAAGACCTGTCAGCTCACACAGTGAAGCGAGCGGCTCCGGCAGCTAGCTTCACTGTGTGCTATGGGAAGCTCTGATGCGGGCGTGCGCTGATGCGCCCGCATCAGAGCTTCGCGGCCGTAAGATCATCCGGCCGGTACTTAAAGTGACACTGTCACCTCCTTTTTGCATTCTGACATCTCTTCACAGGTGTAAAGGGTAAATTTAGCGGTTTTCATACCTTATATTATATCATACGTCATGGTGCTTGTTCAAGTAAAAAGTCATTTTTTATCAACTGCAGATTGTGTTAAGTGGGCGTGGCCTCGCGACATTAGTGCCACTTAGCCCCGCCCACAACTACACATTTGACCCCGCCCCCTCACCGGGCATTGGAACAGGCTGGCCAAAAGGTGCCGTTGTGGGCGGGGCTAAGTGGTGCTAATGCCGCGAGGCCATGCCCGCTTAATACAATCTACAGTTGATAAAAGGACACTTTTTACTTGAACAAGCACCATGACGTATGATATAAAATAAGGTATGAAAAACGCTAAATTTACCTTTTACACCTGTGTAGAGATGTCAGAATGCACAAAAGGGGGTGACAGTGTCACTTTAACTACCGGCCGAGATGATCCGGCCAGAGACCGGTCGTTCCGTGGCCCGGCTGGTATCACGGAACGGCTGGTCTCTTACGTAGTGTGAACATAGCCTAAGGGTTAATAAATCACAAGGCAGATTGCAGGTGTAAGGATTAGGTGGTGACTTGTTTTGCAGGATGTAACTAGAGCCTTCAGGAGAGACACAGTGTACGTGTACAAGATACAACAGCTATTAAGTAAACATTAGCCTAGAACGTGTTTACCCAGGAGACGCTGAACACTCGGGACTTTCCGATGATTGCAATCAGCCCCTGGACTTTACATTTTTTAAAGCAGAAATGTCTAAGCGCACGCAACACACACATACGGCATTGAGCAAGGGCACCCTGAGGCGTACCTACACATATGCATTCAGGCTACAATCCAGACAACATGGATACCATAGCCCAAGTTCTCCCCCAATAGCCACTTGTGATGTTGTCCTGATAATCAGCAACATTGTGCGGCTATTGGGAGGAGAACTGGGGGCGTTTTCCATAGCGTTTGGATTGCAGTCTAAGGAAGGGGGGTATCATTAGTTTTATTCATTTTATTACAGTGAAAAACATGTTTTCAGCCCATTGAAAAATTCTACAGTCATCTTTTTTTTTTTTTAACCCACACCTACATATTAGTATCCTATATAGAGTTAGATACGTTAGATATTACCTTTATGCTTTTTCAGGAGAGGATATATCTTCTTCCATACAGTGTTTGAACCATCTGCCAAAAGAAAAAAAAGAAAAAAAACGCTGTAAAAGTTGCATATAGGGAAGGAGTTATACCAAAGAAAACACAGAGAAAACAATAAATAATAGTATGGTATAAAAATATTATCCATCGCCCATCCATGTCTTACATCTCTTGTGCCTGACATAGAGTTGCCAATTAAGGGTATGTTCACACTGAGTAAATCAGGCGGAATTCCACGGCTGAACTTTCTGCCGTGGAATCATGCCTGCCTCAGTGTGCCATAGCCTGTTTATAGGAGAGCTCGCGAACCTCTACTGCCGACGCTCTCCACTCAAAGAATTGACATGTTAATTTCTAGAGAGTAGAGCGGCGGCAGCAGAGGCGCGCATGCCTCCGCCTCCTGATTTACTTAGTGTGAACATACCCTTAGGGTGCGTTCACACCTACAGGATCTGCAGCAGATCTGCAGTAGATTTGATGCTGTGTTCAGTTATTTAAATGAAATCTGCTGCAGAAAATCTGCTGCAGATCCTGTAGGTGTGAACGCACCATTATACTGCATTTACAGTGGTGGTGTGTAAAATAGTAAAACAAACAAACAAACAAAAACGAAGGCCCCAAACACACTATTAGGCTATGTTCACACTACAAATCTTTCCGCTGTAGTGCGAACCGCGAATATACGCCCGTAGTTTTGAGGTTGATGCGTTTGCTTGAAAGTATACGATATACGCCCGCACAATGCACACTACGTATGAACTTACGACCGGATCGTAAAATGAACACGACCATTGTTTGAGGACGGAAATGTTCCAACTCACGGCCGTGGATTTCAATCCGGCCCCGTACGGAGTACTTATTTCAGCCAAATTGAACTTGATTTTTCAATCCAAAAGGTTCTGTGAGTTTTATTGGGCTGGGGAAAGATTTCCAAGTAAATGACCTGCTTCAGATCGCTTCGAAACAAGCTAGGGAAGCATAACTCTACTACGGGCGTATGTTCGCGGTTCGTACGCATCCGGCCGCATGTCGATTTTTCCCACGCCCGTAGTTTCAGCCGCACATGTACGGCAGCGGACGAAATGCGGCCGGAATCGTACGCAGTGTGAACATAGCCTTAAATATACAGTCCGTGCATTGACAGTATACTGTGGACCAGGAGCTCCAAAATGCTTGAATATTCGCACTACTGTACTAATAAAACTGCAAGGCTGTGTCAGTACAGTAGCGTGAAGATTTACACAGTTGCAGAGCTCCCGGCATCATACTGAATAATGATGCTGAGAGCTCGGTACGCAGTATACTGTCGTACATGGATTGTATATTACAGACGTGTGAATGGCCCCTAATTGTATAAAAGTCTTACGGGTGCAGCCTCTGTTGTATAAGTTTATATTTAGCTTGTAGTCTACAGCAGTTCCAAAGTTAAAGGGGTTTTCCAGACAAAGTTTCTTGTTAGCATATCCTATAGAAAGGTCATCAGTATCAGACTGGTGAAGGTCAGCATCCACTGAAGTGAATGGGACACTACAGAGTGGATAGTGCTGTCTGCTTCCTGCTGAGTGTTACTGTATATACCAGCAGCAAAGCTCTGCCAAACAGGGGTGCGTTGGTTCTTTAGAATAGGGCAAGAATAAATTCTGCCTGGAAAACCCCTTTAAAACAAGAAGGCGTGTAAGAGGCAGTGGGAAGAGTGAAGAGGTTAGATTTGAACAAGGGAGGGGGGGGGGGGGTAAGAGAGACTGCAGCAAGTATGTGGAACAAGAGAAGATCAGGGAGAGGAGGAGACAGAGGAGAGGTACTAAGCATAGAGAGGGAGAGAGAAAGACACTGTAATAATCAGTGACCTAAATACCATAGAGGCAGTGAAGGCGGATGCTATGGGGCCCGTGGAGGGAGGGGGCCCAGGGAAGATAAGAGCCTCCTGTGTCCTTTTGCTTAACCCCTTATTTACTGCAGTGTGTAAGGGACCCAGTGTTCTCATACATGCTGCAAAACAAAAAAAGGATTAATACAGAAGACAATTAGCTCTCTGCCTCACTACTCTGATAACCTCTGACCTCTGAGTTCCTGCAGAGGTCAGGGGTTATCAGTGCAGGAGTAGTGAAGGAGAGAGCTAATTGTCTCCTGTATTAACCCTTTTTTGTGTTAGCATGTAAGAGAACATTGGGTCACTTACATACTGCAGTAAATAAAGGGTTAAGCAAAAGGTAGTCTGCTCCTGCACCTATGTATATAACCATAGGATTCTGCCTCTGGCCACAAGAGAATTTATTTTTGGCCACATCAACATATATATGTTAGTGTGTAGGGGAGGGGGGGGGGCCCCATACAGTTTTTTGCTACGCTATTTTCTAGCTACGCCCCTGGTAATAAGTACATGGATTATAGGTGGCCATACACCTTCAATAAGGTTATTGGGGAGGGAAAGGCTGTCAGTGGAGTCCTGGGAGACCCCCATACACTTTATACTGATGGCTGAATCTGCCACAAACAGGTTTACTTATAATAATGGGGTGTATTTTTCGTGGCACTATAGAGGGCAATGGAAGGAGATAATCAATTCCACAAAAGCTATATTGGTGGGGTGAGTAACATTTGTACTTTTTTATGTAATCAGTAAAAATAAATCTAGGTGATACAATCCCTTTAAGGAACGTCAACATCTTCCTTCTCTTAACAGGTTTAAATAATCCACACTCCAAGATAAAACCTTCAATAAAGAAGTGTTATGTATCAGATTCTGGGGAGAGAGACACAGTGAGAAGGAGAATAAGAGAACAAAGAGAAAACACAGAGAGAGTAGGGTACGGCTGTGTACAACATACAGTATCAGGTCTCTTCTCTCTATGTTACTCTCGTGTATGTAGAACAGGATAAGAAATATTAGTACAAGTGTAAGCAACAGCAGCAATTAATAATATGGATCTTACCAGTTGGTTTATCAGCACTTAGGAATGGATCATACAGATGATCAGGAGGATTGTCTTCTGGAGTTTTCATAGTGTCAATAATGTTTTTTTTTCTTATAGAGTAGGGTGACGTCTGTGTTGTCCCCAGTGTTGATCTCTAGTCAGTGACCAAAGAAGAAGGAAAGTGAATTCTGGGTTTAACAACAAAGCAGCTTCATAGCAGGAGAACGCCCTCACAGTGCAGGGGGAGTGCCTGGCTATGTACACACACTTTTTGTTTTTAAAGGGGTATGCTACAGACTCAGGCCATGTTCCCACTTTGTATGAAACCGGCCGTTTCGTGACCCGGTGTCAGAAAAGATCATCCTGGATGGCAATGCAGTACCGGCCCGATGATCTTTACTGCTGTGAATTTGCATGCGGGTGCATCCGTGCTCAGCTCGCCCGCATCTGAATTCCCTGCTGCACGCAATGGAGAGTGCGGCTGGAGCTGGAGCTCCATTGTGCAAACCGACAGGGTTTTCTGCGTCCGCTATTCATTGAAAAACTAACATGTCAGTTTCTTGTGGCGCCCCTAGGAATCCCAGCCGGTGTGTATACCATGTGTATAGACTCTGGCCGGGATTCCCTCAGCGGTAGCACTACGTAAGTACCGTAGTATTCGCGGCCATGATCACTACGGTACTAACGTAATGTGAACATAGCCTCAAGGTTATGTTACTTCGTAATATAACTTCATTAAAATAAATGTATACTTTTTTCTTTATTTATCTTCTGTTGTGGCAGCAGTAAGGAATATCTCGGCCCTTCAGTTCCTGGTCCTCTGCCCTGATCAAGCGCTACTGATACAGAGCAGGGAACCTCCCGCAGTGTACTGTATATTCTTATTATATATACAATACCCGGGGGAAGGCTGCCCATCACTATCGCTGAGTGCAGCAGTGCTAGTGGCTCTGTAGTAGAGTGAGTGGAGAGCCTGCCGCGCTCTGCTATAGTGACAGGCAGCCCAGGGTACATATCGCTGTGCGGCAGTACATTATCAGAGCAGGGGAACTGCAGGGCTTAGAGAGTTACCCACACAAATGTTGGTGGCAGCAGAGGGATCCGGGTCACCCCTTACTGTTGCCAGTCAAGAAAAAAGTATTCAATTATTTAAAAAGTCTCTGTAGTACCCCTTTAGGTCTCAATTTGAGGCTCAGAAAGAGGCTGGTATGTCAGGCCTCATCTGTTTTTGAGAAAAAAAAAATTCTTTTAGTCCATCTTTTGACTATTTGGAACTGTTTGGGGCAGGGGCAGACACAGACTGCAAAGGGCCCCTGTGCAAAAAATGTGTTTGGGCCCCCATAACCCATTCGTTTCTCCATCTTTCTGCCTTGAAGGTGCACACATATGTACACCCGGGTATCCGGTACATGTCGTGGTTTCTCAAGAGGGCCCTACAGCACAGATGCCAGGGCCCACTAAAGGACTGTACTGCAGTCTGTGCAGGCCTTAGTGTGGGACTAGGGTACCTGCGGCCACCAATAAAACTGATCATGGGGGCAACCAAATAAAGAAGCCGTCAACCCGTCAGCAGCTTGAAAGACACACTGACAATAATCACTTACTGTCAGAGCTGCTGTTGTTGCTCCTCTTCAGCCATAACCCTGCAGGATCTCTCCAGCCTGTCACCATATGCTTTCTCTCCTCCTCACACAAGGTATGCCGGACAGTGGGGTACAGGAGGTGGTGTCAGCAGCAGCAGCGTGCAGGAGGAGAGGAGAACCAGCCCCAACGGGGCACAGCATCCAGTCACTAAGTGGGCCCCACAGGAGCATGGGGCCCGCACTTCCCGGGTGCTGATGCTGCCTGGGGGGCCCACTACAGACAAAGGCCATGCTGAGCTGACACTTTAGAGTCTGAGCCTGGCGGGCCCCTCTATTTGCCTGGGCCCCTGTGCAGCTGAACAGGCTGCACAAGCGATAGGTCCGCCTCTGGTTTGGGGCTACAGCAAAACCTATAGCCCAAATGGGTACAGGGATAGAGGGGGAGCGAGGAAGCGGTACAGCCTTAAAGGGAAACTATCATCAGGTTAGACAGATATAAACTGCTGATATCTTCCTTTTGTGCATGAGGATGAAGGGGAGTTGCTTAAATTCATCATCGGTGCAGTTCCTGTGCAGTTAGTAGTTCCTTATAGTAACTCCTTATGCTAATTGGGTGGTTTGGAGCCCTGGGGGTGTGGTTACCACCCTCAGAGCATGTGCAGTGTCCCAGAACATGCAGACTACTACTCCTATTGTGCTCATTTCTATTGCTGTGTCAATGCCTGTTCGGGTAAGTGTTTGCACTGCAACTGCTGCTAGTATTCCCCTGGTATTCTCTGGTTATGTGTATTCTCATGCATATTCTTATATATTCCTGTGTATTATTACATTGTACAGTGGTATGCAAGGCTGCTGATCATGTGACCGTGCCAGTGCCCTGTAACCATGGTTCCACCAATGGCCGACTAGCTCTGGCCAGGGGCAACCATGTGACCTCCCACTTCCTCCTTAAAAGTGAGTCTTCCCCCTGCTTCCAAGCAAGGAGGGTGTGTGTCGTCCCTCTCCTGCCTCAGAGGAGTTGGACTTATCGCAGGTCCCACTTCATCACTAGAAGTGTGGATCAGGTGCTCTGCTGTATTCAAGTCTTCGGCTGTATCTGCCTGCTCAAGTGTCCGGAGTTCCTTCTCTCATCTGGGTGTCATTCTTTTGTTTCTCATCCTCGTTTCAATTCACAGCAAGTATTATTCTCAAGTTTATCCACCCAGCAACGCTACCTTCTCTCATACTCCCACTCCCATCATCCGGCACGTGTTCTCCCAGCCTATGCAGCATCACTCCTGCTTTATTTGTCAAAGCCTGCTATATACCCGGTTGCAAGCAGACAGAACTGTTGCTACTAGTTCCCTCATCTATAATAAAACCGCTGTTACTGAACCCTGGCATTGGTGTCCACTAACTGGTGCCCTGACTAAGTGCAGCGGGGAATCGCATGCCCATCATCACCCGCTGATTCCACAGACCGGCCCTACAGCTGTGCTGCCCTCAGGCCTATACCGTGACAAGTATACACCCTGCAGCTGCCCCGGTTATTGCCCGCTCATAACAACAGCACTGCGGAAGTGGCCCCCAGGGGCCAGGGCATCGCACATGGATCCGGCCCAACCTGGCAGGCTGGCTCTGTTGATCTTCATGACAGGAGGCAGGGTGACTGGGGTGGATCGGTGCTCTGGGGGTGATAGTCTCGCTCCCAGTGCTCCAAACTGCCCGACTAGCATATGGATCTACTATAAGGAACTACTAACTGCACGGGACTGGTGCCGAGGATGAAGGTAAGAAACTCCCCTTCATCCTCAGCACCCTGTGCGTAAAAGGACATATCAGCTATTTCTCTTTAAGCGCTTCAGGAGCTTAGGAACGCCTCTCTGACACCATAGAATAATAGCATTTTTCTTCTGGAAGCACAGATGGATATATGAAAAGCTCCATGTGTCTTTCTAACCTAACAGCACCTAACAGTGTCAGCAGTTTGGAGCCTGAAATACAGCAGACAGATTGCATTTAGGGTTAAGCCCACACATGGCTGATGCGCAGCAAAATCTCAATGGCTCAATTTTGCAGCGTTTATGTTGTGAATTGATCTGTCTTATAATAAGATTCTCCTTGTTGCCCATAGCAACCAATCACAGCTCAGCTGTGAGGAACATGAGAAATGAAAGTTTAACTGTGATTGGTTGCTATGGGAGCTGTGATTGGTCGCTATGGGCAACAAAGCGAATCTTACTATAAGACAGCGCCCTAAATCTCCAGAGTAAAGGAACATCACCAGCATCTCTGCAAAGGGGTCCATCAAGCTTTCCCATATTCTTTACACAAGATAAAGGGGGGGGGGGCACCCAACTTTCCCAGGAATGTAGAAAAAAAAGACAAATTTGGTCATCTCTCCTAGAACACCATTCACACTAGGCAGGAGAAATGCAACAGGACCTGGCCTCGGTTTTTCCCTTGTCATTACATTGACTTAGGGCCACTTAATATGGTGGTTTTGGAAGTTTCCCTACAGGAGCCGCCCCTCGGCCGGGTCCTTCCCGGAGGGGTATCTGGCTAGTCCTGTGTTTGAGACTCTTAAGAGGCTCCACGGGCTCTTCTTTTGCATATTCATGTTCCCAGGGGGCAATGCACCTAGGATTTCACTGCATTGAGCGCTTTCACTAGCAGCCGGCGGTGTTATCTTTTGGCTGGTCCCCCTGAGATCAGCAATCTGTTTCTCTTATGAAAAACAAAGTGATCAAGCAGTGACTTTCTATTATGCCTGACCCCTACCAGCAAACGGTGTGCATAGCTGACTGAAGTCTAAGACTTATGGGAACCATAACTTTTCTAAAACAACAACAAGCAGCTATGTGGCTCAGGGAAGAAACAGAGTGCTGCACATCACACCTATGGCTGATACTAGTGCCGCTTGGCTAAATAAAAAACACATCAGAATTTTGTGTATGAATTGATCAAGCCATACTGCCCCATGTACCTCGTGCCGGTATCTGATACACATGGGTCCCTACACTAAGTCCACACCGTGCCAGTCAGTGGCCACCAACCCCGCAGGCGTGCACAGCCAGGGAACGGGGGCCATGGGACGGCCCTGCGACCCCCATGCCACAGGACCAGACCCAAAAACACCACACCAGAACCCGGCCAGCACCGCCGGCGGAGAAGGTCGCCCCCAAGCAGCACAAGTCTGGATAAGGTATTGCGCTCACCATAGCTGCAGCAAACAGAATGGGAAAAAAACAGGAGGGATTAAAACCATGTGCACTCAGGTGTCTCCTGCTAATTGCGGTCATGTGGGTCTCACCAGGAGGAGTGCAAAACACGGAGAAAAGAGAGAAACAAAATGTGGCTCAGGGAAGAAACAGAGTGCTGCACATCACACCTATGGCTGATACTAGTGCCGCTTGGCTAAATAAAAAACACATCAGAATTTTGTGTATGAATTGATCAAGCCATACTGCCCCATGTACCTCGTGCCGGTATCTGATACACATGGGTCCCTACACTAAGTCCACACCGTGCCAGTCAGTGGCCACCAACCCCGCAGGCGTGCACAGCCAGGGAACGGGGGCCATGGGACGGCCCTGCGACCCCCATGCCACAGGACCAGACCCAAAAACACCACACCAGACCCGGCCAGCACCGCCGGCACAAGGTACATGGGGCAGTATGGCTTGATCAATTCATACACAAAATTCTGATGTGTTTTTTATTTAGCCAAGCGGCACTAGTATCAGCCATAGGTGTGATGTGCAGCACTCTGTTTCTTCCCTGAGCCACATTTTGTTTCTCTCTTTTCTCCGTGTTTTGCACTCCTCCTGGTGAGACCCACATGACCGCAATTAGCAGGAGACACCTGAGTGCACATGGTTTTAATCCCTCCTGTTTTTTTCCCATTCTGTTTGCTGCAGCTATGGTGAGCGCAATACCTTATCCAGACTTGTGCTGCTTGGGGGCGACCTTCTCCGCCGGCGGTGCTGGCCGGGTTCTGGTGTGGTGTTTTTGGGTCTGGTCCTGTGGCATGGGGGTCGCAGGGCCGTCCCATGGCCCCCGTTCCCTGGCTGTGCACGCCTGCGGGGTTGGTGGCCACTGACTGGCACGGTGTGGACTTAGTGTAGGGACCCATGTGTATCAGATACCGGCACGAGGTACATGGGGCAGTATGGCTTGATCAATTCATACACAAAATTCTGATGTGTTTTTTATTTAGCCAAGCGGCACTAGTATCAGCCATAGGTGTGATGTGCAGCACTCTGTTTCTTCCCTGAGCCACATTTTGTTTCTCTCTTTTCTCCGTGTTTTGCACTCCTCCTGGTGAGACCCACATGACCGCAATTAGCAGGAGACACCTGAGTGCACATGGTTTTAATCCCTCCTGTTTTTTCCCATTCTGTTTGCTGCAGCTATGGTGAGCGCAATACCTTATCCAGACTTGTGCTGCTTGGGGGCGACCTTCTCCGCCGGCGGTGCTGGCCGGGTTCTGGTGTGGTGTTTTTGGGTCTGGTCCTGTGGCATGGGGGTCGCAGGGCCGTTCCATGGCCCCCGTTCCCTGGCTGTGCACGCCTGCGGGGTTGGTGGCCACTGACTGGCACGGTGTGGACTTAGTGTAGGGACCCATGTGTATCAGATACCGGCACGAGGTACATGGGGCAGTATGGCTTGATCAATTCATACACAAAATTCTGATGTGTTTTTTATTTAGCCAAGCGGCACTAGTATCAGCCATAGGTGTGATGTGCAGCACTCTGTTTCTTCCCTGAGCCACATTTTGTTTCTCTCTTTTCTCCGTGTTTTGCACTCCTCCTGGTGAGACCCACATGACCGCAATTAGCAGGAGACACCTGAGTGCACATGGTTTTAATCCCTCCTGTTTTTTTTCCCATTCTGTTTGCTGCAGCTATGGTGAGCGCAATACCTTATCCAGACTTGTGCTGCTTGGGGGCGACCTTCTCCGCCGGCGGTGCTGGCCGGGTTCTGGTGTGGTGTTTTTGGGTCTGGTCCTGTGGCATGGGGGTCGCAGGGCCGTCCCATGGCCCCCGTTCCCTGGCTGTGCACGCTTGCGGGGTCGGTGGCCACTGACTGGCACGGTGTGGACTTAGTGTAGGGACCCATGTGTATCAGATACCGGCACGAGGTACATGGGGCAGTATGGCTTGATCAATTCATACACAAAATTCTGATGTGTTTTTTATTTAGCCAAGCGGCACTAGTATCAGCCATAGGTGTGATGTGCAGCACTCTGTTTCTTCCCTGAGCAACAACAAGCAGCTAAGTACTTTATGAACTTCAGAAATCAAATCTTCGTACAGGGTTACAAGGTATCTAAGTTAAAGAAGTCCAGCAAAATTTTTATTAAAGTATTGTATTGCTCCCCAAAGTTATACAAATCCCCAATCTATAATTATTACAGGAAATGCTTATAAAGTGCTTTTTTCCCTGCACTTTCGCTGAGCCACTCCACTGAGGATAGTAGTACTGGTGGTGGTAGTACTGGGTTGGAACCTGGCTAACCACTTGCCTGATGGTAGTCCCGGTATGGGCACGAGGGATAGCAGCTGTAGACCGGGAACCTGACCAAGCGGAGGCCGAGCAATTCTTCGTTGTCCTTAGTCAGGGCACCAATAATTAAACCAATGCCAGGGTTCAGAAACAACCATAGTTGTGCATTTATTATAACGGTGGTAACTCGTAGCAACAGTCTCTCCAGATGCAACCGGGTATAAGGCAGACTTGGATAAGGCAAAGCAATGGGTGATGCTCCAATAGGCTGTGATGGTAGCGTACTGAATGATGGGAGTAGTAGCACTGAGCATAAGATACTGGGCGGAATGAAGCTGAGACGAATACTTGCTGTTGATGATAATGGGAGATGATGAGAGGAATGACTGAAGAATCGGCACCCAGATCTTTAAATGAAATGAGAATCTTTAGAAATTGAGAAGGAAGACACAGCCAGGTCCCGACTGGACCAGAACACTTCTAGTAAGCTGGAGCAGCAGAGCACACATGTCTCTCTCCTGACAGTGGAGAGAGGACACACACAACCTGTCCCCTTGAAGGTAGAAGACTGAACTCATACACACAACCTGTCCCCTTGAAGGTAGAAGACAGGACTGAGGTAGAGAGGAAGTCACATGGTATCCCCAGCCAAAGCTCAATGGCTATTGAGGTTACCATGGCAGCAGGGGCAGTCACGTGACATCAAGCCATTGCATCATCACACCATTAGGCACATTGGACTGAATATACATGAGAAATGAGTGAAACAGTAGACCCGAATACTGAGGGAGTGACAGGATACACAGTTTGCAGTGGACCACAGTTTCCAGAACAGAGGCAATAAAATACTGACTGACTCAGATATAAGAATACACTTTTGAGAAAAATAACAAGAGGAGAAACTCTGTTCTGGGACACTGCATACCTCCCCACTAAAAATGAGCCGACCTCGGCGAACCACAAGTTGAGGTAGATGTGGATGAATGAAACATGAAGGACCAAGACAACGAGACAAGAGGAAGGAATGTGAGTGTGAATGAGTGTGTGTTTCCCACGCTCAAGGCACAGGTGACAAGAGAGATCTGAAGAGAAAACCCTAGTGGCAGGACTTCACTTAGGGGTGCCTAGCGTACTCTGGCGACCAGGTAGCTAGTGCGTGTACCATCTGACATGGAAGTCAGGTCTACTTAACTGCTGGCGGGCGACCCTCAAGTTCCAGACAGTTTGGACAGTAGGTTTTCAATGAAATACGTTATCCTACTGGAAAAGAACATGAAGACCTGTGTACTGCCTTGTGTGTCTGTGTGAAATGACTTGAAAGAGAAAGAAGAAAATAACAAAAGCAAACATACAGTACATGGGGAGCTCCCTTTCATACAGGTCAATCATCAAAATAACAAGAGGAGAAACTCTGTTCTGGGATACTGAACACTTACTACTGCATCAAGGCTTCACTTCCTGGATAACATGGTGATGTCACTTCCTGGATAACATGGGGATGTCACTTCCTGGATAACATGGTGATGTCACGACCCAACTCCCAGAGCGGTGCAGGCTGTGGCTGCTGGAGAGGATGATGGCAGGGGGACGCTCAGTGTCCCTCCAGTGTCCTGTGTCCCTCAGTGTCCCCTGCCATCATCCTCTCCAGCAACCACAGCCCGGACAGCTCTGGGAGTCAGGTCGTGACATCACCATTTTATCCAGGAAGTGACATTACTATGTTATCCAGGAAGTGACATCACCATGTTATCCAGGAAGTGAAGCCTTGATGCAGTAGTAAGTGCAGGGAGAAAAGCCCTTTATGTGTATTTCCCGTAATAAGTGTATATTGGTAATTTGTATAACTTTTGGGAGGCAATACAATACTTTAATTAAAATTTTCTCCGGACTTCTGCTTTAAGGTTCTCTTTCTTGAAAAAAAGAAAAGTTTGGATTTTCATGTATTCTTTACAACTATTTGATGGTACAAGCAGTGGCATAACTATCATGAAGGCAGGCCAGGCAGCTGTTATGGGGCCCGATAGAGTGTGGCCTGCCTCCATGGTACGGCCAAAGCACCCCCTCCCCGGGAAAGCGCAGCTTTGACAGCATCCCAGTGCACCCCCTCCCCTGGGCAGAGCTGCTCTGACTGTCGCTCTGGGGGGAAGGGTGTTCTTTAATCGCCGTGCCTTTGCTGTGAGAAGTGCTCTGGAGGCCAGCACCATCCCTGGGGGTGAGAGCCTCTCTGAAGACCTATTTCCGTCCCGGGGGTGAGAGCCACACCATTTGGGGGGAGAGGGGGTGGTACATACACCGCCCCCTAGACACTAGGATTCATGGGGTCCATACTGTGTTTTGCTATAGGGCCCCATGAATCCTAGTTATGCCCCGGGTACAAGAACAGAAATCACAGACAGAATATTATCAGAATTCCCTATTCCTTCTCTAAAATACCAGATACTATTCAGGGTATTGTGTTTGCGGTCAGCATTCCTTACTTCTAGTTTTTCTGGTTTTAAAACAAATAAGACAATAAAATGTAACTTTCCCACATATTGTGCTGCAAAGCAAAAAATAATACTTTGTGGGGCGGAAAAAACAAATAACATGATTGTTCAATTATTCAATTTTGTTTACTAGTAATAGCATAGCTGGAGAAGTTGCAATAGTCGCACTTGTGACCGCCTCACCCCCCCATCACCTCATTATATGCAGCTGTACAGACCCAGCCATACAGGTAGCAGCTTGCCTGCTATTAGGAGCAGCCAAACAGGGAGAACGACGGGTAGGATGGAGGAAGGGGCCACACTTTCCCTTTGCCCTGGCAGCCACCCAGGAGACGGAACACAGCTGTAGAAAGGAAGAAGCCTGCCCCTTCTCCTCTCTTTAGCTCTGTGTGTCAGCCTGAGACCTGACATGCTGTTCCTGTTGGTAGGGACTTTCCAAAGCATGTAAATAATCTGCTGGACTTTTTTTTTTATTATTGTAGTCTTGCAAAATAAAAAAGAAGCAATGACGGTATGTGGAAGCTTGAGCCTTGTGCCTCCCATGTACTGTGCCTCCCATGTACTGTGCCTCCCATGTACTGTGCCTCTCTTAAACTTTGCAGTGTCTGCATACAGCCCCCACAACATTACAGCAGCACCAGTAAGCTATAGAATGCATTGGAGACAAGAAGCCTTCATGTATCTGCAGGACATATTCCATAGTCTGATGCTACTGTGATGCTATGGGTGGTGTATTCAGTTATTAGGAAGCCCATGAAAGTACATTGGAGGCATGAGGCACCCCCACCAGTCACATGGATAGATATTGCTGTAGTGAGTAGGCAGCAATATGGAAAGGTGGCACAGACACACCGGGCAGAGTCCCCCGTCAATGCCAGTGTACAAACATTGTGCTGATAACTTCCGCAGATGCGACGCAGGAACATATTGCGGGCATTGCGTAGAGGCGAGGTTTCCCTATAGCTTCCTGATGTTGCCACAACATTATTAAAATCAGGCAGATATTGGTTATTGCCCGCAATTTGCTCCTGCCTCCCTCTCGCCAGTAGAAGTTATTGGCAAAGACGGGCGGTGGGAGGGAGTAGGGGTAACACTGGGTAACAAAAGAGGCAGGACCTTTTCAGCTTTCTGCTTTTCTTACCCCTTTAACAGCCCATCTGTGAACCAGGCCAGCAGGGCCAACTAGGAAGTAGTCAGACCACCAATCAAGGTTGTCAATAAGACTGTCCACGACCATGCATAAACTTATGCAGCATGTTGGGGGTTGAAATCTATGCGAGACTGTCCAAAAGGTACATTATTATTGTACCTTTTAGACAGCCTAGCATGGATTACAATACCTATCACGCTGCATGATATTTTATTGCACGTATAGTGCCCCAGTACAAGTGTACCACTACGTCATGTCTATCACCTGTCCAAAGGTATCTCTATCCGGTGTCACACATTGGGGTGGTGGGTGCCTTTTTCGCACTTTCACCACTTGGTGTCTCACTCTCCCCTGTTTGTTCTCTCTACAGCTAAAGGTCTAAGGATTAACTGCTGGTTACTGTATGTTCTGTTCTGTCCAATCACTGGTGCAGGTACCACACATGCCGAAACCTATTACACTTCTTCCTTCTGCTCTTTTTAGTATGTTACCCACAATAGGAGGTTATACCCGGTCACCCCTATTTAAGCTAGTTACTTCCTGGTGGGAGGATCTTCTTTAGTGGAAGGTGAAGACACAGAGTTCCTGCTGCAGTTTACCCGGGCCTGGCCCAGGGCCCTTGTCAGGAGTCACAGCCTCCAGAAGATTTATGAGAAAGACTTTCAAGTAACTATCCACTGCTAAGCCCAAAGGTGGGGTAACTGCATACTTCACAACTTTTTGGATGGCCAAAGAGAAACACTTGTGGTTCGGATGCAGTAGATTCTGTATGTGTGAATTTTTCATGAAACGGATCATGTCCCCAAAATGGAACGCAAATACCTACAGATGTGTGTATGGGGCCATAGAAATCAATGAGTCTGCATGTGTGACAGGGGCCATAATGATTCATCTGAATATAACAATTTTTAGGATCCAACTTGCACTATATGATGGAATAAAATGCAAGTTTGGGTTATTATAAAGTAAGAAACCAGACACTTTCTAGAGCAACATAGAAAGCTTATGTCTAGATCAAAAAGAGGAACATGTGAGGACAAAGAGGGACAGAGGGACGTGGGTCAAAATTAGGGACCATCCCTCCAAAAGAGGGACACTTGGGAGGTATGGGTAACTGTCACCTTGTTTCAACCTTGCCTACACCTGGGATCCTTCTAACAAGTCAGGACAATCTATAGTATAGCTATATACTACTGGGGAGTGCACAGTGGGGCTATATACTACTGGAAGAGCGCACAGGGGCCTATATACTACTGGGGGAGCGCACAAGGGGGCTATATACTACTGGGGGAGCGCACAGGGGGGCTACATACTACTGGGGGAGCGCACAGGGGGGGCGATATACTACTGGGGGAGCGCACAGGGGGGCTATATACTACTGGGGAGTGCACAGGGTGGCTATATACTACTGGGGAAGCGCACAGGGGGCTATATACTACTGGGGGAGCGTGCAGGGGGCTATATACTACTGGGAGCGCACAGGGGGGCTATCAACTACTGGGGAGTGCACAGGGTGGCTATATACTACTGGGGGAGTGAACAGGGGGTTACATACTACTGGGGGAGCTCACAGGAGGACTATATACCACTGGTATGTTGTTCAGCTCGGACCTTCACCTGACAAAAGACCCCGGTAAGTGGACCTTCACTAAAAGTTGTTGAATACCCCTGCAGTAGAGTAAAAAACAGTCTTCTTAGACATAGAGAGGTTTGAGTCCCCCTTTAGTGTTAGTTGCCCCTCTTAGTGTTTAGCAGGCCATATATCAGTTCAGATGCTTGTAGAAAAGAAACATTTTGAATGCACACTGGCACCTGGCTATATAAATATATATACATGTTTTTTAAATATCTGAGTGTCATGATCGTGCCTGAAAAGGCATCAGGGCCACCCTCTGCGGTGAAAACCCGACCTCTGCGCCAAAAACTGCGCTTTCGTCATTAATCCATTCTTGGTTTTACTGTGTTCTCTACTTATGTCATGTGTTCCGGTCCATGTTTTCTTAGTTCTCCATGCACTTTCCTTGCTGTGGTCTGTTCACTGATTGTGTCTGCTGTGTTGTGATTGACAGGTCTCCTCACCTCTGGCTTTCTGTGATTTCTTGTGTTTCTCCTGCTCCACCTATCAGCTTGGAGTCTGGGACTTCTGATCCCTTATACCTGTGCCTCTCCCTTCACTCAGTGCTCTTGATAGCATTGTTCTGCTTGTCTGTCAGCTAGATCCTGCCTTTCCTCAGATTGTCTGTGTTCCTGGTTTCCTGATCCCTTGAGTGTTTATTACCTGCTTTTGTCTTTTGGTTCAGTGTTCCCTTTAGTCCTCAGTGTTCCTTGCCTTGTCCTCTAGTTACCTGGTTATTGTCTCTGGTGTCTGTTTCACCGTGTACCTTGTTTACTGTCTGTTATTGCGTATAGTTCCTTGTACCTTTTCCTTGTATCTCTGTTCTTTGTTTATTAGTATTTCTGACCTGGATTTTGTAACCTCGACTTTGCTTGTGGATTCTGACTCTGTACTTCTGCTGCCCGTTTGTTGCCAACCTTGCCCGCCGACTATTTTTTATTGTGTTGTTTTGTCTCGTCTTGTTTTGTGTTTTGCACTTACTGCAGCATAGGGAACGCCGCCCAGTTGCGGACGGTCGTTTAGGACCTGCTCTGCAAGTAGGTAGGGACAGCGTGGGGGTCTTAGCCATAGGGCCCACTTGTCCTGTGTCTTTATTCCCTGGGGCCCTGACACTGAGGTTTTATTGTTTAAAGGTTCTTTGTAGGTTATTTACTTATAGGCTAAGGCTACGTTCACACATAGCAAAACTGGCGGAATGCCGCCAGACTCCATGTCATAATGAGAGTCTATGGGAGGCGCGCGCTGCTGCCCTATCTGCGCTGAAGAATAAACATGTTCATTCTTCAGCGCGAAGAGATGTTGTGAGAACAGCAGCGCACGCCTCCCATAGACTCTCATTATGACATGGAGTCTGGCGGCATTCCGCAGCGGACAATTCCGACAGTTTTGCTATGTGTGAACGTATCCAAAGGCTGGGCTAGTTCCCTATTGATGGAGCACAGCTTGAGGTATCTCGGTACCTGATAGGTTAGAACTGGTAGGCTGAGAGAGCGGGAGGCTGCAGTCAATCATTCTCTGGCACTGACAGTGTAACATAGTTTAAAATGCAATTAACCCCTAATGCCTTCAATGTGCTGGCAGATGTATGAAGAAAATATCTGACATCTTGCAGTCAAAAAGTAGTGCTCCATCTCTCAGAGATATTTAGGAGAACCCAGAAGCATATATACCTCAGTGTGACTAATATAACAGGAACCTAAAATGGATGCAGCCTGAGGCTATGGTCACATGCTGTCTGAGACCGGCCATTCCGTGTCCTGGCCGGGTCACGGAATGGCCTGTCTCAGATAAGATCATTCCGACCTGCACTGCAGTACCGGCCGGATGATCTTTAGGGCCGCAGAGTTCTGATGTGGGCGTATCCGTGCGTGCCCACATCAGAACACCCCCCTGTACACTATGGAGCCACTTGTTCCATTGTGTGAACTGACATGGTTTTCTGCGGCCACTATTCAATGAATAGCGGACGCAGAAAACTGACATGTCAGTTTTCTACGGCGCCGCTAGGGGTCCCAGCCGGAGTGTATACTATGTGTATACACTCCGCCCGGGATTCCCTTAAAAGGCAGCACTACGGAAGTTCTGTGGGAATCACGGCCGTTGTAACAACGCCCGTGATTCCCACGGACCTTACGTTGTGAGAACATACCCCAAGAGTGCTTTTATATTGACTGTGTGCTCCGAATTACAAGTTATAAAGTATTATCTCATGTGCATGGAGAAGAATTACACTGACACCTCGTATAGAGCAAAGCAAATCTGATTTATTAAAACATAGTAAGCAGTATATATCTTCAGGAGGGGTGCCCCCCCCCCCCTGAGGTCCATATCATAGTTTCATCGGCTAAAGAATAACAGTAATCATTTGCTTAAGCATTCAAACTATAAACATTTTAGCAGGTCAGCGCCGTATTGTAATGGCTTTACAAAATATTAACCGCCCTTTGACGTATATCCCTAAGCTAAAGAGCTAGCAATCTGTTCCATTGTGTGTTCTGAGATTTTCACCATTTCGGAGACAACCTCTCTCTAGTAGATAGATTCCCTCTTAATGGACTTACACAAAGGAAAGTCAGATTCTAGTCTGTCCTTCCTTAACATGAAAGATAAGGCAGAGATCAACAACTTGCCCACCTCTGTCGTAACACGTCATCCACTTAAAATACGCCATAACCTCAAAGTCACCAGTTTTTGTAGAACTACGTCTAGATAAGTAACCGTACTTATCAGGGCATGATTGTTGTTCTTTACCAGATAGAAAGAATAAAGTTTAGGATTGCTGTAGTATCGTTGTATTCACACTTGCCACTGTAATGAAACAGCCGCGTTATTTTGGTGCCAAAAAAGTGTCAGTTTTATGCGAATTATGGCTGTAATTGCATTTTGGTGCCATTTTTGATGCAAAGGGAAAAAAAAACAGCGAAATGGCCAAAAAAAGATGTATTGAGAACATCACTATACTCTAATATATATAGTCTATTATAGGTGTGTGTGTGGGGGGGGGAATTCACCAAAAAATATGTGTATGCAGGGTTTCTTGTAAAGAGTTTAAAGGGTCATCCCATCCTTAAGAGATTCATAAGAGAGAGGATTTAAGGGGAACTATTCAGCAGGTTAGACCAATTTAACTTACTGATAGCTCCCTATGATGCACGGGGCGCTGAGGATGAAGGTATGTTTCTTACCTTCATCCTCAGCATCTTTCCCTTGCAGTTTTAATGTAATGCTCTGTACGGTAAGGCAGTTGGGAGCACTGCTCCACCCCCAGAGCACCGATCTGGCCCGCCCCCCGACCCGGTGGCGGGTCAGCGCTCTCTGGAGGCAAGGCAGTACTCCAAGCGGCCTTACCGTATGGAGCACTACATTAAAACTGCACGGGAACGACGCTGAGGGTGAAGTAAAGAGAATTATAGCCATCCTCAGCGCCTCTTGAACAATAGAAACATAACAGCAGGTTAGATTTGTAGTTCCCTTTTAACAAATATATGATATGATGTCTCTTAACATAAAACATAACTAGTTATGACTTATAACTACATATAAATTTAATAGCAATAGTATCTGTTCCACTTTTTGCATCTTTATGATTCAGATACACATAATCAATAATTTCGACATTCGATCTGCTGATAGCGAATCTGAAAAAGAAAACATTTGTTGTAGTGAATCAGCACATCAGCTTTTATTACATTGTACCCAGATGCAAACTACTTGCCAATGTTATACATTGCTACTTAATACTTGATTGTTAACACTTAAGGGGTGCATTTGAGTAGATACATTTTGAGTATCGATTTCATTAGTAATTATTTATGGTTTCTCTGTCATTATTGATGACAGAATATACATTTTTTTTCTCTGGATATGACAGAGGAGCTCTCCATCGTCTACTCTACTCATCATGCTTGGACAGCCAAAGCTTTAGCTGTCCAGGCATGATGGGAATTGTTGGTTTGTACAAGTTTGTCATTTACTTTTTTCATGTCAGTGTTTCTCGATTTTGTGTTATGTTCTGCATGTGTAATGCTGTTACCTTTAGAAGGGTTATCCAGCAAAATATTTTTCTTTTTTAATCAACTGGTTTAGAAAGTTATATAGATTTGTAATTTACTTCTATTTAAAAATCTCAAGTCTTCCCATACTTATCAGCTGCTGTATGTCCTGCAGGAAGTGGTGTAATCGAATACACTTTTGACTTTATTGCTGCAACCATCACCTCTTGCTAAACCATTTCTACTTTGCTTGACTTCTTGAACAGTGGAAAAGAACATAAATAGAGATGAGCGAACCTTGAGCATGCTCGAGTCGATCCGAACCCAAACTTTCGGCATTTGATTAGCGGTGGCTGCTGAAGTTGGATAAAGCCCTAAGGCTATGTGGAAATCATGGATATAGTCATTGGCTGTCTCCATGTTTTCCAGACAACCTTAGAGCTTTATCCAAGTTCAGCAGCCACCGCTAATCAAATACCGAACGTTCGGGTTCGGATCGACTCGAACTCAAACCCGGTTCTCTCATCTCTAAACATAAGCAAACTATAGTGCTAACATGGCATGCGGCTTAATTTGTGACTTTTTTATACTATTAAAAGTGTTGTAAATGTAATTATAAATACCTTCCATTATTCTGACAACTACAGAAAAATAAAAGGAATAATGTAGTTACATAAGGGGAAACCTCTCCAAGAGACGACCAGTTATGCCCTGTAATGTTACTTACAAGCTTCCATCATATAAAGTTCCATTAGCCCATCTCCAGGCATTGTTATCCTCTGTGCGTCTTAGACCAATCCAGTGATTTTTTGAACCCTCATACTGGAGCAAAAAATCCTGCAAATAATAAAAATATCAGTTATCATATATAATCCAGTATATAGGACGAAAAAGAAAAAAAGGGGGATCTTGCATCAGGTGCTACACCAGGGAATAAAATAATATATAATCCAGAGTAGAGAGATACGGGTTACACAAATATCTACTCCCTGTTTCTTCTATACATTATATGTGAGTTACTCACCAGCTCCTTCTTGTTATCTATAATCGCCAGTGATGCATTATTGTTCCTGCAGAAGCTCTCGCTGTCGTTCCAGTTTTTATATTCTGTAGAAAAGTAATAACACTTTCCCCGGTACCAGATCCAGTCATCCTCACACGGAGCAGATGTCTGGTTCTTTGTTTCAGCAACATCAGCTATGGATGTAACAAATGAAAAATTTGAGCTTGATTTGTTAAATCAGGGGTAGGGACCAGGGGCGTAGCTAATGTCTCCTGGGCCCTGGTGCGAGAGGCCAACTTGGCCCCCCCCCCCCCTTTCACGACCAAGTGATGCTATTGTTGTGTGTGTAATATATATATATATATATATATATATATATATATATATACACACACAGTGGTGCCTTGGATTATGAGCATAATTCGTTCCAGGACCGTGCTTGTAATCCGAATCCACTCTTAAACCAAAGCAAATTTTCCTATAAGAAATCATGTAAATGCAGACAATTGGTTCCACACCCCAAATATATTTATTATTCTGTACTGTACAGTAATGGAGAGGATGGGAAACACAAGGGCTGACAGAGACTGCAGGGAGCATGAAGGAATGAGCAGAGCAGATGTGGGCACATACATGCAGCACTCACTGTCCGGGGAGAGAGGGGTTACAGCTATGGAGAGATTACCCCCCCCCCACAGTCCTGTCCCCTGATGTAAGCCCCAGCCTGAAGGGGATCTGCTATGATTTGGAAGGTGTTTAGAGTACAGTGCTGTAGACCCCGCTATGCAGGCCATGCCCCTTCTCCACTCGCGCTCCCACCCAATACAGGAAGTTCTTAAACCAAAGCAATGCTCTTAAACCAAGTCACAATTTTGAAAAACTGTGAGCTCTTAAACCAAAACGCTCTTAAACGAAGTTACTCTTAAACCAAGGTACCACTGTATGTATATATATATATATATATATATATATATATATATATATATATATATATATATACACACACACACACACCAAGACAGATATTACCTATTACCGCCATACTGTTACCGACCAAATCCTGTATACTGAGACCAATATTACCAGTAATACCAGTATATAGGGAGGAAACATTACCGCCACACCACAACCACAACCATCACCACCATATTGTTACTGACCAAATCCAGTATACTAAATCACCTCATCCAGTCATATAGAGGTACCCAGCTCTACACAGGCTCTATACACCATATACATTACTGTGCAGTTATATCAGGTGACTCACAGGAGACGTCTTTTCTGATCAGAGTTCTTTCCTTTTCATCATCTTCTCCATCTGCCCTGGGCCGTTATGAGAACTTCTCCAAGCCACGAATCCACAGAATCTGCCAGACAGACATATTAGGCTCCACACTCTGACACCATCTCCATCTCTCTACACACTGCACATCTGTACTGTCCCCTTTACACCCTCATTTAGTGGGTAGCCCTGACTCTATGTGACCTCCTAATAATATATGCCCCCCTCTGTGTATTCCCTCTCCCCCTATGTTGCCCCCTCCCTTATAGATGGTCCCCTTCCCCCCCCCCTCCCTTATAGATGGTCCCCTTCCCCCCCCCTCTCTTATAGATGGTCCCCTTCCCCCCCCCTCCCTTATAGATGGTCCCCTTCCCCCCCCCTCCCTTATAGATGGTCCCCTTCCCCCCCCTCCCTTATAGATGGTCCCCTTTCCCCCCCTCCCTTATAGATGGTCCCCTTTCCCCCCCTCCCTTATAGATGGTCCCCTTTCCCCCCTTTATAGATGGTCCCCTTCCTCCCTCCCTTATAGATGGTCCCCTTCCCCCCCCCCCCCTCATAGATGGCCCCCCTCTTTCCCCCCACCCTCATAGATGGCCCCTCTTTCCCCCCACCCTCATAGGTGGCCCCTCTTTCCCCCCACCCTCATAGATGGCCCCCTCCTTTCCCCCCACCCTCATAGATGTCCCCCTCCTTTCCCCCCACCCTCATAGATGGCCCCCTCCTTTCCCCCCACCCTCATAGATGGCCCCCTCCTTTCCCCCCCTCCCTTATAGATGATCCCCTTTCCCCCCCTTTATAGATGGTCCCCTTCCTCCCTCCCTTATAGATGGTCCCCTTCCTCCCTCCCTTATAGATGGTCCCCTTTCCCCCCCCCCACCCTCATAGATGGCCCCCCTCTTTCCCCCCACCCTCATAGATGTCCCCCTCTTTCCCCCCACCCTCATAGGTGGCCCCTCTTTCTCCCCACCCTCATAGATGGCCCCCTCTTTCCCCCCACCCTCATAGATGTCCCCCTCCTTTCCCCCCACCCTCATAGATGGCCCCCTCCTTTCCCCCCACCCTCATAGATGTCCCCCTCTTTCCCCCCACCCTCATAGATGGCCCCCTCTTTCCCCCCACCCTCATAGATGGCCCCCTCCTTTCCCCCCACCCTCATAGATGGCCCCCTCCTTTCCCCCCACCCTCATAGATGGCCCCCTCCTTTCCCCCCACCCGTACAGGCTGATAAAAAAACAAAACTTAACTCACCTGACAACGCGCTCCCACGTTGATCCTCACTCCTTCGATCTGTCCCCGGCTGCTGCGCGGCTGCCGGGGGTGTCGCGTCTTATCCCCGGCAGCGCGCGCATCCCAGAACTCCCTGCGCGCCGGAAACCGGAAGTCAGGGCCCAAGGCGCGCAGGGAGTTCTGGGATGCGCGCGCTGCCGGGGGTAAGACGGAGCCGGACTCTTGTGACCGCAAGCAAAACAATGCTTGCGGTCACAAGAGTGATTGATCGGGGGGCCCCGCGGGCCCCCCTTGTGGCGGGCCCGGTCGCGGCGGCGACCCCCGCGACCACGGTGGCTACGCCACTGGTAGGGACCCTAAGGGGCCTTTTACACACAAAGGAGGACATTTATGAGTGGCCTCCTCCTGTACCTCATTTATCATGATTTTTGCCTGGAAGCAGATGTACCTTTCTTACAGCGGGCGCAAAGTTGGGCGCCTGGCCGACCAGATTCACTAAGAGAAGTGCGCCTCCTAGACCGGTGTACACCAGTCTTGATAATTCCCCCCAAAAAATTTCTTTTCAGCTGTGGGGGAGGCTTTACATGACATGGGAAATTGAGCAGATGGGCTGCATAAATGATCCTTGTATCATTTATACAGCAGAGGGAATTGTATTAACCCCTCAATGACTGCCCACTGTCTTTTGATGTTGTTGTAGTAGAGGGGGTTTTGCAGCTTCAACGCTTCTACTTTAAAAAGAAATGGAGTTGTCACATACAGGTCCAGTTCTTTGGCATCCTCCGGGGCACAAGCAAGAACCTCCGATCCTGTACATTCAACCCAGGGTCGGCGTCAGCACACAGGGCCGGCTCCAGGTTTTTTTGGGCCCTTGGGCGACAGAGCCTTAACAGGCCCCTCATCCATCCATCCACAATACACAATCACTTGAGACACCACTAACATACACAAACATTCATTGACACAGACACTGACAGGCTGACACTGACTGACTGACAGACTGAGACACACTGACTGACTGACACACAACACTTACAGCCAGAGGCGTAACTAGGAATGGCCAGGCCCCATAGCAAACTTTTGATTGAGCCCCTCTGACTGACCACTAAACCGTCAAGTGTGGTCATAGCAGTTTAAGGGATATTTGCAAAACCTCGGAGGCCAGCTCTGCCACTAGGTGCTGTAAATGATGACGGCTCAGGGGGCCCAGTGTATTGCAGGAGCAGGCCATGGGGCGGCCCCCGGATGTGGTGGGCTGCTATGGCTGCTATAGTGGTAGTTACGCCCCTGCTTACGGCTCAGAGTTCTCCCTCTTCCTCTCTGTCAGGCTACTTTCCATACTGTAAGGTACAAGACTTTCAGGTCATTTGACCAGGTCCTTCACCCTTTTCTCTCTCTGTCCTGCTCCTTGTCCTCTGATGTTCAGCCCCTCACCTTGCACTATAGTGACCAGGCTGAACATTCGCACACAGGGCCCTCTCCCCCTCTGGGCCCCTAGAGGCACTGTGGGCCCTGGCACTTGCCTAGGTACGCCCTGTCGCCCAAGGGCCCATAAAAACCTGGAGCCGGCCCTGATTCAACCATGACTGCAGCATGATCAAACAAGATTCCCTCTGGTCAGGCAATGGGGAAATGCCCTTTTGTCAACTCTGGGGACCTAGGAACTACCCAAGGGTTGTAATTTTGCTGTGCCTACTGCTAGGGCGCAATAAGTATATTAAAAAAATCCCACTTCTCCCTCCAGGTGACATCGCTGCTGCTGTACGGGCTGGAGGGCATGCAGAGAGTTCCCTCCCCTCTCCGCAGGGAAGGGAAGAGAGAACTGTCATCATGCTTTCCTCACTGCTGATCCTCACAGCAGCAGCGATGTCACCTGGAGGGGGAGGAGGGAACTCTCATCATGCCCTCCAGCTCGTACAGCATGTGGGGTAGGAGGGGGGCATCCTATGTCTGGGGTCTGAATGAGGCAGCATGGGGAGATTGCCGCTCATCCCTGACGGCATCTGGGGTATGTAGGGGGATAGGAGGGAGGCAGAGGGTGGGGTCTGTATGGGGCAGTGTGGGGGCATCTGATGCCACTCTCCCACTCTTGTACAACTACAACTCTCAGCAGGCGCTCCTGGCTGCTGCTCAGCCAGCACAGGACAGCACGGGAGGGAGGGGGGAAGGTAGTTAGATGCATCTCTCTCCCCTGCTGCCCCTTGCCATGCGGGCTGAGCAGCAGTCAGGACATAGGAGCCTGCTGGGGGTTGTAGTTGTACAAGAGTGGGAGAGCTGCATTTCCTAGAGATCTGTTGAAGCCTGTGTACATCTTACATCCCTCTCTCTATTGTGAATACATGCAGGCTCAGCTAGACACTACATTACACATTGACATCTACATATAAGGCGCCCCCTGCTGGACACTTTATAAGAAATACGCCTGATTTGTGATGTCACGGTTTTTTTTGTGAAATTGAACTTTGCTTATCTACTAAATTGAGTAAAATAGCACTTTATGTGCATTTCCCATAATTAGTGTATATTAAGAATTTGTCTAACTTTTCTTATGTAATAGCATATTTAAAAATGCATTTTGGCCGGAGTTCTCCTTTAAATACAAATGTCATGCCATTTAACAATCTTCACAATAAAATTATCCCCCCCAACCTCCCTCACCCCAGCCAAATACAAACATTTGGCAAGTTAGCTCATCACTACTAATAACACTAGTACATAGACCTGTCGGTTGTAGACTGCAACACTGCAACGATTTATTCAAGTTTGATAACATTTTTTTTTTTATTTGAACAAGGTAAAAATTTTGCCTCCATTACCAAATGAATATATATATATATATATATATATATATATATATATATATATATATATATACCTGATCCCTTTATAGGGAGCAAACCATCTACTAGGCGAAACTACATACACGGGAAAATACATACAGTGGACATCAGCATATTGGGGGAATACCTACGGCGTGTTGGTTGGGGCGGGGGTATGGGATGCCGGCTTACTAAGGGAAACTACCTACTGGGGGGCATCTGGTCAACATACAGTACTCACCTGGCCTGGTGCAGTCCCCAAGCATGTTGTTTGTGCTCCAGGGAGCTGGCAAAACCAGGGAGGTGAGTGGACGTCGTTTCCCTCAGTCACCTCCTCCCCGGTCCCAGGAAAAAAATGCCCCCCCCCCCCCGCTGGAGTACCCCTTTAACTCATCACACATAGCACAGTACACTCCTTACTTCATCACACACAGCACAGCACATGCCTTACCTCATCACACATCTTACACTCCTTACCTCATCACACGTAACACAGCACACTTACCTCATCACACATCATACACTCCTTACCTCATCACACATAACACAGCAGACTTACCTCATCACACATATCATACACTCCTCACCTCATCACACATATCATACACTCCTTACATCATCACACACAGCACAGCACACTCCTTACCTCATCACACATAGCACAGCACATTTTCCTCATCACACATATCATACACGCCTTACCTCATCACTCACAGCACAGCACACTTACCTCATCACACATATACACTCCTCACCTCATCACACATAGCACAGCACACTTACCTCATCACACATATCATACACTCCTTACCTCACTACACTTATCATACACTTCTTACCTCATCACACATAGCACAGCACACTCCTTACCTCATCACACACAGCAAAGCACACTTACCTCATCACACATACAGTAGCACAGCACACTTACCTCATCACACATACAGTAGCACAGCACATTTACCTTATCACACAAAGAAAACAGTGATTGGAGCTCTGGGGACGCACATGTGGTGGGAATTTCAAGCAAAGATGGACCCAGAAGTGATGATAAGTAGGGAAACTGTGTTTTTTATTTTTTTTTTAATCACATCAGAGTTGACCTTTAGGATAGCTTCACACGTACTGTATCGCTGCGTTTCATGTGAAAATCAAAACTCGCATGTAAAAATCGCACCAAAAACGCAACGTTAAAAACGCAGCAATACGGTACGTGTGAAGGCACCCTTAGGGTGCGTTCACACCTACAGGATCTGCAGCAGATTTGATGCTGTGTTCAGTTATTTAAATGAAATCTGCTGCAGAAAATAAGCTGCAGATCCTGTAGGTGTGAACACACCATTAAGGTAATATTATATATTATACTTACTTTGAGTCATTGATTACAAATGGCCAATATTTCTAGATAATGTAGTGTAAACCTGTGTAAACCAAAGCTGTGTGTGCGCTGTATGCAAATTAGCAGAGATGAGTCCGATGCGTGATAGAGCATCAGACTCATCTCAGCGGCGCACATGCACGGCTTTGGGCGCTGATATCTTCGTCCCGGGAATGGGACTCGTGGCAAAGGGTAAGTATCCAGGAGCTGCACCGGGGGGTCGGGCGGGCTCTGTGCCCACGTCCCCAGTGACAGGTTCCCTTTAAAGGGGTAGTTCGGACATTTAAAACATTGCTTTTATTTACATATATGTCAGAGTTCATTCTGTATGTGTGAATTCGACTGGAAGAACCAGCCAACGCCCTATCTTTCTGCCAGGGAGCCGACACCCAGTCTCATGCCTTCTCCTGACTCCTCTCTGGTGCTCGTGGAGTTAAGCCTTCAGGTGTTGCCTTCTCCTGAGACTTGTTCCTGTCTGAGTACAGGGGAGGGCTCCCTGGCTGCTATTGGTGTCTCATGCTGCTGTCAGACTCCTTGCTCCTATCAGGGGCTGGGGCGGGAGCTCTGGCAGCATTTAAGCTGGTATTCTGCACCCTGTAGTTGCCAGTGTATGTTTGGTCTCTAGCTACACCAGCGTATCTATTGTACTGCTTGTTATTTGTCACTTTCCTCATCCTCTGTACTGTGTTAGCTCGTGCTTGACCTTGGTCTGGAGTCTGTTAACCCTTTACTTGCTAATTTGGATATTGACATTACCTCCTGTTGCCTACTCAGACTGTCTGACCTGTTAGTATTACAGTGATACATACATTGGTTTAAGAGTAACTTGGATTGAGAGTTCACAGTTTTTCTAAATTGTAACTTCGATTAAGAGCATTGCTTTGGTTTAAGAGCTCCCTGTACTGGGAGGTGGGGGAGGGGCATGGTCTGCATAGTGGGGTCTACAGCCCTGTACTCTGACCCAGGATGTCTCCCTCACCTTCCAAATCATAGCAGATCCACTTCAGGCTGGGACAGGACTGTGGAGGTAATCTCTCCATAGCTGTAACCCCTCTCTCCCCGGACAGAGAGCGCTGCTATACTGTGCCCACATATTCCCAGCTCATTCCTTCATGCTCCCTGCAGTCTCTGTCCGCCCTTGTGTTTCTCATCCTCTCCATTACTGTACAGTAACTTATAATATCACAGATTCTGCTGTTTATAAATGTTTGTTTCATTTATTTTACTTTTATTCAGAATAAAGATTTGTTTTTGGTTTTTTTTGGAGGGGGAGGGGGGGGGGGGACCAATTGTCTGCATTTCAATGATTTCTTATGGAAAAATTTGCTTTGGTTTAAGAGTGGATTTGGATTACAAGCAGTGGAACAAATTATGCTCTTAATTGAAAGCACCACTGTACACCTGTCTGTGTGCTCTTTCTACCATCCTGTAACCCTAGTTAGCCTAAGGACTGTCACCCAGTTGCTGCCCTAGGCAAAGTAGGCAGGGACAAGGGTAGTGGGGGTCCAGAGAAGGGACTACCATCTTCCCGGACCCCAGGACTCCCTGACATATATAGTTCAGCTGACTGGTGGCAGTAAGGGGTGACATTGGCCCCTCTGTTGTCACCAAAATTTGTTTCACTTAGACAGCCCTGCAGTTCTGATCCCCTGCTCTGATCTAGTGCTGCTGCACAGCGATATACAGAGCAGTTTCCCAATTCCCCCTGTGTACTGTATATTCTATATATTCTATATTCTATATGCAGAGGGAGTAGTGACTGTTACCACTGCCTGCTCTGCTAGTTCATGCATAGTAAGCAGTGACAGCAGTTACCACTCACTTTGCAAAGGCTTCTGAATGCAGCAGTCGTGATGGGCTTAGACAGCCCTGCAGTTCCCAACACGAACATTGGTGGCAGAAGAAGGGAACGTGTTGCCCCTTACTGTGCCCAGTCAATGAAAGTATAGATGTAAATAAAACCATTACATTTATTTGAATAAAGTTATATAACTATTAAAACAATGTATTAGTAAACAAACAATTCTCCAGAGTACGTACTTAAAATGAATCTATCAGTGGTGATTCAGATTCTAAACTTCTGACACTGTTAGATGTTGTTAGAGCAAGAAGGCACATGATACCATTTATATATTTGTCTGTGCTTCCAGAACATAGAAAAATGCTTTTGGCTGCTGATGTGCTGCAAGCTGGAAAGGCTCCTTACTCCTCCTCCCATCTATGATCCTACTTGGAGGGCAGCTTTCAGCTGACTGTCAAACAGGAATAGTTGGAGGGAATTCCAGCTTGTAGCAAGTCAAGAGCTTGTTACACCTTTTTGACTGTAGGTACTATAGAATTAGGCTATGTTCACACTTTGTAAAAGTACGGCCATTGTTGCTGATGGCAACAACGTCCGTACTTTTACCGTGGTGGAACAATGCCTGTATACGCTCCGGCCGGGATCCCATACGCCGCCGCAAACAACTGACATGTCAGTTTTCTGCGGCCGGAATTCAGTGAATTCCGGCCGCAGAAAGACCTGTCAGTTCACACAGTGAAGCGAGCTGCTCCGGCCGCTTGCTTCACTGTGTGCTATGGGAGATTCTGATGGGGGCGCGCGCTGATGCATCCGCATCAGAACCCTGCAGCCGAAAGATCTCAAGTACCGGCCGGGATGATCTGGGCAGAGACTGGCCCTTCCGTGACCCGGCTGGTCTCTATACGTAGTGGGAACATAGCCTTAAAGCGTTTTTCTACATCCTGGAAGCACAGATCGATATATGAATGGTACCATGTGTCTCCTTGTCCTAACAGCATCTAACAGTGTTAGCAGTTTGGGAAGTGAATTACAGCTGACAGATTCCCTTTAAATGATATAATAGCTTTGGCACAGGACACCTTGTTTTGTTGGTTGCAAATTACAACTTGAAGCTAAAAAAGACAAAAACAAAAAGAAACTGTGAAACCACATATAAAATTTTACCTGTTAGAATGAGGCTGATACTCCCTTTACTTTTCCCATTAGTTATATTGCATGATGTTGGACCTAGGAAGACAAATATAAAAAATAGTAAGGATATTGCAGGGAGTTTTATTTTTTATTATAACGTCCCAAGGCAGATTCCCAAAAAGGAAAAAAAAAAAAAAAAAATGCCTTCCTTGCTGCAATCAAAGCCCCAGGCCCTCTGCACAGAACTTACAGGCTAAGGGCTCATTCATACAGAGCAAAAGTGGCGGAATTTCAAGCGGAAGTTCAGCGAGGAGAGACACAGCTCACGACATGGGAATCAGGTTGCTGAGGTAACGTGTCACACACAGAGAGCTTCGTGCACAACAAGCCCTATTCTACTTAACCCTCCCTGTGTTTAAAAGGCCCACATGAGCCCTTATATTTTGCGTCACTAATTGTACTTTGCAATGACAGGCTGAATTTTTGCATAAAGTACACTGCGAAACCAGAAAAAAATTCAAAGTGTGGTGAAATTGAAAAAAACAAAACACATTTCTTTTATTTGGGGGGAATGTGTTTTTACGCCATTCGCCTTGGGGTAAAACTGACTTGTTATGCATGTTCCTCAAGTCATTACAATGATATACAACATGTATAACTTATATTGTATCTGATGGCCTGTAAAAAATTCAAACCATTGTTAACAAATATACGTTCCTTTAAAATCGCTCCATTCCCAGGCTTATAGCGCTTTTATCCTTTGGTCTATGGGGCTGTGTCAGGTGTCATTTTCAGCGCCATGATATGTTCTTTCTATCGGTACCTTGATTGCGCATATGCAACTTTTTGATCGCTTTTTATTAAAATTTTTTCTGGATTTGATGCGACCAAAAATGCGCAATTTTGTACATTGGGATTTTTTCCCGCTGACGCAGTTTACCGTGCGAGATCAGGAATGTGATTAATTAATAGTTTGGGCGATTACGCACGCGGCGATAGCAAACATGTTTATTTATTTATTTATTTACCTGGGGAAGGGGGGTGATTCAGACTTTTATTAGGGGAGGGGGCTTTTTACTATTAACAACATTTTTTTTTACACATATACTAGAAGCCCCCCTGGGGTTAGGGTTATTCCCCCCTGGGGTTAGGGTTATTCCCCCCCCTGGGGTTAGGGTTATCCCCCCCCCTGGGGTTAGGGTTATTCCCCCCCCTGGGGTTAGGGTTATTCCCCCCCCCTGGGGTTAGGGTTATTCCCCCCCCTGGGGTTAGGGTTATTCCCCCCCCCTGGGGTTAGGGTTATTCCCCCCCTGGGGTTAGGGTTATTCCCCCTGGGGGACTTCTAGTATATACACTTTGATCTCTCATTGAGATCTTTGATGTATACTTATACAGCAAAGATCAATGAGATCGGCACTCGTTTGCTTTCGGCTGCTGCAGGCGAAAACAAACGAGTGCCGAGCTGGGGACAGCGCCATCTTGGAGCAACGTACCGGAGGAGCGATCTCCCCCACTAGACACCAGGGATAAGCTGCATCCGATAATCGGATGCAGCTGTCATGTTTGACAGCTGCATCTGATTACTGTATTAGCGGGCACGGCGATCGGACCGTGCCCGCTTATACCCGCGGTCCCGGGCTACAAGCGGCACCCGGGACCGCGGCGGTTCAGAGCGGGGTCGCAGCTCGGTCCCGCTCTGAACACCTCTTACAGCCGCAAAAACCGTGTGTTGGCACGGATGCCATTCACCTATGAATGCACATCCATAGTGCAGTCTGTAGCTGCAGGTCAGCAGCAATGGACAGCACTATGGACATGTAAACTTGCCTTAAGTCTGCTAGGGGTCTGTTCTTCACTGTGGGTAAAACACAGCAGCAGGCTACATTATACATACAGTCACTGGACCCTGGAGCCAAACATCAGTTTGAACAAAAATTGTAACTACAAAGTAATTTCTGACTCTAGATCTAAGTACTATAGAAAACTTTACATTTAGTCCAAGATATTTACTACATTTTCCTGTGTATAAGACTACTTTTTAACCCAGGGAAATCTTCTCTAAAATCAGGCGTCGTCTTATACACCGGGTGTCGCCTTATAGGGCGGGTGCGGAGAAACTTCGGAACCAGACTGGAGAATCAGTGGTCGACAGATACGGCGGGGAAGCTCAAAAACGGCCACATACCCGCAATATGAGGTGACTGTATAAAGGGCAGAGCAAGCTACTGGCGTCTGGGGTATAGAAAGAGGAGATACGGTAGAGTGGCGCTGGGCCCAGAAAAACACACCTCTTTCACCCGTATGGCCGCCCTTGTAGTCTACTGATAACCGCACCTCCTTCTCTGCTTCTTGAATCTTGCAGCTGTCAGATTTTTTGTATAAAATTTTTTTTGATGTGCGTTGGAAGAGGGGTAGTCTTATAGGGCGAGTATATACCCAAATTATGTATTTTAATTGGAAAAGTTGGGGGTCATCTTATATGCTGGTACTTATATGGTACTTTTTTAAATACAGTTCACTTTAGGTCCGCCGTGTATTATGTTAAAGGAAAAGTCAGGCAAAAAAATGTATTAAAGTATTGTATTGCCTGCCAAAATCACATATATAGGTGATACAAATATACAAATCACCAATATAGGTGATTATAGGTGATTAAAGGAAATGCACATAAAGTGCTTTTTTCCCCTGCACTTACTACTGCATCAAGGCTTCACTTCCTCGATAAACATGGTGATGTCACTTCCTGGATAAAATGGTGATGTCCCTTCCTGGATAACATGGTGATGTCTCTTCCTGGATAACATGGTGATGTCACTTCCTGGATAACATGGTGATGTCACAACCCGACTCCCAGAGCTGTGCGGGCTGTGGCCGCTGGAGAGGATGATGGCAGAGGGATGCTCAGTGTCCCTCCAGTGCCCCCTCTTCCATCATCTTCTCCAGCAGCCACAGCCCGCACAGCTCTGGGAGTCAGGTTGTGACATCACCATTTTATCCAGGAAGTGACATCACCATGTTATCCAGGAAGTGACATCACCATGTTATTCAGGAAGTGACATCACCATGTTATCCAGGAAGTGACATCACCATGTTATCCAGGAAGTCACCATGTTATCCAGGAAGTGACATCACCATGTTATCCAGGAAGTGACATCACCATGTTATCCAGGAAGTGACATCACCATGTTATCCAGGAAGTCACCGTGTTATCCAGGAAGTGAAGCCTTGATGCAGTAGTAAGTGCAGGGAAAAAAGCACTTTATGTGCATTTCCCGTAATAAGTGTCCATTGGCCATTTGTATAACTTTTGGGGGGCAATACAATACTTTAATAAAAATTTTTACCAAACTTCTCCTTTAAGTGGTTTTCTAATGTACATTACAGAAAACTCCCCCGTTGCTCTTTGCTAAGGAATACCATGAACAATATGATTCTCCATCAAAGAAAAATATTTTACATGTTTATTTTGTTTCAGCTAAAGATTATGGATTATTGATACTTACGTGTAGTACTGACAATGGTGAGCGCCACTATCAATCCGATTATCACCAGCAGCAAGATAACAATAATGACAATCACCAAATGCCCTGCATAAAGGAAAAGGTGAAAATAGAGTGAGTACAGTATTGTCATAACCGAGATTATTTGTTTACGGTTTAAGGCTGCGTTCACACTACGTATATTTCAGTCAGTATATTTCAGTCAGTATTGCAACCAAAACCAGGAGTGGATTAAAAACACAGAAAGGATCTGTTCACACAATGTTGAAATTGAGTGTTATCGTTCTGTGTAATAAAGACAACAATCAGCCGATGATCGTGGTCATCGGCTGATCGTTGATATAGGTTCTGACCTATAATTGTTGGGCGCCGACCGCGCACCGCTACGTGTGATAGCGGTGCGCCGCTGGTGACTGACCATATACATTATCTATCCAAGCTGCAGGGCTCCTCTTCCTCTGTACTTCTCCCGCACGCTCCAGCTTCAGAGTGGCCTGTCAGCTGACAGGCCGCTCAGTCAATCACTACTCAAGCTATTGCCTTGTAAAATTTATGTGTACACAGTGTATGGCTCTGTGACATGTTTTATCGTTTAGGATTATAGCATTTTAACCATTACTTGTCATTGTTCAAAATATGTTATTATAATTTTTATGATTATTTTATTTTACATTAAATTGATTTTATAGAAACGCCTTGAGCGCCAACCGTTTCTCCATTTGCAGCTTATAAAATTAACTGCTTGTATAAAAAAAGAAAAAATTCTGTTTCTATTGTTTAAGTTAATAGTTTGTATGAGACAGCAGTTTCATAAGGCTTGCCGAATAAGAGACGGTGGGGAGGGAGGAGAGTGAAAGACACAAACTGTGAGAGAGACACACACACAGACACCGAAATGTTCAGTGCAGCCAAGCATTGCTGTGTTTCCTATGTGGAGGGGAGGGTTAAACTGCAGTCAGACCTCTCTTATCTTTCTGTAAACAAAGTTGGGCAGTGATTTTCCATAACATCAGATCCCTATCTCCGCCAACATCATCTGTGTTTCGACCATCGAGAGAGTGACAAACACTTTACTGACAGCCGGACCTGCTGCGAGCAATGGGAGCGACAAAAGAATAAAACGTATGGGGGCCTTAAGGCTGCATTCACACGTCTGTACTGTATGGTCCGTGCACAGCCGTGTTAGTACAGTAGTGCAAAGATTTAACTCTGTCAGAGCTCATGGCATCATAATAAAACATAAAAGAACAAAATAGCATAAAGGCATTTGTAAGAGTATAAAATTTACCCCCCCCCTCTTCATCGCCTACTTTTTAAAACTTGACGGACAAGTGTCTTTTTTCCGCCTTATCATAGTAACGAAGTTCCAAGTTCTGGTCCGTAGCATACAGTATGTGTACATACCATAAGTACGGCATACATGAATGCAGACTAAGGCTGCCTTTAAACCCATGCTAATATGCGTACCGCTCAATGTGCAGCCGATCAACTATGGCTACAAAAACTGTCTAAAATACTGACAGAAACACTAGCCAAATTACTACTGTATATGTGAACATAGGCTGTATGTACACTCATAAGCCATTTTATGATTGTGTTCAAAAGAAATCAATTGAAAAACAGACAAAAAATACATTATGTGAACATGGCATAATGTAAAAAAAAAACTGAGAAATTGACAGAACAGGAACTATGAGGAGGGGGAGATAAGTAAAGAGAGACGGATATTTTGTGCCTTTTATGGCATAAAAAGTGGAAGAACACTATAATAACGCCACTAATTGCAAATTTTCTCACCTGAATAAGTTTAAAGCCAGAATATGGTCAAATCTATACTAGTTTAAGGTAGGTGTAGAATTCATTTTCTATATTTAGGACAGGTCCGAGATGTGCCAAAGTATTTAATCATAAAGGGGGTTATCCAGAATTAGAAAACATGGCAGCTTTCTTCTAAAAACAGCGCCACCATTGTCCTTAGGTTGTGTGTGATATTACAGCTTAGCTCCATTCTTTTTAGTGGAACTGAGCTGGAAAACTACACTCACCGGCCACTTTATTAGGTACACCATGCTAGTAACGGGTTGGACCCCCTTTTGCCTTCAGAACTGCCTCAATTCTTGGTGGCATAGATACAACAAGGTGCTGGAAATTTTGGTCCATATTGACATGATGGCATCACACAGTTGCCGCAGATTTGTCGGCTGCACATCCATGATGCGAATCTCCCGTTCCACCACATCCCAAAGATGCTCTATTGGATTGAGATCTGGTGACTGTGGAGGCCATTGGAGTACAGTGAACTCATTGTCATGTTCAAGAAACCAGTCTGAGATGATTCTAGCTTTATGACATGGCGCATTATCCTGCTGAAAGTAGCCATCAGATGTTGGGTCCATTGTGGTCATAAAGGGATGGACATGGTCAGCAACAATACTCAGGTAGGCTGTGGCGTTGCAACGATGCTCAATTGGTACCAAGGGGCCCAAAGAGTGGCAAGAAAATATTCCCCACACCATGACACCACCACCACCAGCCTGAACCGTTGATACAAGGCAGGATGGATCCATGCTTTCATGTTGTCGACGCCAAATTCTGACCCTACCATCCAAATATCGCAGCAGAAATCGAGACTCATCAGACCAGGCAACGTTTTTCCAATCTTCTACTGTCCAATTTCAATGAGCTTGTGCAAATTGTAGCCTCAGTTTCCTGTTCTTAGCTGAAAGGAGTGGCACCCGGTGTGGTCTTCTCCTGCTGTAGCCCATCTGCCTCAAAGTTCGACGTACTGTGCGTTCAGAGATGCTCTTCTGCCTACCTTGGTTGTAACGGTTGGCTATTTGAGTCACTGTTGCCTTTCTATCAGCTCGAACCAGTCTGCCCATTCTCCTCTGACCTTTGGCATCAACAAGGCATTTCCGCCCACAGAAGTGCCGCTCACTGGATGTTTTTTCTTTTTCGGACCATTCTCTGTAAACCCTATAGATGGTTGTGCGTGAAAATCCCAGTAGATCAGCAGTTTCTGAAATACTCAGACCAGCCCTTCTGGCACCAACAACCATGCCACGTTCAAAGGCCCTCAAATCACCTTTCTTCCCCATACTGATGCTCGGTTTGAACTGCAGGAGATTGTCTTGACCATGTCTACATGCCTAAATGCACTGAGTTGCCGCCATGTGATTGGCTGATTAGAAATGAAGTGGAAACGTGCAGTTGGACAGGTGTACCTAATAAAGTGGCCGGTGAGTGTACATGCAGTGTGTGTGTGTGAACATGGCTGTACGTGTCCTGGGAGAAAAAGTAGTGTGATTCTGGGGAAAGAGACACACAGGGAGAAGGAGAGAGAATGAGAGAGCAAAGAGAAAAACACAGAGGAGATGACGATACTGCCGTGTAGACCGTATCAGTTCTGTTCTCTATATGTTACTTGTTATGTATGTAGAACAGTATATGAAATATCAGTATAAGTAACAGCAGCAGTCATATGAATGATTAGACATGAGCGAAATTACAGCAAGTTCAGTTTTGCAATAAGACGGATGCAGCCCAAGAGCTGCCTGGAAAACATGGATATAGCCTTAGGCTTTATGTTTTCCAGGCAACCCTTGGGCTGCATCCATGTCTTTTTTGTCCTTATGGAATCACGAGAACAGCATTAATCTTCTTCAGGCATCTGGATTCTAATTTATATGAACC
Source organism: Dendropsophus ebraccatus (assembly GCA_027789725.1). Lineage (NCBI taxonomy): Eukaryota > Metazoa > Chordata > Amphibia > Anura > Hylidae > Dendropsophus > Dendropsophus ebraccatus. Next base: position 77,933,902 of record JAQFWZ010000009.1, on the reverse strand, counting down.
CAAATTTACTGTAAATCCACTCATTTCTATTAGTAATATTAAAACACAGGATAAAGTTTATAGGTAAAGGTTCTTACCAGTTGATCCCTCATGATTTATAAAGGGATGACGAGGAGTATTGCCTTCTTCAGGAGTTCCCATAGTTATTATAAATATTTTGCAGACAATTAGGTAACTTGTGCATTGACTACAGTATAGATCTTTGTCAGAGAAAAGAGTGTTTAGTTTCACTTATAAAGCCTCAGTGCTGGGAACGGCCCATACCGTCAGAGAAAGGGAAACTTCTAGAAACGCTTGGTTATTTCTAGAAACGCCTGGCTATTTGTTTAGCTGGAGAAAAGATGTTGGTATACTGCTTAAGCACTTGTCACAGTGGCCAGGAGGGGTATGTGCCCAGCCCTTTATGTACCAACACACAGCTTTTTGAATAGAAGAGTTTGTAGTGCAGGTGCTCATGCAAAGGAAAGACAGAGCCTTAGGCAAACTTAAACAGGTGCAATACTTTACTGAACTTCTTAAAGTCACAGTACACATTGTAACAGTTCTCTTTCAATAAGGTGCAGATTATACAAGAAATACATTTGTTCACAGTTTCTCACTGGTGGTATAATACTTTTACTGAACAGAGCTTCCTGCTGGCAATTACAAGAGTCTTAGCCTCTCACTGGTGGAATAGATACTGTATATACTTGAAAAGATCTCAGCTTCTCTGGTGGAATATAATAGACACAAATGGGAAAAAAAAAAGGTTGTCTCATTGACAGTGTTCTCAGAGGTGGTTACACAACTGAGAACAATTGGTGAAGAAATAAAAGACATATTGCAGCCATAATGTTATGCAGGTTATCTAACTCATACAGTGGGTAAAATAAAAGACTATGTAACAAAGAAATCAACAGGTTTCAGCTGATGACATTGTAAAAATAAAGATTATACTTACCTCTTCTTCCCTGGTGTCCGGCAGCCTTTTCCCTGTGTTCCCTGCTCACCCTGACGCTTCTGTCGTCTTCCCTTCATTGACAGGCCTGTGATTGGCTGAGCAGGCTGTCACTGAAGAGATGGGGGCCAGAAGTGTTAGGGTGAGCAGGGAACACAGGCATAAAGGCTGCAGGACTCCGGGGAAGAAGAGGTAAGTAGGTAAGTATAAGCTTTATAATTTTTCATGTGAATGCAGCCCTTACTGCTTTGATTTGGGCATTGGATCTTCTTTTCACTTCATGGCTGCATGACCAATGCTTTGCTGTTAATGTACTATAGGTATCATACCTGACAGTGGTCTATGGTTTGCATGTGTTTTGTATTTGTCTTGGCTTATGTTATAATCTATCTGTAGTATATGGGGCTAGATATCTATTTAACCAGCTAAGATCACAGCCTCATATTCTACTTTAGCATCCTTTAAGCCCAGTGTATGAAGTGGCCGCTTTATAAAATTTCCACTTCTTGAACACATATACATTTATTAAGCAGTTCCTCTGTGTACAGCGTCTAAGGCTAGCTTCACATCTGTATTGGAGGCTCAGTTAGCGGCCTCCCTCACAGATTCTTCTCAGCAGTCTGATCTGCTGCATGACTGACATCAAGGGAGACCAACAAACCCCATCAATTTTAAAGAGGATGTACAACCAGGTACATCTTCTTTACACATATGAAAGATGGTGTCGGCTCACCTGTTTGTAGTCCCGGAATTTAATTTCAGAAGGGGGTGCACAGATCACGGGTAGCCAGCCCGCTAGTAGCAAACAATCAAAAAAGAATTGGTGGATCCAGCACAACCAGGTAGTTCAAAAGGAAAAAAAGAACTGTTAAAACATCAAACTTTAATCCATGTTGTGGTTAAAACTTGGACCCAAGTTGGGGTAAAGTGGTGACTAGACGACGCGTTTCGCGCATGTGCGCTTAATCATGTCTGAGGTCGTCACTATGGGTGGTGTTTAAAAGACCAAGATTGGCCAATGAAGAACAATGTGGATATGAAGTGAGTATGCCTTGATTGAAACAACTGTGTTAGAAAACAAAATGCTATGATGTGTTCTTAAACAATGCTGTGTAACATAGCAATGCCTACATTACGCAGTATAGTGTCAACACTTCCTGAATAAAGCATATATATATATATATATATATATATATATATATATATATATATACCTGTCTGTTTTACATTTTTTGTAAAGAAAAAAAAAATCGACTGTTTCAGCAAAACAAGTAGTTTCGCAACAAGTTGTGATAAGTGTTCACAAAGTGTAGAACAATGATAAATCCCCCTCCACTTATATGTTTCTCTATGTTTGCTGCAGAATTGTTTTACTTGTTCTGGCTCGTGTATTGCTTTGTTTCCACATTTCTGCACTCCAAATTCTCTAGAAGCCGTGCATCCAGTTCTCCCTTGTGAGTGCAGGATATTGCTCAATGTGATTATCGGAAATGTCCTTTAAATGTTTACTGTGTGTTTGAAAAAAAAATCAAGCAAGATGTATCGTGAAATAAGGAGAACGAGAGCCCCATGTGTTCTCCTCCAGACCGGTCAAGCCACTTTTTGAAACCACAAAACTTTAAGTAGTTTAACTATCTATGGTCCGTCTGTTCTATGGGTACAATAGGTAGGTGCTGCAATCAATACGAGTGTATTCAAATTAAACTTATTAATAAACAATAACTAATGAGCAAACAATGAGCGAACAAGAGGAACTGGTGGGGGCATCTACCTTTTAATGACGGGGGGGGGGGGGGGGAAGGTTTTCAGTAATGTTGCAGTGGTGTTTTTCTATTTAATGACTCCGGGTCAACATTCTAAATCTTACTGCTGGTCCTGGTTCCTCATCTCCCACTGTGGGGGCCCACTGGAATCCCTATTCCTTCCAGCCTGTGCTCAGAGCTTCTGGCTGCTGCTCTCTTTGAATCAAATGGCCAGTGTGTCTCCTACTATTCTTCCTCCAACCATATTAACTCATCTTCTCCTAATTAAAGGGAACCATTCACCCCGTGGCCCCCGGCAGAAACTGACATACAGTGACATAAAGGTCAATATACTTACCACATCGCTCCCGGTCCCGTCCCGGATCCCGTTGTTGACACGGAGAAATCGCTGATTCTTTTTCTCCCGCCCATTATGGTAATGAGCTGAGATGAGTCCAACGTCCATAGGAAACGACGAACGAGTCCAACTTATTCATGAGGTCCTCTTCTCGTCGCCGCCCATCCACGCCTCCTGGAACTTGATTGACGTCTTCAGTCGAATTCCCGCGCAGGCGCCGTTGCGATGGCCTCGTCACCTCTTCTGCGCCTGCGCGGTAAACAGGATACGTGTTCGAGCCAATCGGCGCACGCGCAGTAAACAGTGAAGCTGCGGAGCGGCTTCAATTGTGAACTGCGCATGCGCCGAAAACGACTGACACGGCGCCTGCGCGGGATCCGGCGAGAAGAAAGAAGACGAGAAGGAAGAGGACCCGGCGTCAATCAAATGTCGGAGGCGGGGAGAAGGCTGGACTTCGGACCCGGCGGCGCTCATTACCATAATGGGCGCGAGAAGAAGAATCGTCGATTTCTCCGTGTCAACAACGGGATCCGGGACGGGACCGGGGGCGATGTGGTAAGTATATTGACCTTTATGTCACTGTATGTCAGTTTCTGCCAGGGGCCATGGGGTGAATGGTTCCCTTTAAGCCAGTCTTGCCATTCCTTATTGTCCAAGCCTTTTTGGTTCCGTGTGTTCCTGAACAAAGATGTATGCCCGATATTCTATGTATCCTGATCCGTTTCTGGTCCTTAATGGTGCGTTCACACCTACAGGATCTGCAGCTGATTTTCTGCAGCAGATTTCATTTAAATAACTGAACACAGCATCAAATCTGCTGCAGATCCTGTAGGTGTGAACGCACCCTAAAGAGGTATTCCAAGATAAAACTAGATTTGCATTTCCAGGAAAATACATAGTGCTTGAAAAAAGCACCCCTTTACCAGTGACTTCCTTTTAAGAGAAACTTTAATCCTGGGTGCCATCCCTTTAAGAGCGACTTGGGTCCCGTCCCTTTAAGAGCAAATTGGGTCGTGTTCCTTTAAGAGCAACATGGGTCCCTTTAGGAGCGACCTGGGTCGCTTTAAGAGCGACCTGGGTCAATTAGCTCTTATAGGGATCCAGGTCGCTCTTAAAGGGACCCATTTCGCTCGTAAAGGGACTCATTTCGCTCTTAACCCCTAGACGACCCTTGACATACAGTTACGTCATGGAAGTCTGTCACCAGACGACCCTGGACGTAACTGTACGTCCTGGGTGTTTCTTCCTCTATGAAGCGCGCTCCGCAGCAGAGCACGCTTCATAGCAGGTGGGGGCCGGCTGCGATCAGCAGCCGGCACCTTACCGTTAATGACACGCTGCAGCGATCGCGCTGCCGCGTGTCATTAACTCCTTAAACGACGCGGCCGCGTCCCCTGTCACTTACCAATCGGGACCTCCCCAGTGTGACTGCGGGGGTCCCGATCGTTAAAACGGACCACCGGAGGTCTCTCACCTGCCTCCGTGCGGTCCGATCGGCACTCTGGTCACTGAGGCTCCAGGCTCAATGAGCAGAGCGCCGATAACACTGATCAATGCTATGCCTTCGGCATAGCAATGATCAGTGTACAAATCAAAAGTATTGTATGTAAGTCCCCACAAGAGACTTCAAATGTGTAAAAAAAAAAAAGTTAAAAAAAACACTATTACACTACCCCCAAAGCCCCTCGGCCAATAAAAGTTGAATTCACCCCCATTTCCCATTATATAAATAAAACATATAAGAATAAATAAACATATAATATACCGTAGCGTGCATAATTGTCCGTTCTATTAAAATATAACAAGTGTCATTGCGAACGGCGTAGACAAAAAGAGGAAAAAAAGTGCGCGGATTACCGATTTAATGTTTTATTATTTATTAAAAAAAAATAATAAAAAGTGATCAAAACTTCCAATCTTCACAAATATGGTATTAATAAAAACTAGAGATCATGGCGGAAAAATGACGCCCCATACAGCCCCATAGGTAAAAAAATAAAACCGTTATAAGTGTCACAATAGGCCCATTTTATTAATAATAAATTGCCAAAAAAAAGGATTTCATTAATAATATATATCTATATAAAACATTAGAGAATCTGTGTAACCTGCATATGGTTGTGTTCGGGCTGGCCTATAGAATAATAGTATCATGTCGCTGTTACCATATAGTGCATTACATAGACACAGGAACCCCCCAAGTTGCCATATTGCATTCTTTTTTACAATTTCACCAATTTATATCTTCATAAATAATATATTTGGGATTCCGTCATACATGTTATGGTAAAATGAAAGACGCCATTACACAGTACAACTATTCCTGTAACAAACAAGCCCTTACACAGCCTGTAGATAGAAAACTGAAAGTGCTAGAGCTCTTAGAAGGGAAGGAGGGAAAAACTAAGATCAAAATTTGCGCGGTCCACTGGGTCATTTTGGGCCTGGTCCTCAAAGGGTTAAAGGGACCCAAGTCGCACTTAAAGGGACCCAGGTCGCTCTTAAAGTGACTCAAGTCTTTCTTAAAGGGACACTGAAAAAAAAAAAAAAAGGACAAATTTGGTCAGCTCTCCTAGAACACCATTCACACTAGGCAGGAGTGCGTTGCTATGGCTGAAGTTGCAAACACACAAAAACACAGAAAAATGCAACAGCTCACCGCAATGGCAAGATACAGACCCACTACAGACATGAAAATAGTTAACGGCAGCCCCCCCAACTGCCAAAAAAAACCTCCATAAAAATAATGAGGCTCTTGGTTACCACTTGAAAATGGTATAAACTGCCCCACCACGTTACAGTGGCCTCATGCTCGGGACAGTCCTATCTGTACTATGGCCTCTCCATGGCATGAAATATGCCTATGCTCTGGGCATGCAGGATCTGTCTAATACCAGCAAGAGTAATTACACCACCTGGTTGGGACAGGTGGAGTGCACGACCAAGTAAAGGCAGCCACTCTCCCATATGGAACACAGAAAAAAAAAAAAAAAAAGGACAAATTTGGTCAGCTCTCCTAGAACACCATTCCCACTAGGCAGGAGCATGTTGCTATAGCCATAGCAGCCATCGCAACGTGCTCCTGCCTAGTGCATACCTCCCAACCGTCCCGGATCCAGCGGGACAGTTACTGTTTTGGGGTGATGTCCCGCTGTCCTCAAACAGCCCCCATGTGTCCCGCTGTCCCCCGGCCCGGCGTTCGCACCGGCAGCTGCAGCCCTTACACTGTGAGCGCTCCTAATGAGCGCTCACAGCGACACCTACTGGCCGGGCGTATGCCGCACCCAATGCTGAGGAGGTGATGCACAGGCCTCCTGTCTGGCACAGGTGATGTGAGAAGAGTGCAGGCACTGTGGAGCTGGAAGGGGAAGCCCATAGTTGCCAACAGATATGACCCCCGTAAGCCCCTCCCCCGGCGCCCACCGTGGGGCTAACTAGCCAGCAGAGTACACAGGGCCAGAGGAGGAGAGACGTCATGAACAACTAGAAATATGGTAAGTAGAATGGATCGGTCTCTTACCATATTTCCAGTTGTCCATGGCGTCTCTCCTCCTCTGGCCCTGTGTACTCTGCTGGTTAGTTAGCCCTGCGGTGGGCGCCGGGGGTGGGGCTTACCGGGTCATACTGTTGCCAACTATGGAAGCATGCACCAGAAGCTCCACGAGATTGAGTACTAAGAGGCATACTAAGAAGGTACTAAGGGGCATACTAAGAAGGTACTAAGGGGCATACTAAGAAGGTACTAAGGGGCATACTAAGGGGGTACTAAGGGGCACTAAGAAGGTAGTAAGGGGCATACTAAGAAGGTACTAAGGGGCATACTAAGGGGGTACTGAGGGGCATACTAAGAAGGTACTAAGGGGGTACTAAGGGGCATACTAAAAAGGTACTAAGGGGCATACTAAGAAGGTACTAAGGGGCATACTAAGGGCGTACTAAGAAGGTACTAAGGGGCATACTAAGAAGGTACTAAGGGCATACTAAGGGGGTACTAAGGGGCATACTAAAAAGGTACTAAGGGGCATACTAAGGGCGTACTAAGAAGGTACTAAGGGGCATACTAAGAAGGTACTAAGGGCATACTAAGGGGGTACTAAGGGACATACTAAAAAGCTACTAAGGGGCATACCACGGGCGTACTAAGAAGGTACTAAGGGGCATACTAAGAAGGTACTAAGGGGCATACTAAGAAGGTACTAAGGGGCATACTAAGGAGGTACTAAGGGGCATACTAAGGAGGTACTAAGGGGCATACTAAGGAGGTACTAAGGGGCATACTAAGGGGGTCTAAAGGGCATAATAAGGGGGTACTAAGGGGCATACTAAGGGGGTATTAAAGGGCAAACTAAAGGGGTACTAAAGGGCATACTATGGGGGTACTAAGAGGCATACTAAGAAGGTACTAAAGGGCATACTAAGGGGGTACTAAGGAGGTACTAAGAAGGTAAAAAGAAGGGTACTAAAGGGCATACTGAGGGGGTACTAAGAGGATACTAAGACGGTACTAAGGGGGTACTAAGAGGCATACTACCATGACAATCTTACTCATGTCAGTGAGACAAAATCATAAAGGACCTTCTATATATTACATCTTCTATTGGCCAATAGTGGACATGTGACTGTGGATGGTGTGATACATTGCCTGACAAGACCTTAGAGTTCCTATTGGCTGCTATATCTCAGCTATTTGCATATGTGCTGTGATTGGCTGTTAGCGTTTAAAGTGTGGCCATTATTTCCAATGGGCCATTATTTTCTATGGGAAATTAGGGGTCTTTAAACTTAAATTCCTTAAAAAAAACGACAATTCCAATTGAAACGAAAAATAAATAGCACACCTCACACCGCCGAGGGCTTTGAAACGCAGTTTGAACGGAGTCTGTGCACAAAGCGGTATTATGCACAGAAAAATGGCTGGAAGAAGAAGAAAAGGAAACGGAAGAAGAATACAGATTACAATATAGTGCTTTTCAAGCACTATAATAACTTTGTCGTCCTGTGTCTCCTTTATTTTGTATTTCTACAGCCTTGTGCTGTCCTCAGCTATCTGGCGCCTCCATAGCCTTTTTTCTGTTAAAGGATAAAAGCTCTTTTTAGGCTGTGTTCACGCTTTTGTTTTTGTAGTGTTTTTTTTTATGTAAAACGCTACTGCATTTGGCAGTATACAAGCTCTAACAATAAGAGCCTTTCTCAAGCAGTGAAGCAGCTAACTGCTTGAGAAAAGCTCTTACTGTTAGAGCAGAAATGTTGCACTCTTTTGCAGAGTGCTGCAATTTTTTGTCTTTATATTGCATATACACCAACGGTTCCAGGTGTATTTTGCTGGCATCCCTTTTTCATTTATTCCGTGTGCAGCAGTATTTTGTTTTCTTCTAGATAGATAGATAGATAGATAGATAGATAGGAGAAACAGAGTAGTAGAGAGGAGGATGTCGTGAGAGTCTCAATCCAGGTAGAACTGTGCTCTGCCGGGATCTTGGAGGATGAGGTAAAATACTTAGAAGAAGAACACCTGTGCCCATGTATTGACCTTGAATTAGTCTTCACACCACCTTATGCCCACTAGACTCGGCTGAACCTTCCTTGAGGGTGACACAGGCCCCAGACCTTGTTACCTGGGATTAGCGGAATATTGAGGGTTCCCTGCTGACACCCGCACTGCGAGATAGAGTTCCTAGACTTATTGCAACTTTGCTCTATCTGGATCAGTTCCTAGCTCTTTGGCTTTTGTTGTGGATACTGTCCTGCTCTGTTACTTCTACTAGTCCACGGCGTGGGTTGAGGTTGTCTCTGGCTTGTCCTCTCCTAAGAGGGGTTTAACAGTGCATAGTGCTGTGTAGCTTAACTAGTGAGAAAGTTGTTAGAGGTGTACCGTCTTGTGTCCTTCCCATACAGGGTTCTAACTAAGACTGACTTACTCCTGTCTCCCATTTGACTTACTTCTCCAGCGTAACTAACGTACGCTGTGAGCGGGTAAACAGAAGAAGAAATAAGAAGAGCTGATAGGAGAGAAAAAAAAACAGATACCTACTGGTCTGCAGATTCAGGTGACACATAAAGAAACAATAACCCTTTACATCCTTCAGCTGTGCAGCTTCCAAATACACATATACAATAAAGCGAAATCTAGTGGCAAACTTTAGTACTACTTTCATCACACAAGTACAATAAGTACAGACTGTTGCAAAGGGTGTATCTAACTGTAACACCAGTGGTAGGACACCACAGTAGTCACTCTTTTAAACAATACCCCAGTAGGCAGGCCCCTCCATGTAGGCATCTGCTCTTGTAGGCAGGCATCTTCCTCTGTAGGCAGCCTCCTTCCCATGTAGGAGTTCCCCACTGTAGGCAGCACCCTCCCTATGTAGGCAGCCATCATCCATGTATTCACTATGCACAGCTGAAGGAAAAGGGCTAACTAAAGTTTTTTATGTGTTCTGTACCAACCAATCACACATGTAGGTACCACACACACTTTTCTCCGATTACGCACTTCTTTTGTGTCCCTTCTAGCACTTTCCCCACTATAGGAAGTTAGATCCAGTCACCCCTATTTAACCCCTTAAGGACAGAGCCTGAAATGGCCTTAATGACAGAGACAAATTTTATGAATATGACCAGTGTCACTTTATTCATTAATAACTTCGGGATGCTTTTACCTATCCGGCTGATTCTGAGATTGTTTTCTTGTGACATATTGTACTTTACATTTCTGGTAAATTAGAGTCAATACTCATAACAAATCTTTATGAAAAAAACCCAAATAATGTGAAAAAATTAGAAAAAATGCATTTTTCCAACTTTGAAACTTTTTTGCATATACAGAAAGTGTTTATACCACATAAATTATATATTAAAAAAATAGCATTAGCAACATGTCTACTTTATGTTGGCGGCATTTATTAAACTATCTTTCATTTTTTTTAGACGATAGGAAGCTTAAAACATTAGCAGCAATTTTCCAAATTTTCAGAAAAAATTCAAAATCAGATATTTTTAGGGACCTGTTCAGGTTTAAAGTGCATTTGAGGGGCCTGTATGTTAGAAAGCCCCAAAAAGCACCCCATTTCAGAAACTGCACCCCCCACACTCTGCAAAAGCATATCCAGAAAGTGTTTTAACCCTTTAGGGGAGTCACAGAAATAAAAGCTAAGTGTGTAAGGAATTTGAAAATTTTAATTTTCTGTGCAGAGATTTTATTGTAATCCAATATTTTTCATAATATCAAACCTATTACCAGAGAAATGCACCCCAATAATTATTGTCCCGTTTCTGCAGTTTATAGAAATACCCCATATGTGACCCTATTGCGCTATTTGACGCAACGACAAGCCTCAGATATAAAAGGAGCGCCTAGTGAATTTCAACGCCTCCGTTATATTTGGTCATTTCTGACTGTACCACTTCAGGTTGGCAGAGGCTCTGGGGTGCCAAAACCTAAAAAACACCCCTAAAGGGACACCATTCAGAAAACTACACACCTCAAGGAATGTAACAAGGGGTGCGGTGAGCATCTGGACCCCACAGGTGCTTCACAGATTTTCCGAACAATATGGCGTGAAAAAAGAAAAATTTATTTTTTACACTAAAACGTTGTTCTAGCCTTCAATTTTTCATTTTCTTAAAGGGATAAGAGGCAAAAAAAGACACAAAATGTGTAGCGCAGTTTCTCCCGAGTACGGAAATACCCCACATGTGGCGATAAAGTGCCAAGGGGGCGCAGGACGAGCCTCCAAAGGAAAGGAGCGCCAATTGGCTTTTGGAAGCTGAATTTAACTGAAAAGGATTTCAAGGGCCATGTCGCATTTACAGAGCCCTCGTGCTGCCAAGACACTGGAAACCCCCCACAAGTGACCCCATTCTGGAATCTACACCCCTCAAGGAATCTAACAAGGGGGGCAGTAAGCATATGGACCCCACTGGTGACGGGCACAAATGTGGAACAATGTGACGTAAAAGTAAAAAATTTCATTTTTTCACTTTCATGGCACAAATGTGCCCGTCATCAAGGGGTCCATATCCTCACTGCACCCCTTGTTAGATTCCCTGAGGGGTGCAGTTTCCAGAATGGGGTCACTTGTGGGGGGTTTCCAGTGTTTTGGCAGCACGAGGGCTCTGTAAATGCGACATGGCGTTCATCATTCATTCTAGCCAAACCCAACCTCCAAAATCCAAATGGCGCTCCTTCCCTTCGGAGGCTTGCTCTGCGCCCACATGGCGCTTTATGTCCACATGTGGGGTATTTACGGACTCGGGGGAAATTGCTCTACACATTTTTTTTTTTTTTTCCTCTTTTAACCCCTTGTGAAAATGATAAATTCAAGGCTAAACCAACATTATAGTGTAAAAAATGTAATATTTCATTTTCACGCCACATTGTTCCACATTTGTGCCCGTCACCAGTGGGGTCCATATGCTCACTACACCCCTTGTTACATTCCTTGAGGGGTGCAGTTTCCATAATGGGGTCACTTGTGGGGGGTTTCAACTGTCTTGGCAACACAGGGGCCTTTTGAATGCAACATGGCCCCTCGAAATCCATTCCATCCAAATCCAGCCTTCAAAAACCAAATGGCGCTCCGTCCCTTCGGAGGCTTACCCTGCACCCGCATGGCGCTTTATGTACACATGTGGGGTATTTCCGTACTCAGGGGAAATTGCGCTCCATATTAAATGTTTTTTTTTATCTTTTAACCCCTTGTGAAAATGAAAAAAAATCATGACAAGATTAATGATTTAGAGTAAAAATTTTACAAAAATTACACTAAATGTTGGTCTAGCCTTGATTTTTTTCCATTTTCACAAGGGGTTAAAAAAGAAAATGAACACAAAACGTGTAGGGTAGTTTCCCCTGAGTACGAAAATACCCCACATGTGGGCATAATGTGCCATATGGGCACAGGGCAAGCCACCAAAGGGACAGAGCGCCATTTAGAGGCTGGAATGGAGGATGGAGGCCATGTCGCAATTACAAAGCTCCTGTGCTGCCAGGACAGTAGAAACCCCTGACAAGTGACCTCATTCTGGAAACTACACCCCATAAGGAATCTAACAAGGGGTGCAGTGAGGATATGGACCCCACTGGTTCCGGGCACTTACGTAGAACATGTGCCGAGAAAATAAAAAATACAATTTTTTTCATTTTCACGTCCCAAATCTGGCCGTCACCAGGGGGCCATATACCCACTGCCCCCCTTGTTAAATTCCTTATGGGGTGTAGTATCCAGAATGGGGTCACTTGTGGGGGGGTTTCTACTGTCCTGGCCGCACAGAGGCTTTGTAATTGCATCATGGCATCCTCTAATGGGAATGGCGGCCATACCTACTTAGCTGGGGAAAAGGGACAATTCTAATTTATTTGGGGGTATTAGGCCAATTATTAGTTTATAAGGTTGAAAATGACAGGTGTCCATCAAACTCAACCTGTGTTGATCCAGAGGAAGGCAAAAAACCCTCGTGAGGCAGACGACAGTAGCCTCATCACTGGGAAAAATTCCTTCCCGACTCCATAATGGCGATCAGAATAATCCCCGAATCAACGTGACCCCTGAAATAGGAATAAGGGACAGAATTTAGATAATGTAGAACCCCAATGACGTGTGGTATGCCTTGGAGCGATCCTGTATGCAGAGGCCGGGGGGATCCGGACAGGCGTCACACTGGAAAATGGTGTCCTTCCTGATCCCCCTGTTACGCCACACTCTGCACTTCTTCTGGGGTCTCCCTTTCTCCAGTGTGGGGGACGTCACCTGGAAAATGTTGTCCTGGTGCGATACGGGGGCCTTCATATCCAGAAGCGCTGGGTCCGCTCCATGGCTGCTAAATATTAGGGCTTTATTACTACTTCTGATATTTTCGGATCGTGCCGCAAGCTACAGTAGCTCAGGCAGCGAGGGACCGGAAGAGGGGGTGCTGGTATAAAAGTTATCCCCGTACAGGTGGTGACCTTTATCCAGCAGTGGGAAGATCAGTTCCCGGACGATCTTCCCACTAGTTCCGAGGATGGGGGGGGAGGGGGCATCTGGGGGCTGCATTCGGGTGTCCCTTCCTACATACACTCTAAGGGTACGTGCACACTGCGGAATCGCGACAGATAACCCTTCGTGCATTCCACAGCTGGCACCTGCCGGCGGACTGATGCAGGCGCACGTCTCCACACGTGTCATAGACTCCATTCTATGCACGGGCGGATTCCGCTCTCCGTCCAATGTATTCATTCTTTGGATGGACGACGGATTCCGCCCGTGCATAGAATGGAGTCTATGACACGGGTAGAGACATGCGCCCGCATCAGTCCGCCGGCGGGTGCCAGCTGCGGAATGCACAAAGTGTTATCCTTCGCCATTCCGCAGTGTGCACATACTCTAAATCTGTAAGTGTACCCTGAGGTACGCTCACAGAGTTTGTAGAATTGCACACCATACCGTCATCTCTTATTGTCACGGTACTGGTGGAAAAGACGTGTCTGGGGGGCAGCGTACGCTACGCTACCCCCAGACACGTCACTGGATGATGAGGATGAATGGAGGAAAGAAGGATCCCTCCCATTCATCCTCACTGGCTGTTTCGGTGTCGGAGGCAATAATAACATATCCCTTTGACGTCAAAAACACCCTGGGGGCCATCTTTATACGGGGACTAGTATATGGGGTATGTAGTGGTGTAGTGTCAAACTTTATTCAATGTAGTGTGGTGTAATGTAGTGTTTTTTACGTGTTTTTTTACAGTAAGTATAAAAAAAAAAACCTACGCCAACAAAGGAGTTGCTGATAAATGCCGCACTTATGTGCGGCACTTATCAGCAGACCGTGGCAGTAGAATATAGAAAAAAAACACCCTACGCCAAAAAGGAGGAGTTGCTGATTAGCAGCGCACTTTCGTGCGATGCTGATCAACACTCAGCGGCGATAGGGTGCGGAAAATAGAAAAAAAAAATAAAAATTTCTACATTCTGAACATCCCTGTAGCTGCTGATAAGTGTATTACACATATCAGCCGCTAGAGGGCAGCAGAGCGCAAAATCCGGAAAAAGCCGACGCTGGAGCCGAAAATAGCCGAGAGAAGCCGAACGTGACGTCACGGAGGAAGCCGAAGACCCGAACGAACACGAGGACGCCGCGAACCCGGAAGACGCGATCAGGAGCCCGGGACAGGTGAGTAATGTACAAATACCTGCTCTGGACCCCTCGGCTACCTAGCTGAGGGGTCCAGGGCAGGTATTTACTATTTTGTGGGACTCTGATCGCCGTGCCACCGGCCCGATCGCCGTGAACGGCCGGCCTGTACCGGACAGCCGTTCACGGCGATCGGGCCGGTGGCACGGTGACCACCATTACTTTTTACAGTAATGGCGGTCGGTGCCATCCTCGGACAGCACCGACCGCCATTTTTTTCCGGGTCATCGATGACCCGGAAAGGTTCCGATCCCCGCTATTGGCTGATCTGAATTGATCAGCCTATAGCGGCGATCGTAAGCACGGGGGGTGTTAACCACCCCCCGTGCCGTGAAGCTAAGATGGCCTGCTATGATTTATAGCAGGCCATCTTCCCCGATCGCTGTGTGCGAACACGCAGCGATCGGGGAAACATCGGGCGTAAATTTACGCCCTGATGCGCCAAGTACCAGGGCGCGAGGGCGTAAGTTTACGCCCGATGTCGTTAAGGGGTTAAAGTGTCACTGTCGTGAATTTTCTTTTTGCAGAAATCAATATTCCAGGCGATTTTAAGAAACTTTGTAATAGGGTTTATTAGCCGAAAAATGAATTGTTATCATGAAAAAGCAGTTTAAAGCTCTCCCCCCTGTCTTCCACGACATGGAGAGAAAGGAACAGCTGCACATCCCATCTATGGCTGATACTAATGCCACTAGGCCTATTTTAAAGGCCACTGGCCGACACGGTGTGGAGTTAGCGTAGGGACTAGAGATGAGCGAACCGGGTTCAAGTTCGAGTCGATTCCGAACCCGATCATTCGGCATTTGATTAGCGGTGGCTGCTGAAGTTGGATAAAGCCCTAAGGATATGTGGAAAACATGGATATAGTCATTGGCTGTATCCCTGTTTTCCAGACAACCTTACAGCTTTATCTAAGTTCAGCAGCCCCAGCTAATCAAATGCCAATCGTTCGGGTTCGGAATCGACTTGAACTTGAACCCGGTTCGCTCATCTCTAGTAGGGACCCGTGTGAACCAGGGGACCTGCACGTTGGTACACGGGGCTATTATGGTTTGATCAAATTATATACAGACACCCTGGTGTTGATTTTTAAAATAGGCCTAGTGGCATTAGTATCAGCCATAGATAGGATGTGCAGCCGTTCCTTTCTCTCCATGTCGTGTTTTACAGTTCTCCCTTTTCTGAACAACTCGCACTTCTTTATAAGACCCACATGACCAAAATTAGCAGGATATGCCTGTGCTCACATGTCAGTACCTTTTGTCTTCCCCATTCTGTGTGAGGAGCAGTGGTGAGTGTAATACCATATTCATACTTGTGTCGTTAGGGGGCAGCCTTTCCTGCCGGTGGTGCTGGCCGGGTTCTGTTGGGGCATTTTGGTTTGGTCCTGTGACATTGGGTTGCAGGGCCATTCCATGGCCTCCCTTCCCTGCATGTGCACGCTTTGCGGGGTTGGCGGTCACTGGCCAACACGGTGTGGAGTTAACGTAGGGACCTGTGTGAACCAGGGGACCTGCACGTTGGTACACGGGGCTATTATGGTTTGATCTAATTATATACAGACACTCTGGTGTTGATTTTTAAAATAGGCCTAGCTGCATTGGTATGAGCCATAGGTGTGATGTGCAGCAGTTCCTTTCTCTCCATGTCGTCTCCCCTGTATTAACTGTTCTCCAATGGAGAGAGGGAAATAAAACACCAAAACAGGACAACAAAGAGTTATTTGGACAACAAAGAGTTAATCTACAGCAACATCTCCTCTGACAGTCAGCACTGACCTCTCTGACCTCTGAATACAGCTTCACCCAGCTTATTGCCTGTAATCCTTTGTTCTCTGCTGCCGGCTAACTCCCTCCTCCCCCCTCTATAAAACAGACAGGGTACGTCTGATGCAACAAGTCACAATTTCCTGATATTTTGCAGTGGATGACAGAAAGGAGAGGAGGGGGGACCTGGGGAAAGACTTTGTGTGAATGCAGATAATGGCATATTTGCCTAATAAACCCAATTACAAAGTTTCTTAAAAAAAAAATCGCCTGTACTATTGATTTCTGCAAAAAAAAAAAATTCACAACAGTGACTCTTTGAGGCAAGTTATTTCCTGGTGGGAGGGTCTTTTCTAGTTAGCTGCGTGAGGAGAACACAAAGAGAGAGTTGCTGCTGCAGACTACAGCCAAGGCTCTGGGAGGTCTTTTGTCAGTAGTAGTGGAGTGGAGAGAATAAGACACAGCCTAGAGACATTTTACCTATGAGAGATTTTTTTTTTTCTTATTATGCACTGCTAAACCCACAGGAAGGGCGTAAAAGTGTTATAGGGACCACCTTATCAATGCCAGGGATCCTTCTACAGTTGTCAAGACAGTCTAAAGAATTTACAGGACTGTTTCTCAGTAAGACAAAGTGCAGCAAGTCAAAGTTTCTTGAGAAGCCTCAGGAAGTCTCAGCTACGCCCAGTTGTATAGGACTGGGGCTTGTACTACCCAACCTGGCACTCTCTGAATTGGTTGGGCAGAAGGTGTATGTATGTGTGTGTATATATATATATATATATATATATATAATATATATTGTAGGGATCTTCCCGGGGAATGGTGTGTTTGGACACAGTTCACAGCAGACTTGGCTTTGTAAAACAACAGCTTGGCGTTTATTTGCAGCATAAACAGTCCAGAAAACATAAATACAGCAACACCGTGCTTTTAAGAACAAAACAAAAAGGTCTTGCCCGTCTGGGCGCTTACTAACCAACAGGTCACCTATCTGACACTTCGATCAGCGGTATCGCACGGTATGAATAAGCCCCAGCAGCAGCAGCATTCCCAGCTCCCAGCAAACACAGCATGCAGGCTGTTCACTCCTGGCTGAGAGCAAAACCTGTACACTCTGCAGGGCTTTTACCTTCTGAGGCTGATTAGGGTGAGATCTCACCTGATCCCAAAACCTGAACTGGATCGGGGGGAGGGAATGGCAGGTCCCACTGCCAACCTACCCGCCATTCCAGTAAATCCAAGCCCGGAACAATGAATAACAACTCAGCAGCATAATACTGCTGAATAACAGATCTCTCCTGGATTTACCATCTCACACTAAGCAGTAACCTAGGTGAGATGTACATCCCCTTGAACACTTTTCTAGTGACATGTCTACATATCCCCCCCCCCCTCTTTTTCAGACCGGAGGGCTGAGCGTTTTGTCCCCACAGACAGTGTACCCTTGATAGGGCGTCAGCAATTGCCGGTAGCTTTCCAGGCCTTTGTTCCACCGTAAAATTGAATTTTTGTAGGGACAGAAACCATATAGTCACCCTCCCATTTTTCTCCTTATTAAGCTTCATCCATGTTAGGGGGGCATGGTCTATCACTAACTTAAATTTTCTGCCTAGCAAGTAATACTTCAGGGACTCTAGGGCCCACTTTACTGCCAGACATTCTCGCTCAACAATGGCGTAGTTTTTCTCGGCCCGGGATAGCTTTCTGCTCAAATACATCACCGGGTGCTCCTCGCCATTCATGACCTGTGAGAGGACGGCGCCTAACCCTGTGTTAGAGGCATCTGTTTGTACTAGAAACTCTTGCCTAAAGTCAGGGGTAACTAGCACAGGCTGTTGACACAAGGCAGACTTAAGGCTTTGAAAAGCCTTCTCGGCCTCTGGAGTCCATGTCACCATTGCGGACTTCGCACCCTTTGTCAGGTCAGTTAGTGGAGCTGCAATTGAGACGAAATTCAGCACAAACCTTCGGTAATAGCCCGTAATCCCCAGGAAAGCTCTGACCTGTTTCTTTGTGAGGGGTTGAGGCCAATTCTGTATTGCCTCAATTTTATTTAGTTGTGGTTTCACTAACCCCCTCCCAATAATGTAGCCCAGGTATTTGGCCTCCTCTAAGGCTAATGCACATTTCTCTGCATTGATGGTTAACCCCGCATCACTTATGGCATCTAACACCGCCTGGACCTTACAGAGGTGACTTTCCCAATCCGGGCTAAAAATGACCACATCATCGAGGTAGGCAGCGGAGTAATCACGATGTGGTCGCATAATCAAGTCCATCAACCTCTGAAAAGTGGCAGGGGCTCCATGTAACCCGAATGGCATCACTACATACTGGAAGAGTCCATCAGGGGTGGAGAATGCAGTCTTCTCTTTAGCCTCAGGAGTGAGTGGGATCTGCCAGTAGCCCTTAGTGAGATCGAGGGTAGTTATGTACCTGGCATTACCCATCCTTTCTATTAACTCATCAACCCTGGGCATGGGGTAAGCATTGAACTTGGAGATCTCATTTAATTTTCTGAAGTCATTACAGAATCTCCAAGTTCCATTGGGCTTTGGGATTAGGACAATCGGGCTGGACCACTCGCTCTGGGACACCTCAATGACTCCTAGGTCAAGCATACGTTTTACCTCGGATGATACCGCCTCCCTCCGTGCTTCTGGTATCCTGTAGGGCTTAAGGTTTACTCTGCTTCTAGGCTCAGTTTCAATATGATGACGAATGAGATGCGTACGCCCTGGGAGGTCAGAAAACTTGTACCTGTTTTTCTGCAAGAACTCCTTAGCTTCCTGCTTCTGTGACACTGATAGGGTGTCACCAGTCTTGACCGGAGGGATTGGTGGTGACAAATGATTAACAGGGTTTGTCGCTACCAAGGATTCCCTGTTTTCCATGGCTTGATCAAGTTTATGTCATAAACTTGAAAAGGCTTCCTTCTACCGGGTTGGTGTACCTTGTAGTTGACCTCACTGATCTTCTCTACAATTTCATAGGGACCTTGCCACTTTGCTAAGAATTTACTTTCTACCGTGGGAACAAGTATGAGTACCCGGTCACCTGGGCTAAATGTCCTGATTCTTGCAGAACGATTGTAAATTCTGTTTTGGCCCTCTTGCGCCCTCTGGAGGTGTTCCCTTACTAGGGGCATTACAGTGGCTATACGGTCCTGCATCTGTGCTACATGTTCTATAACACTCTTGTATGGGGTGGACTCGCTTTCCCAGGTCTCTTTCGCTATATCCAACAAACCCCTAGGGTGACGACCATAGACCAACTCGAAGGGAGAGAACCCTGTGGAGGCTTGGGGCACTTCCCTAATAGCAAACATCAGGTAAGGTAGTAAGTGATCCCAATCACGACCATCTTTTTCCACTACTTTTTTTAACATATGTTTCAGGGTTTTATTAAACCTCTCCACTAATCCGTCTGTCTGGGGATGATACACAGAGGTACGTAGGTGTGAGATTTTAAACAGTTTGCATAGATCGTTCATCACCTTTGACATAAATGGTGTACCTTGGTCAGTCAAGATTTATTTGGGGATCCCCACCCTGGAAAACATATAAAACAACTCACGTGCAATTGTCTTAGATGCAGTGTTTCTTAGGGGCACAGCCTCAGGATAGCGGGTTGCGTAGTCTAATACAACTAGAATGTACTGGTGACCCCTAGCCGACTTTACAATGGGACCCACCAAGTCCATTGCAATGCGGTCAAAAGGTACCTCTATGATGGGGAGCGAAACCAAAGGACTGCGGAAATGCGACACTGGGGCTCTAAGCTGACATGTGGGGCACGACTCACAGTACTTTTTAATGTCATCATAAATCGCAGGCCAATAAAACCTCTGGAGGACTCTCTCCTGCGTTTTGTCAGTCCCCAAGTGACATGATTATGGGCCATGTCCAATACCTGACGCCGGTACGGCTTAGGAACCAGAAGCTGTTCCACAACCTCGTCATTAATCTTAGTGACTCTATAGTAGAGATCGTTAGTCCCAGAAAAATGTGGAAATCTTTTTTCAGCATCTGGTTCCTGAGGTACCCCATTCACAACCGCAACCTGCTCTCTCGCATTTCTGAGAGTGGGGTCCTGCAACTGTGCAGTACCAAAATTATCCCTAGACACCTCTAAGTCTGGAACATTCTGGTCAGTGGGAGGAGCCTCTTCCTCACCTGCCAGGACCTGCAAAGGAAAAGCATCATTTTCATCCTGTACATTTCTATCATTTACCGTGGGTAACTCAATAGACTTAGGGATCTCCTCACTTCTTTCAGGGGATTTTCTTTTTCCCCATAGAGCCCAGAACAATGGAAAATCACACCCCAATATCACATTATGCATAAGGTTTTTAACCACACCCACTTCATATTGTACAGCGCCTAGTTCAGTCCCGACATTAGCCAGCACAATAGGGTACATTTTTGTATCACCATGTATGCACACCACACTCATATGTCTTTCTGGCACAAAGTCCCCAGTCACCAGACTGGCATGCACCAAGGTGACAAGGCTTCCTGAGTCCAGCAACGCCTTAATAGGGAAGTCATTGACAGTAATGTTGCAGACTTGCGGTTCAGTCTCTAGTCCAGGGACTGCAGCACATGACGGTTCTGCAAATAGCGACTGACGCCGGCTAGCGTCACACTACATGGGCTCACTAGTAAGAGGGCAATGGGCAGAGATATGTCCCGTCTCATGGCACCTCCAGCATTGGATAGGGCCTGGTCTCCTTGGCAGGGAGTCCTTTTTAGGGCCACCCAGCCACCTGGGACCATCACCAGTCTTTTGCCCCTGAGCGCTCGTCCCTCTTTCAGCACCCCTCCACACTCCCCCAATAGATGGAAGTCTCTTACCAGCTGAAGGCACAGATCTGGCACTCCGGGGAGGTGAAGGTGCTGCAGGAACATCACGGAGGTAGTCCTCGGTCGCCTGAAACCTCTCGACAAGGTTGACAAGTTTGTCGGCACTCCTAGGGTCGCCTTGTCCCACCCAGCGTTGCAGATCAGCAGGAAGTGCTCGAAGGTAGCGATCCATCACGACCCTCTCTAGGATCTGTGCAGGAGTAGAGGTATCTGGCTCCAACCACTTTCTTGCCAAACGGATCAGGTCGTACATCTGGGACCTCGCTGACTTGTCCAGACTGTAGCTCCAGTTGCGGACCCTCCGGGCACGGACAGCAGCAGTAACTCCTAGTCGGGCAAGTATCTCTGCTCTTAGCCGAGGATTGTACTTGACCTCTTGTTCACTGAGGTCATAATAGGCCTTTTGAGGTTCGCCTGTTAAATAGGGCGCAGTCACTTCTGCCCACTCAGCAAAGGGTAGCTTTTCTCGCTCAGCCACACGCTCAGACAGTTAAGTAGGCCTTAATATTGTCATCAGTAGTCATCTTTTGCAGCGCCCGCTGCACAGCTCTTCACACAGACAAAGTCTCTGGTGCGGCTGCGGCCACCAGCTGGGGATTAGCACCTGCAGGCGCCTCTTGCTTTGCTATCAGGTGCTCAATGAGTTTCTGTTGTTGAGTCATCGCTTGCTGATGTGCAGCCATTGTCTGTTCATGGCGAAGGTTAGCAGCTGTCAGAGCCTGTTGTTGCTGCATATTAGCCTGTTGCTGTTGCAGACTCACTTGCATTAACTGCTTCAACATTTCCTCCATGTTGCTTGTCTGTTTTTGGAGTGAAGCAGCAGCCTTCACCCAGGACATACGCAGCTGTAGCCAAGTTGATGCACACCGTTGCCCCTAGCAACCGTTTTGCCTGCATCTTCCACCAATTGTAGGGATCTTCCTGGGGGATGGTGTGTTTGGACACAGTTCACAGCAGACTTGGCTTTGTAAAATAACAGCTTGGCGTTTATTTGCAGCATAAACAGTCCAGAAAACATAAATACA
Source organism: Dendropsophus ebraccatus (assembly GCA_027789725.1). Classification (NCBI taxonomy): domain Eukaryota; kingdom Metazoa; phylum Chordata; class Amphibia; order Anura; family Hylidae; genus Dendropsophus; species Dendropsophus ebraccatus. The sequence continues at coordinate 77,912,032 of JAQFWZ010000009.1, read as the reverse complement.
GCAACACCGTGCTTTTAAGAACAAAACAAAAAGGTCTTGCCCGTCTGGGCGCTTACTAACCAACAGGTCACCTATCTGACACTTCGATCAGCGGTATCGCACGGTATGAATAAGCCCCAGCAGCAGCATTCCCAGCTCCCAGCAAACACAGCATGCAGGCTGTTCACTCCTGGCTGAGAGCAAAACCTGTACACTCTGCAGGGCTTTTACCTTCTGAGGCTGATTAGGGTGAGATCTCACCTGATCCCAAAACCTGAACTGGATCGGGGGGAGGGAATGGCAGGTCCCACTACCAACCTACCCGCCATTCCAGTAAATCCAAGCCCGGAACAATGAATAACAACTCAGCAGCATAATACTGCTGAATAACAGATCTCTCCTGGATTTACCATCTCACACTAAGCAGTAACCTAGGTGAGATGTACATCCCCTCGAACACTTTTCCAGTGACATGTCTACAATATATATATATATATATATATATATATATATATATATATATATATATATATACACACACACACACACACACTTTTTCTTCACTATCACTCTCTACTTTGCAAAAAGGCCCCCCAAGACAGTCCCCATACAGTACCTACTCCTAAGTTAAACCTTACTTCCACTTCTATTCCTGCCTCTACTCCTCTAGTTACTACTACATGCACTTCTGTCACCTGCACCTCTCAAGTTCTGTGATTTTTTTCCTACCAACTATAATTCACTGAAGAGGATCAGTACAGGTCACTTCTGTTTGAGTGCCAGACTGTCCTGCTTCTTCTGCCGCACCTGCTCCCACACATTGGTGAGTTCAATAGTAGCAGTAGATAGTGAAAGTAGAATAGAGCAGCACAGAGTATTTCAGGAAACTAGTGCACTAATGTTGTAAATTGTCACAGACTAAATGCCACACAGCACATTGAGAAGTGTTCACTTATATTGATACTGTGGGAAATCAGACAACCAGCTGCACGGCCCTGGTAGCGGCCACCTTGAGGTGGTACTGAGCCATGGTGGTGTGCAGGGCTGAACGCAGGATGTGGACGCATGATGCGGGTGTGTGATCCCTCCTCTGTCCTGTATTACTGCAGGGATTTACATTTTCTTTCATATCCCTGACACAGGCTTCCCCCCTCGTCCCTTGGTGGCCGGCTGGAGGTGCTGAAGATATGATGACCACTCCGGCGTGATCAGAGGGAGGATGAGTCAGGGCTTATTATGACAGCACATGTGAATCTCTGCAGCAGTACAGGAAGGAGGAGGGATGATACTCGCGTCCCGCGCTGACAGCACCGCACACCATGATCATAGTTGCCAACATCTGACTGACTGTATATACTTGTAGTTTGTACCCATATGATGCAGCTGCACCCCATATCATCATACTACTACCCCCTTCATCCTCCTGCCCCTCAATCATCATAGTACTACCCCTCTCATCCTCCTACCCCTCCATCAATATTACTACCCCCTTCATCCTTCTCCTGTACCTTCATTATCATACCAGTACCCTCTTCAGCATCCTCCTCTCCCTTCATCATCATACCACTACCACCTACATCTGTATTTAAAACAAAAAAAATCTATACTTACCTCACCTGTATAATTCCCAGTTGGCAACTATGCATAATGGCTCTACTGCTTCTCAATGCTACCAGCAATGAGGTGAGGCACAGGTGGCACTGTAAAGCAGAAGAGGTGGTGTGCGAGCATCATCCAGCAGGACAGAAGAGGGATGATGCTCTTGTGGCTCTTTTTCCTGTCCCTGCCAAGCTGTATGTCTCTGGTGCGGGATGCAGCACTGAAGACCACATGAGAACTCTGGGGAGATGAGAGTGAGGAGCAGCCAGGGAGGGTAATATGAAAGCACAGGACAGAAGAGGCATGATGCTGGCATCTCGCACCGTCACGCTGCCAGCCTTGCACACCATCTCGCAGGGCCATGACTAGGGAATATTCTAGATACGCTGTGTACCCACACCACCCCGACTTACTCCCAATAATTGACACTGACACTGGGTTTGGTGCAAAGGCCAAAGCAGCCCAATTTTTTTAACAAAATATAAAACCTCCACAGTATAAACATTACTGTATAAATAGTATAAATAGCTTTATAACCCAATAAGTCACAGAATTTTTACTATCTCTAACAGGAAGGGGACTTGAAGGCAGATTACTTTCTATATTTCCCAAACAGGTCTCCCTTTACCCCCAGCCGTGAGCGCCGGACCCGAGGGCACCATGAACTGGAGACCAAACTCTTCCCTGGGCCATTGGCCACAGGGTCTCCTTACTCCTTACACCCGGTCGTCCCTCCACACTTGCAGGGCTTGCTCGACAACCTTCCTAATATTCAGCAGCCATAGATCCAACCCAAGGGCATTGAGGTGTACCCCATCAGCCCGTAAGAACTCCTGTGAAGGCCTCTCCAGCTCCCTATGCCGCACCACAAAACCCCCATTTCTAGGCACAAAGCGGCCTACGCCCTTGTTTATTTTGGCCCAAGCCCTATTAACCCCTTAAGGACAGAGCCTGAAATGGCCTTAAAGGACAAGTGCCATGAAAAACTTTTTCCCAGTAATTGAAGCACATTACAAAGTTATATAACTCTGTAATGTGCTTCAATCACCTATCTGCCTCCCTTCCCTGTCTTTTCCCCCCTCCACCCCCCACCAGGAAGTGTCCTAACTCACACAGACCTGATTACTGTCGTCACCGTCACCAAGCTCTTCTCTCAGCTCCTTCTCCTGTTACACCAGCCTCCCCCCTCCCCTGCCTTGTCAGGTGACAGCTTGCTCAGCTCCCATTGGCTGAACAACTGCAAGCCACTTGGACTGGGGAGGGGGGGCTGATTCTGAGATTGTTTTTTCGTGACATATTGTACTTCACATTTCTGATAAATTGGAGTCGAGGAATCTTTATGAAAAAAAAAACAAAATAACGTGAAAAAATTGTGAAAAAATGCATTTTTCCAACTTTGAAACTCTTCTGCTTATACAGAAAATGGTTATGCCACATAAATTATATATTAAATAGCATTAGCAACATGTCTACTTTATGTCGGCGGCATTTATTAAACTATCTTTCATTTTTTTCGACAATAGAAAGCTTAAAACATTAGCAGCAATTTTCCAAATTTTCAGTAAAATTTCAAAATCAGATATTTTTAGGGACCTGTTCAGGCTTAAAGTGTATTTGAGGGGACTGTATGTTAGAAAGCCCCACAAAGCACCCCATTTCAGAAACTGCACCCCCAACAATCTGCAAAAGCACATCCAGAAAGTTTTTTAACCCTTTAGGGGAGTCACAGAAATAAAAGCTAAGTGTGTAAGAAATTTTAAATTTTAAATTTTCTGTGCAGAGATTTTATTGTAATCCAATATTTTTCATAATTATAAATCCATTACCAGAGAAATTCACCCCAATAATTATTGCCCCGTTGCTGAAGTTTATAGAAATACCCCATATGTGGCCCTATTGCGCTGATTGACGCAACCACAAGCCTCAGATATAAAGGAGCGCCTAGTGAATTTCAACGCCTCCGTTATATTTGTTCATTTCTGACTGTACCACTTCAGGTTGGCAGAGGCTCTGGGGTGCCAAAATACTGGAAACCCCCCACAAGTGACCCCATTTATGAAACTACACCCCTCAAGAAATGTAACAAGGGGTGCGGTGAGCATTATGACCCCACAGGTGTTTCACAGATTTTCAGAACAATGTGGCGTGAAAAGAAAAATTTTTTTTTTTACACTGAAACGTTGTTCTAGCCTTCAATTTTTCATTTTCACAAAGGGATACAAGGAAAAAAACAGAGGGGGAAATTGCTCTACACATTTTGTGTGTTTTTTTTCTCTTTTAACCCCTTGTGAAAATGAAAAAGGCTAAACCAACATTATAGTGTAAAAAAATGTAATATTTTATTTTCACGCCAAATTGTTCCACATTTGTGCCCGTCACCAGTGGGGTCCATATGCTCACTACACCCCTTGTTACATTCCCTGAGAGGTGTAGTTTCCATAATGGGGTCACTTGTGGGGGGGGTTTCACTGCTTTGGCAACACAGGGAGTTTTTAAATGTAACATGGCCCTTGAAATCCATTCTACCCAAATCCAGCCCCAAAAAGCTAAATGGCGCTCCTTCCCATTGGAGGCTTACCCTGCACTCGCATAGCGCCTTAAGTCCACATGTGGGGTAATTCCGTACTCTGGGGAAATTTCTCTACATGTTTTGTTCTGTTTCTTCTCTTTTAACCCCTTGTGCAAATGAATAATGTCAAGACTAGATTAATGATGTTGTGTAAAAATAAAAATTTTTACACTTAAACATTGGCCTAGCCATGAATTTTTCATTTTCACAAGGGTTTAAAAGAAAAAAAAAAAAACACAAAACGTGTAAAACAGTTTGTCCCGAGTACTAAAATACCCCATATGTGGACATAAAGCGCCATGCGGCCGCAAGACAGGCCTCTAAAGGCAAGGAGCGCCATTTGGCTTTTGGATGCTGGATTTGGCTGGAATGGATTTCAAGGGCCATGTTGCATTTACAAAGCCCCTATGCTACCAGTACAGTGGTAAACCCCCACAAGTGACCCCATTCTGGAAACTACACCCCTCAAGAAATCTAACAAGGGGTGCAGTGAGCATATGGACCCCACTGTTAATGGGCACAAATGGGGAACAATGTGATGTGAAAGTGAAAAATTTTGTTTTTTTCATTTTCACAGCACAAATGTGGCCATCATCATGCAGTCCGTATCCTCATTGCACCCCTTGTTAGATTCCTTGAGGGGTGCAGTTTCCAGAATGGGTCACTTTTGGGGGGCCTCCACTGTCTTGGCAACACAGGGCCTTTGTAAATGCAACATGGCATTCACCATCCATTCTAGCCAAATGGCGCTCCCTCCCTGCGAAGGTTTACCCTGCACCCGTCTGGCGTTTTATGTCCACATGTGGGGTTTTTTTATACTTGGAGGAAGTTGCGCTACACATTTAGTGTTTTTTTTATCTTTTAACCCCTTGTGAAAAAGAAAAAATAAAGAATAGATCAATGATTTAGTGTAAATTTTTTTTTTTTTTTTTACACTAAATGTTGGTCTAGCCTTAATTTTTTTTCATTTCCACAAGGGGTTAAAAGAGAAAATAAATGCAAAACGTGTAGGGTAATTTCCCCTGAGTACGAAAGTACCCCACATGTGGGCATAATGTGCCATATGGGCACAGGGCAAGCCACCAGAGGGACAGAGCGCCATTTAGAGGCTGGAATGGAGGATGGAGGCCATGTCACATTTACAAAGCTCCTGTGCTGCCAGGACAGTAGAACCCCCCCACAAGTGACCCCATTTTGGAAACTACACCCCATAAGGAATCTAACAAGGGGTGCAGTGAGCATATGGACCCCACTGGTGACGGGCACATATGTAGAACATGTGCTGTGAAGATGAAAAATACAATTTTTTTCATTTTCATGGCACAAATGTGCCCGTCACCAGGGGGCCATATCCCCGCTGCCCCCCTTGTTAGATTCCTTATGGGGTTTATTTTCCAGAATGGGGTCACTTGTGGGGGGGGTTTCTACTGTCCTGGCCGCACAGAGGCTTTGTAATTGCATCAAGGCAAGTCTCTAATGCGAATGGTGGCCATGCCTATTTAGCTGGGGAAAAGGGACAATTTTAATTTATTTGGGAGTATTAGGCCAATTATTAGTTTTATAAGGTTGAAAATGACAGGTGTCCATCAAATTCAACCTGTGTTGATCCAGAGGAAGGCAAAAAACCCTCGTGAGGCAGACGACAGTAGCCTCATCACAGGGGAAAAATTCCTTCCCGACTCCATAATGGCAATCAGAATAATCCCTGGATCAATGTGACCCCTGAAATAGGAATAAGGGACAGAATTTAGAAAATTTAGAACTCCAATGACGTGTGGTACGCCTTGAAGCAATCCTTTAGGCAGAGGCCGGAGTGATCAGGACAGGTGTCACACTGGTAAGTGGTGTCCTTCCTTTACGACACTCTCTGCACTTCTTTTGGGATCTCCCCTTTTTTCCAGTGTGTGGGACTTCACCTGGAAAATGTTGTCCCTGTACGATATGGGGTCCTTCATATCCAGAAGCGCTGGGGCCCGCTCTGTGGCTGCCGAATATCAGGGCTTTGATCACTGCTTCCTGGAATTCAAGGAATTTCCCCGGGTGGCTGGCATATCGGTACAGCACAAATACGTTGTACATCGCTGTCTGTACCAGATGTACGGCCACCTTTTTATACCACCGTCTGGTTTTTCTTGTGCCGTTATATGGTTTGAGGACTTGATCTAAGAGATCAACTCCACCCATATACTGATTGTACTCTAGAACACAATGAGGTTTGTTCACCACGTTTGTGGTACCACGTACAGTGACAGGGGTGGCGCTGCTCCTGTGAATCGTGGTCAAAATAAGGACATTGGGTTTGTCCTTATATTTGACCAACAACATATTTTCACAGGCATAGGCCTTGCTCTCCCCCCTTTGCATCAGTTGTCTAACAGGGTGACTTGGGAGGCCTCTTTGATTTTTTCGGATCGTGCCGCAAGCTACAGTAGCTCGGGCAGCGAGGGACCGAAACAGGGGGATGCTGGTATAAAAGTTATCAATGTACAGGTGATAACTTTTATCCAGCAGTGGGAAGATCAGTTCCCAAACGATCTTCCCACTAACTCCAAGAATGGGGGGGCATTCTGGGGGCTGGATTTGGGTGTCCCTACCCTCATATACTCTAAGGCTATGTTCACACTACGTATATTTGAGGCTGTATGTTTGAGGCTGTATAGCAACCAAAACAAGGAGTGGATTGAAAACACAGAAAGGCTCTGTTCACATAATGTTGTAATTGAGTGGATGGCCGTCATTCAATGGCAAATATGTGCTGTTATTTTAAAACAATGGCTGTTATATTGAAATAATGGAAGTTATTTACCGTTATATGGCGGCCATCCACTCAATTTCAACATTGTGTGGACAGAGCCTTTCTGTGTTTTCAATCCACTTCTGGTTTTGGTTGCTATGAGGACCTGACATAAGGACCAAATACAGCCTCAAATATACATAGTGTGAACCCAGCCTAAATCTGTAAGTGTACCCTGAGGTACTCTCACAGAGTTTGTATAGTTTCACGCCATACCGTGATATTTTATTGGGAAGGTACTGGCGGAAATGGAGTCTTCCTTTGAAGCTCAGGAGGGACTCATCTACTGAGATGTACTTCTCTGGGATATACATCTCAGTAAATTTGGCTGAAAAGTGCTCTATGACTGGCCGTACTTTGTACAGTCGGTCATATGAGGGATCATCTTGCGGGGGGCAACTTGCATTGTCATTGTAATGCAAGAATTTTAGGAGGGCTTCAAATCGAAACCGTCCCATGGCCATACTGTAAAGTGGGGTATTATACATAATATCCCCACTCCAGTATTGCCGAATTGTGTTTTTTTTTACTAGGCCCATGTGCAGCAGGAGCCCCCAAAATATTGTCATTTCGGCTGCATCAGTAGGGGTCCACACCATGGGCCTAGCAAAAGAAGAGGAGGGGTTCTGGGTGATAAATTGGTGCACGTACAGATTTGTTTGCGCCACCATCAAATTGACAAGGTCATCAGAGAAAGACCTGTGGGGTTAATTTGGATTCCCGCCGTTGCCATAAAGTCAGGAATCTGGGAATTATAATTTTGGGGGTCTGGGGTCCAGATGGAGTCACCTATCTGGGGGGCGGGAGGCAGGATGGGGTCATCTGTCTGGGGGGCAAAGGGCGGGATGGGATGACGTGTCTGGGGGGCGGGGGGGGGTGGGATGGGATGACGTGTCTGGCGGGCAGCCCGAGGCGTCCTCCTTGGACGCCTAGTTGGAAAGTCATCATCACTGGATGATGATGATAATGATGATGAGGATGAATGGAGGAAAGAAGGATCCCCCCATTCATCCTCACTGTCTGTTTCGGTGTCGGAGGCAATAAGCGCGTATGGCTCCGCCACCGAAAACACTCTCTGGGACATTATTCGGGGATTGGTGTATGGGGGGTATGTAAATGTGGTGTAGTGTAGTGGTGTAGTGTAAAACTGTATTTCAAGCAATGTAATGTGTAATGTGGGGTAGTGTAGTGTAATGTAGTGTTTTATACGTGTTTTTCACAGTGAGGGGGGAAAAAAAACCTACGCCAAAAAAGGAGTTGCTGATAAATGCCGCACTTATGTGCGGTACTTATCAGCAGACAGTGGCGGTAGGATATAAAAAAAAAAAGGGGAGGAAAAGGGGGGAAAAAACCCCAACGCCAAAAAAGAGGAGTTGCTGATCAGTGGCGCACTTGTGTGTAATGCTGATCAGCACTCAGCGGCGGAAGGGCGCAAAAAAAAAAAAAAAAAAAAGCTACCTCTTTACCCCAAAGCCACTGATTAGTGTATTATATACACTAATCAGCCGCTAGGGGGCAGTACAAGTACCTGGACGAAGATCTACGAAGAAGACCGTCAAAAACCGATGGGAGCCGAGCGGAGCCGAGCGCAGACGAGGGAAGACGACGGAGAACGACGTGGATGCTGTGGGACCGCAGATCTTCTTTCTAGCACCGGGATCCTGTGAGTATGGTGCTCACACATCACACACACCTTCTCTGCACACCTCAGCTAACTGACTGAGATGTGCAGAGAAAAGTAATAATATTTATTATTACTGTGATCGCCGCTATTTGCCGGCCGGGCCCCCTTCAATATACACAATGATGGTGATTGGTGCTGTCTCGGACAGCACCAATCACCATTGATTTTCGGGGCCCCAGGTCACCGATGACCCGGGAACCGGAAAATCGCTGTAGTTGGCTGATTTGAATAAATCAGCCAATTACAGCGATCGTCAGCAGGGGGGGGGGGTGTAATCCACGCCCCGTGCCAACAAGCTACGATGGTCTGCTGTGTATTACAGCAGCCATCGTTACTGGATCGCTACACTGACCATTAACCCCCGCGGTGGCAGCGGCCAACCGCCTGCAGAAGACCCGCCCCATGGGTATGATCCGGCATGCAAAATTGAGGCGACCCAACAGTGACTGCACCTCCCGCTGACGGAGTTTCCGCCGCCGACAGGCGTCCTCCACTGCCCCCACCAACTCACACAGCTTCTCCGCTGGAAGCCTGCACTCCTTGAGCTCAGTATCAATTTCGATCTCCAGAAACTTGATAACCGTAGCCGGGCCCTCGGTTTTGTCAGGAGCCAAAGGCACCCCAAAAGCCAAAGCCACCCTCTCCATAGTCCTGAGCAATATCATGCACACCCGTGACCCAGCCGGGCCCAAGAACAGAAAGTCATCCAAGTAGTGGAGTACAGACTCCACCTACGCCTCCTGCCGCACCACCCACTCCAAAAATGTACTAAACTGTTCAAAGTATGCGCATGAGATCGCACATCCCATGGGGAGGCATAGATCCACAAAGTACTCCCCCTGCCACTTGCATCTCAACAGACGAAAACTGTCCGGGTGGACCGGCAATAGCCGGAACGCCGCCTCGATGTCAGTCTTCGCCAGCAGGCAACCTTTGCCATACAGCCAAACCCACCGCAACGCAGCATCGAAGGACATATAAGACACTGCACAAAGAGTCGGATCAATGCCATCATTGACCGACCCCCCAGCTGGGTGCGATAAATAATGGATGAACCTAAACTTGCCTGTTTCCTTCTTGGGGACCAAGCCCAAGGGGGAAACACACTAATCCTCCAACGGAGGAGAAGCAAAGGGGCCCGCCATCCGCCCCAAGGAAACCTCTTTCAACAGCTTATCGGTGATCAGGTCCGGCCGGACCCGTGCTGACGCCAGGTTACTTGCCTCACCCGATGGCCCCCCGACTCACAAAACCCCACCGAAACCCCTCACGCAGAGACCGCGAAGCCTCCCTATTTGGGTAGCACGCAAGATACTCCTCCATCCTTGTTACCTTCATGGACGTCGCCTTTCTTCTGCTCAGCTTCTCCCCCTCGCCCCCTGCCTTTTTTAAATCATCTGACCAACCCATGGGCTCCCCCGCATCCAGAGCACTCATGTTTATATCGGCATTCGCTGCCGAATTTGCATGAGCCCTCGTTATACTGCTAACAACATCCTTTGTTGGGCCCAGCCGACCGCTCGGACCCCTGGCCCGAGCTGCCGGCTGCCTTCTGAAAGGACTGAGACCCCCCCGTCGCCTTAGGGGCTGCCATCAGCCTCATCCAAAGACTAATATCGTTATGATCCCATCAAATGGATGGGCGAACCGCCTTCCGTTGTCGGAAGTGTTCATCGTAGCGAAGTCACACGTTCCCTCCATAGATGCGATACGCCTCCCCGATAGCATCAAGGTAACGAAAGAGCGCAGAGCAGTTCTCCGGTGCCCTCTCCCCGATAACACTAGCCATAGTAACGCCGCCGTTCCTTCTCCTCCTTCTTACTTTCATCTGGCTTAACCAGATCTAAATTGAATTTTTCCAAGGGGAGCAGCGAAAAAATTTCGACATACTCCCCCTTCCATATGCGTTCCCGGACCTCACTTTTTAAATGTGCCCCCCAACGGCCCCTCGAAACACACATATATCTCACCACGCGCGGAATCCGCCATCCGAACATCCTCCCCTGCCACAGTCCCCTTTTTAGCTCCGTTATTCTCCATGGGCGCCCCAGCCACCAGCACCCCAGCAGTCTCCACTCCCCCTTCTCCACTACCTGCTACAGCCCCTCCAGAGGCCCCTCCATCTTGAGGCGACTGCATCACAGCCCCCGGGCCACTCGCTGCCCTTGGGGACCCCACTATGCCCTGAACAGCCCTCCCAAGACCAGAAGCCCCCCAGACTGTTGCCGGGGACCCCGCTAGCTCCGCCATACTCTGCAACTCCTGCATTCCCTTAAAAAAACGCTGCAGACCCCCCCATACTAACAGATATGTTTCCCCCACCCCCAGTGTTGGTGGAGTTGGTGGTCCACTCACCTGACCGCGCCGGGGCTGGTGTCCCGGAGGCCATCACTCCCCCGGAGGCCATCACCCCCTGTAGCACTAGGGGCACGCAGGTGCACCCCCACCCTTCCGCTGGCCTGACTGCCACCTGGCCCTTGGATAGCGGACCGCATTCTGCCTCCTCCCGACCTCCTGGTTGCCGCCGGAGCCGCCGATTCTAGAGGCGCAGGGGACCCTGGGCCTCCACTTCTGGTCTCCTCCTCCTCCACTCTGGATGTACTGGGGGCGGGGCTGACGTCCACGCTCCCGTGCTGCTCTCACTGCACTTCCGGTCTCCCGCAAGATGGCCGCCAGCCCACCGCTACCTATGAGACCGCAGCATTCTCCCGGCCCGGCGAACCTCCGTCCGCCTCTGCAGCCCGCCTCCGCACCCGAGGTGGAGGTGATGGGGAAGATCGCTGCCGCTCCCGCTGCCGGCCACGCACCTCTCCCCGGGCCGTCTCCAGCCTCTGCCTCGTCCCTGCGGCGCTTCCCGCTGCATTCTTCCTGGCAGGACGCTGAGGAGCAGGCGAAGGGGATCCACTCACCCTCCGCAATCCGCGCCGAGCCCGCCCTGTGCCCGGAACATCAACAGCAGGGGGAGCCGCCTCCAATCTCCTCTGACCTCGCCGACCGGGGGTGTGGGTGAGAGCAGGTCGCCCCCCCGGCGCCGCCGCCTCCATCCGCTGGCGGGGATTCCTGGCCGGCCTCTCGGTGCTGGCAGGGGATGGAGAAGCCACGGTTGAGGCCGCAGGGTCCCTGACGGGGCTCCTCCTGCGGCTCTGGACGCGTGGCGTTACTTCAGGGCTCAGCCAAGCCGGCGGCTGGGACTTCCTGGCCCGGGCCCTCATCCCAGATGCACCTGCAGGAGCCTCAGGCGCAGGGGGATCCCCCCCAAGCAGCTGCTGTGAAAGTTATTCGGGCCCTCGCTGTAGAGCCGTCTCCCTGCTGGAGAAGCGCTTCCAAGTCCGACATGGCTGCGGTAAGTGCTAACTTTCACCAACCAGCTCACACTGACTACCCCCAAACTTCCTTTGCCTCTTATAACCTCTGTCCCCTCCCCTTGCCCTGCATTTCACCCTACTCTGTCTCCACAGCAACCACTTACTCTTACCCTGCTAGTCAGACTATCCCTGTCATGTGCACCCTGCCATTACACTGCGCTTCACTTCGGGTGCTTTCTGAACAAGGAGTTTTGGTGCCCTAGACAGAAAAGGCAATTGACCCCCCCCCCCCATTTGAACCCGGTGTTATCAGAATCGGTGATCCCCACACAGTATAATGCCCTGAAAGTGCCCCCACACTGTGTGAAGAGCCCCAATACATATGGTAATTATAGTGCTTGAAAAGCACTATATTGTAACCCGTATTCTTCTTCTTCTTCTTCCAGCCATTTTTCTGCGCGTAATACAGCCGGAACCACTTTGCGCACAGACTCTGTTCAAACTGCGTTTCGAAGCCCTCGGCTGTGTGAGGTGTGCTATTTTTCGTTTCGATCGGATTTGTCGTTTTTAAGAAATTTAAGTTTAAAGACCCCAAATTTCACATAGAAAATAATGGCCCATTGGAAATAATGGCCCCACTCTAACCGCTAACAACCAATCACAGCACATATGCAAATAGCTGAACTCTAAGGTCTTATCAGGCAATGTCTCACAACATCCACAGTCACATGTCCACTATTGGCCAATAGAATATGTAATATATGGAAGGTCCTTAACGATTTTGTCTCACTGATATAAGTAAGATTGTCACGGTAACCGAGCAATGATCTTTACCATTATAAGTAGCAGAGTTTAGTCAGTAAAATAGCAGAGCTGAGGCAGCCATGTAGCAAGGACGGGACCCAGGCCACTCTTAAAGAGACGGTACCCAAGCCGCTCTTAAAAAGGCATTAAATAAAGCGCTCTTAAAAGGGACAGTACCCAACTCGCTCTTAAAGGGACGGTACCCAAGTCGCTCTTAAAGAGACGGTACCCAAGTCGCTCTTAAAGGCACGGTACCCAAGTTGCTCTTAAAGGGACCAAGGTCGCTCTAAATGGGTCCCTTTAAGAGCGACCCGGGTCCCTTTAAGAGCGAAATAGGTCCCTTTAAGAGCGACCTGGGTCACCTTAAGAGTGAAATGGGTCCCTTTAAGAGCGACCTGGGTCCCTTTAAAAGCGACCTGGGTCCCTTTAAGAGCAACCTGGGTCCCTTTAAGAGCGACCTAGGTCCCTTTAAGAGCGACCTAGGTCCCTTTAAGAGAGAAATATGTCCCTTTAAGAGCAAAATGGGTCCTTTTAAGAGCGACCTAGGTCCCTTTAAGAGCGACCTGGGTACCTTTAAGAGTGAAATTGGTCTCTTTAAGAGCGACCTGGGTCACAGTAAGAGCGATCTGGGTCCCTTTAAGAGCGACCTGGGTCCCTTTAAGAGTGAAATGGGTCCCTTTAAGAGCAACCTGGGTCCCTTTAAGAGCGACCTGGGTCCCTTTAAGAGCGACCTGGGTCCCTTTAAGAGCGAAATATGTCCCTTTTAAAAGTAAAATGGGTCCCTTTAAGAGCGACCCGGGTCCCTTTAAAAGCGAAATATGTTCCTTTAAGAGCAAAATGGGTCCCTTTAAGAGCAACCTGGGTCCCTTTAAGAGCAAAATATGTCCCTTTAAGAGCGACCTGGGTCCCTTTAAGAGCGATCTCGGTCCCTTTAAGAGCGACCTAGGTCCCTTTAAGAGAGAAATATGTCCCTTTAAGAGCAAAATGGGTCCTTTTAAGAGCGACCTAGGTCCCTTTAAGAGCGACCTGGGTACCTTTAAGAGTGAAATTGGTCCCTTTAAGAGCGACCTGGGTCACAGTAAGAGCGATCTGGGTCCCTTTAAGAGTGAAATGGGTCCCTTTAAGAGCGACCTGGGTCCCTTTAAGAGTGAAATGGGTCCCTTTAAGAGCAACCTGGGTCCCTTTAAGAGTGAAATGGGTCCCTTTAAGAGCGACCTGGGTCCCTTTAAAAGCGACCTGGGTCCCTTTAAGAGCAACCTGGGTCCCTTTAAGAGCGACCTAGGTCCCTTTAAGAGCGACCTAGGTCCCTTTAAGAGAGAAATATGTCCCTTTAAGAGCAAAATATGTCCCTTTAAGGCACGGTACCCAAGTTGCTCTTAAAGGGACCAAGGTCGCTCTAAATGGGTCCCTTTAAGAGCGACCCGGGTCCCTTTAAGAGCGAAATAGGTCCCTTTAAGAGCGACCTGGGTCACCTTAAGAGTGAAATGGGTCCCTTTAAGAGCGACCTGGGTCCCTTTAAAAGCGACCTGGGTCTCTTTAAGAGCAACCTGGGTCCCTTTAAGAGCGACCTAGGTCCCTTTAAGAGCGACCTAGGTCCCTTTAAGAGAGAAATATGTCCCTTTAAGAGCAAAATGGGTCCTTTTAAGAGCGACCTAGGTCCCTTTAAGAGCGACCTGGGTACCTTTAAGAGTGAAATTGGTCTCTTTAAGAGCGACCTGGGTCACAGTAAGAGCGATCTGGGTCCCTTTAAGAGCGACCTGGGTCCCTTTAAGAGTGAAATGGGTCCCTTTAAGAGCAACCTGGGTCCCATTAAGAGCGACCTGGGTCCCTTTAAGAGCGACCTGGGTCCCTTTAAGAGCGAAATATGTCCCTTTTAAAAGTAAAATGGGTCCCTTTAAGAGCGACCCGGGTCCCTTTAAAAGCGAAATATGTTCCTTTAAGAGCAAAATGGGTCCCTTTAAGAGCAACCTGGGTCCCTTTAAGAGCAAAATATGTCCCTTTAAGAGCGACCTGGGTCCCTTTAAGAGCGATCTCGGTCCCTTTAAGAGCGACCTAGGTCCCTTTAAGAGAGAAATATGTCCCTTTAAGAGCAAAATGGGTCCTTTTAAGAGCGACCTAGGTCCCTTTAAGAGCGACCTGGGTACCTTTAAGAGTGAAATTGGTCCCTTTAAGAGCGACCTGGGTCACAGTAAGAGCGATCTGGGTCCCTTTAAGAGTGAAATGGGTCCCTTTAAGAGCGACCTGGGTCCCTTTAAGAGTGAAATGGGTCCCTTTAAGAGCAACCTGGGTCCCTTTAAGAGCAATCTGAATCCCCTTAAGAGTGAAATGGGTCCCTTTAAGAGCAACCTGAATCCCCTTAAGAGTGAAATGAGTCCCTTTAAGAGCGACCTGGGTCCCTTTAAGAGCAAAATATGTCCCTTTAAGAGCGACCTGGGTCCCTTTAAAAGCGAACTAGGTCCATTTAAAGGACAACTCCCACGAAAAAATTTTTTAGCTTATTTAACACACATTACAAAATTATATAACTTTGTGATGTGGTTAAATACCCGGTCTGGTCCCCTTCCCCCACTTTGGGACCCCCGACTTCCCCCCCCCCCCCCAAGTTAAAGAATGTATAAATTACCTATTACGGTCGTCACGGTCCTCTTCTCCCAGGCGGCATCTGGTGACGACGACGTCAGAGTCGGGAGGTGGTCCGGGTCTTCTTCCTCCTCGGCGTCTTCATAGAAAGTGAATGGGATGGAAAAGGCTGCTGGTGCACATGCGCACCAGCAGCTTTTTCATTGGCAGGAGCGCATCACATGGCTTCCAGCTTGCTCAGCCCTGATTGGCAGCCTTTTCCATCCCCTGGACCCGGAAGTCAGAGACATCGCTGGACGGCGGACGGTGGTGGAATCGAGTGGGGATCGTCACCGGAGGGATGGTCAGTATGGTGTCTGTGTGTGTCTGTGTTTGTTTTTTTCGGGGGGGGGGGGGGGGTGTCCCGCGGGAGTTGTCCTTTAAAAGCAAAATGGGTCCCTTTAAGAGCGAAATGGGTCCCTTTAAGAGCAAAATGGGTCCCTTTAAGAGTGAAATTGGTCCCTTTAAGAGCGACCTTGGTCCCTTTAAGAGCGACCTGGGTCCCTTTAACCCCTTCCCGTTTAGTTTGAAATTTCTCAATTTCACGAGGAACAAGAGAAAAAAAGTACCCCAAAATCTGTAACGCAGGTTCTCCTGAATACAACGGTACCCCACATGTGGGCATAAACCACTGTATGGGCACACAGCAGGGCTCAGAAGGAAAGGAGCGCCAATTAGCTTTTTTAATGCAGATTTTGCTGAAGAAGTTTCTGAGCGCCACGTGCGTTTGTAGTCCCCCTGTAGTGTCCCCAGAAGAGAACCCCCCCCAAAAGTCACCCCATTTTGGAAAGTACACCCCTTAAAGAATTCATCTTGGGGTGTGGTGACCATTTTTACCCCACAGGTATTAGAGGAAAGTATTTAAAATTAGACAGTAAAATTGAAAAACTAGAATTTTTCCAATAATATGTTCGTTTAGTTTGAAATTTCTCAATTTCACTAGGAACAGGGGAGAAGCTGCATGCCAAAATATGTAACCCAGGTTCTCCTGAGTAGAACGGTATCCCATATGTGGGCATAAACCACTGTATGGGCACACAGCGGGGCTCAGAAGGGAAGGAGCGCCAATTAGCATTTTCAGTGCAGATTTTTCCGAACAAGTTTCCTGAGCGGCAGGTGCGTTTGCAGTGCCCCTGTAGTGTCAGCAGAATAGAACGACCCCCCCCCCCCCCGACAAAAGTCACCCGATTAAGGAAAGTGCACCTCTCAAAGAACTCATCTTGTGGTGCAGTGAGCGGTTTGACCCCACAGGTATTAGAGGAAAGTATTCAAAATAAGACAGTAAAAATGAAAAACTCGAATTTTTCCAATAATATGTTCGTTTAGTTTAAAATTTCTCAATTTCACGAGGAATGGGAGAGAAAACGTACCCCAAAATCAACCCTGTTCTCCTGAGTAAAACGGGTTAGGGTTATGTGGGCATAAACCACTGTATGGGCACACAGCGGGGCTCAGAAGGGAAGGAGCGCCAATTTGCCTGAGCAAAACCGCAGCTAGTAATAGTTATTAAAATAGCGCAGTTACTAAAAAACAATAAAAAAATGAGATTCTGGGTAATCTGGAGGTGGTTACGGGCAACCTGCGGTGGTTACGGCAACCGGCGTTACTTACAGACAATCTGGGGTGGTTACGGGCAACGTGGGGTGGTAACGGGTAACGTGGGGTGGTTACGGATAAACTGAAGTGCTTATAGGTAATCTGGGATGGGTACATGTAATTTGGGGTGGTTACAGCAATCTGGCATGGTTACGGCCAATCTGGAGAGGGTCACTGGCAATTTGGGGTGGTTAGAGGCAACGTGCGGTGGTCAGAGGCAACGTGCGGTGGTCAGAGGCAACGTGCGGTGGTCAGAGGCAGCGTGCGGTGGTCAGGGGCAACGTGTGGTGGTCAGAGGGAGAGTGCGGTGGTCAGAGGGAAAGTGCGGTGGTCAAAGGCAACGTGCGGTGGTTAGAGGCAGCGTGCGGTGGTCAGGGGCAACGTGCGGTGGTCAGAGAGAATGTGCGGTGGTTGGAGGCAGCGTGCGGTGGTCAGAGGCAATATGCAGTAGTTACGTACAATCTAGAGGGGGTCACTGGCAATTTGGGGTGGTTATAGGCAACGTGCGGTGGTTACATGTAATCTGGCGTGATTACGGGCAACCTGCGGCTGTTACGGGCAAACTGGAGTGATTACGGACAATCTGCAGGGGGTCACTGAAAATTTGGGATGGTTACGGTCAACATGCGTTGGTTACGGTCAACGTGCGGTGGTTATGTGCAATCTGGGGCGGTTACGGGCAACCTGGGGCGGTTACGGGAAATGTGGAAGTAAACCGCAATTATTACTATAATAAAAAGTGTTTTATTTTATTTGTATGTTTTTCACTTTTTCACATTTACACTTTTTCACTTGTGCTTTTACACATTCATTTTCACTGTATTACTATGATTACTGTGATATTTTCTATCACAGTAATCATAGTTTAGTGACAGAGACCAAAACGTGTAGGGTAATTTCCCCCTGAGTACAAAAATACCCAACATGTGGACATAATGTGCCATATGGGCACAGGGAAAGCCACCAAAGGGACAGAGCGCCATTTAGAGGCTGGAATGGAGGATGGAGGACGTGCCGCAATTACAAAGCTCCTGTGCTGCCAGGACAGTAGAAACCCCCCACAAATGACCCCATTCTAGAAACTACACCCCTCAAGGATTCTAACAAGGGGTGCAGTGAGGATATGGACCCCACTGGCGACATATGTAGAACCTGTGCCGTGAAAATAAAAAATACATTTTTTTTTCATTTTCACAGCAGAAATGTGCGCGTCACCAGGGGGCCATATCCCCGCTGCCCCCCTTGTTAGATTCCTTATGGGGTGTAGTTTCCAGAATGGGGTCACTTGTGGCCGCACAGAGGCTTTGTAATTGCATCATGGCAAGTCTCTAATGCGAATGGTGGCCATGCCTATTTAGCTGGGGAAAAGGGACAATTTTAATTTATTTGGGGGTATTAGGCCAATTATTAGTTTATAAGGTTGAAAATGACAGGAGTCCATCAAATTCAACCTGTGTTGATCCAGAGGAAGGCAAAAAACCCTCGTGAGGCAGACGACAGTAGCCTCATCACAGGGGAAAAATTCCTTCCCCACTCCATAATAGCAATCAGAATAATCCCTGGATCAACGTGACCCCTGAAATAAGAATAAGGGACAGAATTTAGATAATGTAGAACCCCAATGACGTGTGGTACGCCTTGAAGCGATCCAGTATGCAGAGGCCGGAGTGATCAGGTCAGGCGGCACACTGGAAAATGGTGTCCTTCCTGATCCCCCTGTTACGCCACACTCTGCACTTCTTCTGGGGTCTCCTGTTTTACAGTGTGGGGGACGTCACCTGGAAAATGTTGCCCTGGTGCGATACGGGGTCCTTCATATCCAGAAGCGCTGGGTCCGCTCCATGGCTGCTAAATATTAGGGCTCTATTACTGCTTCTGATATTTTCGGATCGTGCCGCAAGCTACAGTAGCTCAGGCAGCGAGGGACCGGAAGAGGGAGTGCTGGTATAAAAGTTATCCCCATACAGGTGGTAACCTTTATCCAGCAGTGGGAAGATTAGTTTCGGAACGATCTCCCCACTAACTCTGAGGACGGGAGGGGGGGAGTGGGTTCATCTGGGGGCATCTGGGGCTGGATTCGGGTGTCCCTTCCTTCACACACTGTAATGGTACATGCACACTGCGGAATGGCGAAGGATAACGCTTTGTGCATTCCGCAGCTGGCACCCGCCGGCGGACTGCTGCAGGCGCGCGTCTCCGCTCGTCACACTCCATTCTATGCACGGGCGGATTCTGCCCTCTGTCCAAAGAATGAACGTGTTCATTCTTTATACGGACGACAGAATCCGCCCGTTCATAGAATGGAGGCTATGACACGGGCTGAGACGCGTGCCTGCATCAGTCCGCCGGCAGGTGCCAGCTGCGGAATGCACAAAGGGTTATCCTTCGCCATTCCGCAGTGTGCACGTACCCTATATCTGTAAGTGTACCCTGAGGTACTCTCACAGAGTTTGTAGAATTTCACGCCATACCGTGATCTCTTATTGGGGTGGTACTGGCGGAAAAGACGTGTCTGGGGGGCAGTGTATGCTACGCTACCCCCAGACACGTCACTGGATGATGATGATGAGGATGAATGGAGGAAACAAGGATCCCCCCATTCATTTTCCCTGGCTGTTTTGGTGTCGGAGGTAATAATAGCGTATGCGTCCGACGCCGAAAACACCCTGGGGGCCATTTTTATATGGGGATTAATATATGGGGCATGTAAATGTGTAGTGGTGTAGTGTAAAACTTTATTTTGTGTAGTGTAGTGTTTTTTACGTTTTTTTAACAGTAAGGAAAAAAAAAACCTACACCAAAAAAGGAGTTGCTGATAAATGCCGCACTTATGTGCGGCACTTATCAGCAGACAGTGGCGGTAGGATATAGGGGGAAAAACACCTCTACGCCAAAAGGGAGGAGTTGCTGATCAGCGGCGCACTTACGTGCGATGCTGATCAGCTCTCAGTGGCGTTAGGGCGCATAAAAAGAAAAATAAAAATTGAAAAAAAAAACACCTCTTTTTACCCCAAAGCAATTGATCAGTGTATAATATACACTGATCAGCCACTAGGGGGCAGTAGAGCAACGCTGTCGGAGATTCCCAAAGATAGGGGCGACGGAAAAGCCCGAAGAGCTGAGGATTCCCGACGAAGACCGGCAAAGAACGAACAAACCCGGAAGTGGCGGCGACGAGGAGAAGAGGACGCGCTGGACCGCAGATCTTCGTTCCGGACGCCGGGATCAGGTGAGTATAGTGCACCTACACTATACACACCTGTTCTGCACCCCTCAGCTACCTAGCTGAGGGGTGCAGAACCCGGCCGGACACTTTTTAACTGTTAGATCGCCGTGATGGCGATAGTGGGGGTGGCACCGGCACCATCTTTCCCCAGGTCAGCACCAATCGCCATTGCTTTCCGGGTCATCGATGACCCGCAAAGCTGTATTCAGCTGCTACCTGCTGATCTGTATTGATCAGCTGATAGCAGCGATTGTCGGCACAGGGGGGGGGGGATGTTAATCACCCCCCGAGCTGACGAGCAGAGATGGCCTGCTATACATCGGGCGTAAATTTACGTCCATTTGCGCGAAGTACCAGGGCGGGGGGGCCCGATGTCGTTAAGGGGTTAAGAGCGACCTGGGTCCCTTTAAGTGCGACCTGGGTCCCTTTAAGAGCCACCTGGGTCCCTTTAAGAGACACCTGGGTCCCTTTAAGAGCCACCTGGGTCCCTTTAAGAGCGTCCTGGGTCCCTTTAAGAGCGGAATATGTCCCTTTAACCCTTTAAGGACATGGCCCATTTTCGTTTTTACGTTTTCGGTTTTTCCTCCTTGTGTTTAAAAGGTCATAGCACTTGCATTTTTCCACCTAGAAACCCACATGACCCCTTATTTTTTGCGTCACTAATTGTACTTTGCAATTACAGGCTGAATTTTTGCATAAAGTACACTGCGAAACCAGAAAAAAATTCAAAGTGTGGTGAAATTGAAAAAAAAAAACGCATTTCTTTTATTTGGGGGGAATGTGTTTTTACGCCATTCACCCTGGGGTAAAACTGACTTGTTATGCATGTTCCTCAAGTCGTTACGATTAAAACGATATATAACATGTATAACTTATATTGTATCTGATGGCCTGTAAAAAATTCAAACCGTTGTTAACCAATATACGTTCCCTAAAATCGCTCTATTCCCAGGCTTATAGCGCTTTTATCCTTTGGTCTATGGGGCTGTGCGAGGTGTCATTTTTTGCGCCATGATTTGATCTTTCTATCGGTACCTTGATTGCCCATATACGTCTTTTTGATCGCTTTTTATTACATTTTTTCTGGATTTGATGCGACCAAAAATGCGCAATTTTGCACTTTGGGATTTTTTTGCGCTGACGCCGTTTACCGTACGAGATCAGGAATGTGATTAATTAATAGTTCGGCCGATTACGCACGCGGCGATAGCAAACATGTTTATTTATTTATTTATTTGTTTACTTTTATTTAAAACCTGGGAAAAGGGGGGTGATTCAGACTTTTATTAGGGGAGGGGGCTTTTTACTATTAACAACACTTTTTTTTTTTACACATATACTAGAAGCCCCCATGGGGGACTTCTAGTATATACACTTGGATCTCTCATTGAGATCTCTGCAGCATAGATATGCTGCAGAGATCCATGAGATCGGCACTCGTTTGCTTTCGGCTGCTGCAGCCGAAAACGAACGAGTGCCGAGCCGAGGACGGCGCCATCTTGGACGCGTCCCCGGCCGGCATCAGTAACGGAGATCGCTCCTCCGGGACAAGGTCCCGGAGGAGCGATCTCCCCCACTAGACACCAGGGAAACGTTGCCTCCGGTAATCGGAGGCAGCTGTCAACTTTGACAGCTGCCTCCGATTAGCTAATTAGCGGGCACGGCGATCAGACCGTGCCCGCTAATAGCAGCGGTCCCGGGCTACTCGCGGCACCCGGGATCGCGGCACTTCAAAGCGGGGCCGCCGCGCGGCCCCGCTTTGAAGTGCAAGTGAGGACATAGGACGTACCGGTACGTCCTATGTCCTTAAGAGGTTAAAGGACAACTCCCACAAAAAATTTTTTTTGCTCATTTAACACACATTACAAAGTTATATAACTTTGTAATGTGGTTAAATACCCGGCCTGGCCCCCTTCCCCCACTTTCGGACCCCCGACCCCCCACCCCGGAAGTTAAGGAATGTATACATTACCTATTACGATCGTCACGGTCCTCTTCTCCGGGGCGGCATCTGGTGACGACGACGTCAGAGCCGAGGGGCGGTCCGGGTCTTCTTCCTCCTCGGCGTCTTCATGCAAAGTGAATGGGGATGAAAAGGCTGCTGGTGCACATGCGCACCAGCAGCCTTTTCATTGGCTGGAGCGCATCACATGGCTTCCAGCTTGCTCAGCCCTGATTGGCTGAGCTTGCTGGAAGCCATGTGATGCGCTCCAGCCAATGAAAAGGCTGCCGGTGCGCAAGCGCACTGGCAGCCTTTTCCATCCCCTGGACCCGGAAGTTGGAGACATCGCTGGATGGCGGACGGCGGCGACGGAGAGGCGGACGGCGGGCGAATTGAGTGGCGATTGTCACCGGAGAGATGGTGAGTATGGTGTCTGTGTGTGTCTGTGTTTTTTTTTTTTTTGGGGTCCCGCGGGAGTTGTCCTTTAAGAGCAAAATGGGTCCCTTTAAGAGCGACCTGGGTCCCTTTAAGAGCAAAATGGGTCCTTTTAAGAGTGACCTGGGTCCCTTTAAGAGCTAAATATGTCCCTTTAAGAGCGACCTGGGTCCCTTTTAAGTGCGACCTGGGTCCCTTTAAGAGCGAAATGGGTCCCTTTAAGAATGAAATTGGTCCCTTTAAGTGCGACCTGGGTTCCTTTAAGAGTGAAATCGGTCCCTTTAAGAGCGACCTGGGTCCCATTAAGAGCAACCTGGGTCCCATTTAGAGCGACCTGGGTCCCATTAAGAGCGACCTGGGTCCCTTTAAGAGCGACCTGGGTCCCTTTAAGAGCGACCTGGGTCCCTTTAAGAGCGACCTGGGTCCCTTTAAGAGCGACCTGGGTCCCTTTAAGAACGACCTGGGTCCCTTTAAGAACGACCTGGGTCCCTTTAAGAGCCACCTGGGTCCTTTTAAGAACGAAATGGGTTCCTTTAAGAGCGACCTGGGTCCCTTTAAGAGGGACCTGCGTCCCTTTAAGAGCGAAAGGACCCAGGTCACTCTTAAAGCGACCCAGGACGCTCCTAAAGGGACCCATGTCGCTCTTAAAGGGACGGGAGCCAAGTCGCTCTTAAAGGGGCGGCACCCAGGATTAAAGTTTCTCTTTAAAGAAAGTCACTGTTAAAGGGGCGCTCTTTTCAAGCACTATGTATTTCCCTGGAAATGCAAATCTAGTTATCTAATAACACTCCTACTACCATACAGTGGTTACATATTGCCTCCAAACTACTCTGAACAAAACAGGAAGATATCACCAATGATACCATTACATAATACCGCTACAACATGACCACTATCACAACAACCCTATAAAAGAGTGCAGTTACATCCAGTGACTCACAGGGGGCGTTTTCTCTGATCAGAGTCTGTCACTTTTTCTTTCTCTCTCCATCCAGCGTGGGCCACCTTGAAGTCTCCCTCGGCTGTGAATCCGCTCTCCAGAATCTGCCAGAGAAACATTTTAGGCTCCAACACATCCAGTAGTTAGGTCCCCTGAACCCCTATATAGTAGTTACACCCCTCTGTGCCCCCATAGTTTTAAGGTGTCCCTGTGCCCCAGTATAGTAGTAAGGCCCCTCTGTGCAGCCCCAATATAGTATAGACTGCTGTGTGCTGCCCCCAGTAGTTTATAGATCCCCTGAGTGCTGCCCCCAGTAGTTTACAGACCCCTTGGGGGAGATTTATCAGAGGGTGTAAAATTTAGACTGGTGCAAACTGCTCACAGCAACCAATGACAGCTCAGCTTTCCTTTCAGCACTGCCTAAAGCTGAGCTGTGATTGGTTGCTGTGGGTAGTTTGCACCAGTCTAAATTTTACACCCTTTGATAAATCTCCCCCCTTGTGTACTGCCCCCAGTTATATATAGACCCCTTATGTGCTGACCCCAGTTATGTATACACCCCCTGTGTGCTACTGCCACTTATATAGACCCCTGTGTGCTCCCCCAGTTATATATAGACCTCCTGTGTGCTTCCCCAGTTATATATAGACCCCCTGTGTGCTTCCCCAGTAGTATATAGACCCCCTGTGTGCTTCCCCGTTATTTATAGAACCCCTGTGTGCTGCTCCCAGTTATAAAGACCCCTGTGTGCTGCCCCCAGTTATATATAGACCCCCTGTGTGCTCCCAAAGAAGTATATAGATCCCCTGTGTGCTCCCCCAGTTATATAAAGACCACTGTGTGCTGCCCCCAGTAGTATATAGACCCCCTGTGTGCTCCCCCAGTTATATAGACCACTGTGTGCTTCCCCCAGTAGTATATAGACCCCCTGTGTGTTCCCCTAGTAGTATATAGACCCCGGTGTGCTCCCCCAGTTGTATATAACCCTTGTTAGCCCCCTTACCATATAGCAGGCATCCTCCAAGACAACCAAACTAACTAAAAAAGACAAAAACTTATACTAACCTGGGCCGCATGTCTCCTCTTTTCTGCACTCTTGTGGCCGCAGGGAGCGTTTTGCCTGCAGTCACAATAGGCCGCTGTCCCCTTGCAGAGTCAGCGCTTGGGTGACGTCACTGGAGCGCCAACACTGCAAGGGAAAAGCGGCCTCTTGTGAATGCAGGCAAAAGGCTGCCTGCGGCCACAAGAGTGACTGGCAGGCAGGGCCGTCTTAACAGCATTATGGGCCCTTGGGCAGAGTTGTAAACAGGACCCCCACACACTTCTGAGGCTCCAGCCGCCGAACGCAGGTACAAAAGTCCTTCGGCCTCTCGTTGCAGGGATGTGTGAAGTGTGAAGAAGATTCAGAGCAAGCACACTGCAGAGCACAGTACAGTTGCTGCAATTGTGGAACAGCACTTTGGATAAAAATAAGCTGCTGGTGACCAGATTACTTTACAGTTAGAGATGAGCGAACCTCGAGCATGCTCGAGTCCATCCGAACCCAAACATTCGCCATAGCAGGGGCTGCTGAAGTTGGATAAAGCTCTAAGGTTGTCTGGAAAACATTAAAGGGGTTTTCCAGGAAAAATTGATTTTTGGTATTAGGAAAGGGTTAACCAAGGTTAACCCTTTTCTGATATACTTCCCTAACATTACTTGTCAGCTCTAGGAGATCCCCCAGCTGGTCACGTGAGTTGCCTGCTCCTGAGCTTCTTACTTCCTGTCACATCCCGGACCAGAAACACAGTGTTTCCGGTTCGGTGACGTCACTCCTGTGTCTGCAATGTGTCCTCTGATATAGCTGGAAGCTGCTGAGTCCTGTGTGTGGAGAGGGGGAGGGACTAAGGTGTTGATGCTTTCTGATTGGCTCTGGGCTGCAGCACAGACATCCACAGTCTCTCCCTCTCCACAGTGAATCACACAATGCTGCAGCAGGCTGTATCCCTTCCTGACCAGGAGCAGTGAGTCACTCTGGGAGGGAGATGCTGTGTATCTGTGCTGCTTCCGATCTGATAGCTCTCTCTGTCACACCACAGAAATCATCTCCACCCCGTCCTAAGCCACCCCTCCCCCCTCCACAAACAGAACTCATGTGATGTCAGTGAGAACTTTCCTATAGATAGAGCTGCTGCTGGTGTCCTCCTATGTCTGTGTGGAGGGAGGAGGTCGGGACAGGGGGTGGAGAGGAGCTCTGTGTGGCAGAACACTGCTATGGTCTATGTTCCTCCAGCTTCTCCAGCCTCTGCCTGTGGAGCAATAGTAAGTGTCAGGATTACCATGCTCACTGACCAGGGCTCACATCCTGTCACAGTTTGATTTTTTTTTCCATCTTATTTTCCAGTGATGCTTGTGCTAAGCATTATGGTGATTGTATTTCCTCTGCAAACAAGAAACTCTGAGGTATTATACAAACATGATGAATTTTCAAAGAAAATAATGCTCTACTGACAATACCTATTGACTCTATACCTTCTAAGGGTATGTGCACACTGAGCAATTCTTGAGGAATTGAAGCAGAAAGTTTTCAGGCAGAATTCAAGCAGAATTTAAGCCCCCCATTGACTTCTATAGGATTCCTCTAGCAGATCTGCAGCAGAAAATTCTGCTCGGAAATTCTGCAGTGTGAACAACAGAGCAGAAAACCCATTGAACACAATGGGACTTTGCTCTGTACATATTTTACGGGAGGAATTTCAAGCTGAATTTCAAGCTGAATTCCTCGCCTTTTCCTCAGTGTGCACATACAATAAAACTGCCCTGGATATCTGTATACATGTATTACCTAACCAAGTCTATAAATAAATAATAAAACCAAATCTATTTGCCACAATATAATAATAATAATGATAATAACAATAATAATAATAATAATAATAATAATATATTATTATTATAATATTGAGGCAAATAGATTTGGTTTTATTATTTATTTATAGACTTGGATAGGTAATACATATATACAGATATCCAGCGCAGTTTTAGAAGGTATAGAGTCAATAGGTATTGTCAGTAAAGCATTGTTTTCTTTGAAAATTCATCATGTTTGTATAATACCTCAGTGTTTCTTGTTTGCAGAGGAAATACAATCACCATAATGCTTAGCACAAGCTTCACTGGAAAATAAGGGCCCGTTAACACAGAGTAAGAACGGCAGAATTGTCCTCCGCAGAATGCCGCCAGCCTCCGTGTCATAATGACGCTCTATGGGAGGTGCGCCCTGCATTTCTCGGCGCTGAAAAATGAACATGTTCATTCTTCAACGCAGGGAGAGGAGCCGCGCGCGCCTCCCATAGAGCGTCATTATGACACGGAGGCTGGCGGCATTCTGCGGAGGACAATTCTGTCGTTCTTACTCTGTGTTAATGGGCCCTAAGACGGGGGAAAAAAATAAAAAAAACTCTGTCACCAGACCCGAACCCTTCAGTGAGCACAGTAATCCTGACACTTACCATTGCACCGTAGGCAGAAGCTGTGGAAGCAGGAGGAAAATAGTCCAAAAAATAGATCTAATTCTATGCCTAGGCCAGGTTCACACTATGTAAAAACAATGGTCGCATTTCATAACAACTACGGCCATTGTTATGAAATATGGACAATGTTTTTACATAGTGTGAACCTGGCCTGAGGCTACAGCACATGTGGTATTTGATTTGCTTGTTATACACTGCAATTCCAACTCTGGCCACTGGGTGTGCTGCATATGTAAACAGACAGAGCAGCTTGTAAACAAACAATACAAGATATAAAAAGAGCTTTTTCATCTCAATAGAAGCTGATAGAGCAGAAAAATGTATATGGGGAGGTTTGTCTTGACTTAGGCAATAATGCTAGATGATTTTTGAAAAAACATTAAAATCCTGGAAAACCTCTTTAACCCTTTGAGGACCAGGCCCAAAATGACCCAGTGGACCGCGCAAATTTTAATCTTAGTGTTTCCGTTTTTCCCTCCTCCCCTTCTAAGAGCTCCAGCACTCTCAGTTTTTTATCTACAAGGCCATGTAAGGGCTTATTTGTTACAGGAATAGTTGTACTGTGTAATGGCGTCTTTCATTTTACCATAACATGTATGACGGAATCCCAAATATATTATTTATGAAGATATAAATTGGTGGAATCGCAAAAAAGAATGCAGTATGGTAACGTTTGGGGGGTTCCTGTGTCTACGTAATGCACTATATGGTAACAGCGACATGATACAATTATTCTATAGGTCAGCACGAACACAACCATATGCAGGTTACACAGATTCTCTAATGTTATATATTTTTTTTAAATGAAATCCTTTTTTTGGCAATTAATTATAAATAAAATGGGCCTATTGTGACGCTTATAACGGTTTTATTTTTTCACCTATGAGGCTGTATGGGGTGTCATTTTTTCCGCCATGATCTCTAGTTTTTATTAATACCATATTTGTGAAGATCGGACGTTTTGATCACGTTTTATAAATTTTTTTTCTATATAATGTAACATAAAATCGGTAATCCGCGCACTTTTTCCCTCTTTCCGTGTACGCCGTTTACCGTTCGCAATGACGCTTGTTATATTTTAATAGATCGGACAATTACGCACGCTACGGTATATTATATGTTTATCTATTTATTCATTTTTATATGTTTTATTTATATAATGGGAAAGGGGGGTGATTTCCACTTTTATTGGGGGAGGGGTTTTGGGGTAGTGTGTTAGTGTTTTTAACTTTTGTTTTTTTACACATTTGAAGTCCCTTTGGGGGACTTTTACATCCAGTACTTGGATTTTTACACTGATGATTGCTATGCCATAGGCATAGCATTGATCAGTGTTATCGGCGCTCTGCTCATTGAGCCTGCCTGTGCAGGCTCAGTGCAACAGATCGCCGATCGGACCGCACGGAGGCAGGTGAGAGACCTCCGGCGGTCCGTTTAAACGATCGGGACCCCCGCAGTGTGACTGCGGGGGTCCCGATCGGTAAGTGACAGGGGACTCCCTCTGTCACTTACACTTAAACGCCGCGGTCGCACCGCGATCGCGGCGTTTAAGGAGTTAATGACACGCGGCAGCGCGATCGCTGCAGCGTGTCATTACCGGTGAGGTCCCGGCTGCTGATTGCAGCCGGCCCCCACCTGCTATGAAGCGCGCTCCGCTCTGGAGCACGCTTCATAGCGGGAGAAACACCCAGGGCGTACAGTTACGCCCTAGGTCGTCTGGGGACAGACTTCCATGGCGTAACTATACGCCCTGGGTCGTCTAGGAGTTAATACAAGGATATGTTTTCCACATAGCCTTAGGGCTTTATCCAAGTTCAGCAGCCCCGCTATGCCGAATGCTCGGGTTCGGATGGACTCGAGCATGCTCGAGGTTCGCTCATCTTTATTTATAGTCACTTTGAGCTAACATGGACCCCCTGAGAGCCCCAAACACCATTATAATAATCAGCCATTGCTGCTGACCTCAGACGCTGAAGCCAGAAGTGAAAAAAAGAGTTAAAAGATTATCAGGGGCAGGGATGTAGGGGCAGGGAGAAGAGGGAAGGGATGTGGGGGCAGAGGGCAGGGATTTGGTAGCAGAAGGCAGGGATGTGGGGGCAGGGAGCAGAGGGCAGGGATATGGGGGCAGAGGGCAGAGATGTGGGGGGAGGGAGCAGAGGGCAGAGATGTGGGCGCAGAGGGCAGAGATGTGGGGGAGGGAGCAGAGGGCCGAGATGTGGGCGCAGGGAGCAGAGGGCAGAGATGTGGACGCATGGAACAGAGGGCAGAGATATGGGAGCAGAGGGCAGAGATGTGGGGGGAGGGAGCAGAGGGCAGAGATGTGGGGGGAGGGAGCAGAGGGCAGAGATGTGGGGGGAGGGAGCAGAGGGCAGAGATGTGGGCGCAGGGAGCAGAGGGCAGAGATGTGGACGCATGGAACAGAGGGCAGAGATATGGGAGCAGAGGGCAGAGATGTGGGGGGAGGGAGCAGAGGGCAGAGATGTGGGGGGAGGGAGCAGAGGGCAGAGATGTGGGGGGAGGGAGCAGAGGGCAGAGATGTGGGCGCAGGGAACAGAGGGCAGAGATATGGGAGCAGAGGGCAGACATGTGGGCACAGGGAGAAGAGGGCAGGAATGTGGGAGCAGAGGGCAGAGATGTGGGAGCAGGGAGCAGAGGGCAGGGATGTGGAAGCAGACAGAAGGGGGCAGGGATGTGTGATGTGTCTGCACACATCCCTTGCTCTCACTTACTGCCGGATCGGATGACATCCGAAGCTTGAGCCTTGTCAGGGCTGAGGGGAGGGGGGGATTTGTTAAGGGAGCTTATTCAAGGTGGAACAGACAGTCTGAACCTTGGCCACCAGGAAGATTAACCTTTGCTGCTAGCCGGGTTCAGGCTACCTGTTCTACTTTAAATAAGCTCTCTTAACAAATCCCCCCTCAGCTCAGGGAAGCTCCCAGCTAACAAGCCTCCGTTCCTCCGTGCATATTCATGTGTGCACACTCAGGCTGGCCTGAGAGTGTGCTTATATTAATGTGCATAGGAACAGTGATGCTGACTCTGACAGAGTCGGCAGGGGCGGATTAACTTTACCATAGGCCCTGGGCTGTTCACCAAGCCTGGGCCCCCCCACCCCACTGTAACTATGGAAGCACTAGCCTGGCGTTCATAGTACAGGATAGATAATGTCATGATGTCCTGATTTGTGCAAAATTGCCATAAAAAACTGTGATTTTTTGCAAATCATGGCGGAAGTGTAGCCAGGAGACAGTACACCACTGAAAGTATAAGTCTTTTTGGGTGGTCATTGGCCCCCCAGGAGCTCAGGGCCTCGGGCTGCCGCCCAAAACGCCCCTATTATAATCCACTACTGAGAGCCGGGCGGGCAAGTGGACGGGCAGTGCAAGCGAGCAGGCATAAGTCAGAGCTTGCAAGTATGCCGCTGCCCCACTGCTGACAGGCGCAATGTGTTTGGCTACGGTCCCGCGCCTCACACTTTGAGAAGTGCTGCTCTAAATCACTTACATTCTGCAATACAGAAAGAGCTAACAGCAAACATCAAAGTAGACCAGTTACTTCTATAGCCCTTCCCCAGCTCCAGGGGCGTAGCTAAAGGCTGATGGGCCCTGGTGCAAAATTTTAGCTTGGGGCCCCCCCATCTCCCCCCGATCAGGCAAAGTCCTATCTAACGTTATATCCAATTACTCTAATGTGCCACCATGTTCTAATGCACTGTCACTGCCTCCACCTCATGTACTGCACTACTGCCCCCTATAGATAATGGACTGTACTGTGTCATTGTCTAATCATTGTATTCCAATCTTTGACTCTACAGCTGAAAAACTACAACTCTCATCATGAACTGCCAGTTGGAAACAATGGGGGTTGTAGTGCTGCAACCTGAAGAGCCACATGCTGCAAAACTACAACTCCCATTATAAACTGTCAGCAGGGCATGATGAAGTTTGAACTTCTGCAACCTGGAGAAGTCACCTGATATCACCTGCAGTCCTATGTAACACCACAGATAACAGTGATATCCCTCTGAGTAAAGATAATGTAGTAGTCATCTGCAGTCCTATGTAACACCACAGATAACGCAGTGATATCTCTGAGTACAGATAATGTAGTAGATGTCCCCTGCAGTCCTATGTAACACCACAGATAACACAGTGATATCTCTGAGTACAGATCATGTAGTAGATGTCCCCTGCAGTCCTATGTAACACCACAGATAACACAGTGATATCTCTGAGTACAGATAATGTAGATGCAGTACAAGCTGGAGCTCAACGCGGTAAAGATACGGCCATAGGACATAGCTTGGGCCGCCAAGGCAGATGTCTGGAGGAGGGGGCGCTGGTACTTGCTGTCATCTGATTAGGTAAGAGGCCCAATCAGATGACAGCATGTGCCAGCGGGCGCAGCGGGACAGATTAGCGCAGTGCTTCCCAACCTTTTCCACCTCGGGGCACCCCTACTAAATGATGTTCTACAAAATAAGAAAACCGTCATACAGTGACTCACAGGTGAAGTCTTCTTTGATCTGAGGCGTCACTTTCCCTTTTCCTCTTCATCCGGCCCAGACCTCCATGATGAGTCCTTCCAGATACGTTTCATCCCCTTAGAACCTGCGAGACAAACAATTTAGGCTCCGCACATTTCTAACAACTTCCTTCCCTTCCTCCCTCTTGTAGGCTCCCATAGTAACTGCACTGTTTGGTGTAATGTGCAGTAAAGTGAGTAGGAATGTGGGATGCCCCCTGTATGTAGGATTCCCTGCTGTGCCCCCATGAGCTAATAATGGCCCCAGAGGTGCCCCCATACAATAATAATGCCCCCAGAGGTGCCCTCATGAGCTAATTATGCCCCCAGAGGTGCCCCCATGAACAAATAATGGCCCCAGAGGTGCCCTCATGAGCTAATAATGCCCCCAGAGGTGCCCTCATGAGCTAATAATGCCCCCAGAGGTGCCCCCATGGACTAATAATGCCCTCAGAGGTGCCCCCATCAACTAATAATGCCCCCAGAGGTGCCCCCATGAGCTAATAATGCCCCCATGAGCTAATAATGCCCCCAGAGGTGGCCCCCATGAGCTAAAAATGCCCCCAGAGGTGCCCCCATGAACTAATAATGCCCCCATGAACTAATAACGCCCCCAGAGGTGCCCCCATGAACTAATAATGCCTCCAGAGGTGCCCCCATGAACTAATAATGCCCCCAGAATTGCCCCCTATGAACTAATAACGCCCCCAGAGGTGCCCCCATGAGCTAATAGTGCCCCCAGAGGTGCCCCCATGAACTAATAATGCCCCCAGAGGTGCCCCCATGAACTAACAATGCCTCCAGAGGTGCCCCCATGAACTAATAATGCCCCCAGAGTTGCCCCCTATGAACTAATAATGCCCCCAGAGGTGCCCCCATGAACTAATAATGCCTCCAGAGGTGCCCCCATGAACTAATAATGGCCCCAGAGGTGCCCCCATCAACTAATAATGCCCCCAGAGGTGCCCCCATGAGCTAATAATGCCCCCAGAGGTGCCCCCATGAACTAATAATGCCCCCAGAGGTGCCCCCATACAATAATAATGCCCCCAGAGATGCCCCCATATACTAATAATGCCCCCAGAGGTGCCCCCATATACTAATAATGCCCCCAGAGGTGCCCCCATACAATAATAATGCCCCCAGAGGTGCCCCCAAGAACTAATAATGCCCCCAGAGGTGCCCCCATACAATAATAATGCCTCCAGAGGTGCCCCCATATACTAATAATGCCCCCAGAGGTGCCACTAAAAAAACAAACATCCTACTCACCTAATCGGCGCTGTGTAGCTGCAGGCAGCAGCTCTCCTCCTCCTCTTCGGGCTCCATCTTGCGAGCCGCAGGGACGGGACTTCCGGCAGACGTGATGACGTCACATGATCACGCCTGCCGGAGAGGTCACGGCCCGGCCTCCCATAGGCTGCTGGCATGAAGTGCCGGCAGCCTATGGGAGAGAATACAGGAGGAGGACGCTGACAGGTCCTTCTCCTGTATTCTGATCGCTTTGATGTTCCGCCCGCTCACTGTGCGGGCGGAACATCAAAGCTATCTGTGCATCCCGAGAAGCTGCGCGGCCGCAGCTTCTCTGGATGCTCAAAAACAAGTGGCAAGGGGGGCCGTGCGGGCCCCCCTAGCGTAGGGGCCCGGTCGCCATGGCGACCCCGGCGACCCCTATAGCTACGCCACTGCCCAGCTCCTGAATTGTGTAGAGGTCAGTCTGGAGTTCAACAATGCTGATAAGATGTAAATGTAGCCTCTCTGCTGCTGTTAACCCTTTCTTTTGTGCAGCATGTAGGTGCTGCAGAGTATACTTACTCTGCAATAATGAAAGGATTAACAGCACAGCTTCTGTAAATTTTTCCTCCTCATCGGTAGCATCGGGGCTTGGGGATAAAGGCCAGGGTGAACAGCTGCATGTGTTTGGTGGTGGTCTTAGCACAGAGAGGGACCAGACTGTCCAGCAGCCAGGGTCAGTGCATCAGGTCCCACGAGGTGAGAAGGGAGGGCATGTTGAGCAGTAAGCTGGCACTGAACAGCAGCTACACCTAGCGGTACAGGTGGCCAGACTTCAGCAAAAGGTCCTGGAGGTAAATTAGGCAGCTCAGGCCACAGGTCCTGATAAGAGCGTCCCCACTGAACTATAATGAATGATGAGGGGGGAATACTTCCAGGACCTGTGCTCTGTGCTGTGTGATACCCTTCCAGGACCTGTGCGTTATGCTGTGTGATACCCTTCCAGGACCTGTGCTCTGTGCTGTGTGATACCCTTCCAGGACCTGTGCTTTATGCTGTGTGATACCCTTCCAGGACCCTGTGCTCTGTGCTGTGTGATACCCTTCCAGGACCCTGTGCTCTGTGCTGTGTGATACCCTTCCAGGACCCTGTGCTCTGTTATTGAACAAGGTTTACCCAATGAAATGTTAACATGTATGAAGGAAAGAGGGGAGAAAAAACACAGAGAGAGGGGACACTGACCCCCACAGTCAGTCTTCATCTTCTCTTGAGGTCTTTGAGGTGCCCCATATCATAGTTACGGGTTTTGATTAGTGTCTGGTAGGAGAGAACATAATGTAAGAATCCTATTTCACAAGTTATAGAATTATTTGCAGAAATTTGAGAACTGGGTGGGGAAATCTGTAGGCGTAAGGAAACAGGAAAGAACTTTGGTCTGTGTGCAATCTAAGGTGTGTTTGTGCAATCTAAGGCTCTGAGACAAAGAGAAGCAATTCCTGCGCTGCACCAGCAGAGAAGATTATTGAGGAGAATACGAATATTAAATTAAACTAAGCAGGAACACTTCACAATCTTTACTAAAACTATGGAGATTCATAAAAAAGAAAACAGTTTTGGGCAAGAGAAAGGGCCCATGAACACAGAAGAAGGAACTGGTGAGAACCACAAGCTTTGAGCTTCTATTTTTTGTACTACTGGTGATATTGTTCTCTCTTTGATTATATTTTCTGTGCTGCCCTAATGAACTGTAGAAATATATTTACAATAGAACTGGTACATTCTACACTACAGTATTTTCCCCTTTCTGGCTCTTTTTACTCTCTTATGGTCCCTATATACCTTATAGTTTGGTCGGTCGTGATCGCTGCCAGTATAAGTTGTATAGGGCTCTCAAACAGAAGATGTTAGTGGTGATATGGGTCATTCTTGATGGAAAATCACCCACTGACCATTCCGTTCCTGTGAAGTTAAGCCGCAGTCAAAGCGCGTTGGATGCAGCTTACCCTTCCCTCCTCATAGAGAATACAGGAATGCTCGGGCGTGTCAGTTCTTGAGAGATAACTGATGGCCAGGCAATCGTTTGTCCGCCAATTTTTGAAGGTGTATGGCAACCTTTAGGGCCCTATTCCACCGGACGATTATCGTTTGCATAATCGTTAACGATTAACGATCTCAAACGACCACTATTGCGAAAGACCTGAAAACGTTCACTCATTTCCATGGAACGATAATCGTTACTTATGATCGTAATTGCGATCGTTTTTTCTTCGCTATTTATTCGCTATTGCGTTCGTATCTATTGCGAACGACCGAACGATGTCTTATTCAATGCGAACGATTTGCGAATGAGCATTGATAAAAATAGATCCAGGTCTTATAAAGCATTCAACAATTTCTCGTTCGGTCGTTAACTGCATTTCAACCGAACGATTATCGTTTAGAGTCGAACGATTTAACGATAATCTGAACGATAATCGTCCGGTGGAATAGGGCCCTAAAGGCCCTATTCCACCAACAGATCTGACGACAGATTATCTGCCAAAGATTTGAAGCCAAACCCAGGAGTGGATTTGAAAAGAGGAGAAATCCAGTCTTTCCTCTATGACCTGTTCTCTGTTTATAGTCTGTTCCTGGATTTGGCTTCAAATCTTTGGCAGATAATCTGTCGTCAGATCTGTTGGTGGAATAGGGCCTTTAGGGTATGTTTACATGTGCAGATTTGATGCAGCAGATCTGTAACTGATTTCTCATACACTGATTTGGTGCAGAATCACTGCACATTGTCTGCATTGACTGCTCTCTCCCTTCTTGTTTTTCTCAATGTGCCTTCCTCCCTCCCTAGCTTCTGTTTTTTGCTCTTTGACCACATTCTTCCCTATAAGCAATGGGGGAGATTTACTAAAATTTCATACATGTTGCAGATTCATTGCAGTAAGTCAGTGTGCATGACTTTTTGCAAACCCATGCAGATATGTCTCTTCCAAAATGGAGGCCAGTCCTTCATGTAGCATGTAGTAGCCTCTCACAAAATGGAGTCCAGTCCTTCATGTAGCATATAGTAGCCTCTCACGAAATGGAGGCCAATCCTTTATAGCTCTCTTATGTGAAGGTGAGCGTGCAATACATGGGCAAAAATAAATGCTTTGATCTCTTATTTTGCTTTCACTTCAGTTTATTTCCCTACTTGTAGTTGCATTTGTGTGTCTGTCTGATCTGTCACTCAGTTTGTCTCTTTGGGTGGGTTCACACTGAGGAATTCTCGCGGATAAACTCTATTCTATGGGCATTCTGCATTCCGCCGAAAGAATTGACATGTAGTGCACATGTAGTGCAAAACATATAACAAAGTATGATAAAGAAGCAAAGAAAACACTAAACTCCAGCACACCCTATAATCCTATATACAGTATTTTCCTGCGTATAAGACTACTTTTTAACCCAGGAAAATGTTCTCAAAAGTCAGGGGTCGTCTTATACTGTACGCCGATTGTCGTCTTATAGGACGGGTGTTGTGGATGGTACTCAATCCGTACTAGACTGTTGTCTATCTGCTCCAAATTAGGTATGCTTATATATATGCATATGAAGAACCACTATGACGCCATGTCAAGGTAGAACCCGTTTATTCTAAGCGTTACAGGAGGTTATATAGCAGAAAGGAGTCAAAGCAAAGAGGGCAGTTATATAGATAAGATGCCAGGCTATTATTTGCCATGGACAGGTTCCTTATTTGCATAGTGGGTTGTATTACATAGCTCATGGACAGGGGCGGATTAACTTTACCATAGGCCCCGGGCTGTTCACCAAGCCTGGGCCCCCCAACCCCACTGTTACTATGGCAGAACTAGCCTGGCGTTTATAGTACAGGATAGATAATGTCATGATGTCCTGATTTGTGCAAAATTGCCATAAAATAACTGTGTTTTTTTTGCAAATCATGGCGGAAGTGTAGCCAGGAGACAGTACACCACTGGAAGTATAAGTCTTTTTGGGTGGTCATGGGCCCCCCAGGATATATATATATATATAGGATTATAAGGTGTGCTTGAATTTAGTGCTTTCTTTGCTTCTTTATCATACTGTGTTGCAAACATTGTGAAGGCTGCTAGTGTAGATAGTGAAGTTGATCTGGTGGTTCATTTTGCCACACATGATTTGTCCCAGAAAGATGTAAATTCAGTAAAAAGGGAATTTTAAAGTCATAGTCCAGAGCTGGGCAAAATAACAGGCTCAGTGACATTGTCAGGGGTTTTTCTGGTCTGTAATCAGAATAACAAGACAAATCTCAGAGTTTAATATTTGTTTAAAGAGCCACTTAAGCCACTGGTGTCAGTAAGTTATACAGATTTGTAAATTACTTCTATTAAAAAATCTTCCAGTCTTCGAGTACTTATCAGCTGCTGTATGACCTGCAGGATGTTATGTATCCTTATCAGTCTGACACAGTCCTCTGCTGCCACCTCTGTCCATGAAAGTAACTGTCCAGAACAGGAGAGGTTTTCTATAAGGATTTGCTACTGGTCTGAACAGTTCCTGACACTTTAACGTTAAACAACGACCGTTCAATAAAGAATAACTGTTGTTAGTAGGTAGTGGGAACATAACCTAATCCCATATCCCCCCCCCCATCCTTATCGGCAATACCTCCTGCAGGTAATCCTTCCATATATAGTAATGCCACTGTAGCAGTGGCGTAGCTACCATAGAGGCAGGGTAGGCAGTTACTATGGGGCCCGTGCAGGAGATGGGCCTGGCGGAGAAAGTAAGAGCGAGTGTCCTTCTGCTTAACCCCTTATGTACTGCAGTGTTTAAGTGACCCAGTGTTTACTTACATGCTGCAACACAAAAAAAGAGTTAACAAGCAGAAGACAAATAGATCTCCTCTGATAACCTCTGACCTCTGTTCTCAAGCTGCGGCCATCAAGTAGGAAAATGTGCAGAGCTCTGTGCTGAGGTCAGGGGATTTCAGTGCACCAGCAGTAAAGCAGATATCTCCTTGTCTTCTGAACATTGGGTCACTTGCACACTGCAGTACATAAGTAGTTAAGCAGTAAGCAGTCTGCTCATGCACCTATGTATTTAGCCATAACGGCTCCTAATAGGCCCTTATAAGTAAAAACAGTGGACTGATAGAGCAAGCAGCCATTGCCTCTCTGGTCTGCCAGTCACTCTTGTGGCTGCAGCCAGGATTCTGCCCACAAGAGATTTTATTTTTTTGGTCACATCACAGAGCATATACTGTGTGTGTGTGTGTGTGTATGTGTTTGTGTGTGTGTGTAAATATGCACACATATATATGTTTTATATATATATATATACTATGGGGGACATTTATTAAGTCTGTTTTTTTCTGCGCCAGGCTTAAAAATGTCCTTGCATTGCCAACACTTTGCTGATTTATGTAGAAGTGCACTGCCTCTACATAAATTCCATGCGCACCAGTGTGTGTTACGGGAAACCTACACCAGCTCAGAGCTAGTGGAGGTTTCCTTATCATTTTTTCGATGTGAAAAATGATAAATTAAGCGGATAAAGAGCCCGCGCCCCCCTCCCCGTCCACCTGGTGCAGCGGGTGGAAAATTTCCAAATGCCCCCATATAGTGCCCCACAAAGTAGCCAATGCCCCCAAATAGTGTGGCCTGACCAGAAAAACAACAAACCAGTAACTCACCTGTCCGCCGGTCCCAGCAGCTCCTCTCCCGGCAGAGCGCGCACTCCTGTCATCCTCCGGCACAGGCAGCGGGGGACAGAGAGACTGACTGTGCCGGAAGTGACCTGCAGCCTCTATTATCAATTGGTGGGACCCCCTCCGCCCGCCCCTTCTATCGCCGCTCAGCTGACAGCCAATCAGAAGCCCAGGAAAGTGCAATGAGCAGCACTTTCCTGGGCTCCTGATCAGCTGTCAGCTAAGCAGCGATGGAGGGGGCAGGCTGGGCGGGCAGAGGGGGTTGCTCGTGCTGTCCCAGTAACTCACCTGTCCTCCGGTCCCAGTAGCTCCTCTCCCGGCAGAGCGCACACTCCTGTCGTCCTCCGGCACAGGCAGCAGGGTACAGAGATGCAGACTGTGCCGGAGGACGACAGGAGTGTGCACTCTGCTGGGAGAGGAGCTGCTGGGACCGGCGGACAGGTGAGTTACTGGGACAGCACGAGAGACCCCCTCCGCCCGCCCCCTCCATCGCCGCTTAGCTGAGAGCCGATCAGGAGCCCAGGAAAGTGCTGCTCATTGCACTTTCCTGGGCTTCTGATCGGCTGTCAGCTGAGCGGCGATAGAAGGGGCGGGCTGGGCGGGCGGAGGGGGTTGGAGGGGGTCCCACCACAGGTTTTGCTGTTGGTTACACCCTTCGCAAAAGCCTGTACTTTTCTGTATGTAAGTGGTGATGTAGTAGTGATAAAGTTTCGCCACAAGATGTCTCTATTGTAAGTATATGTACTTAGTTGCTGCACAGCTGAAGTATGGAAAGGGTTATTGCTTGCTTATACGTCACATGGACCTGTGGACCAATAAAAGTACCTTCTTCTCCTATGCTATCATCTCTTTTTTTTACTTCTTCTGTATGCACTCTTCACCCATACACAGCACACCTTACAGGGGCTGGAGGTAGGAAGTCACGTGGATGGAGGAAGTGTAGTGGTTCTTTAATATTGAACTTTGTAGAGGAAGGACGCAAGCTGGCCCTAACAAGTTAAATCACATTTGGTGATTCTGTAAGCCTCTATTGACACAATTTTTAGTAAATCCCCTGGTAATAAGCCCCCTCTCTCCTCACATAAAGGCATTGTCCCCTTTTAGTAAGCCTCCCCCATATCACCAAATTCTCCTGGTAGAAATCCCCCCATTAACCCCTTAAGGATCGGGCCTGAAATGGCCTTAATGACAGAGACAAATTTTATGAATATGACCAGTGTCACTTTATTCATTAATAACTTCGGGATGCTTTTACCTATCCGGCTGATTCTGAGACTATTTTCTCGTGACATATGGTACTTTACATTTCTGGTAAATTGGAGTTGATACTTATAACGAATCTTTATGAAAAAATCCAAAATAACGTGAAAAATTGTGAAAAAAATGCATTTTTCCAACTTTGAAACTTTTCTGCTTATACAGAAAATGGTTATACCACATAAATTATATATTAAATAGCATTAGCAACATGTCTACTTTATGTTGGCGGCATTTATTAAACTATCTTTCTTTCTTTTTTTTTTTTTTTTAGAAAATAGAAAGCTTAAAACATTAGCAGCAATTTTTCTAATTTTCTGTAAAATTTCAAAATCAGATATTTTTAAGGACCTGTTCAGGTTTACGCTGGGTTCACACACAGTATATTTCAGGCAGTATTTGGTCCTCATGTCATTTTCTCATTGCAACCAAAACCAGGAGTGGATTGGAAACACAGAAAGGCTCTGTTCACATAATGTTGTAATTGAGTAGATGGCCGTCATTTAATGGCAAATATTTGCTGTTATTTTGAAACAACGGCTGTTATATTGAAATAATGGAAGTTATTTACTGTTATATGGCGGCCATCCACGCAATTACAACATTGTGTGAACAGATCCTTTCTGTGTTTTCATCTTCCCAAAGAAACAAAGCATATGAACAAAAACTGGTAGCACATCATAAAAAATACTTTATTACAATACTATCATAAATACAAAAATAACATATCAATACAAGTTTACAGGAGTAGTACAATATGGGAAACAAAACCCCAAATACTGCTCTACATTAAAAACAATTAAAATGTCAACATAAGCCCTGCTGGTGTTCCAGCCAGGACTAATTTACCACTCTGACCCTGGACTGTCTACACAATAATTAGAATCCAACATCTCTGCCTAGACAAAAAACCCTATAGAACATAATGTAACCACAAATAATGCCCATATAAAATAGAGGATAGAAAAAAATCATCATATACAGTCCAATGGGATATGGAAAGGGATCAGGTGGGATAAGGAATCACCCCACGCATTCCGCTGTCTAGTGGCTTCCCTGAGTGGCTTCAATTTCTGTGTTTTCAATCCACTCCTGGTTTTGGTTGCGATGAGGACCTGACATGAGGACCAAATACTGCCTGAAATATACTGTATGTGAACCTAGCCTTAGGCTATGTTCACACTACGTATGAGACCGGCCGTTCCGTGACTCCAGGATCATGGAACGGCCGGTCTCAGCCCGGATCATCACGACTGGTACTTAAGTACCGGCCGGATGATCTTTCCTCTGTGGAGCTCTGATGCAGGCGCATTAGCGCGCGCCCGCATCAGAGCTTCCCATAGCACAGAGTGAAGCAAGCGTCCGGAGCCGCTCACTTCACTGTGTGAACTGACAGGTCCGTCTGCAAATAATGGACCTGTCAGTTGTTTGCGGCGCCGTATGGGAACTGGCCGGAGCGTACATGATGTGTGTACGCTCCGGCCGGGATCCCATAGCAAGTAATGCTATGTTCCACTCGCAAATCTACGGCTGTAGCTCTGCGGCGAGAACTACGGCCGTAGATTTATGTAGTGTGAACTTAGCCTTAAGGTGTATTTGAGGGGACTGTATGTTAGAAAGCCCCACAAAACACCCAATTTCAGAGACTGCTCTCCCCAAACTCTGCAAAAGCATATCCAGAAAGTTTTTTAACCATTTAGGGGAGTCAAAGAAATAAAAGCTAAGTGTGTAAATTGAAAATTTTTATTTTCTGTGCAGAGATTTTATTGCAGGATTTCCGGACCCATACACTTTAATTAGTCACGGACACCCTTCCGGATTTTTCCGGAAGGGTGTCCGTTCCGGAAAATAGCTCCGGAAAAAATAGGACATGTCCTATTTTTATCCGGAATTCCGGCCCGGACGCTCCCATAGAAGTCTATGGGAGCGCCGGAATCACAGGGCACTTTCCTGAAGTACATCAGGAAAGTGCCCGTGATTCCAGATAAGTGAGAGCCGGCCGGCCCCCGCAACCACTGGCACCTCTACCTCCCCACCGCACAGGCAGCGGCAGCACAGGCCTCCCTCCCGGCGCCACGACCCCCGCCCCCGGACAGCTTCCACTAACTCCGCCCCCTCCCCCCCCCCCCGGACCGGACAGCTTCCAACCCCCGGACCGGACAGCATGCACCTACCCACGCCTCCCCGGACCGGACAGCATGCACCTATCCCGCCCCCCCCCCCGGACAGCCTCCCCCCCCCCCTCCCCCGGACAGCATCCAGCCAACCCCCCCTTTCCCCGGACCGCAGCCGCCGGATCACCCGGCTGCGTACGCACAACGCCAGCGCCCCCCCCCACCACTCTTAATTTTTACAAGGGGATAAAAGTAAAAAACCAAACACACCAGACGGAAATACCCCACATGTGGACATAAAATGCCAAGCGGGCGCAGGACGAGCCTCCAAAGGGAAGGAGCGCCAATTGGCCTTTGGAAGCTGAATTTCACTGGAATGGATTTCAAGGGCCATGTTACATTTACAGAGCCCTCGTGCTGCCAATACACTGGACATATGGACCCCACTGGTGACGGGCACAAATGTGGAAAAATGTGACGTGAAAGGAAAATTTAAATTTTTTTCACTTTTACGGCACAAATGTGCCCGTCATCAAGGGGTCCATATCCTCAATGCACCCCTTGTTAGATTGCTTGAGGGGTGTAGTTTACAGAATGGGGTCACTTGTGGGGGGTTTTCACTGTTTTGGCAGCACAAGGGCTCTGTAATTGCGACATGAAGTTCAT
Organism: Dendropsophus ebraccatus; assembly: GCA_027789725.1. Classification (NCBI taxonomy): domain Eukaryota; kingdom Metazoa; phylum Chordata; class Amphibia; order Anura; family Hylidae; genus Dendropsophus; species Dendropsophus ebraccatus. The sequence goes on along the minus strand of JAQFWZ010000009.1, from coordinate 77,869,548 downwards.
CATCCATTCTGGCCAAATCCAGCCTCCAAAATCCAAATGGCACTCCTTACCTTCAGAGGCTTGCCCTGCACCAACATGGCGCTTTATGTCCACATGTGGGGTATTTTCGGACTCAGGGGAAATTACTCTACACATTTTGTGTGTTTTTTTCTCTTTTGAACCCCTTGTGGAAAAAAAAATTAAGGCTAAACCAACATTATAGTGTAAAAAATGTAATATTTCATTTTCACACCACATTGTTCCAGATTTGTGCCTGTCACCAGTGGGGTCCATATGTTCACTACACTCTTTGTTACATTCCCCGATGGGGTCACTTGTGGGGGGTTTCAACTGTCTTGGCAACACAGAGGCCTTTTAAATGCAACAAGGCCCTCGAAATCCATTCCAGCCAAACCCAGCCTCCAAAAACCAAATGGCGCTCCTTCCCTTTGGAGGCTTACCCTGCACCCACATGGCGCTTTATGTCCACATGTGGGGTATTTTCGTACTCAGGGGAAATTGCTCTACACATTTTGTGTTTTTTTTTTATCTTTTAACCCCTTGTGAAAATGAAAAAATCAAGACAAGATCAATGATTTAGTGTAAAAATTAAAAAAAAAATTACACTAAATGTTGGTCTATCCTTGATTTTTTCTATTTCCACAAGGGGTTAAAAAAGAAAATGAACACAAAACGTGTAGGGTAATTTTCACTTAGTACAAAAAAAACAACCCATGTGGACATAATGTGCCATATGGGCACAGAGAAAGCCACCAAAAGGGACAGAGTGCCATTTAGAGTCTGGAATGGAGGATGGAGGCCATGTCGCAATTACAAAGCCCCTGTGCTTCCAGGACAGTAGAAACCCCAAACAAGTGACACCATTTTGAAACCTAAACCCCTCAAGGAATCTCACAAAGGGTGCAGTGAGCATATAAACGCCCCTGTGGTGACAGGCACATATTTAGAACATGTGCTGTGAAAATAAAAAATATATTTTTTTTTTTCATGTTCACGGCACAAATGTGCCATTCAGCAGGGGGCCCCGCTGCCCCCCTTGTTAGATTCCTTATGGACTGTAGTTTCCAGAATGGGGTCACTTGTGGAGGGTTTCTACTGCCCTGGCCGCACAAGGGCTTTGTAATTGCATCATGGCAAGCTTCTAATGGGAATGGCGGCCATACCTATTTAGTTGGGGAAAGGGACAATTTTAATTTATTTAGGGGTATTAAGCCAATCATTAGTTTATAAGGTTGAAAAGGACGGGAGTCCATCAAATTCGACCTGTGTGGATCCAGAGGAAGGCAAAAAAACCCTTGTGAGGCAGACGACAGTAGCCTCATCACTGGGAAAAAAATTCCTTCCCGACTCCAAAATGGAATTTAGAACAATCCCTGGATAAACGTGACCCCTGAATTAGGAATAGGACAGAATTTAGAAAATGTAGAACTTCAATGACGTGTGGTATTCCTTGAAGCGATCCAGTATGCAGAGGCCGGGGTGATCCGGACAGGTGTCACACTGGGGTCCTTCATATGCAGAAGCGCTGGGTCCGCTCCATGGCTACCATATATTAGGGCTTTATTACTGCTTCTGATATTTTCGGATACAAGCTACAGTATAAAAGTTATCCCCGTACAGGTGGTAACCTTTATCCAGCAGTGGGAATATCAGTTCCCAAACGATCATCCCACTAACTCCGAGGATGGGGGTCATCTGGGGGCTGGATTCGGGTGTCCCTTCCTTCATACACTCTATGGGTACGTGCACACTGCGGAATGGCGATGGATAACCCATCACGTATAGAGATGAGCAAACTTTTCAATAGTTCGTTCCGTCCGGACTTTCGGATTTTTTTGAAAAGTTCGGTTCGACCTAATTTCGGATTTTTTTGGATTTCATAGTTTAAAGAATCCATATAATAGGGGGGTAGTGTATTTGATTAAATTTAGGCCTTTACATGTCAGTAACATCATTATCTTTTTAATATCTCAAAGTCAATTTTTTTTTTAGGAAACTATGTAGGAAACCACCATTACAGGGTCTATGCAGGAAACTCACCATTACAGGGTCTATGCAGGAAAAAGGTCACAAATGTAGTGAAGGAGCAGTAGTAATCATTGGAGGCGAGTGGAGGTCCAGCAATAGTCATTTGAGGCCAGTACAGGAGCAGCAGTAGTCAGCATGGAGGCCAGGCATCAGCAACAGTAGTCAACATGGAGGCCAGGCAGGAGCAACAGTAGTCAACATGGAGGCCAGGCAGGAGCAGCAATAGCCAACATGGAGGCCAGACAGGAGCACGAGGTATATTTGTGTCTTAGGACAACACGTATGTTATATACATTCTCACAAGGAACCAACTATTGTACTTGGAATATCTGTAGAGCCTTTTTTTTAGAGTTTTATTCTCCACAAATGCACGAGGTATATTTGTGCCTCAGGATAACACCTATGTCATATACACTCTCAGAAGGGTGACAGCATAGTACTTATATATCTGTAGAGCACGTTTTTCTTCTGCTCACCCTTTGCTCTCCTATGCCTAATCTATCTATCTTTGGCCCTCTCTATTTTTCTCAATCACCATATGTTTCTCCTCTCCGCTTTCCTAATAATCTTGTGGTCTTTGCTTTTGTACAATATCTTCTCAGTAGTCAGTACAGCAGCAGCAGCGTTTTGTCACTGACGAGCTGTGTGCAGTAACAGACTCCTTCCTCTCTCTCTGCAGACTGCGTGGTGCGGTCATGTGACCGCTCCTCTTAAAGCAATACCGACGTCACACAGGGGGTGGGCTAGTGCAAAAATACTGCTGATTGGATGTGTTCCGGGCATCATGGGAAAGTGCTTTTCCCGCCCTGAACACTTCCTGCTTTCTAAAATGGCGGGTGCCAGCTGCGGAATACACAAAGGGTTACCCTTCGCCATTCCGCAGTGTGCACGTACCCTAAATCTGTAAATGCACCCTGAGGTACTCTCACAGAGTTTGTAGAATTTCACGCCATACCGTCATCTCTTATTGGGAAGGTACTGGCGGAAAACACGTGTCTGGGGGGCAGCATACACTACGCTACGAGGATGAGAAGGATGAATGGAGGAAAAAAGGATCCCCCCATTCATCCTTACTGGCTGTTTCTGTGTCAGAAGCAATAATAGCATATGAATCCGCTGCTGAAAACACCCAGGGGGCCATTTTTATATGGGGATTGGTATATGGGGTATGTAAATGTGTAGTGGTGTAGTGTAAAACTTTATTTCATGTAGTGTAGTGTAATGTAGTGTTTTTTTACGTTTTTTTTTAACAGTAAGAAAAAAAAAAACCTACGCCAAGAAAGGAGTTGCTGATAAATGGCGCACTTATGTGCGGTACTTATCAGCAGACAGTGACGTTAGGGCGCATAAAAAGATTTAAAAAAAAATTGAAAGAAAAAAAAAAAAAACACTTTTTACCCCAAAGAAACTGATCAATGTATAATATACACTGATCAGCCGCTAGGAAGCAGTAGAGCGAAGCTGCCGAAGAAAGACGAAGGGGGAGCCCGAAGACCCGACGGGAGCTGTCACCTCAAAATTGGGACTGTCTTGCCAGATCCAGGACAGTTGGGAAGTATGGGTAATGCCACTTAGGGTGCCACCTACCCTAAAGCTGTCCCTAGTTTCAAGTATAATAACACTTAACATTAACATCCATACATAATCCCTTTAAAAGAGTTAACCAGCATTGGCAAAACATGGCCACTTTCTTCCACAGACAGCACCCCTCTTGTCTCCAGTTCCGTTAAGGTTTGCAGTTAAGCTCCATTCACTTCAATAGAACGGAGTTGCAAAAGCTACACCCAAACTGGAGACAACAGTGGTGCTGTCTCTGGGAGAAAAATGCCTTGTTTTTCTAATGTTGGATAAACCCTTATAAGTGATTACAGCACCCCCACCCCCAGCTTTGCTTCTGATGATAATATAACTTTAAATATATATCACAAAACATTAAATCAGACATCAGCTCACTCGATATGCTCAACAGAAGCTGGCAACAGCCTCCTGTAATAGTAAAAAATCAGAAGTGGGCCAGTTGGGACATGCCAGTCCTTTTCAAAGGGAAGTTGCGAGGCTGAGGTAGAAGTTAAGTAACAAATAGAAACTTAACAGTTTCTCATGAATACCGTCATCATATCTTATGCATGTCATTGGACACAGTTTACCCAATAAAATGTTAACATGTATTAAGCAAAGGGGGAGAGAAAACACCCCCACAGGGGGGAACTTTGGTCTGTGTTTGTGCAATCTAAGGCTCCTTGAGAGAAATAAGCAATTTCTGCGCTGCACCAGCAGAGAAGATTATTGAGGAGAATACGAATATTAAATGAAACTATGCAGAAACACTTTTTAATGTTTACTAAAACTATGGAGATCCATAAAGAAGACAACACTTCTGAGCAAGAGAAAGAACCCATGAACACAGAAGAAGGAACTGGTGAGAACCACAAGCTTTGAGCTTCTATTTTTTGTACTACTGGTGATATGGTTCTCTCTTTGATTATATTTTCTGTGCTGCCCTAATGAACTGTAGAAATATATTGACAATAGAACTGGTACATTCTACACTACAGTATTTTCCCCTTTCTGGCTCTTTTTACTCTCTTAGGGTATGTGCACACTGAGGATTACCGACGGAAGCTCCGTCGCATAATCCTCAGCTCGCACCCACTCGCGGACTGCAGCGGGCGCGAGCTTCTCCACCCGTGTCATAGACTCCATTCTATGCATGGGCGGATTTCTTCCTCCGTCCAAAGAATGATCAAGTTTATTCTTTGGACAGAGGAAGAAATCCGCCCGTGCATAGAATGGAGTCTATGACACAAGTGGAGAAGCTCGCGCCCACTGCAGTCCGCGAGTGGGTGCGAGCTGAGGATTATGCGGCGGAGCTTCCGTCTGTAATCCTCAGTGTGCACATACCCTTATGGTCCCTATATACCTTATAGTTTGGTTAATCGTGATCACCGCCAGTATAAGTTGTATAGGGCTCTTAAACACCCACAGAAGATGTTAGTGGTGATATGGGTCATTCTTGATGGAAAATCACCCCCCGACCATTCTGTTCTTGTGAAGTTAAGCCGCAGTCAAAGCGCGTTGGCTGCAGCTTACCCGTCCCTCCTCATAGAAAACACAGAGAGATAAAGAGATAACTGATGGCCAGACAATCGTTTAGCTGCCAGTTTTTGAAGGTGTATGGCAACCTTTAGGGTATGTTTACATGTGCAGATTTGATGCGCAGCAGATCTGCAACTGATTTCTCATACACTGATTTGGTGCAGAATTGATTCTGCATTGTCTGCAAAGTTGTAGCTAAATTGCACATGTGAACACATCCTTACTCTCCCTTCTTGTGTTTCTCAATGTGCCTTCCTCTGTCCCTAGCTTCTGTTTTTTGCTCTTTCACCACATCATTCCCCTAAGCTATGGGGAAGACTTACTAAAATTTCATACAACAGTTATGGGGTGTATTCACATGTTACAGATTCATTGCAGTAATCAGTTTTAAGTCAGTGTGCATGACTTTTTGCAAACCCATGCAGATATGTTTCTTTCAAAATGGAGGCCAGTCCTTCATGTAGCATGTAGTAGCCTCTCACAAAATGGAGGCCAGTGGAATCTGCCAGAGCATAGAATGGAGTCTATGGCACGGCCGGAGAGATAAGCGGGGGCGAGCGACAGAATTCACAGGATATTCTCCGTCCGGATACCATAGTGTGAATGCACCCTTAGGCCATCAGCTTGTTGCAGCCTGTATCTGTCTGTCTCTTTTTCTCACAGTCTCTCTCTTTTCTTGAAGATTATCTCTCTGTTCTCTCCACTCCTGCTTGTCCTTCTAACCTACTCTCTATGCTTGTTGCAGCTTATTAGTAGGAGCGCACACAAAACCTCAGGGAAGCACAGTATCAGGAGCCACTGCCAGCAGATACAGGAGACGTGTTGCAAACATTTAAGAGCATATAGGTAGGGAGGGCACCACTATATACACAATTAGGGTGCTGTAGTGCAAAACATATAACAAAGTATGATAAAGAAGCAGAAAAAAAAAATTACAGCACACCTTATAATTATATATATATATATATATATATATATATATATATATATATATATATATATATATATATATTTATTCATACTGTGTTGCAAACATTGTGAAGGCTGCTAGTGTAGATAGTGAAGTTGATGTGGTGGTTCATCTTGGCACACATGATTTGTCCCAGAAAGATGTAAATTCAGTAAAAAGGGAATTTCAAAGTCATAGTCCAGAGCTGGGCAAAATAACAGGCTCAGTGACATTGTCAGAGGTTTTGCTGGTCTGTAATCAGAATAACAAGACAAATCTCAAAGTTTAATATTTGGTTTAAGAGCCACTTAAGCCACTGGTGTCAGTAAGTTATACAGATTAAATTACTTCTATTAAAAAATCTTCCAGTACTTATCAGCTGCTGTATGACCTGCAGAAAGGGATGTATTCTTGTCAGTCTGACACAGTGCTCTCTGCTGCCACCTCTGTCCATGTCAGGAATTGTCCAGAGCAGGAGAGGTTTTCTAAGGGGATTTGCTCCTGCTCTGGAAGTTCCTGACATGGACAGAGGTGGCAGCAGAGAGCACCGTGTCAGACTGGAAAGAATACACCACTTCCTGCAGGACATACAGCAGCTAATAAGTACTAGAAGGCTGATATTTTTTAATATACGTACTTGAAGGCTGATATTTTTTAATATATGTAATTTACACAGCTGTATAACTTTCTGGCACTAATTGATTAAAATATTATGTATTTTTCATTGGTGTACCCCTTTAAGGCAAAAAACTTTATCCCCATAGCAAAAAACTTTATGTTCCCCCCCACTCACCTGCCAGACACACACTCACCGGGCCTGGCACAGTTCCCCGGCGTGCCACTTGTGCACCATGGGGCTGGGAGAATAAAGGAATGCTGCGACGGGCAAAGTGAGTATGTATATGGGGGCGTAGGTTTGGGAGCTCTTGTGGATGGAGGTGCACAGCTGCCTCTGGCCACAAAAGAAACCCTCTCTGCCATGCGACGTGTTGTGAGCCGCCATGAAGGCGGAGCACGCTCCGGAGTTGTGAGACACTGTGGTGCTGGCTGTCCCTTGTGTATTGTGCAACCATCTCCCCCTCATGTACTGTGTCATCATCTTAAGTGTGTGAACTACAACTCCTATTATGTGATGTAGACCTGCAAATAACCACACACACACCATGCTGAGAGATGTAGTCCTGCATATTACCACACACACACCATGCTGAGAGATGTAGTCCTGTATATTACCCTACACACCATGCTAGGAGATGTAGTCCTGTATTTTACCACACACACACCATGTTGAAAGATGTAGTCCTGCATATTACCACACACACACCATGCTGGGAGATGTAGTCCTGTATATTACCACACACACACCATGCTGGGAGATGTAGTCCTGTATATTACCACACACACACCATGCTGGGAGATGTAGTCCTGCATATTACCACACACACACCATGCTGGGAGATGTAGTCCTGTATATTACCACACACACCATGCTGGGAGATGTAGTCCTGTATATTACCACACACACCATGCTGGGAGATGTAGTCCTACATATTACCACACACACCATGCTGGGAGATGTAGTCCTGTATATTACCACACACCATGCTGGGAGATGTAGTCCTGTATATTACCACACACCATGCTGGGAGATGTAGTCCTGTATATTACCATACACACACCATGCTGGGAGATGTAGTCCTGCATATTACCACACACCATGCTGAGAGATGTAGTCCTGTATATTACCACACACCATGCTGGGATATGTAGTCCTGTATATTACCACACACCATGCTGGGAGATGTAGTCCTGTATATTACCACACACCATGCTGGGAGATGTAGTCCTGTATATTACCACACACACACCATGCTGGGAGATGTAGTCCTGTATATTACCACACACACACCATGCTGGGAGATGTAGTCCTGTATATTACCACACACACACCATGCTGGGAGATGTAGTCCTGTATATTACCACACACACACCATGCTGGGAGATGTAGTCCTGTATATTACCACACACACCATGCTGGGAGATGTAGTCCTACATATTACCACACACACCATGCTGGGAGATGTAGTCCTGCATATTACCACACACACACACACTATGCTGAGAGATGTAGTCCTGTATATTACCACACACACACCATGCTGGGAGATGTAGTCCTGTATATTACCATACACACACCATGCTGGGAGATGTAGTCCTGTATATTACCACACACACACACTATGCTGGGAGATGTAGTACTGTATATTACCACACACACTATGCTGGGAGATGTAGTCCTGTATATTACCACACACACACCATGCTGGGAGATGTAGTCCTGCATATTACCACACACCATGCTGGGAGATGTAGTCCTGTATATTACCATACACACACCATGCTGGGAGATGTAGTCCTGTATATTACCCCACACACCATGCTGGGATATGTAGTCCTGTATATTACCACACACCATGCTGGGAGATGTAGTCCTGCATATTACCACACACCATGCTAAGAGATGTAGTCCTGTATATTACCACACACCATGCTGGGAGATGTAGTCCTGTATATTACCAAACACACACCATGCTGGGAGATGTAGTCCTGTATATTACCCCACACACAATGCTGGGAGATGTAGTCCTGCATATTACCAAACACCATGCTGGGAGATGTAGTCCTGCATATTACCACACACCATGCTGGGAGATGTAGTCCTGCATATTACCACACACCATGCTGGGAGATGTAGTCCTGTATATTACCACACACCATGCTGGGAGATGTAGTCCTGCATATTACCAAACACACACTATGCTGGGAGATGTAGTCCTGCATATTACCACACACCATGCTGGGAGATGTAGTCCTGCATATTACCACACACACAATGCTGGGAGATGTAGTCCTGTATATTACCCCACACACAATGCTGGGAGATGTAGTCCTGCATATTACCACACACCATGCTGGGAGATGTAGTCCTGTATATTACCCCACACACAATGCTGGGAGATGTAGTCCTGTATATTACCACACACACACCATGCTGGGAGATGAAGTCCTGCATATTACCACACACCATGCTGGGAGATGTAGTCCTGCATATTACCACACACCATGCTGGGAGATGTAGTCCTGCATATTACCACACACCATGCTGGGAGATGTAGTCCTGCATATTACCCCACACACCATGCTGGGAGATGTAGTCCTGCATATTACCCCACACACCATGCTGGGAGATGTAGTCCTGCATATTACCCCACACACCATGCTGGGAGATGTAGTCCTGCATATTACCACACACCATGCTGGGAGATGTAGTCCTGTATATTACCCCACACACAATGCTGGGAGATGTAGTCCTGTATATTACCACACACCATGCTGGGAGATGTAGTCCTGTATATTACCACACACCATGCTGGGAGATGTAGCCCTGTATATTACCACACACACCATTCTGGGAGATGTAGTCCTGTATATTACCACACACCATGCTGGGAGATGTAGTCCAGCATATTACCACACACCATGCTGGGAGATGTAGTCCAGCATATTACCACACACACACACACCATGCTGGGAGATGTAGTCCTGTATATTACCACACACCATGCTGGGAGATGTAGTCCAGCATATTACCACACACACACACACCATGCTGGGAGATGTAGCAGGGCTCCAGACTAAAAAATTTACCTAGGAGCCATTGGCTCCTAACCTGAAAAATTTAAGCGCCAAATAGAATATTTGGTCGCCAACATTTTAAAACGTGTAAAATTAATGTTATGTTAAATGGGACTTACTGTGTGCAGAGGCCACGGCAGCATCCTCCTCCTTTAGATCCTTTCTTTTCTTAGTTTGAAAACGTTCAACATGGAAACTTGCAACTTGACAACCATATACCCCCCTGCTGCCGGTGTGTTCCCCCAGCCAGCTGCCATCTTACCGGCAATGATCTACTATATATATATATATATATATATATATATATATATATATATATATATATATATATATATATAGCCCCCGGCAGCCGATGACATATAGCCCCTGTGGCAATGTATATGGGAAGTGGTACTGTGCAGTGTATACATACACACACACTGAGGGAAGTGGTACTGTGCAGTGTATATACATACAGACACTGAGGGGAGTGGTACTGTGCAGTGTATATACATACAGACACTGAGGGAAGTGGTACTGTGCAGTCTATATATAGCTGGAGGGCCATAGATTTGGAAACGCCTATACAGAAGCATGCTATATTTTATGTCATTCTTAGGCTGCATCGACAAAGAACTACAAGTCCCAGCTCACCTACAAAAAGGATTTCTCCACCTGTAAAAATAAAGTTCCACCCCAGCGATGCCCACAGCCGCACTTGTATCTATAACCCCGCCAGCTCCCAGTCCCTGGCTGCAGCACAGCACCTACCAGACAAGTAGTTGGTCCATTTCAGCAGCGAACCCTCCATGTCCTGCAGCCTCATAGCCCCGCCCCCTACAAGAGGCGATCTCGTCCATGAGCGAGTAGCCTCAATCCCCCGCCCAGGCCTCGGTCCCCCCACACACATTACTGGCCGGCCGCCACTCCTGCCGTCCCTCCGGTTGTACTCACCCACTATCTAAGCTTGGTGCCGCTGGGGTGAACTTGAAGAACCGCGTAGCCGGGTGAGGAGAGGCGGGAGAGAAGCGCTGGAGGAGTGTGGCGCCTCTGCGGCCGTCCGTCCAATGAATGACGGACGTGCTGGATGACGTCACTAGAGAAGCGTGTCCCCGCACACGTCATCCAGCACGTCCGTCATTCATTGGACGGACGGCCGCAGAGGCGCCACGTGATTCGGCGCAGCGTGCGGAAGGCGGAAGTCCTTAAAGAGACAGCGCGCCGCCGGGGCCAGTCGCAAATGGCGCCCAGATTAATAAATCTGGGCGCCATTTGCAAGATGTCAGTCGCATTGGCGACCATTTTGGTCGCCATCTGGAGCCCTGTGTAGTCCTGTATATTACCACACACAATGCTGGGAGATGTAGTCCTGTATACTACCACACACCATGCTGGGAGATGTAGTCCTGTATATTACCACACACCATGTTGGGAGATGTAGTCCTGTATATTACCTCACACACCATGCTGGGATATGTAGTCCTGTATATTACCACACACCATGCTGGGAGATGTAGTCCTGTATATTACCACACACCATGCTGGGAGATGTAGTCCTATATATTACCACACACCATGGTGGAAGATGTAGTCCAGTATATTACTGTGCCATGCTTCCCCCTCGATACTGAGTCATCCTCTAATCCATTGCAGAACTACAACTCCCATTATGTTCTGCCAATAGGGCTTGATGGGGATTGTAGTTCTGCAACAGTGAGTGCAACAGGTTACAAAACTACAACTCCCACCATGAACTATTAGCAGGACATGGTGGGGGTTATAGTTTTCTGTGGGGAATCTTACCTGACCTGGTTCCTGCTCTGGCCTCCTCTTCTGGTCCTGTGCTGTCTGGTCTGAGCTCTCGTCCAGGAGGAGGGGGGAGAACGGGGGTCACGGGCGGCCCTGAAACACCATCTGGTGGGCTCCAGGAAACTGCTCCCTTGTTGGGGGGGGGGGGGGGGGGGGTCGCCGAGGGAAGGCAGGGACCAGGATCTGTGGCAGCACCGACACACTACATCGGGGGAGGGGGGACGCTCTGATTGGCGGGACGCGGAGGGGGCGGTTATCAGAGGTGGGCTGGACAAAGTCGGGTGCTGGCTCCGGGAAGCCTGGAAAGGGGACAGCGTCGGTGATGCTCTTATACACCGCTAACAGTGGGGGGTAGCGGTGCCCTGAGATGCATGTGGTAGCATCATGAAGGCAGGCCATGCTTTGCCCTGGGGTGCCCGGCCTGCGGCTGCGTGCCCTGCCTTCATGGTAGCTACGCCACTGCCTAAAGGCAATTTGGCCATATCCCCCCCCCCATCCTTATCAGCAATACCTCCTGCAGGTAATCCTTCCATATATAGTAATGCCACTGTAGTAACCCCTTTCCCTGTAGTAATCCACCTCCTACATAGTACTTCCTCCTACGTGGTACCCATAAACTAAGTAATGAAATGACAATAAAATAAAAATAAATAATATAAAAGTACTACGGCATCCACACACATGAAAAAACAAATTCGAGGAGCAGGGTGCTCATAGCTATAGGTTAAATCCAATGGCATAAAACCAAGTTATTTGAGGTTACTGTTATACCATATTTCTGGCAATAGTGACATCTACTGGTCAAACTGTGAAATTGCTGTCTATGTTCAATATAGTATAAAATGACATACTTTCGATGGTACATACAATCTACACTGTTGGTAAATGCAAGAAAAAATTTTGAAAAAAAAAAAACAGTAGAGAGAGAAACACATGCATTGAATAATTTTCCCCTTGCACAAGGTAATCAGCACTGCTGCCACACAGGAAGGTCACCTTGATATTTGATTTTATGGGACAGTAGTAATAATTATTCAATTTATTTGTATAGGGCCAACTAATTCGCCAGCACTTCACATAGATTTGACAATCTGGTCCCTGTCCCAATGACTGATTAGAATTTAAATTTGTCTAATTGTATGTTTTGGTTGTTGGAGGAAACCCAGATACAAACTCCTTGTACATGTTGCCCTTGGTGGGATATGTACCTAGGACCCCACCACTGCAAGGCTCCCCTGCGCTGCCTGTTACTACATTTGATACAATATTTGATACTATGTTAACCCCTTAAGGTCAAAGCCAGTTTTCATTTTTGCACTTTCGCTTTTTCCAATTTATGTTTAAAAGGCCATAGCACTTACATTTTTTCACCTAGAGACCCATATGAGCCCTTTTTTTTTTGCAAAACCAATTGTACTTTGCAATGACAGGCTTTATTTTTCCATAAAATATGCAGCGAAACAAAAAAAATCATTTGCGCTGTCAAATTGAAAAAAAAAAAAAAAAAAAGAATTTGTTTTGATAAAACCAACATGTTATCTATGTTCCTCACATCAGTAGGATTACAACGATATATATATTTTAAAGCTTTTATTTTATTTGACGGCTTTTAAAAAATTATAACCTTTTAAAAAAAACTAAATGTGTTTAAAATCGCTCTATTCCCAGGCTTATAACGCTTTTATCCTTTGGTCTATGAGGCTGTGTGAGGTGTCATTTTTTGCGCCATGATCTTTACTTTCTATTGGTACCTTGCTTGCACATATGCGACTTTTTGATCACTTTTTAGTACATTTTTTCTGGATTTTATGCGACCAAAAATGCACAATTTTGCACTTTGGAATTTTTTGCACTAATGCCGTTTACCGTGTGAGATCAGGAATGTGATAATTTAATAGTTCGGGTGATTGTGCACGCGCCGATACCAAATATGTTTGTTTATTTGCTTATTTATATTTATAAAATGGGAAAGGGGGCATTTTTATATAAATAAAAACACCTTTTTCCTTTTTTTTTTTTTTACATTAACTAGAAGTCCCCCTGGGGGACTTGTATATACTCAGCACTGATCTCTCAAAGAGATCAATGCTGGTTACATACACAGCAATGATCCATTAGATCTGTGATACATTGCTCTGGAATGCTGCAGCACAGAGCAATGTAATGCCGAGACCCCTCTATGAACTCCCTCGCGCCACCATGACGTACCAGGTACTTCATGGGACACTAAGGGGTTAATGCTTGGTTTGAGGTCAAGTTGCTGGTGACCTTACTGTGATTAACCCTCCAGGGACACTGTTTACATGAGCTCTCTAGGACGGGGGAGGAGTGGAGACTGAGTGGAGAAGTGGAGACTGAGTGAACAGCTTACACACAGTTTTCTGTGTCTTCACCAGAAATCAGCAACTCAGAACTGGGGGATGAAGACTGGAAATATAATAATAAGTGTGGAACAAATTGTTAGTCTACAGGAGGGGGGATGATTTAACATGTATTTTACATAAATCATGAATTAGTAAGTTTATTCAGGGAAAACCTAAGTTTGAATATCATTTCCATATATGCAGTGCCTAAATTGCTCTAGTACCATAATAAGGAGGCTGTATTTCACATCCTAGAAAGGGCTATAATAAAAGACTGAAAGGTATACATACATGCAATTCCATTAATGTAGTTTACCTCTTAAAATGTCCGTGTGGCGATGTGTATGCGGGCCAAACCAGCAGGGCCATAAAAAGAAGGCGAAATGAGCACTGCTCAGCTCTAACATTGTATAAACAGAGACAGGTTCAGAGTGAAGAAAGAGGAGACAATAAGAGTTTCGGTAAGACAGGAGTTGTTTTTTTTGTTTTGTTTTTTTTAAAAAGTGATCTGAGATGGACAGTGTTACAAGAAGTATGGAGCAAGCACAGAAATGAACTTAAAAAAAGGGTATTACGAAGAGAAACTTACTAGATTTTCTTGTTAGATTCTCAGCAGCCACAGGGTCTGAATGAGGTCTGCATTTTTCAATCATTCCTGTGAGCGTTGATAGTTTTGTGATGTGGTCGCCATCTAGTGGCGGTTTAGGGCATAACAAGTGGATATAAAATGTACATGAATTGGATACTATGTAAATCTGAAGTAGGAATATAAAGAATAATACAATATATACCACCGCCGTTAAGCCCTAGTGAAATTGTACCTGTACAAATTATTTATGCAATAATATGTATGTTTTGTTATTTGTAGTCTAGAATCTGATGACATCATAGCACACACTATTTATTGGTGGTGGGTTTCAGCTGTCTAATATGCTTGAGAAAGGAGGGAGTCTCCTCTGAAACATAGCCTGTCTACGCCTACTACTGGCCTCTGCAGATGGAATGGAGGTCTCTCCAACGGCTACGCAGACTTTAGAGCATCCTGGATGGGCGTAAAGACATAGTATAATCAGAGTCAAGTTGTTTCATTTTTTTTTTTTGCTGCAATAATACAAGGCAGGGCATTGTTTACCTTGGCCCTCAAAAACAAAACGTTTTATAAACACTCTACACAATGGTGGCTTTATGCTACAACACATACATATTTAAATGGTTACATTTGAATTTGGTTAATTTCCTTTGGGGTACAAACCCACACACCGTATACACAGCAGATACGCAACAAATACGCAGCAAATACGCAGCAGATTTGTTGGTACAGATTTGATGCTGTGTTCAGTTATTTAGATATAATCTGCTGCGTGTTTGCTGCGTATTTGCTGCGTGTTTGCTGCGTATCGCAGCAGTAAATACGCTGCTTATACGGCGTGTGGGTTTATACCCTAAACGACATTTCTTAGGGCCCTTTTACACAGAAAGATTATCTGACAGATTATCTGCCAAAGATTTGAAGCCAAAGCCAGGACTGGATTTGAAAAGAGGAGAAATCTCAGGCTTTCCTTTATGACCTGATCTCTGTTTATAGTCTGTTCCTGGCTTTGGCTTCAAATCTTTGGCAGAAAATCAGTCAGATAATCTTTCTGTGTAAATGGGCCCTAAGTTACTGAGTGTGGGCTGGTACAGTAACTATATATCAAGGGCATCTCTGTTAAGACATATTTTGTTAAAATACACAATTCTAACTCTACTCTATAGACCCTACCAGTATTCAATGTTCTTTATTACTTTTTGTAGTTTATTCAAATGGAAATAAGAAGCGTCAGTCCAACAGGAATAAAAAAGGTAAGGTGCACATATAATGAACATATCTGTCTCTGTATAGGATATTATGTGGATGTGAGAGTTGAATAATAAACGTTGCTTGTGGAGTTCTTGAAGGTTATGACACAGAAAGAATCTGTTCACACAATGTTGTAATTTAGTGGATGGCCGCCATTTAATAGCAAATATTTGCTGTCATTTTAAAACAACGGCCGATGTATTGAAATAATGGCCGTTATTTACCGTTATATGGCGCTATCCACTCAATTTCAACATTGTGTGAACAGATCCTTTCTGTGTTTTTAATCCACTCCTGGTTTTGGTTGCAATATGAGGACCACAATAATGACTGAAATATACGTAGTGTGAACCCAGCCTCACAGTGAACAGAGAAGACACCAGCAGCAAATACTGCAACTAAGTTCTTTATATTGCTATCTGTAAAGCGAGTTTTGGAGTTGGAGTGTGTTATTGTCTCAATTGTGGGACTCGACATCCCGTTGCTGAAAGTTAAAATAAAGCTTTGATAGGTTAGGGAATGCAACCAATCTACTAGTACTAGCCCCCCCCCCTTCCCTTCCTGGTTGCTGCTGGTGTCTCTGAGGTTGATCAGATTTGGGACCTCTGCATGTGACTTTAGTGTCACACACTGGTCCGGAATTTTAACCCTTTCATGACCTCGGGTCATTGATTCCTCAATGCCCAGGTCGTTTTAGGACATCAGCTTATGGGATCATAGGATCCCATAAGCTGATGTCCCTGTGTCTGACCCCTCTCCGCTGTCCCCTGCCGCTGTTACTATCTTGTAACAGCAGCAGGGGAGAGAGGGGAGGGGGCAGAGCTCACCGGTGCGCACCCTGCGCGCCCAGCCTTCCCTCCCGACCCCACCAGCTTCCATAGCCAGAAAACCGGAAGTCTGAGGCTTCCAGTTTCCATGGCTACCACCGAGGCTCTGCGATCACTTCACAGAGTCCTGATGGGCAGACAACAGAGAATTCTCCCTCTGTAGAGGGAGAATTCTCTGTATGGAGCCCTATAGATGCTGCGGTCGTGCTTACCGCAGTATCTATAGGGTTAACTCTCAGCACCGTATTGTCACTCCGGTGCTGACAGTTGCGGCGGGTCCCCGGCTACCACTGATAGCTGTGGCCCGCTGTGGATGTCACAGGTGCAGCTCCTGCACCTGTGTCATTCTGGATCGTTAATTAACGTCGCTGCAGTATCGGGCATAGGCTGCAGCGATGTTAAATAGCTGTGGGGCGGCGGGAGAGGGTTAATAAAGGCCCATCTGCAATAAACTTGCTGGCCTAGCCACAGCCCCCCTTTACACACACACACACACAAACACTGTCCACCTGCTGCGAAAACAAAATACCAACTTTTTATTTTGCTTCTCAAAAACTGAAAAATGTCATGTTGATACATAGAGTATGTCACAGAGAACTGGATTTGTTAATGTAATTTCTTTAGGGCATTATTACACTGAAAGATTATCATGCAAAAAAAAAATCAATATATCGTTCAAATTTAAGCAATAATCTTCCGGTGTGTATGCAGGCAACATTGAAACGACTAAAACATTTTTTTTCAAATGTCATTGATTACATCTTTGAGCTGACCATAATAATTGCATACTCAAATGGGTTATAGAGTATATGAACAATTGTAATAATGATCGGAATTATGATCGTAACATTATCGTTTCATGAAATTGTGTTCCCAATAGCACTTGCTTGCAATTGTTTATGGTTAATTGGAGAAAATGACAAATCGCTTTTTCTAATAGGACCCTTTGTGGCTTGTATTAGCATTGTAAATTGTGATACTGATCTGGGATCCAAAGTGACCTTCTCTCCAGAGGTTTTTGTCTGTACCTGGTAAAAAGGTACCACTTTTCCACCTGCTAACTGATTTAGCACAGGAGGTGGGGGCAGGGTAGAGGAGCTGTGTGTGATTCTGTGTGGACAAGATGTAGATTTGGTTGGACAAGAGCCCTCTTTCTCATCATGTTGCTGTGTATTTGACATATCACATTTGATCATGATCACTTTCAGGACAGACTTGGTGGTAGCAATGAGATCATAGTACTGAGCATTATGTGGAGAAAAGAGCAAAGTTGACAGCTGCATCTGAACACTTATTGCAGCCCATTCCCTGGTGTCTAGTGGGGGGATCGCCCCCCCCCCCCCCCCGCGACGCAATGGCGGAGGGGTGATCCCTGTTTCCGACACCAGCCGGGGTCTGCGCCATAATGGTGCTTATCCCCGCTCGGCACTCTATTGCTTTTGGCTGCAGCAGCCGAAAGCAATAGAGTGCCTATCTCATCGATCTATGCAGTATAACTATGCTGCATAAATCTCAGTGAGAGATCAATGTGGCTAGCAGGGATCAGTATATGTAATCAAATGTATGTATGTAAAAGTCCCCTAAAAGGACTATAAAAATGTAAAAAAAAAAACAATAAAAGTTTTAAAAATGTCCCAAAGTCCCTCCCCCAATAAAAGTGAAAATCACCCCCCCTTTCCATTTTATACATAAAACACATAAAAATAATAAAGCTAATTAACATATAATATACTGTAGCATGTGTAATCGTCCGATCTATTAAAATAAAACAATATTGTTACTGTACGGCGAACAGCGTGAGCAAAAAGCGGTAAAACCCCCCGCAGAGATTGCTTTTTAAAATTACATTTTATGTATGAAAAAATGTATAAATAGCGATCAATACACCTGATTTAGAAAAAATTGTTACTTATAAAAACTAGAGATCATGGTGCAAAAAATGACCCCCTATATGACCCCGTAGGTGAAAAAATAAATGCGCTATAAGAGTCACAATTTGCCAATTTTAATTACACCTATTTGCAAAAAAAAAGTTTTACTGCTAATAAAAATAATAAAATGGTAGAAAACAAAGTAAACCTGCATATCACTGTGTTCAGACCGACCTATTTTGACCCGGATTCACCAAATAAATAATAATTTTGGGAGTTCCGTCATTCATTTTATGGCAGATTTAAAGATGCTGTTACAAAGTACAACTGTAAACCTGCATATCACTGTGTTCAGACCGACCTATTTTGACCCGGATTCACCAAATAAATAATAATTTTGGAAGTTCCGTCATTCATTTTATGGCAAATTTAAAGATGCTGTTACAAAGTACAACATGGCCCTGGAAAAATAAAAGTGTTAATCGTCTTAGAAGGCGAGGAGGAAAAAATGAAAGCGCAAAAGTGACAATTGACCCGGTCCTTAAAGGGGTATTCCAGCCAAAAGCTATATTACAGTATAGTATGTTATTGCCCCACAAAAGTTATACAAACGACTAATAGACTTTAATTATTGGTTCTGCAGATATAGTGCTTTTTTCTCTGCACTTACTACCATAGGAAGTATTGTAGTATGTCCTAAAATGCTGTTGTCACGTCACACTGTATGCAGGCGCCATCTTGGGGCCGTGATGTGTGCCCTGTGCTGATTTCTCTGTAGGGCCGGACCTGAACTTAGGGGCGTGTAATCAGCTCCCCGCCCACTCCCCTCTGTCTTGGGGCCGTGACGTAACAGCCCCGCTCTCACTACCCAGCCGCAGACTCCCTGCCCCTTGTTGTCTGCTGGAGCCTGTCCCCCATAATACCGTAACTCCTGGTGGCGATGTGTGCGGCACCTGTGGTTCTCACCCCTTCCCTGCAGTACTGTGACCCCCGGTGGCGGTGTGTGCTGCGCCCGTGTTCCCCCCTCCATACTATACCATGTGCTGTCATCACCCCAGGGATCTCTCTCTCCCGCGCCAGGATGCTGTGTGGGCTGTACAGGAGGCTGCTGTGTGCGGTGAACACGTAATGACAGCTCCGGCATCTGAAAACTGAGGGTGGACAAGTAACCGGGGTGATGTGATCTGTAAATTATCATCACCACCCTGGTGACTTGTCCACCCTCAGTCTTCAGATGCCGGAGCTGTCATGACATGGGGAAAACTGATCTCCCTGCTGCAGCCCTTAACCTTTTTATATCTCACCCCCCTTCACCCTCCCCTTCAAACGTACCCCTCCCTTAATAATACGCTTTAACACCTGTTTCTTTGGAAAATATATGGCCACAGCAGCCATATTAACATAAATAACATGGAACATATACAAACAATGCAATATAACATATCAAAATAAATAGCCATAAATATGCTAAACATTATCCCAAAACCGGAAGGAGAGGGTCCTTGAGGCTAAGAATCCCAAGTGTAAGAACCGGCCACCTTACTCTTCTTATGCTCCCCCGTCCCCAGCCGGTTACCTCAGGCTCAAGGGCCCTCCGTGCCTCGATCACCACTGATCGATTCCTTACCAAACTCCACCAACTACTCCCCGGGACACCACCCAGACAGGAGCCCATACCCCTCACCATTATCCAGTGAGCCACCAGTTAAAGTGGGGTGCATTTCTTATTATGTGCCCCCTCCGTTAATAGCAACCAACCCCAAGGACCCCCTACCCCGCCACCCCCGCTGCTATGGCAAAACAACCCACCCCCACCCCCTGACAATAACAGTAAACCCAAAAACTTTAGGGAGGGAGGGTGGGACTCCTTGGCTGCCGCTCCACATGTGGCTGCTCGTGCCTATAGAGGAGGAGTTTTATATCGCCCCTCCTGTTCTCCAGCCCCAGCTCCCCCTCCCGCCTGCTAACCCCTGCCCCCTCATTAACCCCTTACCAACAGTTTCCCTGTCATGCCGGCCTCCCTCCAACTGCGTCTACGTCCGGCCTCTCTTGACATGGGGAAAACTGATCTCCCTGCTGCAGCCCTTAACCTTCTTATATCTCACCACCCTTCACCCTCCCCTTCAAACGTACCCCTCCCTTAATAATACGCTTTAACACCTGTTTCTTTGGAAAATATATGGCCACAGCAGCCAATATTTATTAACATAAATATGGAACATATACAAACAATGCAATATAACATATCAAAATAAATAGCCATAAATATGCTATCTAAACATTATCCCAAAACCGGAAGGAGAGGGTCCTTGAGGCTAAGAATCCCAAGTGTAAGAACCGGCCACCTTACTCTTCTTATGCTCCCCCAGCCGGTTACCTCAGGCTCAAGGGCCCTCTGTGCCTCGATCACCACTGGCCGATTCCTTACCAAACTCCACCAACTACTCCCCGGGACACCACCCAGACAGGAGCCCATACCCCTCACCATTATCCAGTGAGCCACCAGTTAAAGTGGGGTGCATTTCTTATTATGTGCCCCCTCTGTTAATAGCAACCAACCCCAAGGACCCCCTACCCCGCCACCGCGAGCACACTTGACACCTTAAGTGTGCAAGCCCCCCACAGACCAAGAGCCCTCTCAATGCCTTCCTGCAAGGCTAGCGCCCACAAATCCATGCCAATAGCGTTCAGATGCACGCCATCCCCCAACCAAAAATTACCCGTTCCGCCCTCCAGCTCCGGATGATGCACCGCCACCCCTCCATTACGGGCAACAAAAGAAGACACCGCCCTATTCACCTTCACCCTGGCACGATTTAGCCGCTCCACCGACCTCGCCACCTGCCACGTTCTCCTGGGAACTATGTCGGACCACACAACAAGCACATCCGGGAAGGTTCACCAAAGACGCAACAAATCATACTGGATGTCCCTGACCAGTTCATGAAAGGGGCGACGCCCCAGGTCATTACCTCCCAAATGAAGCACCAACACTTCCGGCGGCTTATCAAGCCTAGTGAAGCGATGGAATTCGGGGAGGAGCCGATTCCAAACCATGCCGCCTACCCCCAACCACCGCCTCTGACCTGGAGAATCCCAGCTGCCGCCTGTCCGGACGAACTGCTGCCCTCTGCGCATTCTGACATACGAATGCCCCATAATCCACACTAGGCGGGGGCCGGCACCTAAAAAGGCGATAAAAACACAAAAGACAAAAGAGGGAGAAGCAATGAAACCAGTTACAGATCCCACCACAACCCAATGAACCCCCCCCCTTTTTACCACACCACCACCAAAAAACCCGCTGTCAAAAACATTTAACGCCCCCCAAACCCCCCTGTTAACTGGTGCCAGCCCCCCCCCCCAACCACATCACAGCAAGTGAGGCCGAACATAGGACCTGTAGCACCCCGACTCCCAGCGCCCTATGCGCTGCACCACCTCCGCCCAACGCCCCAACCGGCCGCCTCCATGGCCACCCCGATTCGGAAGGAATGCGGGGCGAAAACCGTACTATCCAACCCCAGTACCTCCAGTCCGCGACGGAAAATCGCAGTAAACTGATACCGCGACAAAAACGACCCATCACAATGCTGTAACAAGGGGCCCGCCCGATTCTCCCGAAACACCAGGAAACGCTCTAGACACTGCACCGGACACATAGCCGCACCTCGCACTTCCCTCAAAAACATGTCCCGCCCCCTCCCCACTTGATCAGTCTTAGACCGGCGCAAGCGAAAACCCACCCTCCCTTGTTCCAACCGTACATCCTCCCGAAACAAACTCCTGGCCGACGGGGACACCAACTCCCCCACTCTCAGGGCTCAATAAAACGCCCACGAAAATGCCAACCTAAACAACGCCACAACTGGCACAAACTGATTCACCCGAGACACCGACCAGCCTGCTGCCGAAGCACAGCCCAACCAAGACAGCACTGCCAACACCCGATCCCCATCAGACTGCACTACACCCCATCCCCTCTCCCACTCCGTCCACTCCTCCCATGCTGCAGAGTATGCCAACTACGTGCTCCTAGCCAGAGAAGCCTGTACCAGCTCCCCCGCCGTCGTCAAACCAGCTGCCAGAGATGTGGGCAGGCGATCCCTTCTGCGTCCGCCTCTGGGACCAGCGACCGGAAACGTTCCCACTCCTGGTGAGAAAGAGAATCGGCCACTGAGTTATTGATTCCAGGCACATGAACCGCCACCACCCATGAGTTGAGAGATAAGCAGCGCAACACTAAATGCCGCAGCAACCGCACCACGGGGGGAGAAGAGGCCGATCCCGAGTTGATCGCCGAGACCACCGCCATATTGTCACAATGAATACGAATCTTCCTGTCCCGAAACTTGTCCCCCCAAACCACCACCGCCACCACTATGGGGAAAAGCTCCAGAAGAGCCAGATTCCGCACCAACCCTGCCTCATGCCACTCCTTCGGCCACCCCCCGGCACACCACTGACCCTGGCAGTAGGCCCCGTAACCGACACTCCCCGCCGCATCCGTATA
This sequence comes from Dendropsophus ebraccatus, assembly GCA_027789725.1. Taxonomy (NCBI): domain Eukaryota; kingdom Metazoa; phylum Chordata; class Amphibia; order Anura; family Hylidae; genus Dendropsophus; species Dendropsophus ebraccatus. Next base: position 77,846,577 of record JAQFWZ010000009.1, on the reverse strand, counting down.
GAGCTCCCAGTCAAAGCTGTCCACCGCGGGCGCCATAACCAATGATCTACCGTTGTAGGTCTCCAGAAAGAAAAGCCCACATCGCAAGATCATCCTTCAGTTCCTTCGTCAGCCTGACAAAGTGGCGAGGCGAACGAACGAACGCCCGCCGTCGCCCCCGCCAAGCGCCTGCAGAACACCCTCCCCATGGGAATTATGCGGCAAGCAAAATTCAATTTGCCTAACAGAGACTGAAGAACCTGCAACTGAATCTTCTTCACAATCCGAGCCCTATCCACCTCCCGCTTCAACGCCACCAGTTTATCTTCAGGCAACCTGCACTCCATCCGTACGAAATCAATAGTGATTCCCAGAAACTTGAGGACAGTCGCCGGCCCATCCGTTTTGTCCCGTGCCAGAGGCACCCCAAAATGGCCCGAAAGCCACTCCATGGTTCCCAACAGGGTACGACAAATGGGCGACCTGGGAGGACCCAAGAACAAGAAATCGTCAAGATAGTGGATGACAGATCTCACACCCGCCAGGTCCCGAACCACCCATTCCAAGAAAGACCTAAAGGCCTCGAAGTAGGCACACGATAAAGAGCAGCCCATGAGAATGCACCGGTCAATAAAAAACGAGCCCTCGCAGTGGCAACCCAGCAACCGCATGCTCACTGGGTGTACCGGGAGAAGGCGAAAAGCGGACTAGATGTCCGTTTTCGCCATCAAAGCACCCTGACCGTACGAACGCACCCATGCCACCGCCGCGTCAAAAGAAGTGTAAATGACCGAACAAAGTTCCGGGTCAATGCCTGCATTGACCGACAGGCCCTGCGGATGCGACAGGTGAAACTTATTCGTCTCTTTCTTGGGAACAACCCCCAATGGAGACACCACCAGGTCCGGAAGGGGAAAGGCGGGAAAAGGCCCTGACATCCTACCCAGGGATACCTCTTTTGCCAGTTTCTCCGAAACCACGGCCGGGAACTGATAGGCCGACCGGAGGTTACGGAGCAAAGAAGGGACAGCATGGGGAGGGAATGACAAAACCTAAGGAAAACCCCTCAATGAGCAGAGCCGCCTTGGCCCTGTCAGGATAGCGGTCGAGAAAGGGGCGCATCGCGCCCACTTTCACCGGAGTCTCCCCCCCGCGCCAAAACCGCCGGCACCTCGACCCTTTCCCTTCCTATAACAACGAGCCGATCCGTGCGAGGTGCCCAGCAAGACCCGCACGCGTGCCTGAACTTGCAGGCCGTGCCGTACTTGCATTGGCCGTCATTGAACAGCCAACGCAACCCGGCCTTACCACCCCCGCTGTGGGGGCCCTGCCCTGAAGACACCGCCTGGCCGGAAGACCGGGCCCCCCCTGGAAAGGACTGTCCAAGCCTGGCAGGCCCCGTAACCCGCAGCCACAGCCCAATGTCCTTCTGGTCCCACTTTATGCCAGGACGCACTTCCTTACGCTGCCTAAACTGCTCGTCATACCGGAGCCACGACCCGGTATGCCTCCCCGATGGAGTCCAGGTAACAATTCTCGCGCGCCTTTTCACCTATGACACTGGCCAAAATGGCAAATGCCTGCAGCCAGTTCGAGTTCGAGTCACCGGAGACGGAGCCGTCCCCAACCCGGCTGCTCCCCCTGCCACCAACAAACGCAAGCCCTCCAAGAACTCCTGCCAGCCAGCACCTGGGCCTCCCGCGGGCCCACCAATACCCCCTGCCAGAGCATGTAACCCCCCGTTACCCCCAACCCCTCTAGCAACCCCACTAAGCCCAGACAATGAGGACAACACAGAGATCAACTCACCGGGCTGCCCGGGTGCTGTGGGCCCGACAGCCGGAGGGTCCAGGTCCAACCGACGAGGCGCTTCTTCTGGAGCAGGGCCCGGAACGTCCACGCTGACCGGGAACAAGACTCACGCTGGAGGCAGGATCAGAGCCCAGGGAGGCAGAGGCAGGAGCCCGCAGGCCCCCCCCCCCCCCCGGCGAGGCACTGCTAACAGTCAGCAGGGGATTGCTGGGACGGCCGCCGCTGATGACGTCATCACTGCTGTGCCCGGCCGCCAGCTGCCCTCACCAGGGGAGCCGGCCGAAACTGGAAACAGCTGCTGTCTGGCCGCAGGGAGGGGGCACGGAGCCCTGGACCGTCTCCTCCCCCGATGCGCTGAGCCCGACCGCGCTCCCGGATTCCTCTCAGCCCGGGACGCCCAACCCGAAGCTGTGGGAAGGGGAACCCGGCCTGGAGGGTCCCCGGAGGGGCTCCTGCGCCGTCGCCGAGCCCGAGGAGGGGAGCCAGGGCTGAATCTAACAGGCGGCCAAGCCCGCCGTGAGCTGCGCTGCCGCTGCGGGAGGGAAGCCGGTGCCGCAGCCTCTGGGAACAGCTCTGCCGACGTGCCGAACAACTCAGGGGAGGCCTCCCCCGACATACCTGGGCCGTCCGACCCAGGAGAGAGGCCCGAAGCAGGAGCCGCAGCCGGGACCTCTAGAATGGAGTGCACCTGGCTGTCCAGCCAGGCCCGGTCCTCCACCGTCGCCGCCGCCTCTCTCAACTGCCGAAATAGCTCCTCAACCGTCAACGCCATGGTAAGTCACTGTCCCACGCTGTCTGACTCCTCACTCCTTGGCTGCTGCTCCACATGTGGCTGCTCGTGCCTATAGAGGAGGGGGTTTATATCGCCCCTCCTGTTCTTCAGCCCCAGCTCCCCCTCCCGCCTGCTAACCCCTGCCCCCTCATTAACCCCTTGCCGACAGTTTCCCTGTCATGCCGGCCTCCCTCCAGCTGCGTCTACGTCCGGCCTCTCTTTACGTGTGCACCATACACAGCAGCCTCCTGTACAGCCCGCACAGTACACGGGACATTCTTACTATCCTCCTGCAGTGATAAACCTCATACACGCAGATCAGAGTTGCCGGCAGCCTCGGACAAGAGGTCAATGTTATCAGTGCAGAAGCTGATAAGGCACAGATGTCCTTGTTGTGTCCTATCAGCTCCTGGCACTCTGTTCTGAAGCTGTCGCAAGCTGCAAGACTCCGGTGCGCGTGTCCTAGGTTTATCACTGCAGGAAGCCAGTAAGGAAACTTGCCTGCCAATACACTGACCTCACAGTGATCCTCTGAGCACCAGGACTCTGACAAGGTGTCAAAGTAACTATTTAGACCTCAGTGTAATATTATTGTAGGCAGGGAAGAAGGCTTATTTGTCTATTGTCCTCCATTCTGTAATAGTATGTATGGGGCCCCTCTCACTGGGTGCTTTCTCCCCCCCATGCACAGCGGCATCAGCACACTCTAAGAACGTCCCAATGCTAGGTAGCATCAGGACGCTGAGTGTGCACTGAGCTCTCTGTGTGAAGAAGCTGAGAACAAGAAGCTCCTGCCCTGTTGCCCTTTCACCTGTTGTCTGCCAGAGGCTACACAATAAGGCTATGTTCACACAACATATCTTTTGTAAAAGTACGACCGTTGTTGCAATTGGCAACAACGGCCGTACTTTTTACGGAAAGATACGTTGCTTAGCCTTCTATGGGATCCCGGCCGGAGTGTATACACCTAGTATACGCTCTGGCTGGGATCCCTCACTGCGCCGCAAACCACTGACACATCAGTTTTCTGCGGCAGCTCTTCAGTGAATATCGGCTGTAGAAAACCCTGTCAGGGCACGCTGTGGAGCGAGCGGCTGCGGCCGCAAGCTTCATAGTGTGCTGTGAGAAGTTCTGATGCAGGCACGCGCGGATGGGCCCGCATCAGAACTCTGCGGCATGAAGGATCATCCGGCTGGTACTGCAGTACCGTCCCGGATGATCATTTCAGAGACCGTCCACTCCGTGACCCGGCCGGGTAACAGAACGGCCAGTCTCTTACGCCATGTGAACATGGCCTCACTGTGTCTGGCAGCAAGCGGCATGATGACTTCTCTGGATTAAAGCTCTATGTGGCAGCAAGAAGTATGTAAAGTTGGGTTCTTTACTTCTTGTACCAAAAGGGGTTCAAGGGGAAGGAAAGTTACAGCCTACTTACAAAACTAATATGGGGACCAACCTAGCTACCTATGTACTTTATGTCAACCTACCTAACATTGAGGGGGCTTACTTATGTACTTCATATGGGGGGGACCTTCTAATGTAATACTAGGGTTCTTCCTACTTTTGCTAGTTGTGGAATTCCAGCTTGAAGAAATACGACTACTACCATCAACATGCCTTATAATCAGGATATGACGGTGGTTGTAGTTATGCAATACTACTATTCCAAGCATCTCATTCATATCCTGATTATAATTCACAATGATGGTAGTAGTCATATTTCTTCTTCAAGCTGGAATTCCTCAACTAGCAAAACTACAACTCCTATTATGATGATCAGATTAAGATTGGAGTAGTAGTTTTGCTAGTTGTGGAATCCCAACTTGAAGAAATAGGACTACTACTACCATCAACATTATCATGTCTTATAATAAAGATCTGATGGTGGCTGTAGTTATGCAATACCACTACTTATGAACAGCAGACTAAGATGCTTGGAGTAGTAGTATTCCATAACTACAACAACCATTATATCCTGATTATAAGGCATAATGATGATGATAGGAGTAGTATTTCTTCTAGCTGGCATTCCACAACTAGCAAAACTACAACCCCCATTATCCAAGCAAAACTACAACTCCCATCCTCCCAGCAAAACTACAACTCCCATCAGTAGACTAAGATTCTTGTATTGCTAGTTGTGGAATTCCAGCTTGAAGAGATACAACTACTACTACTACTACCACCACCACCACCATCATCATGCTTTATAATTAGGGTATATGATGGTGGTTATACTTATGCAAACTGGAGAGTCACAGATTGCAAAACTACAACACCCATCATGTTGCATTATATATCCAGCTCTAATTTATATGCAAAAATCAGTTTTGGTAGAAAATGATTGTTGTGCACATATTCACAGGAATAAAATCACATAGGGGGAAATTTATTCAGGGCTTTGCGCCTATTTTTAAGTGAATAATTGCTCTATTTGCTCTATTTGTTCTATTTATAAACCAGTATTCGATCGGAGAATATTTTTTAGATGCAACTTTTTTTTTAATCTGCCTGTTTTGAGTATTCACCGAAACGTTCAGATAATCCAGGATTAGCGCCCCAATTTATCATTTGCGACTTTTTAAAAAGTCGCACGAACAGGTGCAGGCCTTCGTCTGGTCAGGACCAGGTGAATATAACTGCGCAATTTTTAGCCATGTTGCAACTTTTTACTTAGCTAAATTCACTATGGCAGTGCTACATTGTAATAAATCAGTCACAAGAAAATGGGACAAAATATCCACCGATCTTCATTAGAAGAGTCACACACAGTGAAGTAGCTATAGGGGTTGCAGTGGTTGCCATGGCGACTGGGCCCCTACGCTAGGGGGGCCCGCACGGCCCCCCTTGCCACTTGTCTCTGAGCATCTCGAGAAGCTGCGGCCTCGTAGCTTCTCGGGATGCACAGATCGCTCTGATGTTCCACCCGCACAATGAGCGGGCTGAACATTAAAGCGATCAGGATGCAGGAGCAGGACCTGTCAGCGTCCTGCTCCTGCATTCCCTCCCATAGGCTGTCGGCACTTCATACCAGCAGTCTATGGGACGCCGGGACGTGACCTCTCCGGTAGGCATGATGATGTGACGTCATCAAGCCTGCCGGAGGTCCCGTCCCTGAGGTTTGCAAGATGGAGCCAGAAGAGGAGGAAGAGCTGCTGCCTGCAGCCACACAGCGCCGATTAGGTGAGTAGGATGTTTGTTTTTTTAGGGGCACCTCTGGGGGCATTATTAGCTCATGGGGGCACCTCTGGAGGCATTATTAGTTCATGGGGGCACCCCTGGGGGCATTATTAGCTCATGGGGGCACCTCTGGGGGCATTATTAGTTCATGGGGGCACCTCTGGGGGCATTATTAGTTCATGAGGGCACCTCTGGGGGCATTATTAGTATATGGGGGCACCTCTGGGGACATTATTAGTATATGGGGGCACCTCTGGGTGCATTATTAGCTCATGGGGGCACCTCTGGGGGCATTATTAGTATATGGTGGCACCTCTGGGGGCATTATTAGTATATGGGGCACCTCTGGGGGCATTATTAGTATATGAGGGCACCTCTGGGGGCATTATTAGCTCATGGGGGCACCTCTGGGGGCATTATTAGCTCATGGGGGCACCTCTGGGGGCATTATTAGCTCATGGGGGCACCTCTGGGGGTATTATTAGCTCATGGGGGCACCTCTGGGGGCATTATTAGCTCATGAGGGCACCTCTGGGGGCATTATTAGTTCATGGGGGAATCTCTGGGGGCATTATTAGTTCATGTGGGGACCTCTGGGGGCATTATTAGTTCATGGGGGCACCTCTGGGGGCATTATTAGCTCATGGGGGCACCTCTGGGGGCAATATTAGCTCATGGGGGCACAGCAGGGGATCCTACATACAGGGGGCATCCCACATTCCTACTCGCTTTACTGCACATAACACCAAACAGCGCAGTTACTATGGGAGCCTACAGGAGGGAGAAAGGAAAGGAAGTTGCTAGAAATGTGCGGAGCCTAAATTGTTTGCCTCATAGGTTCTGAAAAGATGAAACGTATCTGGAAGGACTCATCATGGAGGTCTGGACTGGATGGAGAGGAAAAGGGAAAGTGACGCCTCAGATCAAAGAAGACGTCACCTGTGAGTCACTGTATGACGGTTTTCTTATTTTGTAGAACATCATTTAGTAGGGGCGCCCCGAGGTGACAGCTACTACATTATCTGTACTCAGAGATATCACTGTGTTATCTGTGGTGTTACATAGGACTGCAGGTGACTACTACATTATCTGTACTCAGAGGGATATCACTGTGTTATCTGTGGTGTTACATAGGACTGCAGGGGACATCTACTACATTATCTGTACTCAGAGATATCACTGTGTTATCTGTGGCGTTACATAGGACTGCAGGTGACATCTACATTATCTGTACTCAGAGGGATATCACTATGTTATCTGTGGTGTTAAATAGGACTGCAGGTGACATCTACTACATTATCTGTACTCAGAGATATCACTGTGTTATGTGGTGTTACATAAGACTGCAGGTGACTGCTACATTATCTGTACTCAATAATACAAACAAATGAAAAATGCCCAAAGTAACTAGTCCTAAATGCACCAACAACTTCAAACACCACAAAAAAAAGAAAATCCAATGAAGGATCAAAAAATGCAGGACAATCACAAGTAAATATTATCAAAAACCTTTATTTAGATAATTCATATTTGATAAAATTCATTAAAAATGAAGGGAGTGAAGCAGAACCAAACAGATAGACAAACAAACAGTGAGGGGACATATAAATATACTTTATTGGATAATATATTGCACATGCATACAAAGTGCTAATGAAAGTATGTAAAATTGGAGAAATACAGACAGCCTCCACTAGATGGCACACATCATGATGTAAACACCAATCGATAAAAAGTAGATACTCAGGCAGAGCCCTAGGGGATAATAAAGATACTAGATAGGTATCATAGACACAGTGAAATCACCAAAAAATTTATTAGATAATTATAATGGAGGATGCCTGTATTCCATGAAGTCCCACTCACCTACTCACCCTACGCGTTTTTTGCGTGGCTTTATCAAGGGATTCATTTTTAATGAATTTTATCAAATATGAATTATCTAAATAAAGGTTTTTGATAATATTTACTTGTGATCGTCCTGCATTTTCTTATCCTTCATTGGATTTTCTTTTTTTTTTTGTGGTATTATCTGTACTCAGAGGGATATCACTGTTATCTGTGGTGTTACATAGGACTGCAGGTGATATCAGGTGACTTCTCCAGGTTGCAGAAGTTCAAATTTCATCATGCCCTGCTGACAGTTTATTATGGGAGTTGTAGTTTTGCAGCATGTGGCTCTTCAGGTTGCAGCACTACAACCCCCATTGTTTCCAACTGCCAGTTTATGATGAGAGTTGTAGTTTTTCAGCTGGAGAGTCAAAGATTGGAATACAATGATTAGACAATGACACAGTACAGTCCATTATTTATAGGGGGCAGTAGTGCAGTACATGAGGTGGAGGCAGTGACAGTGCATTAGAACATGGTGGCACATTAGAGTAATTGGATATAATGTTAGATATGACTTTGCCTGATCGGGTGAGATAGGGGGGGCCCCAAGCTAAAATTTTGCACCAGGGCCCATCAGCCTTTAGCTACGCCCCTGGTCACACACATTAGATTCCTTAGTAAATGTCCCCCAAACTGTGTTTTGTACCATGGTAGATTGTGTTGGAGATTTCCTTGTCAGCAGGTTACCTCAGCAAACAGTCAGGAAAGGGTCAATTACAGTGCAGGCTGCACACAAGATGGGGAGGGCCACAGAGCAAGGGAGGCAGGGAGCTAATCCCAACTAGGGAGAGAGGGTGGAGAGTGGGCGGTGACTGAGGTGGGAGGGAGACAGACAGTGTAGTGAGGGATGCTGGAAGTTGTAGGCACTGACAAGGATTCATACAGGATGTAGAAGCAGGAATCAGCTGAAAGATGTCAGAGTGTAGGGGGCACTGACAGCAGCCAGAGCAGGAATACACTGGTCAGAATGGAAGCCACTACTCATTCCTCAAGGTGTTAATAGGTTTTATTTTTCAGGGGGGTGGGTGGAATTCTTCTTTAAAGTGAATGTACCATCAGGCCCGGGGTGAAGCACTGGAGGCGGGCCGACCCACCATTAGTAGGAGGAAACACCCAACCCTCTATGATGCGGCTCCATTACAGTCAATGGAGCCGTACCATTGAGGAGCAGGGGTTTCCACCCACTGGGGGAGGGTCTGCCCGTCTCCAGTGCTTCAGCCTGGGCCTGGTGGTACATTTACTTTAAGGCCATTTTAGGCTCTGTCCTTAAGGGCTTAATTAATAACTTAAAACAGGCGGCAACCGGACTGGTAATCAGGCCAGCCCACCGGGCATTTGCCAGGTGTGCCAGATTACCACTCCGGGCATGACTGGAGTTGCACGTTCCTGGGAACTGCTGAAGCTTTTGGATGCATTTCCTACTATTTTGGAGGATAAGGAGAACATTGCTGCATATCTGGAGATTTAGCTTTGTAAATTGTGATACTGATCAGTGACTTTTATGACCCTGTGGAATCCAGAACTGGGACCTTCTACACTGTTTGCAGAGGTGTCTGTACCTGGTAATATGGTCCTTCCCTGCCCCATGCTAAGTGATATAGCACAAGAGGTGGGGTCAGGGTAGGTGAGCTGTGTCTCTTTCTGTGGAGCAGATGTGGATTTGACTGGGCACAAGTAGAGTAAGCTGCAGCGCTCTTCCTCACCACATTGCTTTGTGTTTGATATGTGAAATGTCCATTGCATTGGACTTTATTGGAGAAAAAAACTAACTGCTCAGTGCCTGTGATCATAATTCCTTTCATAGAACATAGAATTAGGGATGAGTAGAGATGAGCGAACATGCTCGTCCAAGCTTGGTACTCGATCGAGTAATAGGGTACTCGATGGTACTCGTTACTCGGACGAGCATCTCGCGATACTCGAGGAAATCTCATCATCATCCGTTTCCTGTAAGTTTGGGCGCTTTTTCGCAGCCAATAAACATGCAGGAGACTCTTTGGTACATCCTGCGATGACGTGGGACCCTAACATGTTGATAGCAGCGATTGGTTGGCCAGATCAGATGACCCTGCTATATAAAACTCAGCGCCGGCAGTGCTCGCTTCAGATGCGTGCTGTGAGAGATCAGGGACAGAGCTGCTGCTGGTCAGGGAGAGTGTCAGTGTAGGATTTAGCGTTCCAGTAGGCAGGGTATATACTAGCAATACAAACAAACAGCCCTTTTCAGGGCTTAAAAGCTTTTATTAATACTATTACTACAGACTGCTGGCTGGGAGTTGCAGTGCTGCTACCGCGATTTAACCAGCACACTGTGGTGACCGGCTGCTGGCAGAAAGAGGGCATTGGGTGTTGCATACACACCCCTAAGAAGTGCTCAGTGTACTCCTTTTTGATTTTGGGGCTGGTGGTCCTGGTGTACTGCACTGTATAGCTGGGAGTTGTAGTGCATCTCGCATAGAACTTACTTCACTGCTCATATTGTATTGGGGTGACAAAGCATGTGTAGAGTTGTTGCCCATACCAGATAGCACCACCTAAACTAGTGTGTATTGCACTGTATAGCTGGGAGTTGTAGTGCATAGAACTTCACTGCTCATTGTATTAGGGTGACAAAGTGTGTACAGTTGTTGCCCATACCAGATAGCACCACCTAAACTAGTGTGTACTACACTGTATTGCTGGGATTTGTAGTAAATCATGCATAGAACTTTACTGCTGATTGGAAGGGGCTGTCAGAGTGTGTATAGTTCACGCCAATACCAGATTGAACCGTCCAGCCCCCCTAAACTAGTGGGCACTACACTGTATTGCTTCTGTATCACTTCTAATGGTTCTCTGTGTCCTCACTGCCATGCTCTGACGTCACACCACGTCTGCGGAGGAGCGGGACTGGTTGCCAGGGGCCCGCCGATCGCGCCCCCGCCAACCGGACAGCTGTTTTATTTTTTCTTGTCTAGCCGTGGCCGGGGCCTCACCACCCCTGGTCGACAGGCATCAAGTGTACTCTTGATGGTGAGTGAGAGCAGGCCTAGCCAGTTAGCTGTCAGCACCCGGGTTCATGTCCACTGCATATCCCAGCCCCTAGACTCACTCCAATTTTTGGGTAGGCTCAATTGCTTCCTCACTCACTTGTAATGGTGAGACAGTTGCCAGATCCTCAAGGATCAAAGTCAATTTCAAAATCAAAAAAGCGGTGGGGGGAGAGGTGGTGAGTCACATTATGCAGGGAATGTTACCCCAACTGCTACATTCAAATTGAAAATCGAAAGGGTGGTGGGGGTAGGAGTGGGGAGTCACGTGATGCAGGGAATATTACCCCAACTGCTACAGGAGCGGGTCTGGTTGCCGGGGGCTCGTCGATCGGGCCCCCGCCAACCAGCCAGCTGTTTTATTTTATTTTTTTTGTCTAGCCGTGGCCGACATGCCCACGAGGTGGAATTCCACCTTCCAAATGGTAGCCAGGGTTTACCAGCAACGCAGAGCCATTGTGGAATGCCAGATGTCAACCTCGGTTTTGTCCATTTCAAGCCAAATGATTTGTGGTCCATATGCCTACCTCTGCCATCCATGTTGACTACTGGTGTGCCTGCCCTTGCCTCCTTGTTGCTGGGCCTTAACTGGCATCCATGTCGATTACTGGTGTGCCTGCCCTTGCTTCCTTTTGGCTGAGCCTTAACTGGCATTCATGTCGACTACTGCTGGGCCTTTAGTTTACTGGCGTCCCTAATTTAGCCTCATTGTTTTATCCATTTCGTACCAAATGATTTGTGGTGGTCCTGGTCCATATGCCTACCTCTGGCATCCATGTCAACTACTGCTATGCCTGCCCTTGCCTCCTTTTGGCTGGGCCTTAACTGGCATCCATGTCGACTACTACTATGCCTGCCCTTTCCTCCTATTGGCTGGGCCTTAACTGGCATCCATGTCGACTACTGCTATGCCTGCCCTTTCCTCCTATTGGCTGGGCCTTAACTGGCATCCATGTCGACTACTGCTATGCCTGCCCTCGCCTCCTTTTGGCTGGGCCTTAACTGGCATCCATGTCGACTACTGCTATGCCTGCCCTTGCCTCCTTTTGGCAGGGCCTTAACTGGCATCCATGTCGACTACTGGTGTGCCTGCCCTTGCCTCGTTGTTGCTGGGCCTTAACAGGCATCCATGTAGACTGCTGGTGTGCCTGCCCTTGCCTCGTTGTTGCTGGGCCTTAACTGGTATCCATGTAGACTACTGGTGTGCCTGCCCTTGCCTTGTTGTTCTCTGTGTCCTCACTGCCATGCTCTGACGTCACACTATGTCTGCGAAGGAGCGGCACTGGTTGCCGGGGGCCTGCCGATCACGCCCCCGCCAACCAGCCAGCTATTTTATTTTATTTTTTTTTACTTTTACTGTGTCAGGCCTAATTTTTGTGAGGCTCCACGCCTGCCTCATCTAAAGGCCGGTAATGGCCACTTTATGTTTTTTTATTTTCTAACCTTCAATTTAAATTTTAAAATCAAATCAACTTCAATTCAAGTGCAATTTTGCAGGGCTGTCTGGTCATCTATTGTATCTCCAAGATACACGCCACTGTTCAAAGGAACAGACAGTGATAATGGTGGATCCTAATTTAGCATCCTTGTTTTATCTATTTCAAACCATAGGATCTGTGGATGTCAACTTGTGGGGGTTCTCTGCCGTCCTTTCATTTTTTAGCTCGGGGCCTCTTAAGAAGACTGTATTGTTATTCTTTGTCCTTACCTCCAAAGAGATGCCTATCACGCACAACTGCATGAGGGTGTGAGGCTAAATCTAGCCATAATCCGGCTATTTTAGTTTTAGGCGCAGCAGCACTGCCGTGGGTAAGCTCCAACAGGCGGTGCTCAAACTGCTGAACAGCACCTTCTACCTTCCTTCGATGTTTTAGCCTTTTTGAAGGCAGGATTGACCAGGTCTTTTTAATACACAGGCTACCGCACTTGCCGTCTCTTAGAGACTCTTTGAGAGTGTATTTGATCAAATTCTGTGGCCTCTTAACAGACTGTATTGTTTTCTGTGTCCTCACTGCCATGCTCTGATGTCACACTACGTCTGCGGAGGAGCTGGACTGGTTCCCGGGGGCCCGCCGATCATGCCCCCGCCAACAAGCCAGCTGTTTTATTTTAGTTTTTTTGGTCTAGCCGTGGCCGGGGCCTCACCACCCCCGGTCGAGAGGCATCAAGTGTACCCTTGATGGTGAGTGCTGATTGACAGCTGGCCTAGCCAGTTAGCTGTCAGCACCCGGGTTCATGTCCACTACATATCCCAGCCCCTGGACTCACTTCAATTTTTGGGAGGCTCACTTGCTTCCTCACTGACTTGTAATGGTTATCTGTGTTTTCAAGGCCCTGCTGTGTCTGGCCTAATTTTTGGGAGGCTCACTTGCTTTCTCACTCACTTGTAATGGTTATCTGGATGCTCAATGCCATGCTGCTTCTGCCCTAATTTTTGGGAGGCTCACGTGCTTCCTCACTCACTTTTAAAGGATTCTCTGTGTGCTCAATACCATGCTAGGTCTGGTATAATTTTTTGAAGGCTAACTGGCTACCGCTTCTACCTTGTTCGCTCTGTTCTCACCGCCATGTTGTGTCAGGCTGAATTTTTGGGTGGTTCAAGATGTGCTACCTCTGTTTTAATGGTTCCCCGTGTTCTCAAATTCCAGGGCCTCTTAAGAAGACTGTATTGTTCTATGTGTCCTCACTGCCTGATGTCACACTACGTCTGCAGAGGAGCGGGACTGGTTGCCAGGGGCATCAAGTGTACTCTTGATGGTGAATGGTGAGTGAGAGCAGGCCTAGCCAGTTAGCTGTCAGCACCTGGGTTTATGTCCACTACATATCCCAGCCCCTGGACTCACTCCAATTTTGGGGGGGCTTACTTGATTCCTCACTCACTTGTAATGGCTCTCTGTGTGCTGAATGCCATGCAGTGTCTGGCCTAATTTTTGGGAGGCTCACTAGCTTCCTCACTCACTTGTAATGGTTCTCTGTGTGTTCAAGGCCCTGCACTGTCTGACCTAGTTTTGGGAAGCCTCACTAGCTTCCTCACTCACTTGTAATGGTTCTCTGTGTGTTCAAGGCCCTGCACTGTCTGACCTAGTTTTGGGAAGCCTCACTAGCTTCCTCACTCACTTGTAATGGCTCTCTGTGTGTTCAAGGCCCTGCAGTGTCTGGCCTAGTTTTGGGGAGCCTCACTAGGTGTGCCTGCCCTTGCCTCCTTTTTGCTGGCCCTTAACTGGCATCCATGTTGACTACTGCTGGGCCTTTACTGGCATCCATGTTGACTACTAGTGTGCCTGCCCTTGCCTCCTCTTTGCTGGGCCTTAACTGGCATCCATGTTGACTATTGCTGGGCCTTTACTGGCATCCATGTTGACTACTCCTGGGTCTTAACTCGCATCCATGTTGACTACTGCTCTTCCTGCCCTTGTTTTTTTTTTTTTTTTTTTTTCGTATAGCGCAAACAGATTCCGTAGCGCTTCACCTATCTGTATGTTTTTGGGTGTGGGAGGAAACCGGAGTACCCGGAGGAAACCCACGGAAACACGGAGAGAACATACAAACTTTTTGCAGATGTTGTCCTTGGTTGTCTTTGAACCCAGGACTCCAGCGCTGTAAGGCTACAGTGCTAACCACTGAGCCACCATGCTGCCCTTGCCTCCATGTTGGCTACTGCTGGGTTTTTACTGGCATCCATGTTGACTACTGCTGACTACTGTTGTGCCTGCCCTTGCCTCAATGTTGGCTACTGCTGTGCCTTAACTGGCATCCATGTTGACTACTGCTGACAACTAGTGTGCCTGCCCTTGCCTCCATGTTGGCTACTGTTCGGCCTTAACTGGCATCCATGTTGACTACTGCTGACTACTGTTGTGCCTGCCCCTGCCTCCATGTTGGCTACTGCTGGGCCTTAACTGGCATCCATGTTGACTACTGCTGACAACTAGTGTGCCTGCCCTTGCCTTCATGTTGGCTACTGCTGGCCCTTAACTGGCATCCATGTAGACTACTGCTGGGCCTTAACTGGCATCCATGTTGACTACTGCTGACTACTGGTGTGCCTGCCCTTGCCTCCATGTTGGCTACTGCTGGGCCTTAACTGGCATCCATGTTGACTACTGCTTACTACTGGTGTGCCTGCCCTTGCCTCCATGTTGGCTACTGCTGGGCCTTAACTGGCATCTATGTAGACTACTGTTGGGCTTTTACTGGAATCTATGTTGACTACTGTTGTGCCTGGCCTTGCCTCCATGTTGGCTACTGCTGGGCCTTTACTGGCATCCATGTTGACTACTGCTGACTACTGTTGTGCCTGCCCTTGCCTCCTTGTTGGCTACTGCTGATCCTGCCTGGCCTCTATGTTAACTACTGTTGCTCCTTCCTGGCCTTCATGTTGGTTACTGCTGATCCCAGCAGTTCTCTGTATGCTCAATGCCATGCAGTGTTTGGCCTAATTTTGGGGAGGCTCACTTTCTTCCTCACTCACTTTTAATGGTTTTCTGTGAGCTCACTGCCTGCCATGCTAGGTCTGGTATAATTTTTGGAAGGCTGACTGGCTACCGCTTCTACCTTGTTCACTCTGTCCTCAACGCTATGCTGTGTGAGGCTGAATTTTTGGGTGGTTCATGATAAGCTACCTCTGTTTTAATGGTCCCCTGTGTTCTCAATGCCATGCTGTGTCAGGCTGAGTTTTTGGGTGGTCCCTATGCCTACCTCTGTTTTAACCCGGCAGTTGCACAGAATTAGGCATAATGGTGGCATTAGGCAACCTCAGAGGCATGCATACATGCTGCCCCTGCTGTTTCCTGTCCATTTCCGTTGTGTCTCCATCAATTTCTGAGGTTGACAGGTTTTCACACGACCTTCCCTCTACCGAACTTGGGTCCCCTCAAAGAATGCTCGAGTCTCCCATTGACTTCAATGGGGTTCGTTACTCAAAACAAGCACTCGAGTATTGGGAAATACTCGGCTCGAGTAACGAGCACCCGAGCATTTTAGTACTCGCTCATCACTAGGGATGAGCGAACCTTTAAAAAAATGTGGTTCGGTTCGATCCGGCGAACTTTCGTGAAGTTCGTCTTCGTCCGAACCAAACCGAAAACGAACCTTGCTCTAACGGCTGAATAATTGCAGCTACAATAGTGGGAGTGTGATAGGGTATAGTTTCGTTTAGTTGCAGTTGCTATTACAATGAAAAAAGTGGGGGGGAAAGTGCAAAAATAATGAAAAAAAATAATAAAAAATAATATTAATAATAATAATATGAATAATAATAAAATATAGTGAATAAAAGTGCAAAAATAGTGACAAAAAATATTGAAAAAAAAAGTTTAGGAGGAGAATGCGGCAGCACTTTATTGCACCCAGGCCAGTATTGTTGAGAAGAGACAAGTTGAGCAGCAGGAGGAGGCAGCAGTTGATTGCTCGCCTCTCAGGCCAGTATTATTGAGAAGAGACAAGTTGAGAAGCAGGAGGAGGCAGCAGTTGATTGCTCTCTGGCCAGTATTATTGAGGAGAGACAAGTTGAGGAGCAGGAGGAGGCAGCAGTTGATTGCTTTTAGGCCAGTATTGTTAAAAACAGACAGGTTGAGGAGCAGGAGGAGGCAGCAGTTGATTGCTCTCAGGCCTGGATCTTGCCTCTGAGGCTAATGCCACCATTATGCCTAATTCTGTGCAACAGCCTGGTTAAAACAGAGGTAGGCATATGAACCACCCAAAAATTCAGCCTGACACAGCATGGCGGTGAGGACAGAGTGAACAAGGTAGAAGCAGTAGCCAGTCAACCTCCCCAAATTATACCAGACCTAGCATGGCAGTGAGCACACAGAGAACCATTAAAAGTGAATGAGGAAGCAAGTGAGCCCACCCAAAAATTAGGGTGAGTTCACGGGCTGGGATATTTAGTGGACACGAACCTGGGTGCTGACAGTCACCACTCACCATCAAGGGTACACTTGATGCCGCTCGACCGGGGGTGGTGAGCCCCCGGCCATGGCTAGACCAAAAAAATAAAATGAAACAGCTGGCTTGTTGGCAGGCTACTCCGCGGACGTAGTGTGACGTCAGAGCATGGCAGTGAGGACACAGAGAACAATACAGTCTTCTTAAGAGGCCTCGGAATTTGAACGAATACACTTTCAATCCTTTAAAGAGTCTCTAAGAGACGGCAAGTGCGTTAGCCTATGTATTAAAAAGACCTGGTCACCTCAATATGATTCTATAATTGAATTTCTTACTTCCAGAGTGCGGGACATAGCAGAAGCAGAAAGTGATATAGAATTTGATAATCTATTCCCAACACCACCGGTTCACACAAATTTTTTTCAAAAAATGGTCCTCCGTAATTTTTTCAGAGGATCTGACCCAACAAATATTGAGAGGAGCTCAACTAGTGCATTCTGCCACTCCTAATGTGGTTCTACGTGAAATACATTTCCGCATTATACACAAGGCTATATATGCCTTTAATATTCCTTTTTCCAACTCCCACACTTCTCACATAAACAGTTGCCCGAAATGTTCACTTCCTAAAGCAGACTTGTTTCATTGTGCCTGGGCCTGCACGCGAGTGCAGGAATTTTGGGACTCTGTGCGGCTCTATCTTTTGTCCACTTGGGGCCATGCCATACCACTTCTCCCTCTAAGTTATCTTTTTCATTTTATTGATATAGACTCTACTCCCTCTCCTAAATTACTTACTTCTAAAGGAATTCATTTAACTCTATTAATTTCCCTGAAATGTTTATTAAGACACTGGATACTGGATACTCTACCAGACATTTCTGAGGTAATCTCCGCTCTGAAGGAGATCTTTCATTGGGAACTTTTGGATGTATTGCGCACCAAAGAAAAATCAACAAAAACATTTATGTCCAAATGGACACAATTTCTAATTCATGATTTTACTATAGAAGAGAGAGACTCTGTCATTAATCAATTTAAGGACACTGATTGGTATTGCATGGCTGCCCAAAAGGGAACTCTGGGAGCACTCCAAATATCTTAAGCTTTTCCCTTTCTCTGTTAAAGACAATTCTCTCCATTCTATTGGTAGCATATTTGAATATCTTTTTTTTTAATCAGAATAATTTTTTATTGAAAAAACTTTTTCACAAAACAGATTTTATCCCCGTACAATCGCAAGAACCCTGGAGGGAATACCCTCCAAATCACCCCCTCCCTCCCCCACAACCCCCATACCTCCCTCCCACCCCTTAAACTATCCAACTCCACACACTATGTAAACATAAATCAAGTGCAACTTTCCGAGAACTATATGTGCACATGCGCACCGTGAATATTCTTGAGCTACAGTTCAAAAAGAAAACAATTAGAAAGT
This sequence comes from Dendropsophus ebraccatus, assembly GCA_027789725.1. Lineage (NCBI taxonomy): Eukaryota > Metazoa > Chordata > Amphibia > Anura > Hylidae > Dendropsophus > Dendropsophus ebraccatus. The sequence continues at coordinate 77,828,588 of JAQFWZ010000009.1, read as the reverse complement.
TCTCTGAACTCAAATGTACAGGATGCCCACTGACAGGTGGTGAACACAGGATAGCAATATATACCATCTCCCATCTACGTGCGGTTCAACTCAACCTACGTGCGGGACCCTGGGGGTGCGAGCCCGGGCACAGCCATCCACCTGCCCCAAAGCTTTTCAAACTTTTTGCTAGCTTTTCGCTTCTCATATGCGTATTTTTCTATACGGATTAACCAATTAACCTTTCCCACAAATTCCGACACCGAGGGAGGGGCTTCATCAAGCCAGTGTTGGGCAATAAGCTTACGTGCCATAAACAGAATGCGAGCTACTGCAGTCTGTTCCCCCACATTCAATGCCAGATCCTCCACGTAGCCCAATATATACACCAGCGGAGATTGCTGTAATTCCACTGAATAGGCTTTATGTATGGCCGACGCCACCCCTCTCCAGTATCGGAACAGCTTGGGGCATCGCCAAAACATGTGCAAAAGACCCCCTTCATGGATATGACACCTGGGACACATGGGTGTATCTTTGACATTAATACGGAAAAGGAATTGTGGCGTGCGATAAACACGATGCAAGAGGTATAGGTGTGAGAGTCGGTGATGCTCCCCCAGGGACAGCTTAGGTGTCATTTCTAAGATTTCTTTCCATTGACCTTCTTCTATAGGGCCAACATCCGCCTCCCATTTTTCCCTCAATGTAAGTGGATACCTATCTAAATACTTGGAAATAATGTGCCGGTATAGACATGAAATGAGTCCCTTAGTGGATTCCGATTCCCCAACAATATTCATAGGTGGCAGATATTGTACCCCCGACACAAGCACCTCCCCCTCCGCTTCACATGCATGGCGCAACTGTAGGTATTTATAAAATTGAGTATGGGGCAGAACAAACTGGCTCTGTAATTGATCAAAACGCTTCAACTGCCCTCCATCATATAACTGCATTATTTTCCGAATCCCAGCATCTCTCCAGGTGGCAAATCCCTCTAAGAAATGTAAGTCACCTAACCATGGAGTGTCCCAGATGGAGGTGTACGGTGTGTACCCCGTGATACCATATAGATCTCTAAGTTTCCACCACATCTTATGAATGAGCAATAATGTTGGTATTTGTGGGGAGAGCAGTAGTATCCTTTTAGCCTCCAGAGTTTCAAACAGGTAGTCAGATTGTAAGTGATGCCTAATCAGCACTTTATTTTGGTCCCCTCTGTCATCCATTTCCCATCCCTTCAGGTGTTGTAGTTGAGCTGCCAGGAAGTACATGGCAGCATTAGGGATCGCCAAGCCCCCGTCAGTCTTAGACCGCTGTAGTGTGTCTAATTTGATGCGTGGATGCTGAGATCCCCAGATCAGGGCGCGAAAAAGAGCATGTATCTTATGGAAAAGACGAGATGGAAGCCACACAGGAGAGTTATGTAAAATATATAGCAATTGCGGCATCCAAATCATCTTCACCAAATTCGCCCTTCCCACCACTGACAAAGGCAATTTGCGCCAGACAGCTAGCTTTTGCTGAAATTTATATATCAGGGGCGTTATAATCAGTTTTTCATAGGCCCTAACATCCCTAGAAATAGTAACTCCCAGGTATTTAAAGGTGTGGACACACCTCAGCGGGATGGCAGGACCCAGCTGCAAACTATCCTCTGAGTCTATGGGCATAATAACTGATTTGTCCCAATTTACAGTAAGGCCTGAATAAGTCCCGAATTCATTTATTATGGACATCGCATTAGAAAGGGAGGAGGAAGAATCACTAAGATATAGCAATAAATCATCAGCGTATAACGCCAGTTTATCCTCCCTCAATCCCCTCCTAAAGCCAGTCACGCCAGGGTGCGAGCGCAATAAGGAGGCCAGGGGTTGTATAGCCAGCGCAAACAGTAGCAGGGAGATCGGGCAGCCCTGCCGTGTCCCCCGGTGGAGCGGGAAAGCCGGCGACAGCCCTCCATTTATCCGCAAGCGCGCCATTGGGGCTGAGTACAGTAATTGTATAGATGACAAGAATACCGGTCCAAATCCCATCCTCTGCAACACCGCCCACAGATATGGCCATTCAACGCTGTCAAATGCTTTGACAGCGTCCAATGAACAGATCACCCTAGACCCCGGGTTGTCCACTGGTAACTGTAAGTTAAGGTGTAGCCTACGTATATTCAAGGCCGTTGATCAGGATGTATCAGAGATGAGATAATCCCAGAGAGACGGGTGGCCAGGGCTTTAGCTATAATTTTGATATCCACCGGAAGTAAGGAGATGGGCCTATAGGAGTCTGGTACTAGAGGGTCCTTCCCGGGCTTGGGCAAGACTACTATTATCGCCTCCTACATCGACCCTGGCAGGACGCATGACTCCAGCGAGGCATTCCACAGTTCCAGCAATTTAGGGAGTAAGGGCTTCCCCACAAATTTATACAGTTCCGCCGGGAACCCATCTGCCCCAGGAGCTTTATAATTATGCAGAGAAGCTGCTGCAGCTTCCAGGTCCTCTAGGGACAATGGCGCGTCCAGGAAATCCCGCTGTTCTAGCGTAAGAGTTGGTAAAGGTATGTCAAGTAAAAATTGCGTAAGATGGGCTGTTGTCACCTCCAAATGAGAAGAGTAAAGTGTCAGATAATAGCGTCGGAATACCTCTAGTATGTCGTGTAGCGTCGTCACCGCCACCCCCTCCTGGTTTTGGATACTGGTGATGTAGGTGGTGTCCCTTTGGGCATTAGCTACCACTGCCAGAATGTGTCCCGCCTTCTCCCCCTCCACAAAAAAGGAATGTTTGGCGAATGTACGTTTCTGGGCTGCAGATTCCATATCGAATATCTTAAGCGCCGTATGGGCAGCTCGGAGTCTCCGAGCTGTAGCCTCAGTTGGTTGTAAAATATGCTGTTCCTCCCGTTCTCTCAGACCCTTCAGAAGATCCTGACGCAACTGCCCCCTCCTCCTCTTTACCCCGTGATACGCTGGATAAAATGGCCCCGGAGGTATGCCTTCATGGCATCCCACTCCACCTGGAGAGACACCGAGCCCCCATTTAAAGCAAAATACTCCTCCACCACCGGTACCACAGTAGCCGGATCTAGAACTGTCAGCCAGTGCGGATTCAGTCTCCACAGACTCCCCCCGACCGCCCCAGATCCAGGATGCGTCATTTGAAGTTTCAAGGGCGAGTGATCCGAGAGGGCCCTGGGGAGATAATCCACGCAGGTTATTTGATTTAACAATGGGGCAGAGCATATAGCTAGATCTATTCTGGATAGAGAATGATGTGCCGAAGAGTAACAGGAGTAACTCCGCTCACCCCGATGCTTGAGGCGCCAGACATCTGAGAGAGACAGTTCCACCAACATTTTCCCCAAGGGAGTGGTAGAGGCCACCGGGCTCACAGAACCCATGCAACGTTTATCTATCGAGGGGTCAATCACCATATTGAAGTCTCCCACTATCAAGATAGGTGCATCCGGGTGAGCAGCGCCAAACTCCATCACCCTATTCAACACCGTACAACCGTACGGGGGAGGGACATATACTGCACTTAAAATGCATCGAATTTCATAGATAACACAGTATAAACAGACATATCTACCATTCTGATCAATTTAACTGTCCATGCATGTGAAGGGAATATCCTTGTGCACCAGAATGCTCACCCCTCTAGAGTACTGAGTGTACACAGAGTGATAACTCCATCCTACCCAAGCCCGCTTCAGGTGTTGAGTAGTGTCAGCAGTCAGATGCGTTTCCTGAACACACAGCACCACAGGATGATGCTGTCACAGGCCCCGCACATTCCAAGAAATCACTGTGAACTTACTAGCCATATTCACCCTTTAGCACATAAATGGGACGGTAGTGCTGCACAGTAGGCATATCATTAACCATATAATGCACATTCCACTGCAAGTAATGAAGCTCATAAAGTGAGGAGAAAAATAGCCACTGGGTGGCAGTAGCGCATAGGTCTCGGAGCACAACAAGCACAATGAAAAGAGTAAGGCACCATGTGGAATCAGAAAAAAAAGAAAAACAGAGGGAGAAAAAGGTCCCCCAAGTAAAACATAACCAATTATCCAGGAACAAAATGGTCTGCTTCCAAAAAGTCTGCAGACTGGGGCACCAGTCCTCCATAACCATAGGACAGTGAACAGTCAGTCAGCAATGATGCTGCATACAGAGAGCATAACAGGTCCCACTTGAAACAGGAGAAATGAAATCCTGCGGGCCAGCAGGAGCAAAAAAATGGCAATAAAAAAGGGAATAAAGGCAGAAAAATGTACATAAACTTGACTCAAGCAACGTCAATACTTATCAGACACTCGGAGGTCCTCCGAGTGCACCAAATCTTAAAACGAGGCGGTTATGTCCGGGTCTCAGGCAGGCGCATCTTGATTGTGAGGGCTGCACCTTCCACGAAGATGTTGTTCCTCCTGATCCAGCCAGCGCATTGCATCTCTCGGGGAGGTGAAGAAATGGTTATCCCCCGCCGCAACAACCCGTAGCTTGGCAGGGTATAGCATAGCATAAGGTACTTGCAGGGTACGCAGCCTCCTTTTCACCTCGATAAACTGAGCCCGCTGTTTCTGAACTTCCGCAGAGTGGTCAGGAAAGAAGGATATTTTACTGCCATTAATAGCTGCATCCGGAGAGTTCTGTGCCGCTCTCAATATGATATCACGGTCCCGATAATGGAGCAATTTCACCAGGACTGCCCGAGGTGGGGAACCAGGTGGGAGGGGTCGCGTAGGCACTCTGTGAGCCCTCTCCACAGCATACATTGGGGACAGATTATCCTTCCCAAACACCTCAGCAAGCCATTTTTCAAAATATTCTGTGGGATTTGCACCCTCAACTCTCTCTGGCACTCCCACAAGTCTCACATTATTCCTTCTCAGACGATTCTCTAAGTCATCCGTTTTCAGTAATAATTGAGAAATTAGCTGATCATGTTTTCGGGAAGTGGATGCAATGGGCGCAACTTTGTCCTCCAGATCTCCCACCCTATGTTCCACCTCGGTGGTCCTGTCACTGACTTTGCGTAAATCTTGGCGGAGGAACCCCACTTCACCCTGCAGGCTGCCAATTTGTTGTGTAAGAGTGGATATAGCAGTATTACATTTAGTAATAGAGGAATTGCATTGTGCTACAGCCTGGAGAATGTCCCTCAGCGTGGGCTCCTGAGCATGGGCTGTCTCTGTGCACAGTGAGAGGACACTGCTCTGCTGTGCAGCTGCTGTCATGGAGCCAGAGCACTCCTCCTCCCTCTCCTTTCCACTGCAGCCCTCCACAATATCAGCTCCTAATGGGGCATGTTCTATGGGGCACTCCTCAATATCTTCCCCCTCCTCATGCTCATACCGGACACAGTTGTGGCTCATCCGGGGGATAGGCGGCTTCTGAAACTCGGCCAGCCTGGCAGCCATCCCTGTAGTGAGCAGCCGCGTGGAGCGCGGTGTATGAGGCGGCGGGTTGGCGCCATCTTGGATATCTCGGCCGCCCGCTCCCGCTGTTGATTTAGTCTTTTTAGATGTCCCTCCGGCCATCTTTTCGGCACCGGAACGGTTCCCGGGGGTCTACGCTCCCCTGGGAGGATCACTGGGAAGTTAGGTGGCCCGCAGGAGGAGTTAACAGCCGGTATTCAGCGGGACTCGCCGGAGCTCTCAGGTCACACGTCCGCTCACATGCCCGGTCAGGCTCCGCCCCCTGCATATTTGAATATCTGACATCTATACCATGTTTTAAGGTGATATTATAAATTACTGTTTTCTACTTATGTTTTTGGTAAGACTACGTTGAATTGTATATGATAATATATCTTTTAAGGTTATTATAAAGGCTCATTGTATCTGTATGATATTGTAAACATACAATCCTTTGTTGCCTGTGAGCGACTTTCTTTTTGAATATGTAATGAATTTTCAATATGTATGTTCAAATATTACATAAGCCACTAATAAAATATTGTTTAAAAAAAAAAAGACCTGGTCAATCCTGCCTTCAAAAAGGCTACTACAACATCCAAGGAAGGAAAGAAGCTACTGGTAAAAGGCCTGGTCAATCCTCCCTTCAAAAAGGCTACTACAACATCCAAGGAAAAATAAATATATAAATAAATGTATATATTTATATATTTATTTACAGTATATTTAATTGCAAAAGCATTGATTCATTTTAATTATGCTATTGAACAACGAAAATAGCTTTATTAGAACGAAAATGTGCTTTATTAATTAAATATTAACAATTACAGGCAGCTGTATTAATGCCGGCAATTACTATTGCCGATAATACAGTTCAATGTAATACTTAATTAATACTTTACTTTAATTAAAACAGCTAATGTTTCTTCTAAGTATGCAATTTTTTTTATCACATTAGGAAAATTAGAAGAAACATTTAGGTTTCTATCTCCGCCCAGCTGATTGGCTGAGCGGACATATAAGGAGCTGGAGCCAACACACTGAGCTCAGTGTGCCGACTCCGGCAAAGAGACAAGACCTGGGAGGGGGAGTAGAAAGCTCTCTAGCCCCCCCCCCCTCCCTTGCACTGCACCCATCCCAGCAAGGGAGAGGGGTCACTTAACCCCTTCCTTGCTGGTATGGGTGCAGTCTGACATCAGTCTGGCCCCCAAGGGGTTAAGGGGGATGCAATGCATCCTCCTTTAACCCCTTGGGTGTCACACTGTAAGCAGCGATCTTTAAAGATGCTGCATACTGTAAGGTGCACAATGATGGGTGTTGTGCTCCTGTTTGCGTGTTTTTTGTGTGTTTCTCCCTTTTTGTTTTTCACATATCGGTATCCTGTGGATTACGACGGATTTGGTGGACTACATCGATGACCAGCGGTTGTTTTGATTTTTTTTTTTGTAAAATGGTCAACAAGGGGTGTGGGGGTGTTTTTATTTGAATAAAGAAAAAAATCACTTGTGTCTTTTCTTTATTTCCTTACTATGTAGACTTATTAGTGGAAGCCTTTTAATAGATGGAATCTATTGCTAAGTCGGGGCTTAGTGTTAGCCGGTATAAAATGGCTAACACTAAACCACCCCCATTATTACCCCAGTACCCAATGCCACCAGGGGTACCGGGAAGAGCCGGGTGCCAGTGGTCCCGGAGCGTCAAAATTGGCGCTCCTGGACTGGGCGGTAGCAGGCTGGTAATATTAGGCTGGGGAGGGCCAAAACAAATGGCCCTTCCCACCCTGGTGTTACTAGGCTGCTGTTGCTTGGTTTTTAACCCACTTGGTTATGAAAATAGGGGGAACCCTAAGCGTTTTTTTTTTATTTAAAAAAAACGCATAGGGTTCCCCCTATTTTCATACCAAGCCGGGTTAAATTTAGTTTTTCCTCTCAGAATACTTTTTTTTTACACTATTAATAATTTAGGTTGGTCTAGGGACTCAAAATTACACATAAAAAAACTTGAAATCAATATTACACTTTTCCCTCAATTAAAAAAAAAATGCCCCTCAAAATGTAATTTTGCCCCTTCAAATTTAGTTTTTCCTTTTAAGAGTACATTTTTTTTCCCACTATGAATCATTCAGTTTGATCTAGGGACTCAAAATTACACTTGTTCCTCAATTTAACAAAAAAAAAACTTGCTCTTTAAATTTCATTTTGCCCCTTTAAATTTCCTTTTGCTGTCAAAAATTATTTTTTTTTACTATGAATTATTCAGTTTGATTTAGGAAATCAATATAACACTTGTCCTTGAATTAATAAAAAAAAAAAGCCCCTTGAAATTTAATTTTGCCCCTTTAAATTTAGTTTTTTCTCTAAGAATACTTTTTATTTAATTGTGAATTATTCAGTTTTATCTAGGGATTCAATATAACATTTATCCCACAATTTAAAAAAAAAAAGAAAATTGCCCCTCTAAATGTCATTTTGCCCTTTAAATTTAGTTTTTCCTCTAAAAATATGTTTTATGACTATGAATTATGAATTAATTGACCTTCAATTTTCAAAAAAGAAAACTGTCCCTTGAAATTTCATTTTGCCCATTTGAATTTTGTTTTTCCTTTAATATATTTTTTTCCACTATGAATTATTCAGTTTAATCTAGGGGACTCAAAATTAGACTTGTCCCTCAATTATTTTTTTAAATTTTTTTTCAAAATTTTATTTTGCTCTTTTCAATGTCATTTTTCCTCTAATAATGTATTTTTTCTCAATGAATTATTCAGTTTGATCTTGGAAATCAAGATTACATTTGTCCGTCAGGTTTTTTTTAAACTTGCCCTTCAAATTTCATTTTTCCCCCTTGTGGCTAGGTTCACACAACGTCCAAAAAACTGCCGGTTTTACATTAATAACAAAGGCTTTTGCCTTGATTTAATTGACAGCAAAGGCAATGCATTGAAGTCAATGGGAGGACGGATGTCCAATGTACACAACACATTTTTTTCAATGCGTTGTGTGCATTGGATGTCCGTCCTCCCATTGACTTCAATGCATTGCCATTGCAGCCAGTTAATAAAGGCAAAAACAAATGTTTTTAAAATATCAAAAAACGGCCATTTTTTTGATGTTGCGTGAACCTAGCCTAAATTTCGTTTTGCTGCCTAAAATGCATTTTTTCACTCTGAATTATTCAGTTTGATCTAAGGACTCAATGTTGCTCTTGTTCTTCAGTTTTCAAAAAAGAATATTGCCCCTCGAAATTTCTTTTTGCCCCTTTAAATTTAGATTTTTTTTTAAGAACATATTTTTTTTTCACTATGAATTATTCCGTTTAACCAAGGCATTAAAATTACACTTGTTCCTCAATTTTCTTTCTTTCTTTTTTATAAACCTTGCCCTTTATTTTTCCTTTTTAAATTTAGTTTTTCTTTTAAGAATATATTTTTTTTCACTATGAACTATTCAGTTTAATCTAGGGACTCAAAATGACACTTGTTCCTAGTTTAAAAAAAAAAAGAAACCTTGCCCTTCATAATTTCATTTTTCCCCTTCAAATTTTGTTTACTGCCTAAAATGCATTTTATCACTTTGAATTATTCAGTTTGATCTAGGGACTCAATATGACACTTGTCCCTCAATTTTCAAAACAGAAAATTGACCCTCAAAATTTAATTTTGTCCCTTTGAATTTGTTTTTTTCCTCAAAAAATTTATTTTTTTCACTATGAATTAATCAGTTTGATCTTGGGAATCAAAATTACATTTTTTTCCTCATTTTATTTTGCCCTTTTAAATTTTGTTTTGCTATGTTAAATGTATTTTTTCACTGTGAATTATTCAGTTTGATTTAGGAAATCAATATTAGGCTAGGTTCACACAACGTCCAAAAAATGGCCGCAGCAAAAATGGCCATTTTTCAATGCGTTGTGTGCATTACACGTCCGTCCTCCCATTGACTTCAATGCATTGCCATTGCAGTCAGTTAATAAAGGCAAAAACGGACGTTTTTAAAATATAAAAAAATGATGTTTTTTTAACATTGTGTGAACCTAGCCTAGAGAATAGGCGGACGATTTTTGCCTCAATTTAACTGACTGCAATGGAAATGCATTGAAGTCAATGGGAAGACGGATGTCCAATGCACAAAATGCATTGGATAATGGACATTTTACCGCGGATGTCAAAATAATGAACATGATCATTATTTGCTGACGTCTTTTGCAAACAGCGGATGTTTTTGTTAGTAGTTCACACAGTTTTTCATTTTCCACTGTTCTTTCTCCTTTTTTACTATTAAACTTAATGGACTTTTCAATTAAGCCAGATCCAAAGTCCAATTAGTAATCCCAAACTAAAATAATGTGCAAACACCCGTCATTGCACATTGCAAGGGGAGGCCAGGCTGCTAAATTACATCCGTTATTTTAGACTCAAAATAACGGATGTCACTTTAAACAGAGCTGAAAAAACGTTGTGAACATAGCCTTACACTTGTTTTTCAATTTAAAAAAAATTGCCCCTTGAAATTTCATTTGTCCCTTTAAATTTCATTGTTCCTCTAAGAATACATTTTTTCAATATGAATTATTCAGTTTGATCTAGGGACTCAAAATTACACTTATTCCTCAATAATAATTAAAAGAAATTGCCAATTTCATTTTGATGCCTAAATTGCATTTTTTTTACACTATGAATTACTCAGTTTTATATAGAAAGTCAATATTACACTTGTTCAATTTTTAAAAAAAATAATATTGGCCTTCAAAATTTAATTTTGCCCCTTTAAATTTTATTTTGATTGAAATGTATTTTTTCCACTATGAACAACTCTAAGAATATTATTTTTTACACTATGAATAATTCAGTTTGATCTAGGGACTCAAAATTACAAATTTTTCTAAAAACTTCAACATTTCATTTTGCCCTTATAAATTTCGTTTTGCTGCCTAAAATTTATTTTTTTACTATGAATTATTCATTTTGATCTAGCGACTCAAAATTACACTTGTCCCTCAATTTTAAAAGAACTGCCCCTTGAAATATCATTTTGCCTATTTAATACTATAAATTATTCAGTTTGATCTAGGAAATCAAAATTACACATGTTTCTCAATTTAAAAAAATTGCCACTCAAATTTTTATTTTGCCCCTTTAAATTTCGTTTTTCCTTTAAGAATACTATTTTTCCCACTATAAATTATTTAGTCAGATCTAGGAAATCAATTTTACACTTGTCTCATAATTTATTTAAAACAATGCCCCTCAAAATTTCATTATACCCCTTTAAATTTAGTTTTTCCTCTAAGAATACATTTTTTACACTATGAATTATTCAGTTTCATCTATGGACTCAAAATTACACTTCTTTTAAACTTGCTCTTCAAAATTTTATTTTGCCCCTTTAAATTTCGTTTTGCTGCCTAAAATGTATTTTTTCACTATGAATTATTGAGTTCGATCTAGGGACTCGATATTACCCTTGTCCCTCAATTAAAAAAAAAAACAATTGCCCTTAAAATATCATTTTACCCCTTTAAATTTAGTTTTTCCCTCTAAGAATACATTTTTTTCCACTATGAATTATTCAGTTTGATCTAGGAAATCAATATTACACTGTTCCCTAAATTTAAAAAACAAATTGACCCTCAAAATTTCATTTTGCCCCTTTAAATTTCGTTTTTCCTTTAAGAATATAATTTTTCCCACTATAAATTATTTAGTCTGATCTGAGAAATCAATATTACACTTGTCTCATAATTAAAAAAAAGAATGCCCCTCAAAATTTCATTTTACCACTTTAAATTTAGTTTTTCCTCTAAGAATACATTTTTTACACTATGAATTATTCAATTTGATCTATGGACTCAAAATTACACTTTTTCTAAACTTGCCCTTCAAAATTTTATTTTGCCCCTTTAAATTTCATTTTGCTGCCTAAAATGTATTTTTTCACTATAAATTATTGAGTTCGATCTAGGGACTCAAAATTACACTTGTTCCTTAATTTAAAAAAATAAAAAAAAACCTGCCCTCCAAATTTTGTTTTGCCCCTTTAAATTTCGTTTTGCTGTCGAAAATGTATTTTTTCACTATGAATTATTCAGTTAAATCTGAGGATTCAATATTATATTTGTCTCTCAATTTTCAAAACAAAATTGCACCTCTAAATATAATTTTGCCCCTTTGAATTTAGATTTTTTTCCTAAAAAAAATTGTTTTTTCATTATGAATTATTCAGTTTGATCTTTGGAATCAAAATTACATTTGTATCTCAGTTTAAAAAAAAAACTTTTTAGCATCCTTTAAATTTCGTTTTTTATCTAAGAATACATTTTTTAAAAACTATTAATTATTCAGTTCAATCTAGGAAATCAATATTACACTTGTCCCTCAATTTAAAAAAAAACCTGTCCCTTAAAATTTCATTTTGCCCCTTTAAATTTCGTTTTACCTCTTAGAATACATGTTTTTACAATATGAATAATTCAGTTTGATCTTCAGACTCAAAAATCCTAATTTTCAAAAAACTTGCCCCTCAAAATTTCATTTTGCCCCTTTAAATGTCGTTTATCCTAGAAGAATACTTTTTTTCATATGAATTATTCAGTTTGATCTAGGGACTCAATAATACACTTGTCCCTTAATTATAATTTAAAAAAAAAATGCCCCTTGAAATATCATTTTACCCCTTTAAATTTCGTTTTACCTCTTAGAATACATGTTTTTACACTATGAATAATTCAGTTTGGACTACGGACTCAAAACTCATAATTTCCTTTTTTTTAAAAAAAACAAATAAAAAACTTGCCCCTTAAAATTTCATTTTGCCCCTTTAAATTTTGTTTTTCCTATAAATACATTTTTTTTCATATGAATTATTCAGTTTGATCTAGAGACTCAATAATACACTTGTCCCTTAATTTTTTTTAATGCCCCTTGAAATATTTTACCCCTTTAAATTTCATTTTTCCTCTAAGAATACATTTTTTTCACTATGAATTATTCAGTTTGATCTAGGAAATTAATATTAGACTTTTCTCTTAAATTAAAAAACAAATTGCCCCTCAAAATTTAATTTTGCCCCTTTATATTTTGTTTTTCCTATAAGAATACATTGTTTTACATTATTAATTATTCAGTTTGATCTATGGACTCAAAATTACACTTTTCTTTTTTAAACTTGCACTTCAAAATGTTATTTTGCCCCTTTAAATTTTGTTTTGCTGCCTAAAATGTATTTTTTTCACTATGAATTATTAAGTTCGATCTAGGGACTCAATAATACACTTGCCCCTTTATTTTTTTTCAAAAAAAGAATTGTCCCTTAAAATATCATTTTACCCTTTTAATTTCGTTTTTCCTCTAAGAATACATTTTTTTTTCCCACTATGAATTATTCAGTTTGAGCTAGAAAATTAATATTACACTTTTCTTTCAAGTTAAAAAAACAAATTTCCCCTCAAAATTTTATTTTGCCCCTTTAAATTTAGTTTTTTCCTTTTAGGAATACATTTTTTTTTAACCTATGAATCATTCAGTTTAATTCTAGGGACTCAAATTACACTTCCTCAATTTAAAAAAAGAAAGAAAAACCTGCCCTTCAAATTTCATTTTGCCCCTTTTAATTTCGTTTTGCTGTAGAAAATGTATTTTTTCACCATGAATTATTCAGTTTAATCTAAGTATTCAATATCATATTTGTCTCTCAATTTTCAAAACAAAATTGCACCTCTAAATATAATTTTGCCCCTTTGAATTTTGTTTTTTCCTAAAAAAAAAATTTGTATTTTTTCCACTATGAATTATTCAGTTTGGTCTTTGGAATCAAAATTACATTTGTTCCTCAGTTAAAAAAAAAAAAAAGTTTTTAGCCCCCTTTAAATTTTGTTTTTCCTCCAAGAATACATTTTTTATACTATAAATTATTTAGGTTGATCTAGGACAGGCATGTCCAAAGTCCGGCCGGAGGGCCATTTGCGGCCCGCGTTCCGAACTTTTACGGCCCCCCAGGTATCCAGCTTGCTATTATCTGCCTGTGTTATAAAGCATATAGCATGTAGCATGTAAAATGGTCGGCCCTCGCACATGTTCACTTCATCAAATTTGGCACTCTTCGAAAAAAGTTTGGACATGCCTGATCTAGGATATCAATATTACACTTGTTCCTCATTTTTTTTTAAAATTGCCCCTTAAAATTTCATTTTGCCCCTTTAAATTTCGTTTTACTGGCTTAGGCTATGTTCACACAACGTCAAAAATGGAGAAAAACGTCCGGTTTTGCGATTTGAAAAAAAGTCAGTTTTTGCAGCAATTTAACTGACTTCAATGCAATTGCATTGAATTCAATGGGAAGACGGATGTCCTATGCACACAATGCATTGAAAAACGGACGTTTTTGCAACGGACGTCAAAATAATGAACATGAACATTATTTTCGGACGTTTTTTGCAAATCGCGGATGTTGTTTACTAGTTGTTCATACACAGTTCTTCTTTTGTCACCGCTCTTTCTCAGGTTTTACTATTAAATTCAATGGATTTTTCAATTAAGCCACAACCAAAGGGCAATTAGTAATTCCAAATGAAAATAATGCGCAAACGTTATTGGACTAAGGGGATGGCAGGCTTCGAAAAACTTCCGTTATTTTAGACTCAAAATAACAGGCGTCATTTTAAACGGAGCTGAAAAAACGTTGTGTGAACATAGCCTAAAATGTATTTTTTCACTATGAATTATTCAGTTTGATCTAGGGACTCAATAAAAAACTTGTCCCTCAATTTTTTTCAAAAAAGAATTGTCCCTTACAATATATTTACCCCTTTTAATTTCGTTTTTCATCTAAGAATACACTTTTTTCCACTATGAATTATTCAGTTTGATCTAGGATATTAATATTACACTTTCCTCTTAAGTTAAAAAAAAAACAAATTGCCCCTCAAAATTTAATTTTGCCTCTTTAAATTTTGATTTTCCTATAAGAATACATTTTTCCCCACTATGAATCATTCAGTTTAATGAGAATCAAAATTAAACTTGTTCCTCAATTAAAAAAAGAAAAACCTGCCCTTCAAATTTCATTTTGCCCCTTTTAAATTTCGTTTTGTCGTCGAAAATGTATTTTTTCCACTATGAATTATTCCAGTTAGTCTAAGGATTCAATATTATATTTGTCCCTCAATTTTCAAAACAGAAAATTGCACCTCTAAATTTAATTTTGCCCCTTTTGAATTTAGTTTTTTCCTTAAAAAATTTATTTTTTCTCTATGAATTATTCAGTTTGTTCTTGGGAATCAAAATTACATTTGTTCCTCAGTTGTTGTTTTTTTAACAACTTTTTTGCCCCTTTAAATTTGGTTTTTCCTCTAAGAATATTTTCTTTTAATACTATTAATTATTCAGTTTGATCTAGGAAATCAATATTACACTTGTCCCTCATTTTTCTTTAAAGATTGCCCTTCAAAATTTCATTTTGCCCCTTCAAATTTGTTTTTTCCTCTAAGAATACATTCTTTACACTATGAATAATTCATTTTGTTCTAGAGACTAAAAATTACACATTTACTTTTTAAAAAAAAACTTGCCCTTTAAAATTTCATTTTGCCCCTTTAAATTTCGTTTTGCTTTGGAAAATGTATTTTTTCCCACTATGAATTAGTTTGGTCTAGTAACTCAAAATAACACCTGTTCCTCAATTTAAAAAAAAACAAAAAACGAAAAACTTGCCCTTCATATTTCATTTTACCCCTTTAAATTTCGTTTTGCTGTCTAAAATGTACTTTTTCACTATCAATTATTCAGTTTGATCTAGGAAATCAATATTACACTTGTTCCTCAATTGAAAAAAATTGCCCCTCAAATTTTCCATTTTGCCCTTTTAATTTTCGTTTTCCATCTAGAAATACTTTTTTTTTACACTGAATAATTCAGGTTGATTTAGAGAATCAAAATTACACATTAAAAAAACTTGCCGTTCGAAATTTCATTTTGCCCGTTTAAATTTCCCACTATAATTTATTTAGTCTGATCTAGGAAATCAATATTACACTTGTCCCTCAATTTTTTTTAAAAGATTGCCCCTCAAAATTTCATATTGCCCCTTTAAATTAGTTTTTTCCTCTAAGAATACATTTTTTTACACTGAATAATTCATTTTGTTCTAGAGACTAAAATTACACATTTGGTTTTTTTTTTTTAAACTTGACCTTTAAAATTTCAATTTGCACCTTTAGGGCGGGTTCACACTACGGAATTCTCGCGGATAATGTCCGCAGAATTCCGTCAGCTGTCCGCCCGCACGGGCACGCGCTTTTCCGCCAGCTCCATAGACACCATTCTATGGGCCGGTGTATTCCGCGATCCGCTAAAAGAAGTGTCATGACACTTCTTTCAGCGTAAAGCGGAATACGCCGGCCCATAGAATGGTGTCTATGGGCCCGGCGGAAAGGCGCCCAGATGTGCGGGCGGACAGCTGACGGAATTCCACGGACATTGTCCGCGAGAATTCCGTAGTGTGAACCCGCCTTTAGGCTGGGTTCACACTACGTATATTTCAGTCAGTATTGTGGTCCTCATATTGCAACCAAAACCAGGAAAGAATTAAATACACAGAAAGGATCTGTTCACACAATGTTGAAATTGAGTGGATGGCCGCCATTTAATGACAAATATTTGCTGTTATTTTAAAACAACGACTGTTGTATTGAAATAATGGCAGTTATTTACTGTTATATGGCGGCCATCCACTCAATTTCAACATTGTGTGAACAGATCCTTTCTGTGTTTTTAATCCACTCCTGGTTTTGGTTGCAATATTAGGACCACAATACTGACTGAAATATACGTAGTGTGAACCCAGCCTTAAAATTCGTTTTGCTGTGGAAAATGTATGTATGAATTATTTAGTTTGGTCTAGGAACTCAAAATAACACATGTTCCTCAATTTTAAAAAAAGAAAAGCTTGCCCTTCACATTTCATTTTGCCCCTTTAAATTTAGTTTTTCCTCTAAGAATACAATTTTCCCACTATAAATTATTTAGTCTGATCAATATTACACTTGTCCCTCAATCAAAAAAAAAAAAAAAAAATTGCCCCTCAATTTTATTTTATTGCTGCCTATAATGTAATTTTTCACTATGAATTATTCAGTTTGATCTAGGAAATCAATATTACACTTGTTCCTCAATTCAAAAAAAATTGCCCCTCAAATTTTCATTTTGCCCCTTTAAAGTGTCACTGTCGTGAATTTTTTTTTGCAGAAATCAATAGTCCAGGCGATTTTAAGAAACTTTGTAATTGGGTTTATTATCCGAAAAATGCATTTTTATCATGAAAAAGCAGTTTGAAGCTCTCCCCCCGTCTTCATTGTTCTCCTATGGAGAGAGCTAAAGAAAAGACCAAAACAGGACAACAAAGAGTTAATCTACAAATCCCTCACCTGATACCTCCTGGGACAGTCACCACTCACCTGTCTGAGCTCGGATTACAGCTGTCACCCAGCTCTGTGCCTGTAATCCTCTGTTATCTGCTTTCTGCTGCCGGCTAACTCCCTCCTTCCTCCTCCCCCCTCACCTCTCTATAGGAATAGACAGAGTGTGACTCATGCAACAAGTCACAATTTTCAGATTTTTTGGAGTGGATGAAAAAGAGGAAGGAGGGGGGGACCTGGGAAAAGGCTTTTTACATGCAGATAATGGCAGATTTGGCTAATAAACCCAATTACAAAGTTTCTTAAAATCGCCTGGACTATTGATTTCTGCAAAAAAAAAAAAAAAAAAAATACGACAGTGACACTTTAAAGAGAAGCAATCACCTAAAATTCACTATCCCTATTATCAAAGGTCCTCTCTCCCTAAGTCTATCTATGAAGATACAGACTGTCTTTGAAGTCTGTATCTTATTCTTTACCTAATTACTCCTCTTCTGTGAAGTAATGCCGGGCGCCGCCATCTTGATGACGTCACGCTGGAACGCACCGCTGGAACGCAATTGACGTCATCAAGATGGCGGCGGCCGGCATTACTGCATCGGAACAAAGGAGCAGGTAAAGTATAAGATACAGAATGCAAATGCAGTCTGTATCTTTATGAAGTCTATTTATGAAGATACAGACTGCATTTGCAGTCTGTATCTTTTACTTTACCTGATCCTTTGTTCCGATGCAGTAATGCCGGCCGCCGCCATCTTGATGACGTTCCGTGCGTTCCAGCGGTGCGTTCCAGCGTGACGTCAACAAGATGGCGGCGGACCGGAACAAAGGAGCAGGTAAAGTATTTGCATTTGCAGTCTGTATCTTCATTTTGTCTATTTATAAAGATACAGACTGCCTTTGCAGTCTGTATCTTATACTTTACCTGATCCTCTTGTTCGGTGCAGGAAGGCCGGCGCCGCCATCTTGATTACGCTACTTGCGTTCCACCGCTGGAACGCAAGTGACGTAATCAAGATGGCGGCGCCCAGCCTTCCTCCACCGAACAAGAGGATCAGGTAAAGTATAAGATACAGACTGTAAAGGCAGTCTGTATCTTCATTTTGTCTATTTATGAAGTCACAGACTGCCTTTGCAGTCTGTATCTTATACTTAACCTGATCCTCTGGTCCGCTGTAGCATGGTCGGGCGCCGCCATCTTGATGTAGTCTCTTGCGTTCCAGTGGTGGAACGCAAGTGACGTCATCAAGATGGCGGCGCCCGGCCTTGCCGCTCTGCATGACGGGAGCTTCCTGTCTCGCGCCGGCTCCTTTAAAAAGAGGCGGCGCGAGACAGGAAAGTAA
Source organism: Dendropsophus ebraccatus (assembly GCA_027789725.1). Taxonomy (NCBI): domain Eukaryota; kingdom Metazoa; phylum Chordata; class Amphibia; order Anura; family Hylidae; genus Dendropsophus; species Dendropsophus ebraccatus. Next base: position 77,810,436 of record JAQFWZ010000009.1, on the reverse strand, counting down.
AAAGTAAATATTTTAAAAACGCAACCAAAAAAATAATTATATTTACAAATATTAATAAAATAATTAAATACATCTAATTAGGGGAAAAAAATGTGATTATCATCCATGATTGGTTCTTTAAATTTTGTTTTTCCTCTAAGAATAGAATTTTCCCAATATAAATTTTTTAGTCTGATCTAAGAAATCAATATTACACTTGTCCCTCAATTTTTTTTTAAATTGCCCCTCAAAATTTTATTTTACCCCTTTAAATTTAGTTTTTCCTCTAAGAATACCTTTTTTTACACTATGAATTATTCAGTTTTATCTATGGACTCAAAATTACACTTTTCTTTTTTAAACTTGTACTTCAAAATTTTATTTTGCCACTTTAAATTTCTTTTTGCTGCCTAAAATGTAATTTTTCACTATGAATTATTCAGTTGGATCTAGGAAATCAATATTACACTTGTTCCTCAATTTAAAAAAAAATTGCACCTCAAATTTTCATTTTGCCCCTTTAAATTTTGTTTTCCATCTAGAAATACTTTTTTTTTACACTATGAATAATTCAGGTTGATCTATGGACTCAAAATTACATGTTAAAAAAAAACTTGTCCTTTGAAATTTTATTTTGCCACTTTAAATTTAGTTTTTCCTCTAAGAATAAATTTTTTTTACACTATAAATTATTCAGTTTGATCTATGGACTCAAAATTACACTTTTCTTTTTTAAACTTGCCCTTTAAAATTTTATTTTGCTCCTTTAAATTTCGTTTTGCTGCCTAAAATGTATTTTTTCACTATGAATTATTGAGTTCGATCTAGGGACTTGATATTACTCTTGTCCCTCAATTTAAAAAAAAAAAAACACAATTGCCCCTTAAAATATCATTTTACCCTTTTAAATTCAGTTTTTCCCTCTAAGAATAAATTTTTTTCACTATGAATTATACAGTTTGATCTAGGAAATCAATATTACACTTGTTCCTTAATTTAAAAAAATTGCCCCTCAAATTTTCATTTTGCCCCTTTAAATTTCGTTTTCCATCTAGGAATATTTTTTTTTACACTATGAATAATTCAGGTTGATCTACGAACTCAAAATTACACATTAAAAATTTTATTTTACCCCTTATTAGGGTGCGTTCACACCTACAGGATCTGCAGCAGATCTGCAGCAGATTTGATGCTGTGTTCAGTTATTTAAATGAAATATGCTGCAGAAAATCAGCTGCAGATCCTGTAGGTGTGAACGCACCATTAAATTTAGTTTTTCCTCTAAGAATACATTTTTTTACACTATGAATTATTCAGTTTGATCTACGGACTCAAAATTACACTTTTCTTTAAAAAATGACTGGCGGTCATTAAGGACGTTCAGAGCGGGGCCGCACGGTGGCCGCGCTCTGAACCGCGGCGGTCCCGGGTGCCGCTTGCAGCCCAGGACCGCAGGTATTAGCGGGCACGGTCCGATCGCCATGCCCGCTAATACAGTAATCGGATGCAGCTGTCAAAGTTGACAGCTGCATCCGATTACCGTTTGCAGCGTCATCCCTGGTGTCTAGTGGGGAGATCACTCCTCGGGGACGTTAAACTGCGTAAGCGCAAAAAAATCCCAAAGTGCAAAACTGCTCATTTTTGGTCTCATCAAATCCAGAGAAATGTTAATAAAAAGCGATCAAAAAGTCGTATATGCGCAATCAAGGTACCGATAGAAAGAAAACATCATGGCGCAAAAAATGACACCTCACACAGCCCCATAGACCAAAGGATAAAAGTGCTATAAGCCTGGGAATGTAGCGATTTTAAGGAACATATATTTGTAAACAATGGTTTTAATTTTTTACCGGCCATCAGATAAAAGAAAAGTTAGACATGTTATATATCGTTTTAATCGTAACGACTTGTGGAACATATATAACAAGTCAGTTGTATCCCAGGGTGAACGGCGTTAAAACACATATCCACTAAAAACACAAAATGTGTTTTTTTTTTTCAATTTCACCACACATTGAATTTTTTCCTGCTTTTGCAGTGTACTTAATGCAAAAATTCAGCCTGCCATTGCAAAGTAAAATTAGTGGCGCAAAAAATATGGGCTCATGTGGGTTTTTAGGTGAAAAAATGCAACTGCTATGGCCTTTTATGCACAAGGAGAAAAGAACGAAAACACAAAAATCAAAATTGCCCCAGTCCTTAGGGGTTAAAATTTCATTTTGCCCCTTTAAATTTCGTTTTGCTGTGGAAATGTATTTTTTCCACTATGAATTATTTTGTTTGGTCTAGGAACTCAAAATGACGCATGTTCTTCAATTTAAAAAAATGAAAAGCTTGCCCTTCACATTTCATTTTACCCCTTAAAATTTCGTTTTGCTATCTAAAATGTTTTTTTCATTATGAATTATTCAGTTTGATCTAGGAAATTAATATTACACTCATTTCTCTATTGAAAAAAATGCCCCTCAAATTTTCATTTTGCACTTTTAAATTTTGATTTCCATCTAGAAATACTTTTTTTTTTACACTATGAATAATTCAGGTTCATCTAGGGACTCAAAATTACACATTAAAAAAACATGCCCTTCGAAATTTCATTTTGCCTTAAAATTTCATTTTTCTCTAAGAATACAATTTTTCTCACTATAAATTATTTAGTCTGATCTAGGAAATCAATATTACACTTGTCCCTCAATTATTATTATTTTTTTTATAATTGCCCCTCAAAATTTTATTTTACCCCTTTAAATTTAGTTTCCCCTCTAAGATACATTTTTTTACACTATGAATTATTCAGTTTGATCTATGGACTCAAAATTACACTTTTCTTTTTTAAACTTGCCCTTCAAAAAAAAAAAATTTCCCCTTTAATTTTGTTTTGCTGCCTAAAATGTAATTTTTCGCTATGAATTATTGAGTTCGATCTAGGGTCTCTTACCCTTGTCCCTCAATTTTAAAAAAAAAAAAATTGCCCCTTAAAATATCATTTTGCCCCTTTTTTTTTATATATATTTGTATTTTGCATAGAGTACATATATACAAAACAAGCACAAAACACTTAGAAGATAAAAGTGATAAATAAATATACAAAATACAGGATAATAGCCCGGAAGAGCGCTAGCAAGTAGCGCAAGACTAATGCTAGCCTAAAAACGATTATACGGGTCCACACCTGTAATCTACATATTTTTATTCATAAGCACCTACCCATAGGCCCTCCCAACCCGATCGCGCCCCCCCCCCCCCCCCGTGGAGGAAAGAAAAAGGATAGTAAAGAGAAGAGAAAAAAAACTACACTTTTGCCCCTTTAAATATCATTTGTTTCCTAGGAACATTTTTTAGGTTTACTCTCATTTTTATTAATTTTCCAAGAAAAAAGTAGTACAGAACATGAGCAAGGGGTGGACAAGCAGATACATGAGATCATATAAGCATCCATACAATGCCATACTGTTAATGTCACAGCAATGACTCAGAGGGCGATCTCACGACACATTATGATGCGAAAACAGTGTTGCACACATTTAAACCATTTAAACACATTTCCATAACATGCTAACATCCTAAGGTACTATGTCAAACCACATTATGTTTGTCAGTGTACGTTTAAGAAAAAAGGAAATAGAGAAAAGATGAAAGAAGTGAAAAAGAAAGCAGACAAAGAAAAGAGGGCTCAATTGAGGTACGCCCCAAGCACATCGATAGCCCCGCTCTACTTTAGCGTAACGTGTCAGGAAAACTGGGCTCTACGCTGTGCAGTATCCAAGCTGTCCATGTCACCTTAAAAGCATCCGACCGGCCACCTGCCTCCGCAACCATCTCCTCAGCACGACGAATCTCTAACAAAGCGGCGAACCACTCCAGCAATGAGGGGGCAGTCACCGACTTCCAATGCCTGGGTATTACAGTTCTTGCAGCAGTTAGAAAGTGTCTCAACATGCCCTTCTTGTGGGTGGCCAGTGTGCCAGGTAGGAGAGAAAGGAGTGTAAGGCGAGACGTATTGGCAACGTGTTTCCCCGAGAACGTCTCATAAATCCTCAGCACCCCATCCCAGAAAGTTCTAATACCTGGGCAACCCCACCACATATGCAGTAATGTACCCTCCTCCCGAGTGCACCTCCAGCACCTATCATAAGATTCCAGATACATCTTATTTAGCAGAGACGGGCATCTATACCATCTCGAAACAATCTTGTAGTTTTTTTCTTTCAAGTGGGAGGCCATGGACATCCCATGAGTAAAAGTGCATATTTTCAGAACCTCCTCATCCGAGAAGGAAGTCCCCAAATCCCTCTCCCAATGGTTGAGGTACGGGGCTCGACCAGCATTGCACAGAGACATCAAAAGAGAGTAAAGTCTCGATATTGTCCTAGGCCCCCCACTCGATTCCAAGATCCAATTATCGAAATCCGTCAATGGAAAGCGTAGAGATGCACGGATGCAAGGAGCTGACTGCAAGAACTATTGCAATTGCAAATACTGAAACCAAGAGAGGGTAATGTCAGGGTGAGCGTATTTCAGCGACTGCATGGATGGAAAGCGATTGTTCACTAATACATTGCGTAGGCGAGAAGATTCTTTCTGCCACACTAAAAAGGACTGTGAATGTTGCCCCGGTCCGAAGGCCGGATTCTGAAAGAGAGGTGTCATCAATCCCGGGCAAGAGGAAATATGATGTTTCCGGACCCAGTTGTCCCAGATGCATAAGGTATGTTTCACCAAAAATAACCATGGGGACAGGGGCTCCCTATGTTGCGGTAGTAACCAGGGAGAAGTGGCCAAATCTCTAGGGGCCAACATCGATTCCACTGACACCCATTGTTTAGATGGGCCTTTGTGGGTCCAGTCCAATATCCTAGCCATCACAGCGGCCTCATGGTAGATTTTAAGATCAGGAAGGCCAACTCCCCCCACCTCCTTCGGTTTGGTCAAGGTCTTGTTGTTGATTCTCGCCCTGCTACCTTCCCGAATGTATTTAGAAAACGCTCTCTGCAGGGATTTGAAAAAAGTAGCTGGTACACAGATGGGCACCGTCTGAAAAACATAGAGAAATCTAGGGAGGATATCCATTTTCAAAACACACATGCCTCCCTGCCTGGGACAAAACCCACCTGATCTAGATGTATCACTTGTGGTATGATGGGGTTTAGCCTAGTCGCCAGAACTTTCGAATAGAACTTGACATCGCAATTGATCAGCGAAATGGGTCTGTAGCTGCAACAATAAGCTGGGTCCTTCCTGGGCTTTGGCAGAACCACCACGTGGGCCTCTAGTGATTGTTTAGGAAACTGAACCGAGGGGGAAATTGCATTAAACACTCTTGTCAGAAAGGGGAGCAGGTGGTCCTTGAAAGCTTTGTAGAAAGCAATTGTAAACCTGTCAGGGCCCTGGCTCTTTCCCGTTTTAGATGCTGCAATCGCGGCACCTATCTCCCCCTCTGAGAAGGGTTCGTCCAGGCTCACCCTCGTCTCTTCATCTATTGTGGGTAGCGCCGTCGCCTGCATATACGCGCTCAATTTGTCCTTATATGCTTGTGGTGGGGCGTCATCATAATGACCTTTAAGGGAATATAAAGAGCTATAGTAATTCTGAAAAGCTTTTACAATTAATTTAGGATTATGCTGCATGGTTCCAGTAGAATCATTTACATGAGAGATGTAGGTAGGGGCAGTACGGGGATGGATATATCTAGCCAACGCCCTCCCACACTTGTTGGCCTGAGCATAGAGATCGCTACGGAATTGTGTCTTACGGACCACTTCGACCTTCTGAATTAACGTCTTGATCTGTTCCCTCACCATCGTCATTCTATCCAACATGTCTGTCGACCGCGTGCGTTTGTGGGTGGATGAGAGCTTCTTTAGCTCTGCGAGCAACTTTTGCAACTTGGCGCTCTTTTCCTTTTTTAAGTCTGGACCCTTGCTGGATAAGAATTCCTCTCACTACACATTTTAGGGCCTCCCACTGCATAGGAAGCGGCGTGTTGTCCTCGCCATGCACCACAAGGAAATCGGAAATGGCAGGTTTACACACTAAATCTTGAAGTAGCGACTCATTAATATGCCAAGTCCATTCCCTAGGTATTCCATCCGGAATGAAAGAAATAAGTAAGAAATACCGGATCATGATCTGACCATAAGCGCGTTCCAATTGTGGCACATGGGTTGAACATCAATGCATGCTGCGACACAAAAAGCATGTCTATTCTACTATAGGATGCATGCGCAGGGGAAAAGTAGGTGAAGTCCTTGTCCGTAGGGTGTAGCACCCTCCATACATCCACTAAACCATGTGCATGCAGTACCGCCTTGGCCATAGTCAGAGAGGACTTTAGCACCGTGGAGCGCCCAGAGGACGTGTCCATCGTCGGTTCCATAGTCATGTTTAGGTCTCCCCCCAACACAAAGATGCCTTCTACAAAGCTATCTATTTCCAATAGAATGTCTCTCAGGACCCTACCCTGATCTGCATTCGGGAGATACATGTTGCCAATGGTAAATAAAGAGGAGGCAATTCTCACCTTAAGGAAGGCATATCTGCCATTTTTATCCACTAATGTATCAAGGAGGACATGTTGCAGAGATCTATGTAAGGCGATGGACACCCCTTTAGCCTTGGACTCTGGATTCGTGCTGTGCACCCAGTGTGGGTAGTGGCGCGACTGAAGCCGAGGCAGGTGGTCGGTGTGGAAGTGCGTCTCCTGTAACAAAAGGACATGGACATGCTGTTTATGCCTAGAGTAAAGAACTCTAGATCTCTTGGAGGGATCATTGAAACCCCTGACATTCAGAGATGCAGTTTTCAGAGTAAGCAAAGACATCAGAACATCAACCTTAAACCACCTCAATCGAGCGGAAAGAAGAGGGGAAGACCCAAGAAGAAAAAGGAAGAAAGAAGAGAAAAGAAGAAGAAGACACAAACGAAAAAAAAACAGGGATTCACAGGCGGAGTCCCTGAACTGTAGAGACCTAGGCTCCACAGGTAAGTAAGTAGCACACCCGCGCCAGAGGCGCTAACCCTAAGTAGGTACGAGCTGACCCTATCAGTTAAATTAGCCCAAATAACCCCCCCCTCCCCCCATGAGCCACACAAACATACCTCCGTCACTCCCCCCCCCCCGGTGGCCCCATTATCCACTCAATTCCCATCCCCAACCAGCAAGGTACTCAAGTTAGAACCACCCCGTCTTCCTGCACTAGTTATACCAGAACGTCCCAAACAATGAGGATGTATAATCATGAAAACAGAGCACAATGAGTTCTTAAGAAGGCAAACAAGAATTGAAAAGTGTTCCACAATGCGTTACATAGAAGCAGAGCAGTTAATGTAAAATGAAACCCTGGAACCGTCCACTGGACAAGGAAGAACGAGCAATATTGCAAAAATGAATAGCCAACTTCAAACGTCCAGGAGAAGCGCCCCTTAGAAACAGTAGGGCACCTGATGGGAAACAATTGCATTCAGCCATCTTCATCCACTTCGGAGGCATTAGGTGGAGGTGGGCCCCTTCTGTCAGGCAAATTAGGAATGAGAGACCACTCCGGCAGCCTAACTGCGGGGAGTTGCAGCGTGGACAAAAAAGCTGGCAAATCATCCGGGTCTTTCAACACATGTCGTCGGCCATTGTGGCGCACCACCAGATGAAATGGAAATCCCCACGTGTACGGCATATCCTTCTCCCGGAGCAGTTCCAGCAAAGGCCTCAAAGCCCGTCTTTGGAGTAAAGTATGTCTCGACAGATCTTGTAATAACGTTAAGGAGGCTCTATCAAAGTCCACTGTATCGCTCCCTCTGGCTTTACGCATGATCCCCTCTTTTACGGCATAGTAATGTAGCCTAAAGATCACATCCCTTGGTCTGTTGGGGTCACTGCTCACAGGGCCCAGAGCTCTATGTGCCCTATCGATTTCGAAAATCATCAGAGACAGGACGTTGTAATATAGAGCTGAAAATCCCTTGGAGAGTGGGTATAAGATCAGGCGTTTTGGTAGCTTCAGGTAACCCCCTGACCCTAATATTGTTCCTGCGACTCCTGTTTTCGTTATCGTCATGCAAACGATATAAGTGGGCGATGTGTTGTTCATGTGTCTCTACTCTGTTAGTAACTCCAGACACTTTAGTGGCTAGCGGACAACTCCTCCACTCTGTCCTCAGTCATTTGGATAGATGCTTTTATGGAGCTTAGCTCCTGTTTATAAGATCTCTCTAGTCTTTTTACAAAGTCCTACATTTCAGCTCGAGTGGGAAGAAGCTTCATGTGAGCTTGCCAGTCCCAAGGAGGGGAAGACATGTCAAGGGAGGGAGCAGTGCTTTGTGCCATGTCAGGGGAGATGTGGGGAGGCAGAGCTGCGTGTGGGGAAGATGGCGCCGCACCGGCCGTGTCACGTGACCCCGCGGCGGTGCCAATCTGTGTGTGGCCCGAGTCGGCAACAGGAGCTGTGGCCTGGGGAGACCGGGAGGCTACAGAGGACTCCAGCTCAACTGCGGCCGCTGCAAGTACTGACCTCGGGAGTCTCGGCCCCCTCTGCAGATTATGTGGAGTCCCGGTGAGGTGTGCGGCACGTCGGCGCTCCAGCTCAGGCTCCGAGTTTGTGTGGGCCGCACTGCTGCTCCATACCCCGGAGCTCACAAAGCCGTCCAGACTGCTCTGCCGGGGCTGTGATCGGGTGCGGCGTGTACCGGGCAATGCTGTGGCTCTTTTCCCCCTCATAGGGTCGGGAGAAGGGATGAGGGAACCGGGCAATCTGCTTCTGATCTCTCCTGGCGGCGAGAGCTCTGCTCACATGCGTCCTCACGCCGCCATAGCCAGACCAAGCCCCCTCAAAATTACACATTTTTTAAAAAATTGCCCCTCAAAATTTCATTTTCACCTTTAAATTTCGTTTTACTGGCTAAAATGTATTTTTTCACTATGCATTATTCAGTTTGATCTAGGGACTCAATAATACACTTGCCCCTTAATTTTTTTCAAAAAGGATTGTCCCTTAAAATATCATTTTACCCCTTTAAATTTCGTTTTTCCTCTAAGAATACATTTTTTCCACTATAAATTATTCAGTTTGATCCAGGAATTTAATATTACACTTTTCTCTCAAGTTAAAAAACAAATTGCCTCTCAAAATTTCATTTTGCCCCTTTAAATTTAGATTTTCCTATAAGAATTCATTTTTTTCACTAAGAATCATTCAGTTTGATCTAGGGACTCAAAATTACACTTGTTCCTCAATTAAAAAAACAAAACAAAAAAAACCTGCCCTTCAAATTTCATTTTGCCCCTTTAAATTTCGTTTTGTCGTTGAAAATGTATTGATTCTAAGGATTTAATATTATATTTGTCCCTCAATTTTCAAAACAGAAAATTGCACCTCTAAATTTAATTTTGCCCCTTTAAATTGTTTTTTCTTAAAAAAAAAAGTTTTTTTTTTTCACTATGAATTATTCAGTTTGATCTTGGGAATCAAAATTCCATTTGTTTCTTAATATTTTTTTTTATTTTTTTTCCCATTAAAATAACACATGCTCCTCAATTTAAAAAAAAAGAAAATCTTGCCCTTCACATTTTATTTTACCCCTTTAAATTTCAATTTTGCTGTCAAAAATGTACTTTTTCAATATGAATTATTCAGTTTGATCTAGGAAATCAATATTACACTTGTTCCTTAATTTGAAAAAATTGCCCCTCAAATTTTCATTTTGCCCTTTTAAATTTCGTTTTCCAACTAGAAATACTTTTTTTTACACTATGAATAATTCAGGTTGATCTACGGACTCAAAATTACACATTAAAAAACTTGCCATTCAAAATTTCATTTTGCCCCTGTAAATTTTGTTTTTCCTCTAAGAATACATTTTTTCTCACTTTAAAGTATGTAGTCTAATCTAGGAAATCAATATTAAACTTGTCCCTCAAATTTTTTTTAAATTGCCCCTCAAAATTTTATTTTACCCCTTTAGTTTCTCTTCTAAGAATACATGTTATTACACTATGAATTATTCAGTTTGATCTATGGACTCAAAATTACACTTTTCTTTATTAAACTTGCCCCTTAAAATTTTATTTTGCCCCTTTAAATTTTATTTTTTCCTAAAAAAAAGTATTTTTTCACAATGAATTATTCAGTTTGATCTTGGGAAACAAATTTACATTTGTTCCTCAGTTTAAAAAAAAAAATATTTTTTTTTTGCCCCTTTAAATTTCGTTTTTCCTCTAAGAATACATTTTTTAATACTTTTATTCAGTTTGATCTAGAAAATCAGTATTACACTTGTCCCACAATTTTTTTTCATTTTGCCCCATTAAATTTTGTTTTTCCTCTAAGAATACATTTTTTACACTATGAATTATTTAGTTGATTTATGGACTCAAAATTGCATTTTTCTTTTTTAAACTTGCCCTTTAAATTTTTTTTCCTCTTTATATTTCGTTTTGCTGCCTAAAATGTATTTTTTCACTATAATTTATTGAGTTTGATCTAGGGACCCGATATTACTCTTGTCCCTCAATTAAAAAAAAAACACAATTGCCCCTTAAAATATCATTTTGCCCCTTTAAATTTAGTTTTTTCAGAGCATACATTTTTTTACACTATGAATTATTCAGTTTGGTCTAGGAACTCAAAATAAAAATATGCTTTTTCACTATGAATTATTCAGTTTGATCTAGGAAATAAATATTACACTTGTTCCTCTATTGAAAAAAAATGCCCCTCAAATTTTCATTTTTCCCCTTTAACTTTCGTTTTCCATCTAGAAATACTTTTTTTTACACTATGAATAATTCAGGTTGATCTAGGGACTCAAAATTACACATTAAAAATTTTATTTTACCCCTTATTAGGGTGCGTTCACACCTACAGGATCTGCAGCAGATCTGCAGCAGATTTGATGCTGTGTTCAGTTATTTAAATGAAATATGCTGCAGAAAATCAGCTGCAGATCCTGTAGGTGTGAACGCACCATTAAATTTAGTTTTTCCTCTAAGAATACATTTTTTTACACTATGAATTATTCAGTTTGATCTACGGACTCAAAATTACACTTTTCTTTAAAAAATGACTGGCGGTCATTAAGGACGTTCAGAGCGGGGCCGCACGGTGGCCGCGCTCTGAACCGCGGCGGTCCCGGGTGCCGCTTGCAGCCCAGGACCGCAAGTATTAGCGGGCACGGTCCGATCGCCATGCCCGCTAATACAGTAATCGGATGCAGCTGTCAAAGTTGACAGCTGCATCCGATTACCGTTTGCCCTTTAAATTTTGTTTTCCGTCTAAGAATACAATTTTTCCCACTATAAATTATTTAGTCTGATCTAGGAAATCAATATTACACTTGTCCCTCAATTTAAAATAAAAAATTGCCCCTCAAAATTTTATTTTACCCCTTTAAATTTAGTTTTTCCTCTAAGAATTCATTTTTTTACACTATGAATTATTCCGTTTGATCTATGGACTCAAAATTACACTTTTCTTTTTTAAACTTGCCCTTCAAAATTTTATTTTGCCCCTTTAAATTTCGCTTTGCTGCCTAAAATGTAATTTTTCACTATGAATTATTGAGTTCGATCTAGGGTCTCTTACCCTTGTCCCTCAATTTTTTTTTTTTTTAAAGTTACCCCTTAAAATATCATTTTGCCCCTTTAAATCTCTTTTTTTTTCTTTAGGAATTCTTTTTCCATACTATGAATAATTCATTTTAATCTAAGGACTCAAAATTACACATTTTTTAAAAAATTGCCCCTCAAAATTTCATTTTCAACTTTAAATTTAGTTTTACTGGCTTAAATGTATTTTTTCACTATGATATTCAGTTTGATCTAGGGACTCAAAATTACACTTGTTCCTCAATTAAAAAAAAACAAAAAAAAACTGCCCTTCAAATTTCATTTTGCCCCTTTAAATTTCGTTTTGTCGTTGAAAATGTATTTTTTCCACTATGAATTATTCAGTTTATTCTAAGGATTCAATTTTATATTTGTCCCTCAATTTTCAAAACAGAAAATTGTACCTCTAAATTTAATTTTGCCCCTTTAAATTGTTTTTTCTTAAAAAAAAAAAAAGTTTTTTTTTCCACTATGAATTATTCAGTTTGATCTTGGGAATCAAAATTCCTTTTTTTTCTTAATATTTTTTTTTTTTATATTTTTTTGTCCTATTAAATTTGGTTTTTCCTCTAAGAATATATTTTAAATACTATTAATTATTCAGTTTGATTCATTTTGTTCTAGAGACTAAAAATTACACATTCTCTTAAAAAAACACAAAAAAACTTGCCCTTTAAAATTTAATTTTGCCCCTTTAAATTTCATTTTGCTGTGGAAAATGTATTTTTTCCACTATGAATTATTTAGTTTGGTCTAGGAACTCAAAATAAAACATTTTCCTCAATTAAAAAAAAAAAAAAAGCTTTTCCTTCACATTTCATTTTACCCCTTTAAATTTCGTTTTGCTGTCTAAAATGTACTTTTTCACTATGAATTAATCAGTTTGATCTAGGAAATCAATATAAAACTTGTTCCTGTATTTAAAAAAATGCCCCTCAAATTTTCATTTTGCCCCTTTAAATTTCGTTTTCCATCTAGAAATACTTTTTTTTACACTTTAATAGTTTAGGTTGATCTAGGGACTCAAAATTACACATTAAAAAATCTTGCCCTTCGAAATTTCATTTTCGCCCCTTAAAATTTAGTTTTTTCTCTAAGAATACAATTTTTCTCACTATAAATTATTTAGTCTGATCTAGGAAATCAATATTACACTTGTCCCTCAATTTAAAAAAAAAAATTGCCCCTCAAAATTTTATTTTACCCCTTTAACCCCTTAAGGTCAAAGCCAATTTTCGTTTTTGCGCTTTTTCCACTTTATGTTTAAAAGTCCATAGCGCTTGCATTTTTTCACCTAGAGACGTGTATGAGCGCTTATTTTTTGCGAAACCAATTGTACTTTGCAATGACAGGCATTATTTTTCCATAATATTTGCTGTGAAACCGGGAAAAAATCATTGGCGCTGTCAAATTCAAAAAAAGGAATTTGTTTTGATTTCGGGGAGTTTTACATTTACGCCGTTCGCCCTATGGTAAAACTGACTGGTCATGCATGTTCCTCAAGTCGTTACGATTACAACGATATGTAACATGTATAACTTTTATATTATCTGATGGCTTGTAAAAAATTCAAACCATTGTTAACAGATATATGTTCCTTAAAATCGCTCTATTCCCATGCTTACAGCCCTTTTATCCTTTGGTCTATGGGGCTGTGTGAGGTGTAATTTTTTTGCGCCATGATGTGTTCTTTCTATCGGTACCTTGATTGCGCATATACGACTTCTTGATCACTTTTTATTAATTTTTTTCTGGATTTGATGTGACCAAAAATGCGCAATTTTGCACTTTTGAATTTTTTTGCGCTTACGCCGTTTACCGTGCGAGATCAGTAATGTGATTAATTAATAGTTCGGGTGATACCAAACATGTTTGTTTATTTATTTATTTATATTTATAAAATAGGAAAAGGGGGTGTTTTGGACTTTTAATAGGGGAGGGGATTTTTTTATTAATAAAAAAATTTTTTACTTTTTTTTTACTGTAACTGTAACTGTAACTTATACTGTCCCTTTGGGGGACTTGTATATAAACAGCACTGATCTCTCATAGAGATCAATGCTGTGTATATACACAGCAAAGATCGATGAGATCGGTCATGGATTGCTATGGCCTGCTGCAGGCCATAGCAATCTATTACCGAGCCGGGATCAGCGTAATTGCGACGCTGAGGCCCGGCACGGGCAGAAGAACGGATCAAACCCCGCGATGCGATCGCGGAGGGGAGATCAGTCCCACTAGACACCAGGGACGTGAGGTCTGAAGCCTCTAAGTGCAGCTGTCAGGTTTGACAGCTGCACTTAGAGGCTTAATTAGCCAGCGCCGGGACCCGCGCCCACGCCGGCTAATGGAGGCACCAGCGCCGTTCAGAGCGGGGTCCCGCCGGGACCCCGCTCTGAACACCCCCCGCGGCACCATGACGTATCAGATACGTCATGGGTCGCTAAGGGGTTAAATTTAGTTTCCCCAGTAAGAATACATTTTTTTACACTATGAATTATTCAGTTTGATCTATGGACTCAAAATTACACTTTTCTTTTTTAAACTTGTCCTTCAAAATGTTATTTTGCCTCTTTAAATTTCATTTTGCTGCCTAAAAAGTATTTTTTTTAATATGAATTATTGAGTTTGATCTAGGGACTCGATATTACCCTTGACCCTCAATTTAAAAAAAAAAATAAAACAATTGCCCCTTAAAATATCATTTTACCCCTTTAAATTTTGTTTTTCCCTCTAAGAATACAATTTTTCCACTATAAATTATTCAGTTTGATCTAGGAAATCAATATTACTCTTTTCCCTCAATTTAAAAAATAAATTGCCCTCCATAATTTCATTTTGCCCCTTAAAATTTTGTTTTTCCTTTAAGAATACATTATTTTCACTATGAATAATTCTGTTTAATCTAGGGACTCAAATTATACTTGTTCCTCAATTTAAAAAAAGAAAGAAAAACCTGCCAATGAAATTTAATTTTCCCCCTTTAAATTTTGTTTTGCTGTAGAAAATTTATTTTTTCACTATGAAGTATTCAGTTTAATCTAAGGATTCAATATTATATTTGTCTCTCAATTTTCAAAACAGAAAATTGCACCTCTAAATATAATTTTGCCCCTTTAAATTTTGTCTTTTCCTAAAAAATTTTTTTTATTTTTTTTCCACTATGAATTATTCAGTTTAATCTTTGGAATCAAAATTACATTTGTTCCTCAGTTAAAAAAACAACAACACAAAAACTATTGCCCCTTTAAATTTCGTTTTTTCTCCAAGAATATATTTTTTATACCATGAATTTTTCAGTTTGATCTAGAAAATCAATTACACTTGTCCTTCAATTTATTTATTTTTTTTAAAATTGCACCTTCAAATTTCATTTTGCCCCTTTAAATTTAATTTTACCTCTAAGAATACATGTTTTTGCATGATGAATTATTCAGTTTGATCTAGGAACTCAAAATTACCCAATTTAAAAAAAAAGAAACATTTGCCCCTCAAAATTTAATTTTGCCCCTTTAAATTAGGTTTTTCCTCTAAGAATATTTACTTTTAATACTATTAATTATTCAGTTTGATCTACGAAATCAATATTACACTTGTCCCTCTTTTTTTAAAGATTGCCCTTTAAAATTTCATTTTGCCCCTTTAAATTTGGTTTTTCCTCTAAGAATAAATTTATTACACTATGAATAATTCATTTTGTTCAGAGACTAAAAATTACACATTTGCTTTAAAAAAAACAAAAAAAAACTTGCCCTTTAAAATTTCATTTTGCTCCTTTAAATTTCGTTTTGCTGTGGAAAATTTATATTTTCCCACTATGAATTAGTTTGGTCTAGTAACTCAAAATAACACTTGTTCCTCAATTTAAAAAAAAACAAAACTTTTCCTTCACATTTCATTTTACCCCTTTAAATTTCGTTTTGCTATCTAAAATGTACTTTTTCACTATAAATTATTCAGTTTGATCCAGGAAATTAATATTACACTTTTCTCTCAAGTAAAAAAAACATATTGCCCCTCAAAATTTCATTTTGCCCCTTTAAATTTAGATTTTCCTATAAGAATACATTTTCTTCCACTAAGAATCATTCAGTTTAATCTAGAGACTCAAGATTACACTTGTTTCTAAAAAAAAAAGAAAAACCTGCCCTTCAAATTTCATTTTGCCCCTTTAAATTTCGTTTTGCTGTCGAAAATGTATTTTTTCCACTATGAATTATTCCTGTTATTCTAAGGATTCAATATTATATTTGTCCCTCAATTTTCAAAACAGAAAATTGCACCTCTAAATTAAATTTTTCCTCTTTTGAATTTCGTTTTTTTTTGTTAAAAAATGTATTTTTTTCTCTATGAATTATTCAGTTTGATCTTGGGAATCAAAATAACATTTGTTCCTCAGTTTTTTTTTTAAAAAAACCAACAACAACTTTTTGCCCCTTTAAATTTGGTTTTTCCTCTAAGAATATTTACTTTTAATACTATTAATTATTCAGTTTGATCTAGGAAATCAATATTACACTTGTCCCTCTTTTTTTTTTTTAAAGATTCCCCTTTAAAATTTCATTTTGCCCCTTTAAATTAGTTTTTTCCTCTAAGAATACATTTTTTACATTATGAATAATTCATTTTGTTCTAGAGACTAAAAATTACACATTTGCTTTAAAAAAACCAACAAAAAAAACTTGCCCTTTAAAATTTCATTTTGCTCCTTTAAATTTCGTTTTGCTGTGGAAAATTTATTTTTTCCCACTATGAATTAGTTTGTTCTAGTAACTCAACATAACACCTGTTCCTCAATTTAAAAAAAAAAAAGAAAAAGAAAAACTTTTCCTTCACATTTCATTTTACCCTTTTAAATTTCGTTTTGCTATCTAAAATGTACTTTTTCACTATAGATTATTCAGTTTGATCCAGGAAATTATTATTACACTTTTCTCTCAAGTTAAAAAACATATTGCCCCTCCAAATTTCATTTTGCCCCTTTAAATTTAGATTTTCCTATAAGAATACATTTTTTCCACTAAGAATCATTCAGTTTAATCTAGGGACTCAAGATTACACGAGATTTAAAGGGGCAAAATGATATTTTAAAGGGCAAGTTTAATTAAGAAAAGTGTAATTTTGAGTCCATAAATCAAACTGAATAATTCATAGTGTAAAAAAAAAATGTATTCTTAGAGAAACTAAATTTAAAGGGGTAAAATAAAATTCTGAAGGGCAATTTAAAAAAAAATATTGAGGGACAAGTGTAATATTGATTTCCTAGATTAGACTACATAATTAATAGTGAGAAAATTGTATTCTTAGAGGAAAAACGAAATTTAAAGAGGCAAAATGAAATTTCGAATGGCAAGTTTTTTTAATGTGTAATTTTTTAATTTCTATAGCCTGGATTATGGAGTACCAGAATCTCTGCATTTTAGGGAAACTCCACAGCATATTTGTATCTTCCATTTTACAGTGTGGGCATCTGGAGTGGTCCTGAAATCCCATCTTAAATAATACACAAGGGGTATAATACAGGTAGCAAATAATTTTAAATTGAATAAGCCGAAAACTAGAATTCAAAGATGCAATCGTGGTATTTTTATGAATCTGTGACCATTCCCCTTCTGTTAAATCTCCTAATTCCTTTGCCCATCTATCGTGGCTTCTATTATACATATTACTATCCTTAAAGTGCTTAATACTACGGTATAATTTCCCTAATTCACCGGCTTTATTATCCTTGTAATTAATCAGAGATTCAATTAAATAGTGAGTGTGAATTTGCAAACACTGCTTATTTTGTGTGCATTCCAGTGCATGAGATAGCTGATAGTAATGTAATAAGTGATAACATTCCCTTTAACCCCGTAGTAATAGTACTCGGGTGTATAGATGAAACTAATAAGGACAGACTGATTCTTCTGCGACTATTAACTATTGCAAAGGTGTTGATAATGAGGGCCTGGATTAGAGGAGAGCCTCCATCTCTAAAAGAATGGGAAGCTCTGACCTGTAAAATTTTGAAATATGAGAGGAGGTACTATCTATATACAAATCGAATTAGGACTTTAAAAAAAATCTGGGGGAAATGGTAATTAACTCTTCCGACCCCTCTTGTCCTCCGTTTCTTGTCTTTTTTTTTTCTTTCTCTCTCTCTCTTCTCTACTTTTCTTTTCTCTTCCTATCCCATTGCAGGTCGCCGCTCAGGGGGGGGGGTGTTGGGTGCGGGTAGTTGGGGTGGGTGGGGGGGGGGTTGGGTTGGGATGGTTGCAATGCTTATGTGTATTTTATATTCGTGTATAGGTTGCATGGTAATGTGAAAAAAGGTCAATTTCCGATATGTGCTGTGTAGGTTGAAAATACACTTTTGACATCTATGTATCCTATACGAAATTGTACAAGCTTCGTTGGTATGCCATGACGTATCTATTATGTTTAGATTGGATGGATGTTATCTGATTTTCCAATCATGTTTTTTTACTAGTAAAATATTTAATAAAGACCAAGAAATATAAAAAAATTTGTAATTTTGAGTCCGTAGATCAACCTGAATTATTCATAGTGTGAAAAAAAAGTATTTCTAGATGGAAAACAAAATTTAAAGGGGCAAAATTAAAATTTGAGGGGCATTTTTTTTTTCAAATTAAGAAACAAGTGTAATATTGATTTCCTAGATCAAACTGAATAATTCATATTGAAAAAATACATTTTTGACAGCAAAATTGAAATTTAAAGGGGTAAAATGAAATGTGAAGGGCAAGATTTTCTGTTTTTTTTTTAATTGAGGAACATGTGTTATTTTGAGTTCCTAGACCAAACTGAATAATTCATAGTGTAAAAAAATGTATTCTTGGAAAAAACTAAATTTAAAGGGGCAAAATGATATTTTAAGGGGCAATTGTGGTTTTTTTTTTTTTTTTTTTAAATTGAGGGACAAGGGTAATATCGGGTCCCTAGATCAAACTCAATAAATTATAGTGAAAAAATACATTTTAGGCAGGAAAACAAAATTTAAAGAGGCTAAAAAAATGTAAAGGGCAAGTTTAAAAAAGAAAAATGCACTTTTGAGTCCATAAATCAAACTGAATAATTCATAGTGTAAAAAAACTGTATTCTTAGAGGAAAAATAACATTTAAAGGGGCAAAATGAAATTTTGAGAGCAATAAAAAAAATTGTGGGACAAGTGTAATATTGATTTTCTAGATCAAACTGAATAATAGTATTAAAAAATGTATTCTTAGAGGAAAAACGAAATTTAAAGGGGCAAAAAAATAATATATATTTTTTTAAACTGAGGAACAAATGTAAATTTGTTTCCCAAGATCAAACTGAATAATTCATTGTGAAAAAATACTTTTTTTTTAGGAAAAAAATGAAAATTAAAGGGGCAAAATAAAATTTTAAAGGGCAAGTTTAATAAAGAAAAGTGTAATTTTGAGTCCATAGATCAAACTGAATAATTATTAAAAACATGTATTCTTAGAGGAGAAACTAAAGGGGTAAAATAAAATTTTGAGGGGCAATTTAAAAAAAAATTGAGAGACAAGTGTAATATTGATTTCCTAGATTAGACCACATACTTTAAATTGAGAAAAATTGTATTCTTAGAGGAAAAACGAAATTTAAAGGGGCAAAATTAAATTTCGAATGGACAGTTTTTTATGTGTAATTTTGAGTCTGTAGATCAACCTGAATTATTCATAGTGTAAAAAAAAAAGTATCTCTAGTTGGAAAACGACATTTAAAAGGGCAAAATGAAAATCTGAGTGGCAATTTTTTCAAATTAAGAAACAAGTGTAATATTGATTTCCTAGATCAAACTGAATAATTTATATTGAAAAAGTACATTTTTGACAGCAAAATTGAAATTTAAAGGTGTAAAATGAAATGTGAAGGGCAAGATTTTCTTTTTTTTAAATTGAGGAACATGTGTTATTTTGAGTTCCTAGACCAAACTGAATAATTCATAGTGGAAAAAAATGTATTCTTGGAAAAAACAAAATGTAAAGGGGTAAAATGATATTTTAAGGGGCAATTGTTTTTTTTTTTAAATTGAGGGACAAGGGTAATATCGGGTCCCTAGATCAGACTCAATAAATTATAGTGAAAAAATACATTTTAGGCAGCAAAACGAAATTTAAAGAAGCAAAATAAAATTTTAAAGAGCATGTTTAAAAAAGAAAAATGTAATTTTGAGTCCATAAATCAAACTGAATAATGTGTACAAAAATGTATTTTTAGAGGAAAAACAACATTTAAAGGGGCAAAAAAAAAATTGAGAGCAATTTTTAAAAAATAAAATAAAATTGTGGGACAAGTGTAATATTCATTTTCTAGATCAAACTGAATAATTAATAGTATTAAAAATGTATTCTTAGAGGAACAACAAAATTTAAAGGGGCAAAAAAAAATATAAATTTTTTTTAAACTGAGGAACAAATGTAAATTTGTTTCCCAAGATCAAACTGAATAATTCACTGTGAAAAAAAATCTTTTTTTTTTTTTAGGAAAAAAATGAAATTCAAAGGGGCAAAATTAAATTTACAGGTGCAATTTTCTGTTTTGCAAATTGAAGGACAAATATATTGAATCCTTAGATTAAACTGAATAATTCATAGTGAAAAAAATACATTTTCGCTAACAAAAGGAAATTTTAAGGGGCAAAATAAAATTTGAAGGGCAGGGTTTTTTTTTTTAAATTAAGGAACAAGTGTAATTTTGAGTTTCTAGATTAAACTGAATGATTCATAGTGAAAAAAAAGTATTATAGGAAAAACAAAATTTAAAGGGCCAAAATAAAATTTTGAGAGGCAATTTGTTTAACTTGAGAGAAAAGTGTAAATTAATTTCCTAGATCAAACTGAATAATTCATAGTGAAAAAAATGTATTCTTAGAGGAAAAATAAAATTTAAAGGGGTAAAATGATATTTCAAGGGGCAAAAATTGAGAGATAAGTGTATTATTGAGTCCCTGGATCAAACTGAATAATTCATATGAAAAAATATATTCTTATAGGAAAAACGAAATTTAAATAAAATTTTGAGGGGAATTTTTTTTTTAAATGGGTAATTTTGAGTCCCTAGATCAAACTGAATTATGCATCATGCAAAAACATGTATTCTTAGAGGTAAAATGAAATTTAAAGGGGCAAAATGAAATTTTAAAGGGCAATTTAAAAAAAAAATTGAAGGACAAGTGTAATTGATTTTCTAGATCAAAATGAAAAATTGATAGTATAAAAAATTTATTCTTGGAGAAAAAACGAAATTTAAAGGGGCAAAAGTTTTGTGTTTTTTTTAAACTGAGGAACAAATGTAATTTTGATTCCAAAGATTTAACTGAATAATTCATAGTGGAAAAAAATACATTTTTTTTTAGGAAAAGACAAAATTTAAAGGGGCAAAATTATATTTAGAGGTGCAATTTTCTGTTTTGAAAATTGAGAGATAAATATAATATTGAATCCTTAGATTAAACTGAATACTTCATAGTGAAAAAATACATTTTCTACAGCAAAACAAAATTTAAATTGGGAAAATTAAATTTCATTGGCAGGTTTTTCTTTCTTTTTTTAAATTGAAGAACAAGTGTCATTTGAGTCCTTAGATTAAACAGAATGATTGATTCATAGTGAAAAAATGTATTCTTGAAGGAAAAACTAAATTTTAAGGGGCAATATAAAATTTTGAAGGGCAATTTATTTTTTAAATTGAGGGAAAAGTGTAATATTGATTTCCTAGATCAAACTGAATAATTAATAGTATTTAAAATATATTCTTAGAGGAAAAACCAAATTTAATGGGACAAAAAAGTTATTTAAAAAAAAATTAAGAAACAAATGGAATTTTGATTCCCAAGATCAAACTGAATAATTAGTAGTGAACAAACTAAATTTAAAGGGAAAAAAATTTAATTTGAGGTGCAATTTTCTGTTTTGAAAATTGAGGGACAAATATAATATTGAATCCTTAGAATAACCGGAATAATTCATAGTGGAAAAAATAAATTTTTGACGGCAAAACGAAATTTAAAGAGGCAAAATGAAATTTGAAGGGCAGGTTTTTTTTTTTTTAATTGAGGAACAAGTGTAATCTTGAGTCCCTAGATTAAACTGAATGATTCTTAGTGGAAAAAATGTATTCTTATAGGAAAATCTAAATTTAAAGGGGCAAAATGAAATTTTGAGGGGCAATATGTTTTTTAACTTGAGAGAAAAGTGTAATATTAATTTCCTGGATAAAACTGAATAATTTATAGTGATAAAGTACATTTTAGATAGCAAAACGAAATTTAACCCCTTAAGGACCGGGCCTGAAATGGCCTTAAAGGGGTAGTCCACCCAAAAAAAATTTCTTTCAAATCAACTGGTGCCATAAAGTGCCAGAGATTTGTAATTCACTTCTATTAAAAAATCTTAAGTCTTCCAGTACTTATCAGCTGCTGTGTGTCCAGCAGGAAGTGGTGTTTTCTTTCCTGTCTGACACAGTGATCTCTGTTGCCTCCTCTGTCCATGTCAGGAACTGTCCAAAGCAGGAGCAAATCCCCATAGAAAACCTCTCCTGCTCTCCAGTCTGGAAATAATACAACTTCCTGTTGGGCATACAGCAGCTGATAAGTACTGGAAGGCTTGAGATTTTTTAATAGAAGTAAATTACAAATCTCTGGCACTTCATGGCAGCAGTTGATTTTAAAGAAAAAATTTTGGGGTGAACTACCCCTTTAAGGACCGGAGTAAATTTTATGAATATGACCAGTGTCACTTTATTCATTAATAACTTCGGGATGCTTTTACCTATCCGGCTGATTCTGAGATTGTTTTCTCGTGACATATTGTACTTCACATTTCTAGTAAATTGGAGTCGATACTTATAACAAATCTTTATGAAAAAAAACAAAATAGCGTGAAAAATTGTGAAAAAATGCATTTTTCCAACTTTAAAACTTTTCTGCTTATACAGAAAATGGTTATATCACATAAATTATATATTAAATAGCATTAGCAACATGTCTATTTTATGTTGGCGGCATTTATTAAACTATCTTTAATTTTTTTTAAACAATAGAAAGCGTAAAACATTAGCAGCAAATTTCCAAATTTTCGGTAAAATTTCAAAATCAGATATTTTTAGGGACCTGTTCAGGTTTAAAGTGTATTTGAGGGGACTATGTGTTAGAAAGCCCCATGATGCACCCCATTTCAGAAACTGCACCCCCCAAACTCTGCAAAAGCATATCCAGAAAGTTTTTTAACCCTTTAGGGGAGTCAAAGAAATAAAAGCTAAGTGTGTAAGAAATTTGAAAATTTTTATTTTCTGTGCAGAGATTTTATTGTAATCCAATATTTTTCATAATTATGACCCTATTACCAGAGAAATGCACCCCAATAATTATTGCCCCGTTTCTGCAGTTTATAGAAATACCCCATATGTGGCCCTATTGCGCTATTTGACGCAACCACAAGCCTCAGATACAAAGGAGCGCCTAGTGAATTTCAATGGCTCCATTACATTTGGTCATTTCTGACTGTACCACTTCAGGTTGGCAGAGGCTCTGGGGTGCCAAAACATAAGAAACACCCCTAAAGGGACACCGTTTAGAAAACTAAACCCCTCAAGGAATGTAACAAGGGGTGCGGTGAGCATTTGGACCCCACAGGTGCTTCACAGATTTTCCGAACAATGTGGCGTGAAAAAAGACTAAAGTATTTTTTACACTAAAACGTTGTTCTAGCCTTCAATTTTTCATTTTCACAAAGGGATAAAAGGAAAAAAAACACACAAAAAGTGTAGCACAGTTTTTCCCGAGTACAGAAATACCCCACATGTGGACATAAAGTGCCAAGCGGGCGCAGGACGAGCCTCCAAAGGGAAGGAGCGTTTGGAAGCTGGATTTCACTGGAATGGATTTCAAGGGCCACATCGCATTTACAGAGCCCTCGTGCTGCCAAAACACTGGAAACCCCCCACAAGTGACCCCATTCTAAAAACTACACCCCTCAAGGAATCTAACAAGGGGGGCAGTGAGCATATGGACCCCACTGGTGACGGGCACAAATGTGGAACAATGTGACGTGAAAGTGAAAAATTTCATTTTTCACTTTCACGGCACAAATGTGCCCGTCATCAAGGGGTCCATTTGCTCACTACACCCCTTGTTAGATTCCTTGAGGGGTGTAGTTTCCATAATGGGGTCACTTGTCTTGGCTCTGTAAATGCTCTGTAAATGCGACATGGCGTTCATAATCCATTCTAGCCAAATCCAACCTCCAAAATCCAAATGGCACTCCTTCCCTTTGGAGGCTTACCCTGCACCGCATGGCGCTTTATGTCCACATGTGGGGTATTTCTGTACTCAGGAGAAATTGCGCTACACATTTAGTGTTTTTTTTTTACCTTTTAGCCCCTTGTGAAAATGAAAAAATCATGACAAGATTAATGATTTAGAGTAAAAAATTTTAAAAAATTACACTAAATGTTGGTCTAGCCTTGATTTTTTTCCATTTCCACAAGGGGTTAAAAAAGAAAATGAACACAAAACGTGTAGGGTAATTTCCCCTGAGTACGAAAATACCCCACATGTGGGCATAATGTGACATATGGGCACAGGGCAAGTCACCAAAGGGACAGAGCGCCATTTAGAGGCTTGAATGGAGGATGGAGGCCACGTCGCAATTACAAAGCTCCTGTGCTGCCAGGACAGTAGAAACCCCCGAAAAGTGACCCCATTCTGGAAATTACACCCCATAAGGAATCTAACGAGGGGTGCAGTGAGCATATGGACCCCACTGGTGACGGGCACATGTGTAGAACATGTGCCGTGAAAATAAAAAATACCATTTTTTTCATTTTCACGTCCCAAATGTGGCCGTCACCAGGGGGCCATATACCCGCTGCCCCCCTTGTTAGATTCCTTATGGGGTGTAGTTTCCAGAATGGGGTCACTTGTCGGGGGTTTCTACTGTCCTGGCCGCACAGAGGCTTTGTAATTGCATCATGGCATCCTCTAATGGGAATGGCGGCCATACCTACTTAGCTGGGGAAAAGGGACAATTCTAATTTATTTGGGGGTATTAGGCCAATTATTAGTTTATAAGGTTGAAAATGACATGTGTCCATCAAATTCAACCTGTGTTGATCCAGAGGAAGGCAAAAAACCCTCGTGAGGCAGACGACAGTAGCCTCATCACAGGGGAAAAATTCCTTCCCGACTCCATAATGGCGATTAGAATAATCCCCGGATCAACGTGAGCCCTGAAATAGGAATAAGGGACAGAATTTAGAAAATGTGGAACCCCAGTGACGTGTGGTACGCCTTGGAGCGATCCAGTATGCAGAGGCCGGGGTGATCAGCACAGGCGTCACACTGGAAAATGGTGTCCTTCCTGATCCCCCTGTTACGCCACACTCGGCACTTCTTCTGGGGTCTCCCGTTCTCCAGTGTGGGGGACGTCACCTGGAAAATGTTGTCCTGGTGCGATACGGGGTCCTTCATATCCAGAAGCGCTGGGTCCGCTCCATGGCTGCTAAATATTAGGGCTCTGTTACTGCTTCTGATATGTTCGGATCGTGTCGCAAGCTACAGGGCAGCGAGGGAGCGGAAGAGGGGGTGCTGGTATAAAAGTTATCCCTGTACAGGTGGTGACCTTTATCCAGCAGTGGGAAGATCAGTTCCCGGACGATCTTCCCACTTGTTCCGAGGATGGGGGGGGGCATCTGGGGGCTGAATTCGGGTGTCCCTTCCTACATACACTCTAAGGGTACGTGCACACTGCGGAATGGCGAAGGATAACCCTTCGTGCATTCCGCAGTTGGCACCCACCGGCGGACTGATGCGGGCGCGCGTCTCCGTCCGTGTCATAGACTCCATTCTATGCACGGGCGGATTCCGCTCTCTGTCCAACGTATTCATTCTTTGGACGGACGATGGAATCCGCCTGTGCATAACATGGAGTCTATGACACGGGTGGAGACGCGCGCCTGCATCAGTCCGCCGGTGGGTGCCAGCTGCGGAATGCACAAAGGGTTATCATCGCCATTGCGCAGTGTGCACCTACCTAAGGCTGGGTTCACACTATATATATTTGAGGCTGTATTTGTGAGGCTGTATAGCAACCAAAACCAGGAGTGGATTGAAAACACAGAAAGGCTATGTTCACATAATGTTGTAATTGAGTGGATGGCCGTCATTTAATGGCAAATTTTTGCTGTTATTTTAAAACAACGGCTGTTATATTGAAATAATGGCAGTTATTTACCGTTATATGACGGCCATCCACTCAATTTCAACATTGTGTGAACAGAGCCTTTCTGTGTTTTCAATCCACTCCTGGTTTTGGTTGCTATGAGGACCTGACTTGAGGACCAAATACTGCCTGAAGTATACAGTGTGTGAACCCAGCCTAAATCTGTAAGAGTACCCTGAGGTACGCTCACAGAGTTAGTAGAATTTTACGCCATACCGTGATCTCTTATTGGGACGGTACTGGCGGAAAAGACGTGTCTGGGAGGCAGCATACACTACGCTACCCCCAGACACGTCACTGGAGGATGAGGATGAATGGAGGAACGAAGGATCCCCTCCATTTATCCTTACTGGCTGTTTCGGTGTTGGAGGCAATAATAACGTATCCCTCTGACGCCGAAAACACCCTGGGGGTCATCTTTATATGGGGACTAGTATATGGGGTATGTAGTGGTGTAGTGTCAAACTTTATTTAATGTAGTGTAGTGTGGTGTAATGTAGTGTTTTTTACGTGTTTTTTTACAGTAAGTATAAAAAAAAAAACCTACGCCAAAAATGGTGTTGCTGATAAATGCCGCACTTATGTGCGGCACTTAACAGCAGACCGTGGCAGTAGGATAGAGAAAATAAACACCCTACACCAAAAAGGAGGAGTTGCTGATTAGCAGCGCACTTTCGTGCGATGCTGATCAACACTCAGCGGCGATAGGGTGCGGAAAATAGAAAAAAAAATTGGAAAAAAAAAACAAAACTTTATTACATACTGAACATCCCTGTAGCTGCTGATAAGTGTATTACACATATCAGCCGCTAGAGGGCAGCAGAGCGGAAAATCCCGAAAACCCGACGCTGGAGCCGAAAATAGCCGAACGTGACGTCACGGAAGAAGCCAAAGACCCGAACGAGACCACGAGGACGCCGCGAACCCGGAAGACGCCGATCAGGACCCCGGGACAGGTGAGTAATGTACGAATACCTGCTCTGGACCCCTCAGCTACCTAGCTGAGGGGTCCGGAGCAGGTATTTATAACTTTTGGGGACTTTGATCGCCGTGAACGGCCGGCCGATAGCAGCCGGCCGTTCACGGCGATCGGGCCGGTGGCACCTGGTCACCATTACTTTTTACAGTAATGGCGGTCGGTGCCATCCTCACCGATGACCCAGAAAGGTTCCGATCGCCGCTATTGGCTGATCTGAACTGATAAGCCAATAGCGGCGATCGTCGGCATGGGGGGGGTTAACAACCCCCCATGCCAACAGGGAGAGATGGCCTGCAGTGTATTTCTGCAGGCCATCTCTCCCGATCGTATGCGGCCGGTCCGCGGCGCCCTCTTAAAGGACCCGCGTACCGGTACGTCATGGGTCCTTAAGTGACAGTGATCCATGACGTACCGGTACGACATGGGTCCTTAAGAGGTTAAAGGGGTAAAATGAAATGTGAAGGAAAAGATTTTCTTTTTTTTTTTTAATTGAGGAACAGGTGTTATTTTGAGTTACTAGACCAAACTAATTCATAGTGGGAAAAAATAAATTTTCCACAGCAAAACGAAATTTAAAGGAGCAAATTGAAATTTTAAAGGACAAGTTTTTTTTTGTTTTTTTAAAGCAAATGTGTAATTTTTAGTCTCTAGAACAAAATAAATTATTCAAAGTGTAAAAAATGTATTCTTAGAGGAAAAACCAAATTTAAAGGGGCAAAATTAAACTTTAAAGGGCAATCTTTAAAAAAAAAAAGAGGGACAAGTGTAATATTGATTTCCTAGATCAAGGTGTGAGATATATACTGTAGGTATACTTTACACGGCGCTATACCAGTCTGGCAATTGGTGTGCTGCTTTGGATGCAGGGGGGGAAGTACCCGTGGTTCCCCGCAAACAAAGGTATCAAATGTCAGAGAATTGCATCTAGCGCTACCAAAAAAAAAACTTGTATATAAATCCTTACTTACGGTATCTTTTAGTTCTTCCTGGTGGTGAATGTTATAACTTCCAGATTCAGGTTCCAGTAGATGTATGTTGTCCACGCTGGGAGTGCGCCCCGGCCGGTGGCGTAGTCTCAACCAGCTAGTGTTCCGGTAAGAGTTCACTGTGACGTCACAGAGTTAGTTACGGAGTATGGTGAGGACCAAACTTTGTCCAACGCGTTTCAGCGTTACTAACGCCTTCCTCAGGGATGGTGAATAACTCCTCTCTTACTCCTTTTACGTACACGGAACAGCATTGTTCTTTTCCTATTGGTTCCCGTCCGGATTGTGAGTGGATCTTAGGTTATCGTACCTCTCACGGTAGGTGGTGAGTGATCATGCTCTATTTCTGCTGTGGATGTGGTTTCGCTGCAGTTGCATGTGTTTGTACTGCTGCAGTTTCGTTACAATTGCAGCTCCTAAGCATAATTTTGAGTATTGAATGTATATATATTTGCACAAGTCTAGGTGGATATCTGTAATTGGGCTCTGTTCATGCTATCGCTGACAATTCGCTATAGTTGGATTCATTTTTACTGCTGCAGCTTCGTTACATTTGCAGCTCCCAATAGTATTTTGTACTTTTGCAGTTTCGTTACAGTTGCAGCTCCTAAGCATGTTGTTAATATTTTTAGGTGCTTAGATGTTTAAATAGTTGCTCGAGTTTGGGTGAGTGTCTATAATTAGGCTTTTATTCATGCTATCGCTGGAATTTTTATGCTGCTGCAGCTTCCAATAATGTTTGGAGCTAGAACCTCTATGTTTTGAGACATTTGGTTTAATTTAAAAAGGCGAATAGTTCCAAATCAATATTTAGACCGTTCGGAGACAGAGTATTTAGTTGAAAAATCATTTTAGTTTCTATCCTGGATAATTGCTCGATATAATGTCCCCCTCTCCATTATTTTTCCACTTTTATTAAAGCCCCAAATTGTGAGAGTTTAAAATTGGTGTTATGTTTTTCTTCGTAGTGCTTTGATAGAGGGTGTCCCATAAATTTTCTTTCGATATTGTATATATGTTCTCCTATTCTTTTACATAGTGGCCGTTTTGTACGTCCAATATAATATTTTTGACAAGGACATTTAATAAGGTATATTACACCCCTATCTTTACATGTAATATGGGTTTTTATTATATGTTTATGTTCTTTATTTTTAATCTCTGTGATGGGGGTGCATATAGTGCTTTTTCGGCAGCCCTTACATCCCCTGCAGTGGAAGAAGCCAGGATCATTATTAATATGTCTCTTTATATTTATATTGCTCAGATTCTTCTGTACTGTTGGAGCGATCATATTTCCAATATTTTTGGCTTTTTTGAAAATGAACTTAGGTATTTCCGTTATCCTGTCTCCAATTAGTTTGTCACCCTTTATGATGTCCCAGTGTTTGTAAACAATTTTTTTGAAAATATGGCTCTGTGAATTGTAGGTAGTAACTATCGGGATTTCTATTTTGTCCAAGGTGTTCTCATTATTTGTCCTGTTTTTTTCCTCCTTCTTATGTAGCAGTGTTTTTCTATCCAGTCTTCCTATTTCCTTTTTTGTGCTTTTCATATGTTCCTTATTGTATCCTTTAGATAGAAATTTTGTTTGTAGTTTAGTTGCCTCATTGTTATAATCAGTCTCAAGAGTGCAATTACGTTTAAGTCGGGTGAATTGTCCTTTTGGGATGTTTGTTAACCATACTGGTAGGTGGCAGCTTTTCCTATCTATGTAACTGTTACTATCTGTAGGTTTGTTGTAAGTTTTGGTGTATATCTCTCCATTTTCTATGTAGATGGTTAAATCTAAAAAAATGTATCTCCTTTTTACTAAAATGGGGGGTAAAATTTAAATAAAATTCATTTTTATTAATTTCTTCTAAAAACAAGCTTAGTTTCATATCTCCCCCTTTCCAGATGAATATCACATCGTCTATGAAACGATACCATAAAACTAAGTCAGCAGTTAAGGTTCCATTGGGGTAAATGATACTGTTCTCCCAATGTCCCACGTATAAATTTGAATAACTGGGTGCGAATTTCGTACCCATCGCCGTGCCCCATTGCTGATTTTAAAACTGTCCATCATAATAAAAGTAGTTGTGTTGTAGAATAAAAGAAATACAATCTCCTAAAAACAATATTTGGTCCTCATTCAATTTTCCATATTTCCTTAAGAAGAATTCCGTTGCTTCTCGCCCTTTGTCATGTTGAATGATGGTATACAGGGAGGTGACATCTAACGTGCCTAGTATGAAATCTTCTTCCCACTTAATATTTTCCAAAATCTGCAGGATATGTTTTGTGTCTTTTAAATATGCTGGGAGAGACTGTGCACATTTCTGCAGGAATTGATCCACATAACCTGATAGATTGGATGTAAGGCTATCTATGCCTGAGATTATTGGTCTCCCTGGTGGCGTCTCCTGGGACTTGTGGATTTTGGGCAGATGGTAAAAGGCTGGTATCTTTGGGTTTTGATTGTATATATATATTCCCATTCTGTTTTGTTAATAATGCCCTTCTCCAAACCTCTATTTATAAGTTGTACCAGTTCCTTTTTATATTCGATAGTTGGATCCTTTTGTAGTGTTTTATATGTGATTGGATCTTGTAGTATCCTTAGACATTCCGTATGATATTTTTGTTTGTCCAAAATGACGATACTGCCCCCTTTGTCTGCGGGGCGTATCACTATGTCATTATTTTCTTGTAGAGTTTTTATGGCTAACTTTTCTTTTTTACTAAGATTTTCTTTCTTAGATTTCGTTTTTTCTTTATTGTTCATTTCTCTAATTCCCTTAATTACCATATGTTCGAAAACTTTCAAGGGTTCAGAGTATTCATTCTGGGGGCAGAATTTAGATTTTTTCTTTAGTGAAGTGTGTGTGTAGCTAGTCTGTGGGTTTTCTTGTGAGTATGTATCTACTTTATAGGTTTTTTTTGCTGATTTCAGCCTCAGTAGGGTGTTTTATGAAGAATTTTTTTAGCATTAGGTTTCTCATGAATTTTTTCACACCTATAAAAGCATTAAACTTATCAAAATGAGCCGTGGGTGCAAATTTTAAACCTTTTTGTAATAGTGACTTTTCCCCCGGTTTTAGATCATAGCTGCTTAAGTTGAAGATTTTTTGTGTGTCTTTCACTTCTAATTTGGCCTTTTTTCTTTTGGTGAGTTTCCCTCCTCTATTGCCTCTCTTTTTTTTTTTCTTATGGGACGAAAAAAATCCTTTTTAATGGTCTTTTTTGTATTAGTAGTACGTTTATTGTTAGGTTGTTATTGTTATTGTTATTGTTTAACAATAAACGTACTACTAATACAAAAAAGACCATTAAAAAGGATTTTTTTCGTCCCATAAGAACGTGTTATTTTGAGTTCCTAGACCAAACTAAATAATTCATAGTGGAAAAAAATGTATTCTTGGAAAAAACTAAATTTAAAAGGGTAAAATGATATTTTAAGGGGCAATTGTGTTTTTTTTAATTGAGGTACAAGTTTAATATCAGGTCCCTAGATCAAACTCAATAATTCAGAGTGAAAAAATACATTTTAGGCAGCAAAACGAAATTTAAAGGGGCAAAATGAAATTTTGAAGGGCAAGTTTTTTTAACGTGTAATTTTGAGTTCGTAGATCAACCTGAATTATTCATAGTGTAAAAAAAAGTATTTCTAGATGGAAAACGAAATTTAAAAGGGCAAAATGAAAATTTGAGGGGCATTTTTTTCAAATTAAAGAACAAGAGTAATATTGATTTCCTAGATCAAACTGAATAATTTATATTGAAAAAGTACATTTTTGACAGCAAATTTGAAATTTAAAGGGGTAAAATGAAATGTGAAGGGGGCAAGTTTTTCTTTTTTTTTTTAAATTGAGGAACATGTGTTATTTTGAGTTCCTAGACCAAACTGAATAATTCATAGTGTAAAAAAATGTATTTTTGGAAAAAACTAAATTTAAAAGGGGCAAAATGATTTTTTAAGGGGCAATTGTTTTTTTTTTTTTTTTAATTTGAGGGACAAGGGTAATATCGAGTCCCTAGATCAAACTCAATAAATTATAGTGAAAAAATACATTTTAGGCAGCAAAACGAAATTTAAAGAGGCAAAATGAAATTTCGAATGGCAAGTTTTTTTTAATGGCGAATCTTAGGAAAGTCACCGGCACTACTCCGGACAAGATCTGGACCTTGGATCGTTGATCTAGGACTTGTGGCAAATCCTCGCGTCGGGGTGCATTTCAAAAATCAGATATAGCGATAGCAGGTATAATAGAAAAAAGCTGAAAGCACTCACCGCTCTGATGCAAGGTGTCTTTATTTCATGGTGGATTAAAACATGGACATTAGTCCTGCAGGACGGCAGATGCTGACTCCTACGCAAACAACTCTCTCATGACGGCCATTTCGCGCGCATGCGCGCTTTGTCATCTGACGAAGCGCGCATGCGCGCGAAATGGCCGTCGTGAGAGAGTTGTTTGCGTAGGAGTCAGCATCTGCCGTCCTGCAGGACTAATGTCCATGTTTTAATCCACCATGAAATAAAGACACCTTGCATCAGAGCGGTGAGTGCTTTCAGCTTTTTTCTATTATACCTGCTAAGTTTTTTTTAATGTTTAATTTTGAGTCCGTAGATCAATCTGAATTATTCTTAGTGTAAAAAAAAGTATTTCTAGATGGAAAACGAAATTTAAAGGGGCAAAATGAAAATTTTAAGGGCAAGTTTAAAAAAGAAAAATGCAATTTTGAGTCCATAAATCAAACTGAATAATTCATAGTGTAAAAAAATGTATTCTTAGAGGAAAAATAACATTTAAAGGGGCAAAATGAAATTTTGAGAGCAATAAAAAAAAATTGTGGGACAAGTGTAATATTGATTTTTTAGATCAAACTGAATAATAGTATTAAAAAATGTATTCTTAGAGGAAAAACGAAATTTAAAGGGGCAAAATAAAATTTTAAAAGGCAAGTTTTTTTTAAAGAGAATGTGTAATTTTTAGTCCCTAGAACAAAATGAATTATTTATAGTGTAAAAAATACATTTTAGTCAGTAAAACGAAATTTAAAGGGGAAAATGTAATTTTGAGGGG
The DNA here is from genome assembly GCA_027789725.1 of Dendropsophus ebraccatus. Taxonomy (NCBI): domain Eukaryota; kingdom Metazoa; phylum Chordata; class Amphibia; order Anura; family Hylidae; genus Dendropsophus; species Dendropsophus ebraccatus. Next base: position 77,777,595 of record JAQFWZ010000009.1, on the reverse strand, counting down.
CATTTTTTTTTTAAATGTGTAATTTTGAGTCCTTAGATCAAACTGAATTATTCATGGTGTGAAAAAAAAAATTCCTAAAAAAACCAAGAGATTTAAAGGGGCAAAATGATATTTTTAGGGGCATTTTTTTTTTAATTGAGGGAGAAGGGTAAGAGACCCTAGATCGAACTCAATAATTCATAGTGGAAAATTACATTTTAGGCAGAAAAACGAAATTTAAAGGGGAAAAATAAAATTTTAAAGTGCAAGTTTAATTAAGAAAAGTGTAATTTTGAGTCCATAGATCAAACTGAATAATTCATAGTGTAAACAATATGTATTCTTAGAGAAACTAAATTTAAAGGGGTAAAATAAAATTTGAGGGGCAATTTAAAAAAACATATTGAGGGACAAGTGTAATATTGATTTCCTAGATTAGACTACATAATTAATAGTGAGAAAATTGTATCCTTAGAGGAAAAACGAAATTTAAAGAGGCAAAATGAAATTTCGAATGGCAAGTTTTTTTTAATGTTTAATTTTGAGTCCGTAGATCAATCTGAATTATTCTTAGTGTAAAAAAAAGTATTTCTAGATGGAAAACGAAATTTAAAGGGGCAAAATGAAAATTTTAAGGGCAAGTTTAAAAAAGAAAAATGCAATTTTGAGTCCATAAATCAAACTGAATAATTCATAGTGTAAAAAAATGTATTCTTAGAGGAAAAATAACATTTAAAGGGGCAAAATGAAATTTTGAGAGCAATAAAAAAAAAATTGTGGGACAAGTGTAATATTGATTTTTTAGATCAAACTGAATAATAGTATTAAAAAATGTATTCTTAGAGGAAAAACGAAATTTAAAGGGGCAAAATAAAATTTTAAAAGGCAAGTTTTTTTTAAAGAGAATGTGTAATTTTTAGTCCCTAGAACAAAATGAATTATTTATAGTGTAAAAAATACATTTTAGTCAGTAAAACGAAATTTAAAGGGGAAAATGTAATTTTGAGGGGCATTTTTTTTTTAAATGTGTAATTTTGAGTCCTTAGATCAAACTGAATTATTCATGGTGTGAAAAAAAAATTCCTAAAAAAACCAAGAGATTTAAAGGGGCAAAATGATATTTTTAGGGGCATTTTTTTTTTTAATTGAGGGAGAAGGGTAAGAGACCCTAGATCGAACTCAATAATTCATAGTTTAAAATTACATTTTAGGCAGAAAAACGAAATTTAAAGGGGCAAAATAAAATTTTAAAGTGCAAGTTTAATTAAGAAAAGTGTAATTTTGAGTCCATAGATCAAACTGAATAATTCATAGTGTAAAAAATATGTATTCTAAGAGAAACTAAATTTAAAGGGGTAAAATAAAATTTGAGGTGCAATTTAAAAAAACATATTGAGGGACAAGTGTAATATTGATTTCCTAGATTAGACTACATAATTAATAGTGAGAAAATTGTATCCTTAGAGGAAAAACGAAATTTAAAGAGGCAAAATAAAATTTCGAATGGCAAGTTTTTTTAATGTTTAATTTTGAGTCCGTAGATCAACCTGAATTATTCTTAGTGTAAAAAAAAAAGTATTTCTAGATGGAAAACGAAATTTAAAGGGGCAAAATGAAAATTTGAGGGGCAATTTTTTCAAATTAAGAAACAAGTGTAATATTGATTTCCTAGATCAAACTGAATAATTCATATTGAAAAAATTCATTTTTGACAGCAAAATTGAAATTTAAAGGTAAAATGAAATGTGAAGGGCAAGATTTTCTTTTTTTTAATTGAGGAACGTGTTATTTTGAGTTCCTAGACCAAACTAAATAATTCATAGTGGAAAAAAATGTATTCTTGGAAAAAACTAAATTTAAAAGGGTAAAATGATATTTTAAGGGGCAATTGTGTTTTTTTTAATTGAGGTACAAGTTTAATATCAGGTCCCTAGATAAAACTCAATAATTCAGAGTGAAAAAATACATTTTAGGCAGCAAAACGAAATTTAAAGGGGCAAAATGAAATTTTGAAGGGCAAGTTTTTTTTTAAAGAGAATGTGTAATTTTTAGTCCCTAGAACAAAATGAATTATTTATAGTGTAAAAAATACATTTTAGTCAGTAAAACGAAATTTAAAGGGGAAAATGAAATTTTGAGGGGCATTTTTTTTTAAAAAAGTGTAATTTTGAGTCCTTAGATCAAACTGAATTAATCATGGTGTGAAAAAAAAATCCTAAAATAACCACGACATTTAACCCTTTAAGGACATGGCCCATTTTCGTTTTTACGTTTTCGGTTTTTCCTCCTTGTGCATAAAAGGTCATAGCACTTGCATTTTTCCACCTAGTAACCCACATGAGCCCTTATTTTTTGCGTCACTAATTGTACTTTGCAATTACAGGCTGAATTTTTGCATAAAGTACACTGCGAAACCAGAAAAAAATTCAAAGTGTGGTGAAATTGAAAAAAAAAAACGCATTTCTTTTATTTGGGGGAAATGTGTTTTTACGCCATTCGCCCTGGGGTAAAACGGACTTGTTATGCATGTTCCTCAAGTTGTTACAATTAAAACGATATATAACATGTATAACTTATATTGTAACTGATGGCCTGTAAAAAATTCAAACCGTTGTTAACCAATATACGTTCCTTAAAATCGCTCCATTCCCAGGCTTATAGCGCTTTTATCCTTTGGTCTATGGGGCTGTGCGAGGTGTCATTTTTTGCGCCATGATGTGATCTTTCTATCGGTACCTTGATTGCCCATATACGTCTTTTTGATCGCTTTTTATTACATTTTTTCTGGATTTGATGCGACCAAAAATGCGCAATTTTGCACTTTGGGATTTTTTTGCGCTGACGCCGTTTACCGTACGAGATCAGGAATGTGATTAATTAATAGTTCGGGCGATTACGCACGCGGCGATACCAAACATGTTTATTTATTTATTTATTTGTTTACTTTTATTTAAAACCTGGGAAAAGGGGGGTGATTCAGACTTTTATTAGGGGAGGGGGCTTTTTACTATAAACAACACTTTTTTTTTTTTTTTACACATATACTAGAAGCCCCCCTAGGGGACTTCTAGTATATACACTTAGATCTCTCATTGAGATCTCTGCAGCATAGATATGCTGCAGAGATCCATGAGATAGGCACTCGTTTGCTTTCGGCTGCTGCAGCCGAAAACGAACGAGTGCCGAGCCGGGGACGGCGCCATCTTGGACGCGTCCCCGGCCGGCATCAGTAACGGAGATCGCTCCTCCGGGACAAGGTCCCGGAGGAGCGATCTCCCCCACTAGACACCAGGGAAACGTTGCCTCCGGTAATCGGAGGCAGCTGTCAACTTTGACAGCTGCCTCCGATTAGCTAATTAGCGGGCACGGCGATCAGACCGTGCCCGCTAATAGCAGCGGTCCTGGGCTACTCGCGGCACCCGGGATCGCGGCACTTCAAAGCGGGGCCGCCGCGCGGCCCCGCTTTGAAGTGCAAGTGAGGACATATGACGTACCGGTACGTCATATGTCCTTAAGAGGTTAAAGGGGCAAAATGATATTTTTAGGGGCATTCTTTTTTTATTGAGGGAGAAGGGTAAGAGACCTTAGATCGAACTCAATAATTCATAGTGGAAAATTACATTTTAGGCAGAAAAACAAAATTTAAAGGGGCAAAATAAAATTTTAAAGTGCAAGTTTAATTAAGAAAAGTGTAATTTTGAGTCCATAGATCAAACTGAATAATTCATAGTGTAAAAAATATGTATTCTTAGAGAAACTAAATTTAAAGGGGTAAAATAAAATTTGAGGGGCAATTTAAAAAAACATATTGAGGGACAAGTGTAATATTGATTTCCTAGATTAGACTACATAATTAATAGTGAGAAAATTGTATCCTTAGAGGAAAAACGAAATTTAAAGAGGCAAAATGAAATTTCGAATGGCAAGTTTTTTTTAATGTTAAATTTTGAGTCCGTTGATCAATCTGAATTATTCTTAGTGTAAAAAAAAGTATTTCTAGATGGAAAACGAAATTTAAAGGGGCAAAATGAAAATTTTAAGGGCAAGTTTAAAAAAGAAAAATGCAATTTTGAGTCCATAAATCAAACTGAATAATTCATAGTGTAAAAAAATGTATTCTTAGAGGAAAAATAACATTTAAAGGGGCAAAATGAAATTTTGAGAGCAATAAAAAAAAAATTGTGGGACAAGTATAATATTGATTTTTTAGATCAAACTGAATAATAGTATTAAAAAATTTATTCTTAGAGGAAAAACGAAATTTAAAGGGGCAAAATAAAATTTTAAAAGGCAAGTTTTTTTTAAAGAGAATGTGTAATTTTTAGTCCCTAGAACAAAATGAATTATTTATAGTGTAAAAAATACATTTTAGTCAGTAAAACGAAATTTAAAGGGGAAAATGTAATTTTGAGGGGCATTTTTTTTTAAATGTGTAATTTTGAGTCCTTAGATCAAACTGAATTATTCATGGTGTGAAAAAAAAAATTCCTAAAAAAACCAAGAGATTTAAAGGGGCAAAATGATATTTTTAGGGGCATTTTTTTTTAATTGAGGGAGAAGGGTAAGAGACCCTAGATCGAACTCAATAATTCATAGTGGAAAATTACATTTTAGGCAGAAAAACGAAATTTAAAGGGGAAAAATAAAATTTTAAAGTGCAAGTTTAATTAAGAAAAGTGTAATTTTGAGTCCATAGATCAAACTGAATAATTCATAGTGTAAAAATATGTATTCTTAGAGAAACTAAATTTAAAGGGGTAAAATAAAATTTGAGGGGCAATTTAAAAAAACATATTGAGGGACAAGTGTAATATTGATTTCCTAGATTAGACTACATAATTAATAGTGAGAAAATTGTATCCTTAGAGGAAAAAACGAAATTTAAAGAGGCAAAATGAAATTTCGAATGGCAAGTTTTTTTTAATGTTTAATTTTGAGTCCGTAGATCAATCTGAATTATTCTTAGTGTAAAAAAAAGTATTTCTAGATGGAAAACGAAATTTAAAGGGGCAAAATGAAAATTTTAAGGGCAAGTTTAAAAAAGAAAAATGCAATTTTGAGTCCATAAATCAAACTGAATAATTCATAGTGTAAAAAAAATGTATTTTTAGAGGAAAAATAACATTTAAAGGGGCAAAATGAAATTTTGAGAGCAATAAAAAAAAAATTGTGGGACAAGTGTAATATTGATTTTTTAGATCAAACTGAATAATAGTATTAAAAAATGTATTCTTAGAGGAAAAACGAAATTTAAAGGGGCAAAATAAAATTTTAAAAGGCAAGTTTTTTTTAAAGAGAATGTGTAATTTTTAGTCCCTAGAACAAAATGAATTATTTATAGTGTAAAAAATACATTTTAGTCAGTAAAACGAAATTTAAAGGGGAAAATGTAATTTTGAGGGGCATTTTTTTTAAAATGTGTAATTTTGAGTCCTTAGATCAAACTGAATTATTCATGGTGTGAAAAAAAAAATTCCTAAAAAAACCAAGAGATTTAAAGGGGCAAAATAATATTTTTAGGGGCATTTTTTTTTTAATTGAGGGAGAAGGGTAAGAGACCCTAGATCGAACTCAATAATTCATAGTGGAAAATTACATTTTAGGCAGAAAAACGAAATTTAAAGGGGAAAAATAAAATTTTAAAGTGCAAATTTAATTAAGAAAAGTGTAATTTTGAGTCCATAGATCAAACTGAATAATTCATAGTGTAAAAAATATGTATTCTTAGAGAAACTAAATTTAAAGGGATAAAATAAAATTTGAGGGGCAATTTAAAAAAACATATTGAGGGACAAGTGTAATATTGATTTCCTAGATTAGACTACATAATTAATAGTGAGAAAATTGTATCCTTAGAGGAAAAACGAAATTTAAAGAGGCAAAATGAAATTTAGAATGGCAAGTTTTTTTAATGTTAAATTTTGAGTCCGTAGATCAATCTGAATTATTCTTAGTGTAAAAAAAAGTATTTCTAGATGGAAAACGAAATTTAAAGGGGCAAAATGAAAATTTTAAGGGCAAGTTTAAAAAAGAAAAATGCAATTTTGAGTCCATAAATCAAACTGAATAATTCATAGTGTAAAAAAATGTATTCTTAGAGGAAAAATAACATTTAAAGGGGCAAAATGAAATTTTGAGAGCAATAAAAAAAAAATTGTGGGACAAGTGTAATATTGATTTTTTAGATCAAACTGAATAATAGTATTAAAAAATGTATTCTTAGAGGAAAAACGAAATTTAAAGGGGCAAAATAAAATTTTAAAAGGCAAGTTTTTTTTAAAGAGAATGTGTAATTTTTAGTCCCTAGAACAAAATGAATTATTTATAGTGTAAAAAATACATTTTAGTCAGTAAAACGAAATTTAAAGGGGAAAATGTAATTTTGAGGGGCATTTTTTTTTTAAATGTGTAATTTTGAGTCCTTAGATCAAACTGAATTATTCATGGTGTGAAAAAAAAATTCCTAAAAAAACCAAGAGATTTAAAGGGGCAAAATGATATTTTTAGGGGCATTTTTTTTTTTAATTGAGGGAGAAGGGTAAGAGACCCTAGATCGAACTCAATAATTCATAGTGGAAAATTACATTTTAGGCAGAAAAACGAAAATTAAAGGGGCAAAATAAAATTTTAAAGTGCAAGTTTAATTAAGAAAAGTGTAATTTTGAGTCCATAGATCAAACTGAATAATTCATAGTGTAAAAAATATGTATTCTTAGAGAAACTAAATTTAAAGGGGTAAAATAAAATTTTGAGGGGCAATTTAAAAAAACATATTGAGGGACAAGTGTAATATTGATTTCCTAGATTAGACTACATAATTAATAGTGAGAAAATTGTATCCTTAGAGGAAAAACGAAATTTAAAGAGGCAAAATGAAATTTTGAGGGGCAATTTTTTCAAATTAAGAAACAAGTGTAATATTGATTTCCTAGATCAAACTGAATAATTCATATTGAAAAAATTCATTTTTGACAGCAAAATTGAAATTTAAAGGTAAAATGAAATGTGAAGGGCAAGATTTTCTTTTTTTTTAATTGAGGAACGTGTTATTTTGAGTTCCTAGACCAAACTAAATAATTCATAGTGGAAAAAAATGTATTCTTGGAAAAAACTAAATTTAAAAGGGTAAAATGATATTTTAAGGGGCAATTGTGTTTTTTTTTATTGAGGTACAAGTTTAATATCAGGTCCCTAGATAAAACTCAATAATTCAGAGTGAAAAAATACATTTTAGGCAGCAAAACGAAATTTAAAGGGGCAAAATGAAATTTTGAAGGGCAAGTTTTTTTTTTAAAGAGAATGTGTAATTTTTAGTCCCTAGAACAAAATGAATTATTTATAGTGTAAAAAATACATTTTAGTCAGTAAAACAAAATTTAAAGGGTAAAATGAAATTTTGAGGGGCATTTTTTTTAAAAAAAGTGTAATTTTGAGTCCTTAGATCAAACTGAATTATTCATGGTGTGAAAAAAAATCCTAAAATAACCACGACATTTAAAGGGGCAAAATGATATTTTTAGGGGCCTTTTTTTTTTAATTGAGGGAGAAGGGTAAGAGACCCTAGATCGAACTCAATAATTCATAGTGGAAAATTACATTTTAGGCAGAAAAACGAAATTTAAAGGGGAAAAATAAAATTTTAAAGTGCAAGTTTAATTAAGAAAAGTGTAATTTTGAGTCCATAGATCAAACTGAATAATTCATAGTGTAAAAAATATGTATTCTTAGAGAAACTAAATTTAAAGGGGTAAAATAAAATTTGAGGGGCAATTTAAAAAAACATATTGAGGGACAAGTGTAATATTGATTTCCTAGATTAGACTACATAATTAATAGTGAGAAAATTGTATCCTTAGAGGAAAAACGAAATTTAAAGAGGCAAAATGAAATTTTGAGGGGCAATTTTTTCAAATTAAGAAACAAGTGTAATATTGATTTCCTAGATCAAACTGAATAATTCATATTGAAAAAATTCATTTTTGACAGCAAAATTGAAATTTAAAGGTAAAATGAAATGTGAAGGGCAAGATTTTCTTTTTTTTTAATTGAGGAACGTGTTATTTTGAGTTCCTAGACCAAACTAAATAATTCATAGTGGAAAAAAATGTATTCTTGGAAAAAACTAAATTTAAAAGGGTAAAATGATATTTTAAGGGGCAATTGTGTTTTTTTTTATTGAGGTACAAGTTTAATATCAGGTCCCTAGATAAAACTCAATAATTCAGAGTGAAAAAATACATTTTAGGCAGCAAAACGAAATTTAAAGGGGCAAAATGAAATTTTGAAGGGCAAGTTTTTTTTTTAAAGAGAATGTGTAATTTTTAGTCCCTAGAACAAAATGAATTATTTATAGTGTAAAAAATACATTTTAGTCAGTAAAACAAAATTTAAAGGGTAAAATGAAATTTTGAGGGGCATTTTTTTTAAAAAAAGTGTAATTTTGAGTCCTTAGATCAAACTGAATTATTCATGGTGTGAAAAAAAATCCTAAAATAACCACGACATTTAAAGGGGCAAAATGATATTTTTAGGGGCATTTTTTTTTTAATTGAGGGAGAAGGGTAAGAGACCCTAGATCGAACTCAATAATTCATAGTGGAAAATTACATTTTAGGCAGAAAAACGAAATTTAAAGGGGAAAAATAAAATTTTAAAGTGCAAGTTTAATTAAGAAAAGTGTAATTTTGAGTCCATAGATCAAACTGAATAATTCATAGTGTAAAAAATATGTATTCTTAGAGAAACTAAATTTAAAGGGGTAAAATAAAATTTGAGGGGCAATTTAAAAAAACATATTGAGGGACAAGTGTAATATTGATTTCCTAGATTAGACTACATAATTAATAGTGAGAAAATTGTATCCTTAGAGGAAAAACGAAATTTAAAGAGGCAAAATGAAATTTCGAATGGCAAGTTTTTTTTAATGTTTAATTTTGAGTCCGTAGATCAATCTGAATTATTCTTAGTGTAAAAAAAAGTATTTCTAGATGGAAAACGAAATTTAAAGGGGCAAAATGAAAATTTTAAGGGCAAGTTTAAAAAAGAAAAATGCAATTTTAAATCCATAAATCAAACTGAATAATTCATAGTGTAAAAAAATGTATTCTTAGAGGAAAAATAACATTTAAAGGGGCAAAATGAAATTTTGAGAGCAATAAAAAAAAAATTGTGGGACAAGTGTAATATTGATTTTTTAGATCAAACTGAATAATAGTATTAAAAATGTATTCTTAGAGGAAAAACGAAATTTAAAGGGGCAAAATAAAATTTTAAAAGGCAAGTTTTTTTTAAAGAGAATGTGTAATTTTTAGTCCCTAGAACAAAATGAATTATTTATAGTGTAAAAAATACATTTTAGTCAGTAAAACGAAATTTAAAGGGGAAAATGTAATTTTGAGGGGCATTTTTTTTTTAAATGTGTAATTTTGAGTCCTTAGATCAAACTGAATTATTCATGGTGTGAAAAAAAAAATTCCTAAAAAAACCAAGAGATTTAAAGGGGCAAAATGATATTTTTAGGGGCATTTTTTTTTTAATTGAGGGAGAAGGGTAAGAGACCCTAGATCGAACTCAATAATTCATAGTGGAAAATTACATTTTAGGCAGAAAAACGAAAATTAAAGGGGCAAAATAAAATTTTAAAGTGCAAGTTTAATTAAGAAAAGTGTAATTTTGAGTCCATAGATCAAACTGAATAATTCATAGTGTAAAAAATATGTATTCTAAGAGAAACTAAATTTAAAGGGGTAAAATAAAATTTGAGGTGCAATTTAAAAAAACATATTGAGGGACAAGTGTAATATTGATTTCCTAGATTAGACTACATAATTAATAGTGAGAAAATTGTATCCTTAGAGGAAAAACGAAATTTAAAGAGGCAAAATAAAATTTCGAATGGCAAGTTTTTTTAATGTTTAATTTTGAGTCCGTAGATCAACCTGAATTATTCTTAGTGTAAAAAAAAAGTATTTCTAGATGGAAAACGAAATTTAAAGGGGCAAAATGAAAATTTGAGGGGCAATTTTTTCAAATTAAGAAACAAGTGTAATATTGATTTCCTAGATCAAACTGAATAATTCATATTGAAAAAATTCATTTTTGACAGCAAAATTGAAATTTAAAGGTAAAATGAAATGTGAAGGGCAAGATTTTCTTTTTTTTTAATTGAGGAACGTGTTATTTTGAGTTCCTAGACCAAACTAAATAATTCATAGTGGAAAAAAATGTATTCTTGGAAAAAACTAAATTTAAAAGGGTAAAATGATATTTTAAGGGGCAATTGTGTTTTTTTTAATTGAGGTACAAGTTTAATATCAGGTCCCTAGATAAAACTCAATAATTCAGAGTGAAAAAATACATTTTAGGCAGCAAAACGAAATTTAAAGGGGCAAAATGAAATTTTGAAGGGCAAGTTTTTTTTTTTAAAGAGAATGTGTAATTTTTAGTCCCTAGAACAAAATGAATTATTTATAGTGTAAAAAATACATTTTAGTCAGTAAAACGAAATTTAAAGGGGAAAATGAAATTTTGAGGGGCATTTTTTTTTTACAAAGTGTAATTTTGAGTCCTTAGATCAAACTGAATTATTCATGGTGTGAAAAAAAATCCTAAAATAACCACGACATTTAAAGGGGCAAATGATATTTTTAGGGGCATTCTTTTTTTATTGAGGGAGAAGGGTAAGAGACCCTAGATCGAACTCAATAATTCATAGTGGAAAATTACATTTTAGGCAGAAAAACAAAATTTAAAGGGGCAAAATAAAATTTTAAAGTGCAAGTTTAATTAAGAAAAGTGTAATTTTGAGTCCATAGAGCAAACTGAATAATTCATAGTGTAAAAAATATGTATTCTTAGAGAAACTAAATTTAAAGGGGTAAAATAAAATTTGAGGGGCAATTTAAAAAAACATATTGAGGGACAAGTGTAATATTGATTTCCTAGATTAGACTACGTAATTAATAGTGAGAAAATTGTATCCTTAGAGGAAAAACGAAATTTAAAGAGGCAAAATGAAATTTCGAATGGCAAGTTTTTTTTAATGTTTAATTTTGAGTCCGTAGATCAATCTGAATTATTCTTAGTGTAAAAAAAAGTATTTCTAGATGGAAAACGAAATTTAAAGGGGCAAAATGAAAATTTTAAGGGCAAGTTTAAAAAAGAAAAATGCAATTTTGAGTCCATAAATCAAACTGAATAATTCATAGTGTAAAAAAATGTATTCTTAGAGGAAAAATAACATTTAAAGGGGCAAAATGAAATTTTGAGAGCAATAAAAAAAAAATTGTGGGACAAGTGTAATATTGATTTTTTAGATCAAACTGAATAATAGTATTAAAAAATGTATTCTTAGAGGAAAAACAAAATTTAAAGGGGCAAAATAAAATTTTAAAAGGCAAGTTTTTTTTAAAGAGAATGTGTAATTTTTAGTCCCTAGAACAAAATGAATTATTTATAGTGTAAAAAATACATTTTAGTCAGTAAAACGAAATTTAAAGGGGAAAATGTAATTTTGAGGGGCATTTTTTTTTTAAATGTGTAATTTTGAGTCCTTAGATCAAACTGAATTATTCATGGTGTGAAAAAAAAATTCCTAAAAAAAACAAGAGATTTAAAGGGGAAAAATAATATTTTTAGGGGCATTTTTTTTTTAATTGAGGGAGAAGGGTAAGAGACCCTAGATCGAACTCAATAATTCATAGTGGAAAAATACATTTTAGGCAGAAAAACGAAATTTAAAGGGGAAAATGTAATTTTTAGGGGCATTTTTTTTTTAATTGAGGGGGAAGGGTAAGAGACCCTAGATCGAACTCAATAATTCATAGTGGAAAAATACATTTTAGGCAGAAAAACGAAATTTAAAGGGGCAAAATAAAATTTTAAAGTGCAAGTTTAATTAAGAAAAGTGTAATTTTGAGTCCATAGATCAAACTGAATAATTCATAGTGTAAAAAATATGTATTCTTAGAGAAACTAAATTTAAAGGGGTAAAATAAAATTTTGAGGGGCAATTTAAAAAAACATATTGAGGGACAAGTGTAATATTGATTTCCTAGATTAGACTACATAATTAATAGTGAGAAAATTGTATCCTTAGAGGAAAAACGAAATTTAAAGAGGCAAAATGAAATTTCGAATGGCAAGTTTTTTTAATGTTTATCCCTTTAAGGACGGGGCCCATTTTCGTTTTTACGTTTTCGGTTTTTCCTCTTTGTGTTTAAAAGGTCATAGCACTTGCATTTTTCCACCTAGAAACCCACATGACACCTTATTTTTTGCGTCACTAATTGTACTTTGCAATTACAGGCTGAATTTTTGCATAAAGTACACTGCGAAACCAGAAAAAAATTCAAAGTGTGGTGAAATTGAAAAAAAAAAAAGCATTTCTTTTATTTGGGGGAAATGTGTTTTTACGCCATTCGCCCTGGGGTAAAACTGACTTGTTATGCATGTTCCTCAAGTCGTTACGATTAAAACGATATGTAACATGTATAACTTATATTGTATCTGATGGCCTGTAAAAAATTTCAAACCGTTGTTAACCAATATACGTTCCTTAAAATCGCTCCATTCCCAGGCTTATAGCGCTTTTATCCTTTGGTCTATGGGGCTGTGCGAGGTGTCATTTTTTGCGCCATGATGTGATCTTTCTATCGGTACCTTGATTGCCCATATACGTCTTTTTGATCGCTTTTTATTAAATTTTTTCTGGATTTGATGCGACCAAAAATGCGCAATTTTGCACTTTGGGATTTTTTTGCGCTGACGCCGTTTACCGTACGAGATCAGGAATGTGATTAATTAATAGTTTGGGCGATTACGCATGCGGCGATAGCAAACATGTTTATTTATTTATTTATTTGTTTACTTTTATTTAAAACCTGGGAAAAGGGGGGTGATTCAGACTTTTATTAGAGGAGGGGGCTTTTTACTATAAACAACACTTTTTTTTTTTTTTTTTACACATATAATAGAAGCCCCCCTGGGGGACTTCTAGTATATACACTTGGATCTCTCATTGAGATCTCTGCAGCATAGATATGCTGCAGAGATCCATGAGATCGGCACTCGTTTGCTTTCGGCTGCTGCAGCCGAAAACGAACGAGTGCCGAGCCGAGGACGGCGCCATCTTGGACGCGTCCCCGGCCGGCATCATTAACGGAGATCGCTCCTCCGGGACAAGGTCCCGGAGGAGCGATCTCCCCAACTAGACCCCAGGGAAACGTTGCCTCCGGTAATCGGAGGCAGCTGTCAACTTTGACAGCTGCCTCCGATTAGCTAATTAGCGGGCACGGCGATCAGACCGTGCCCGCTAATAGCGGCGGTCCCGGGCTACACGCGGCACCCGGGATCGCGGCACTTCAAAGCGGGGCCGCCGTGCGGCCCCGCTTTGAAGTGCAAGTGAGGACATATGACGTAGGGGTACGTCATATGTCCTTAAGAGGTTAATTTTGAGTCCGTAGATCAACCTGAATTATTCTTAGTGTAAAAAAAAGTATTTCTAGATGGAAAACGAAATTTAAAGGGGCAAAATGAAAATTTGAGGGGCAATTTTTTCAAATGAAGAAACAAGTGTAATATTGATTTCCTAGATCAAACTGAATAATTCATATTGAAAAAATTCATTTTTGACAGCAAAATTGAAATTTAAAGGTAAAATGAAATGTGAAGGGCAAGATTTTATTTTTTTTTAATTGAGGAACGTGTTATTTTGAGTTCCTAGACCAAACTAAATAATTCATAGTGGAAAAAAATGTATTCTTGGAAAAAACAAATGTAAAAGGGTAAAATGATATTTTAAGGGGCATTTGTGGTTTTTTTAATTGAGGTACAAGTTTAATATCAGGTCCCTAGATCAAACTCAATAATTCAGAGTGAAAAAATACATTTTAGGCAGCAAAACGAAATTTAAAGGGGCAAAATGAAATTTTGAAGGGCAAGTTTTTTTAACGTGTAATTTTGAGTTCGTAGATCAACCTGAATTATTCATAGTGTAAAAAAAAAGTATTTCTAGATAAAAAACGAAATTTAAAAGGGCAAAATGAAAATTTGAGGGGCATTTTTTTCAAATTAAAGAACAAGAGTAATATTGATTTCCTAGATCAAACTGAATAATTTATATTGAAAAAGTACATTTTTGACAGCAAATTTGAAATTTAAAGGGGTAAAATGAAATGTGAAGGGGGCAAGTTTTTCTTTTTTTTTTAAATTGAGGAACATGTGTTATTTTGAGTTCCTAGACCAAACTGAATAATTCATAGTGTAAAAAAATGTATTCTTGGAAAAAACTAAATTTAAAGGGGCAAAATGATATTTTAAGGGAAAATTGTGTTTTTTTAAAAAAATTTGAGGGACAAGGGTAATATCGAGTCCCTAGATCAAACTCAATAAATTATAATGAAAAAATACATTTTAGGCAGCAAAACGAAATTTAAAGAGGCAAAAAAAAAATTTAAGGGCAAGTTTAAAAAAGAAAAATGCAATTTTGAGTCCATAAATCAAACTGAATAATTCATAGTGTAAAAAAATGTATTCTTAGAGGAAAAATAACATTTAAAGGGGCAAAATTAAATTTTGAGAGCAATAAACAAAAATTGTGGGACAAGTGTAATATTGATTTTTTAGATCAAACTGAATAATAGTATTAAAAAATGTATTCTTAGAAGAAAAACGAAATTTAAAGGGGCAAAATAAAATTTTAAAAGGCAAGTTGTTTTTTTTTAAAGAGAATGTGTAATTTTTAGTCCCTAGAACAAAATGAATTATTTATAGTGTCAAAAATACATTTTAGTCAGTAAAACGAAATTTAAAGGGGAAAATGTAATTTTGAGGGGCTTTTTTTTTTTTTTTTTAAATGTGTAATTTTGAGTCCTTAGATCAAACTGAATTATTCATGGTGTGAAAAAAAAATTCCTAAAAAAACCCACGAGATTTAAAGGGGCAAAATGATATTTTTAGGGGCATTTTTTTTAATTGAGGGGGAAGGGTAAGAGACCCTAGATCGAACTCAATAATTCATAGTGGAAAAATACATTTTAGGCAGAAAAACGAAATTTAAAGGGGCAAAATAAAATTTTAAAGTGCAAGTTTAATTAAGAAAAGTGTAATTTTGAGTCCATAGATCAAACTGAATAATTCATAGTGTAAAAAATATGTATTCTTAGAGAAACTAAATTTAAAGGGGTAAAATAAAATTTTGAGGGGCAATTTAAAAAAACATATTGAGGGACAAGTGTAATATTGATTTCCTAGATTAGACTACATAATTAATAGTGAGAAAATTGTATCCTTAGAGGAAAAACGAAATTTAAAGAGGCAAAATGAAATTTCGAATGGCAAGTTTTTTTAATGTTTAATTTTGAGTCCGTAGATCAACCTAAATTATTCTTAGTGTAAAAAAAAGTATTTCTAGATGGAAAACGAAATTTAAAGGGGCAAAATGAAAATTTGAGGGGCAATTTTTTCAAATTAAGAAACAAGTGTAATATTGATTTCCTAGATCAAACTGAATAATTCATATTGAAAAAATTCATTTTTGACAGCAAAATTGAAATTTAAAGGTAAAATGAAATGTGAAGGGGGCAAGTTTTTCTTTTTTTTTTAATTGAGGAACGTGTTATTTTGAGTTCCTTGACCAAACTAAATAATTCATAGTGTAAAAAAATGTATTCTTGGAAAAAACAAAATTTAAAAGGGTAAAATGATATTTTAAGGGAAAATTGTGTTTTTTTAAAAAAATTTGAGGGACAAGGGTAATATCGAGTCCCTAGATCAAACTCAATAAATTATAATGAAAAAATACATTTTAGGCAGCAAAACGAAATTTAAAGAGGCAAAAAAAAAATTTAAGGGCAAGTTTAAAAAAGAAAAATGCAATTTTGAGTCCATAAATCAAACTGAATAATTCATAGTGTAAAAAAATGTATTCTTAGAGGAAAAATAACATTTAAAGGGGCAAAATTAAATTTTGAGAGCAATAAAAAAAAATTGTGGGACAAGTGTAATATTGATTTTTTAGATCAAACTGAATAATAGTATTAAAAAATGTATTCTTAAAAGAAAAACGAAATTTAAAGGGGCAAAATAAAATTTTAAAAGGCAAGTTGTTTTTTTTTAAAGAGAATGTGTTATTTTTAGTCCCTAGAACAAAATGAATTATTTATAGTGTCAAAAATACATTTTAGTCAGTAAAACGAAATTTAAAGGGGAAAATGTAATTTTGAGGGGCATTTTTTTTTTAAATGTGTAATTTTGAGTCCTTAGATCAAACTGAATTATTCATGGTGTGAAAAAAAAATTCCTAAAAAAAACCACGAGATTTAAAGGGGTAAAATGATATTTTTAGGGGCATTTTTTTTTAATTGAGGGGGAAGGGTAAGAGACCCTAGATCGAACTCAATAATTCATAGTGGAAAAATACATTTTAGGCAGAAAAACGAAATTTAAAGGGGCAAAATAAAATTTTAAAGTGCAAGTTTAATTAAGAAAAGTGTAATTTTGAGTCCATAGATCAAACTGAATAATTCATAGTGTAAAAAATATGTATTCTTAGAGAAACTAAATTTAAAGGGGTAAAATAAAATTTTGAGGGGCAATTTAAAAAAACATATTGAGGGACAAGTGTAATATTGATTTCCTAGATTAGACTACATAATTAATAGTGAGAAAATTGTATCCTTACAGGAAAAACGAAATTTAAAGAGGCAAAATGAAATTTCGAATGGCAAGTTTTTTTAATGTTTAATTTTGAGTCCGTAGATCAACCTGAATTATTCTTAGTGTAAAAAAAGTATTTCTAGATGGAAAACGAAATTTAAAGGGGCAAAATGAAAATTTGAGGGGCAATTTTTTCAAATTAAGAAACAAGTGTAATATTGATTTCCTAGATCAAACTGAATAATTCATATTGAAAAAATTCATTTTTGACAGCAAAATTGAAATTTAAAGGTAAAATGAAATGTGAAGGGCAAGATTTTCTTTTTTTTAATTGAGGAACGTGTTATTTTGAGTTCCTAGACCAAACTAAATAATTCATAGTGGAAAAAATGTATTCTTGGAAAAAACAAAATTTAAAAGGGTAAAATTATATTTTAAGGGGCATTTGTGGTTTTTTTTAATTGAGGTACAAGTTTAATATCAGGTCCCTAGATCAAACTCAATAATTCAGAGTGAAAAAATACATTTTAGGCAGCAAAACGAAATTTAAAGGGGCAAAATGAAATTTTGAAGGGCAAGTTTTTTTAACGTGTAATTTTGAGTTCGTAGATCAACCTGAATTATTCATAGTGTAAAAAAAAAGTATTTCTAGATGGAAAACGAAATTTAAAAGGGCAAAATGAAAATTTGAGGGGCATTTTTTTCAAATTAAAGAACAAGAGTAATATTGATTTCCTAGATCAAACTGAATAATTTATATTGAAAAAGTACATTTTTGACAGCAAATTTGAAATTTAAAGGGGTAAAATGAAATGTGAAGGGGGCAAGTTTTTCTTTTTTTTTAAATTGAGGAACATGTGTTATTTTGAGTTCCTAGACCAAACTGAATAATTCATAGTGTAAAAAAATGTATTCTTGGAAAAAACTAAATTTAAAAGGGCAAAATGATATTTTAAGGGGAAATTGTGTTTTTTTTAAAAAATTTGAGGGACAAGGGTAATATCGAGTCTCTAGATCAAACTCAATAAATTATAATGAAAAAATACATTTTAGGCAGCAAAACGAAATTTAAAGAGGCAAAAAAAAAATTTAAGGGCAAGTTTAAAAAAGAAAAATGCAATTTTGAGTCCATAAATCAAACTGAATAATTCATAGTGTAAAAAAATGTATTCTTAGAGGAAAAATAACATTTAAAGGGGCAAAATTAAATTTTGAGAGCAATAAAAAAAAATTGTGGGACAAGTGTAATATTGATTTTTTAGATCAAACTGAATAATAGTATTAAAAAATGTATTCTTAAAAGAAAAACAAAATTTAAAGGGGCAAAATAAAATTTTAAAAGGCAAGTTGTTTTTTTTTAAAGAGAATGTGTAATTTTTAGTCCCTAGAACAAAATGAATTATTTATAGTGTCAAAAATACATTTTAGTCAGTAAAACGAAATTTAAAGGGGAAAATGTAATTTTGAGGGGCATTTTTTTTTTAAATGTGTAATTTTGAGTCCTTAGATCAAACTGAATTATTCATGGTGTGAAAAAAAAATTCCTAAAAAAAACCACGAGATTTAAAGGGGTAAAATGATATTTTTAGGGGCATTTTTTTTTAATTGAGGGGGAAGGGTAAGAGACCCTAGATCGAACTCAATAATTCATAGTGGAAAAATACATTTTAGGCAGAAAAACGAAATTTAAAGGGGCAAAATAAAATTTTAAAGTGCAAGTTTAATTAAGAAAAGTGTAATTTTGAGTCCATAGATCAAACTGAATAATTCATAGTGTAAAAAATATGTATTCTTAGAGAAACTAAATTTAAAGGGGTAAAATAAAATTTTGAGGGGCAATTTAAAAAAACATATTGAGGGACAAGTGTAATATTGATTTCCTAGATTAGACTACATAATTAATAGTGAGAAAATTGTATCCTTACAGGAAAAACGAAATTTAAAGAGGCAAAATGAAATTTCGAATGGCAAGTTTTTTTAATGTTTAATTTTGAGTCCGTAGATCAACCTGAATTATTCTTAGTGTAAAAAAAGTATTTCTAGATGGAAAACGAAATTTAAAGGGGCAAAATGAAAATTTGAGGGGCAATTTTTTCAAATTAAGAAACAAGTGTAATATTGATTTCCTAGATCAAACTGAATAATTCATATTGAAAAAATTCATTTTTGACAGCAAAATTGAAATTTAAAGGTAAAATGAAATGTGAAGGGCAAGATTTTCTTTTTTTTTAATTGAGGAACGTGTTATTTTGAGTTCCTAGACCAAACTAAATAATTCATAGTGGAAAAAATGTATTCTTGGAAAAAACAAAATTTAAAAGGGTAAAATTATATTTTAAGGGGCATTTGTGGTTTTTTTTAATTGAGGTACAAGTTTAATATCAGGTCCCTAGATCAAACTCAATAATTCAGAGTGAAAAAATACATTTTAGGCAGCAAAACGAAATTTAAAGGGGCAAAATGAAATTTTGAAGGGCAAGTTTTTTTAACGTGTAATTTTGAGTTCGTAGATCAACCTGAATTATTCATAGTGTAAAAAAAAAGTATTTCTAGATGGAAAACGAAATTTAAAAGGGCAAAATGAAAATTTGAGGGGCATTTTTTTCAAATTAAAGAACAAGAGTAATATTGATTTCCGAGATCAAACTGAATAATTTATATTGAAAAAGTACATTTTTGACAGCAAATTTGAAATTTAAAGGGGTAAAATGAAATGTGAAGGGGGCAAGTTTTTCTTTTTTTTTAAATTGAGGAACATGTGTTATTTTGAGTTCCTAGACCAAACTGAATAATTCATAGTGTAAAAAAATGTATTCTTGGAAAAAACTAAATTTAAAAGGGCAAAATGATATTTTAAGGGGAAATTGTGTTTTTTTTTAAAAATTTGAGGGACAAGGGTAATATCGAGTCTCTAGATCAAACTCAATAAATTATAATGAAAAAATACATTTTAGGCAGCAAAACGAAATTTAAAGAGGCAAAAAAAAATTTAAGGGCAAGTTTAAAAAAGAAAAATGCAATTTTGAGTCCATAAATCAAACTGAATAATTCATAGTGTAAAAAAATGTATTCTTAGAGGAAAAATAACATTTAAAGGGGCAAAATTAAATTTTGAGAGCAATAAAAAAAAATTGTGGGACAAGTGTAATATTGATTTTTTAGATCAAACTGAATAATAGTATTAAAAAATGTATTCTTAAAAGAAAAACAAAATTTAAAGGGGCAAAATAAAATTTTAAAAGGCAAGTTGTTTTTTTTTAAAGAGAATGTGTAATTTTTAGTCCCTAGAACAAAATGAATTATTTATAGTGTAAAAAATACATTTTAGTCAGTAAAACGAAATTTAAAGGGGAAAATGTAATTTTGAGGGGCATTTTTTTTTTAAATGTGTAATTTTGAGTCCTTAGATCAAACTGAATTATTCATGGTGTGAAAAAAAAATTCCTAAAAAAAACCACGAGATTTAAAGGGGCAAAATGATATTTTTAGGGGCATTTTTTTTTTAATTGAGGGGGAAGGGTAAGAGACCCTAGATCGAACTCAATAATTCATAGTGGAAAAATACATTTTAGGCAGAAAAACGAAATTTAAAGGGGCAAAATAAAATTTTAAAGTGCAAGTTTAATTAAGAAAAGTGTAATTTTGAGTCCATAGATCAAACTGAATAATTCATAGTGTAAAAAATATGTATTCTTAGAGAAACTAAATTTAAAGGGGTAAAATAAAATTTTGAGGGGCAATTTAAAAAAACATATTGAGGGACAAGTGTAATATTGATTTCCTAGATTAGACTACATAATTAATAGTGAGAAAATTGTATCCTTAGAGGAAAAACGAAATTTAAAGAGGCAAAATGAAATTTCGAATGGCAAGTTTTTTTAATGTTTAATTTTGAGTCCGTAGATCAACCTGAATTATTCTTAGTGTAAAAAAAAGTATTTCTAGATGGAAAACGAAATTTAAAGGGGCAAAATGAAAATTTGAGGGGCAATTTTTTCAAATTAAGAAACAAGTGTAATATTGATTTCCTAGATCAAACTGAATAATTCATATTGAAAAAATTCATTTTTGACAGCAAAATTGAAATTTAAAGGTAAAATGAAATGTGAAGGGCAAGATTTTCTTTTTTTTTTAATTGAGGAACGTGTTATTTTGAGTTCCTAGACTAAACTAAATAATTCATAGTGGAAAAAAATGTATTCTTGGAAAAAACAAAATTTAAAAGGGTAAAATGATATTTTAAGGGGCATTTGTGTTTTTTTTTAATTGAGGTACAAGTTTAATATCAGGTCCCTAGATCAAACTCAATAATTCAGAGTGAAAAAATACATTTTAGGCAGCAAAACGAAATTTAAAGGGGCAAAATGAAATTTTGAAGGGCAAGTTTTTTTAACGTGTAATTTTGAGTTCGTAGATCAACCTGAATTATTCATAGTGTAAAAAAAAGTATTTCTAGATGGAAAACGAAATTTAAAAGGGCAAAATGAAAATTTGAGGGGCATTTTTTTCAAATGAAAGAACAAGGATAATATTGATTTCCTAGATCAAACTGAATAATTTATATTGAAAAAGTACATTTTTGACAGCAAATTTGAAATTTAAAGGGGTAAAATGAAATGTGAAGGGGGCAAGTTTTTCTTTTTTTTTAAATTGAGGAACATGTGTTATTTTGAGTTCCTAGACCAAACTGAATAATTCATAGTGTAAAAAAATGTATTCTTGGAAAAAACTAAATTTAAAGGGGCAAAATGATATTTTAAGGGGAAATTGTGTTTTTTTAAAAAAATTTGAGGGACAAGGGTAATATCGAGTCCCTAGATCAAACTCAATAAATTATAATGAAAAAATACATTTTAGGCAGCAAAACGAAATTTAAAGAGGCAAAAAAAAATTTAAGGGCAAGTTTAAAAAAGAAAAATGCAATTTTGAGTCCATAAATCAAACTGAATAATTCATAGTGTAAAAAAATGTATTCTTAGAGGAAAAATAACATTTAAAGGGGCAAAATTAAATTTTGAGAGCAATAAAAAAAAATTGTGGGACAAGTGTAATATTGATTTTTTAGATCAAACTGAATAATAGTATTAAAAAATGTATTCTTAGAAGAAAAACGAAATTTAAAGGGGCAAAATAAAATTTTAAAAGGCAAGTTGTTTTTTTTTTAAAGAGAATGTGTAATTTTTAGTCCCTAGAACAAAATGAATTATTTATAGTGTCAAAAATACATTTTAGTCAGTAAAACGAAATTTAAAGGGGAAAATGTAATTTTGAGGGGCTTTTTTTTTTTTTTTAAATGTGTAATTTTGAGTCCTTAGATCAAACTGAATTATTCATGGTGTGAAAAAAAAATTCCTAAAAAAACCCACGAGATTTAAAGGGGCAAAATGATATTTTTAGGGGCATTTTTTTTAATTGAGGGGGAAGGGTAAGAGACCCTAGATCGAACTCAATAATTCATAGTGGAAAAATACATTTTAGGCAGAAAAAACGAAATTTAAAGGGGCAAAATAAAATTTTAAAGTGCAAGTTTAATTAAGAAAAGTGTAATTTTGAGTCCATAGATCAAACTGAATAATTCATAGTGTAAAAAATATGTATTCTTAGAGAAACTAAATTTAAAGGGGTAAAATAAAATTTTGAGGGGCAATTTAAAAAAACATATTGAGGGACAAGTGTAATATTGATTTCCTAGATTAGACTACATAATTAATAGTGAGAAAATTGTATCCTTAGAGGAAAAACGAAATTTAAAGAGGCAAAATGAAATTTCGAATGGCAAGTTTTTTTAATGTTTAATTTTGAGTCCGTAGATCAACCTAAATTATTCTTAGTGTAAAAAAAAGTATTTCTAGATGGAAAACGAAATTTAAAGGGGCAAAATGAAAATTTGAGGGGCAATTTTTTCAAATTAAGAAACAAGTGTAATATTGATTTCCTAGATCAAACTGAATAATTCATATTGAAAAAATTCATTTTTGACAGCAAAATTGAAATTTAAAGGTAAAATGAAATGTGAAGGGGGCAAGTTTTTCTTTTTTTTAAATTGAGGAACGTGTTATTTTGAGTTCCTTGACCAAACTAAATAATTCATAGTGTAAAAAAATGTATTCTTGGAAAAAACAAAATTTAAAAGGGTAAAATGATATTTTAAGGGAAAATTGTGTTTTTTTAAAAAAATTTGAGGGACAAGGGTAATATCGAGTCCCTAGATCAAACTCAATAAATTATAATGAAAAAATACATTTTAGGCAGCAAAACGAAATTTAAAGAGGCAAAAAAAAAATTTAAGGGCAAGTTTAAAAAAGAAAAATGCAATTTTGAGTCCATAAATCAAACTGAATAATTCATAGTGTAAAAAAATGTATTCTTAGAGGAAAAATAACATTTAAAGGGGCAAAATTAAATTTTGAGAGCAATAAAAAAAAATTGTGGGACAAGTGTAATATTGATTTTTTAGATCAAACTGAATAATAGTATTAAAAAATGTATTCTTAAAAGAAAAACGAAATTTAAAGGGGCAAAATAAAATTTTAAAAGGCAAGTTGTTTTTTTTTAAAGAGAATGTGTAATTTTTAGTCCCTAGAACAAAATGAATTATTTATAGTGTCAAAAATACATTTTAGTCAGTAAAACGAAATTTAAAGGGGAAAATGTAATTTTGAGGGGCATTTTTTTTTTAAATGTGTAATTTTGAGTCCTTAGATCAAACTGAATTATTCATGGTGTGAAAAAAAAATTCCTAAAAAAAACCACGAGATTTAAAGGGGTAAAATGATATTTTTAGGGGCATTTTTTTTTTAATTGAGGGGGAAGGGTAAGAGACCCTAGATCGAACTCAATAATTCATAGTGGAAAAATACATTTTAGGCAGAAAAACGAAATTTAAAGGGGCAAAATAAAATTTTAAAGTGCAAGTTTAATTAAGAAAAGTGTAATTTTGAGTCCATAGATCAAACTGAATAATTCATAGTGTAAAAAATATGTATTCTTAGAGAAACTAAATTTAAAGGGGTAAAATAAAATTTTGAGGGGCAATTTAAAAAAACATATTGAGGGACAAGTGTAATATTGATTTCCTAGATTAGACTACATAATTAATAGTGAGAAAATTGTATCCTTACAGGAAAAACGAAATTTAAAGAGGCAAAATGAAATTTCGAATGGCAAGTTTTTTTAATGTTTAATTTTGAGTCCGTAGATCAACCTGAATTATTCTTAGTGTAAAAAAAGTATTTCTAGATGGAAAACGAAATTTAAAGGGGCAAAATGAAAATTTGAGGGGCAATTTTTTCAAATTAAGAAACAAGTGTAATATTGATTTCCTAGATCAAACTGAATAATTCATATTGAAAAAATTCATTTTTGACAGCAAAATTGAAATTTAAAGGTAAAATGAAATGTGAAGGGCAAGATTTTCTTTTTTTTTAATTGAGGAACGTGTTATTTTGAGTTCCTAGACCAAACTAAATAATTCATAGTGGAAAAAATGTATTCTTGGAAAAAACAAAATTTAAAAGGGTAAAATTATATTTTAAGGGGCATTTGTGGTTTTTTTTAATTGAGGTACAAGTTTAATATCAGGTCCCTAGATCAAACTCAATAATTCAGAGTGAAAAAATACATTTTAGGCAGCAAAACGAAATTTAAAGGGGCAAAATGAAATTTTGAAGGGCAAGTTTTTTTAACGTGTAATTTTGAGTTCGTAGATCAACCTGAATTATTCATAGTGTAAAAAAAAAGTATTTCTAGATGGAAAACGAAATTTAAAAGGGCAAAATGAAAATTTGAGGGGCATTTTTTTCAAATTAAAGAACAAGAGTAATATTGATTTCCTAGATCAAACTGAATAATTTATATTGAAAAAGTACATTTTTGACAGCAAATTTGAAATTTAAAGGGGTAAAATGAAATGTGAAGGGGGCAAGTTTTTCTTTTTTTTTAAATTGAGGAACATGTGTTATTTTGAGTTCCTAGACCAAACTGAATAATTCATAGTGTAAAAAAATGTATTCTTGGAAAAAACTAAATTTAAAAGGGCAAAATGATATTTTAAGGGGAAATTGTGTTTTTTTTAAAAAATTTGAGGGACAAGGGTAATATCGAGTCTCTAGATCAAACTCAATAAATTATAATGAAAAAATACATTTTAGGCAGCAAAACGAAATTTAAAGAGGCAAAAAAAAAATTTAAGGGCAAGTTTAAAAAAGAAAAATGCAATTTTGAGTCCATAAATCAAACTGAATAATTCATAGTGTAAAAAAATGTATTCTTAGAGGAAAAATAACATTTAAAGGGGCAAAATTAAATTTTGAGAGCAATAAAAAAAAATTGTGGGACAAGTGTAATATTGATTTTTTAGATCAAACTGAATAATAGTATTAAAAAATGTATTCTTAAAAGAAAAACAAAATTTAAAGGGGCAAAATAAAATTTTAAAAGGCAAGTTGTTTTTTTTTAAAGAGAATGTGTAATTTTTAGTCCCTAGAACAAAATGAATTATTTATAGTGTAAAAAATACATTTTAGTCAGTAAAACGAAATTTAAAGGGGAAAATGTAATTTTGAGGGGCATTTTTTTTTTAAATGTGTAATTTTGAGTCCTTAGATCAAACTGAATTATTCATGGTGTGAAAAAAAAATTCCTAAAAAAAACCACGAGATTTAAAGGGGCAAAATGATATTTTTAGGGGCATTTTTTTTTTAATTGAGGGGGAAGGGTAAGAGACCCTAGATCGAACTCAATAATTCATAGTGGAAAAATACATTTTAGGCAGAAAAACGAAATTTAAAGGGGCAAAATAAAATTTTAAAGTGCAAGTTTAATTAAGAAAAGTGTAATTTTGAGTCCATAGATCAAACTGAATAATTCATAGTGTAAAAAATATGTATTCTTAGAGAAACTAAATTTAAAGGGGTAAAATAAAATTTTTAGGGGCAATTTAAAAAAACATATTGAGGGACAAGTGTAATATTGATTTCCTAGATTAGACTACATAATTAATAGTGAGAAAATTGTATCCTTAGAGGAAAAACGAAATTTAAAGAGGCAAAATGAAATTTCGAATGGCAAGTTTTTTTAATGTTTAATTTTGAGTCCGTAGATCAACCTGAATTATTCTTAGTGTAAAAAAAAGTATTTCTAGATGGAAAACGAAATTTAAAGGGGCAAAATGAAAATTTGAGGGGCAATTTTTTCAAATTAAGAAACAAGTGTAATATTGATTTCCTAGATCAAACTGAATAATTCATATTGAAAAAATTCATTTTTGACAGCAAAATTGAAATTTAAAGGTAAAATGAAATGTGAAGGGCAAGATTTTCTTTTTTTTTAATTGAGGAACGTGTTATTTTGAGTTCCTAGACTAAACTAAATAATTCATAGTGGAAAAAAATGTATTCTTGGAAAAAACAAAATTTAAAAGGGTAAAATGATATTTTAAGGGGCATTTGTGGTTTTTTTAATTGAGGTACAAGTTTAATATCAGGTCCCTAGATCAAACTCAATAATTCAGAGTGAAAAAATACATTTTAGGCAGCAAAACGAAATTTAAAGGGGCAAAATGAAATTTTGAAGGGCAAGTTTTTTTAAGGTGTAATTTTGAGTTCGTAGATCAACCTGAATTATTCATAGTGTAAAAAAAAAGTATTTCTAGATGGAAAACGAAATTTAAAAGGGCAAAATGAAAATTTGAGGGGCATTTTTTTCAAATTAAAGAACAAGAGTAATATTGATTTCCTAGATCAAACTGAATAATTTATATTGAAAAAGTACATTTTTGACAGCAAATTTGAAATTTAAAGGGGTAAAATGAAATGTGAAGGGGGCAAGTTTTTCTTTTTTTTTAAATTGAGGAACATGTGTTATTTTGAGTTCCTAGACCAAACTGAATAATTCATAGTGTAAAAAAATGTATTCTTGGAAAAAACTAAATTTAATGGGGCAAAATGATATTTTAAGGGAAAATTGTGTTTTTTTTAAAAAAATTTGAGGGACAAGGGTAATATCGAGTCCCTAGATCAAACTCAATAAATTATAATGAAAAAATACATTTTAGGCAGCAAAACGAAATTTAAAGAGGCAAAAAAAAATTTAAGGGCAAGTTTAAAAAAGAAAAATGCAATTTTGAGTCCATAAATCAAACTGAATAATTCATAGTGTAAAAAAATGTATTCTTAGAGGAAAAATAACATTTAAAGGGGCAAAATTAAATTTTGAGAGCAATAAAAAAAAATTGTGGGACAAGTGTAATATTGATTTTTTAGATCAAACTGAATAATAGTATTAAAAAATGTATTCTTAAAAGAAAAACGAAATTTAAAGGGGCAAAATAAAATTTTAAAAGGCAAGTTGTTTTTTTTTAAAGAGAATGTGTAATTTTTAGTCCCTAGAACAAAATGAATTATTTATAGTGTCAAAAGTACATTTTAGTCAGTAAAACGAAATTTAAAGGGGAAAATGTAATTTTGAGGGGCATTTTTTTTTTTAAATGTGTAATTTTGAGTCCTTAGATCAAACTGAATTATTCATGGTGTGAAAAAAAAATTCCTAAAAAAAACCACGAGATTTAAAGGGGCAAAATGATATTTTTAGGGGCTTTTTTTTTTTAATTGAGGGGGAAGGGTAAGAGACCCTAGATCGAACTCAATAATTCATAGTGGAAAAATACATTTTAGGCAAAAAAACGAAATTTAAAGGGGCAAAATAAAATTTTAAAGTGCAAGTTTAATTAAGAAAAGTGTAATTTTGAGTCCATAGATCAAACTGAATAATTCATAGTGTAAAAAATATGTATTCTTAGAGAAACTAAATTTAAAGGGGTAAAATAAAATTTTGAGGGGCAATTTAAAAAAACATATTGAGGGACAAGTGTAATATTGATTTCCTAGATTAGACTACATAATTAATAGTGAGAAAATTGTATCCTTACAGGAAAAACGAAATTTAAAGAGGCAAAATGAAATTTCGAATGGCAAGTTTTTTTAATGTTTAATTTTGAGTCCGTAGATCAACCTGAATTATTCTTAGTGTAAAAAAAGTATTTCTAGATGGAAAACGAAATTTAAAGGGGCAAAATGAAAATTTGAGGGGCAATTTTTTCAAATTAAGAAACAAGTGTAATATTGATTTCCTAGATCAAACTGAATAATTCATATTGAAAAAATTCATTTTTGACAGCAAAATTGAAATTTAAAGGTAAAATGAAATGTGAAGGGCAAGATTTTCTTTTTTTTTAATTGAGGAACGTGTTATTTTGAGTTCCTAGACCAAACTAAATAATTCATAGTGGAAAAAATGTATTCTTGGAAAAAACAAAATTTAAAAGGGTAAAATTATATTTTAAGGGGCATTTGTGGTTTTTTTTAATTGAGGTACAAGTTTAATATCAGGTCCCTAGATCAAACTCAATAATTCAGAGTGAAAAAATACATTTTAGGCAGCAAAACGAAATTTAAAGGGGCAAAATGAAATTTTGAAGGGCAAGTTTTTTTAACGTGTAATTTTGAGTTCGTAGATCAACCTGAATTATTCATAGTGTAAAAAAAAAGTATTTCTAGATGGAAAACGAAATTTAAAAGGGCAAAATGAAAATTTGAGGGGCATTTTTTTCAAATTAAAGAACAAGAGTAATATTGATTTCCTAGATCAAACTGAATAATTTATATTGAAAAAGTACATTTTTGACAGCAAATTTGAAATTTAAAGGGGTAAAATGAAATGTGAAGGGGGCAAGTTTTTCTTTTTTTTTAAATTGAGGAACATGTGTTATTTTGAGTTCCTAGACCAAACTGAATAATTCATAGTGTAAAAAAATGTATTCTTGGAAAAAACTAAATTTAAAGGGGCAAAATGATATTTTAAGGGAAAATTGTGTTTTTTTAAAAAAATTTGAGGGACAAGGGTAATATCGAGTCCCTAGATCAAACTCAATAAATTATAATGAAAAAATACATTTTAGGCAGCAAAACGAAATTTAAAGAGGCAAAAAAAAATTTAAGGGCAAGTTTAAAAAAGAAAAATGCAATTTTGAGTCCATAAATCAAACTGAATAATTCATAGTGTAAAAAAATGTATTCTTAGAGGAAAAATAACATTTAAAGGGGCAAAATTAAATTTTGAGAGCAATAAAAAAAAATTGTGGGACAAGTGTAATATTGATTTTTTAGATCAAACTGAATAATAGTATTAAAAAATGTATTCTTAAAAGAAAAACGAAATTTAAAGGGGCAAAATAAAATTTTAAAAGGCAAGTTGTTTTTTTTTAAAGAGAATGTGTAATTTTTAGTCCCTAGAACAAAATGAATTATTTATAGTGTCAAAAGTACATTTTAGTCAGTAAAACGAAATTTAAAGGGGAAAATGTAATTTTGAGGGGCATTTTTTTTTTTTAAATGTGTAATTTTGAGTCCTTAGATCAAACTGAATTATTCATGGTGTGAAAAAAAAATTCCTAAAAAAAACCACGAGATTTAAAGGGGCAAAATGATATTTTTAGGGGCTTTTTTTTTTTAATTGAGGGGGAAGGGTAAGAGACCCTAGATCGAACTCAATAATTCATAGTGGAAAAATACATTTTAGGCAAAAAAACGAAATTTAAAGGGGCAAAATAAAATTTTAAAGTGCAAGTTTAATTAAGAAAAGTGTAATTTTGAGTCCATAGATCAAACTGAATAATTCATAGTGTAAAAAATATGTATTCTTAGAGAAACTAAATTTAAAGGGGTAAAATAAAATTTTGAGGGGCAATTTAAAAAAACATATTGAGGGACAAGTGTAATATTGATTTCCTAGATTAGACTACATAATTAATAGTGAGAAAATTGTATCCTTACAGGAAAAACGAAATTTAAAGAGGCAAAATGAAATTTCGAATGGCAAGTTTTTTTAATGTTTAATTTTGAGTCCGTAGATCAACCTGAATTATTCTTAGTGTAAAAAAAGTATTTCTAGATGGAAAACGAAATTTAAAGGGGCAAAATGAAAATTTGAGGGGCAATTTTTTCAAATTAAGAAACAAGTGTAATATTGATTTCCTAGATCAAACTGAATAATTCATATTGAAAAAATTCATTTTTGACAGCAAAATTAAAAATTTAAAGGTAAAATGAAATGTGAAGGGCAAGATTTTCTTTTTTTTTAATTGAGGAACGTGTTATTTTGAGTTCCTAGACCAAACTAAATAATTCATAGTGGAAAAAATGTATTCTTGGAAAAAACAAAATTTAAAAGGGTAAAATTATATTTTAAGGGGCATTTGTGGTTTTTTTTAATTGAGGTACAAGTTTAATATCAGGTCCCTAGATCAAACTCAATAATTCAGAGTGAAAAAATACATTTTAGGCAGCAAAACGAAATTTAAAGGGGCAAAATGAAATTTTGAAGGGCAAGTTTTTTTAACGTGTAATTTTGAGTTCGTAGATCAACCTGAATTATTCATAGTGTAAAAAAAAAGTATTTCTAGATGGAAAACGAAATTTAAAAGGGCAAAATGAAAATTTGAGGGGCATTTTTTTCAAATTAAAGAACAAGAGTAATATTGATTTCCTAGATCAAACTGAATAATTTATATTGAAAAAGTACATTTTTGACAGCAAATTTGAAATTTAAAGGGGTAAAATGAAATGTGAAGGGGGCAAGTTTTTCTTTTTTTTTAAATTGAGGAACATGTGTTATTTTGAGTTCCTAGACCAAACTGAATAATTCATAGTGTAAAAAAATGTATTCTTGGAAAAAACTAAATTTAAAGGGGCAAAATGATATTTTAAGGGAAAATTGTGTTTTTTTAAAAAAATTTGAGGGACAAGGGTAATATCGAGTCCCTAGATCAAACTCAATAAATTATAATGAAAAAATACATTTTAGGCAGCAAAACGAAATTTAAAGAGGCAAAAAAAAATTTAAGGGCAAGTTTAAAAAAGAAAAATGCAATTTTGAGTCCATAAATCAAACTGAATAATTCATAGTGTAAAAAAATGTATTCTTAGAGGAAAAATAACATTTAAAGGGGCAAAATTAAATTTTGAGAGCAATAAAAAAAAATTGTGGGACAAGTGTAATATTGATTTTTTAGATCAAACTGAATAATAGTATTAAAAAATGTATTCTTAAAAGAAAAACGAAATTTAAAGGGGCAAAATAAAATTTTAAAAGGCAAGTTGTTTTTTTTTAAAGAGAATGTGTAATTTTTAGTCCCTAGAACAAAATGAATTATTTATAGTGTCAAAAGTACATTTTAGTCAGTAAAACGAAATTTAAAGGGGAAAATGTAATTTTGAGGGGCATTTTTTTTTTAAATGTGTAATTTTGAGTCCTTAGATCAAACTGAATTATTCATGGTGTGAAAAAAAAATTCCTAAAAAAAACCACGAGATTTAAAGGGGCAAAATGATATTTTTAGGGGCTTTTTTTTTTTAATTGAGGGGGAAGGGTAAGAGACCCTAGATCGAACTCAATAATTCATAGTGGAAAAATACATTTTAGGCAAAAAAACGAAATTTAAAGGGGCAAAATAAAATTTTAAAGTGCAAGTTTAATTAAGAAAAGTGTAATTTTGAGTCCATAGATCAAACTGAATAATTCATAGTGTAAAAAATATGTATTCTTAGAGAAACTAAATTTAAAGGGGTAAAATAAAATTTTGAGGGGCAATTTAAAAAAACATATTGAGGGACAAGTGTAATATTGATTTCCTAGATTAGACTACATAATTAATAGTGAGAAAATTGTATCCTTACAGGAAAAACGAAATTTAAAGAGGCAAAATGAAATTTCGAATGGCAAGTTTTTTTAATGTTTAATTTTGAGTCCGTAGATCAACCTGAATTATTCTTAGTGTAAAAAAAGTATTTCTAGATGGAAAACGAAATTTAAAGGGGCAAAATGAAAATTTGAGGGGCAATTTTTTCAAATTAAGAAACAAGTGTAATATTGATTTCCTAGATCAAACTGAATAATTCATATTGAAAAAATTCATTTTTGACAGCAAAATTGAAATTTAAAGGTAAAATGAAATGTGAAGGGCAAGATTTTCTTTTTTTTTAATTGAGGAACGTGTTATTTTGAGTTCCTAGACCAAACTAAATAATTCATAGTGGAAAAAATGTATTCTTGGAAAAAACAAAATTTAAAAGGGTAAAATTATATTTTAAGGGGCATTTGTGGTTTTTTTTAATTGAGGTACAAGTTTAATATCAGGTCCCTAGATCAAACTCAATAATTCAGAGTGAAAAAATACATTTTAGGCAGCAAAACGAAATTTAAAGGGGCAAAATGAAATTTTGAAGGGCAAGTTTTTTTAACGTGTAATTTTGAGTTCGTAGATCAACCTGAATTATTCATAGTGTAAAAAAAAAGTATTTCTAGATGGAAAACGAAATTTAAAAGGGCAAAATGAAAATTTGAGGGGCATTTTTTTCAAATTAAAGAACAAGAGTAATATTGATTTCCTAGATCAAACTGAATAATTTATATTGAAAAAGTACATTTTTGACAGCAAATTTGAAATTTAAAGGGGTAAAATGAAATGTGAAGGGGGCAAGTTTTTCTTTTTTTTTAAATTGAGGAACATGTGTTATTTTGAGTTCCTAGACCAAACTGAATAATTCATAGTGTAAAAAAATGTATTCTTGGAAAAAACTAAATTTAAAAGGGCAAAATGATATTTTAAGGGGAAATTGTGTTTTTTTTAAAAAATTTGAGGGACAAGGGTAATATCGAGTCTCTAGATCAAACTCAATAAATTATAATGAAAAAATACATTTTAGGCAGCAAAACGAAATTTAAAGAGGCAAAAAAAAAATTTAAGGGCAAGTTTAAAAAAGAAAAATGCAATTTTGAGTCCATAAATCAAACTGAATAATTCATAGTGTAAAAAAATGTATTCTTAGAGGAAAAATAACATTTAAAGGGGCAAAATTAAATTTTGAGAGCAATAAAAAAAAATTGTGGGACAAGTGTAATATTGATTTTTTAGATCAAACTGAATAATAGTATTAAAAAATGTATTCTTAAAAGAAAAACGAAATTTAAAGGGGCAAAATAAAATTTTAAAAGGCAAGTTGTTTTTTTTTAAAGAGAATGTGTAATTTTTAGTCCCTAGAACAAAATGAATTATTTATAGTGTCAAAAGTACATTTTAGTCAGTAAAACGAAATTTAAAGGGGAAAATGTAATTTTGAGGGGCATTTTTTTTTTAAATGTGTAATTTTGAGTCCTTAGATCAAACTGAATTATTCATGGTGTGAAAAAAAAATTCCTAAAAAAAACCACGAGATTTAAAGGGGCAAAATGATATTTTTAGGGGCTTTTTTTTTTTAATTGAGGGGGAAGGGTAAGAGACCCTAGATCGAACTCAATAATTCATAGTGGAAAAATACATTTTAGGCAAAAAAACGAAATTTAAAGGGGCAAAATAAAATTTTAAAGTGCAAGTTTAATTAAGAAAAGTGTAATTTTGAGTCCATAGATCAAACTGAATAATTCATAGTGTAAAAAATATGTATTCTTAGAGAAACTAAATTTAAAGGGGTAAAATAAAATTTTGAGGGGCAATTTAAAAAAACATATTGAGGGACAAGTGTAATATTGATTTCCTAGATTAGACTACATAATTAATAGTGAGAAAATTGTATCCTTACAGGAAAAACGAAATTTAAAGAGGCAAAATGAAATTTCGAATGGCAAGTTTTTTTAATGTTTAATTTTGAGTCCGTAGATCAACCTGAATTATTCTTAGTGTAAAAAAAGTATTTCTAGATGGAAAACGAAATTTAAAGGGGCAAAATGAAAATTTGAGGGGCAATTTTTTCAAATTAAGAAACAAGTGTAATATTGATTTCCTAGATCAAACTGAATAATTCATATTGAAAAAATTCATTTTTGACAGCAAAATTGAAATTTAAAGGTAAAATGAAATGTGAAGGGCAAGATTTTCTTTTTTTTTAATTGAGGAACGTGTTATTTTGAGTTCCTAGACCAAACTAAATAATTCATAGTGGAAAAAATGTATTCTTGGAAAAAACAAAATTTAAAAGGGTAAAATTATATTTTAAGGGGCATTTGTGGTTTTTTTTAATTGAGGTACAAGTTTAATATCAGGTCCCTAGATCAAACTCAATAATTCAGAGTGAAAAAATACATTTTAGGCAGCAAAACGAAATTTAAAGGGGCAAAATGAAATTTTGAAGGGCAAGTTTTTTTAACGTGTAATTTTGAGTTCGTAGATCAACCTGAATTATTCATAGTGTAAAAAAAAAGTATTTCTAGATGGAAAACGAAATTTAAAAGGGCAAAATGAAAATTTGAGGGGCATTTTTTTCAAATTAAAGAACAAGAGTAATATTGATTTCCTAGATCAAACTGAATAATTTATATTGAAAAAGTACATTTTTGACAGCAAATTTGAAATTTAAAGGGGTAAAATGAAATGTGAAGGGGGCAAGTTTTTCTTTTTTTTTAAATTGAGGAACATGTGTTATTTTGAGTTCCTAGACCAAACTGAATAATTCATAGTGTAAAAAAATGTATTCTTGGAAAAAACTAAATTTAAAAGGGCAAAATGATATTTTAAGGGGAAATTGTGTTTTTTTTTAAAAAATTTGAGGGACAAGGGTAATATCGAGTCTCTAGATCAAACTCAATAAATTATAATGAAAAAATACATTTTAGGCAGCAAAACGAAATTTAAAGAGGCAAAAAAAAAATTTAAGGGCAAGTTTAAAAAAGAAAAATGCAATTTTGAGTCCATAAATCAAACTGAATAATTCATAGTGTAAAAAAATGTATTCTTAGAGGAAAAATAACATTTAAAGGGGCAAAATTAAATTTTGAGAGCAATAAAAAAAAATTGTGGGACAAGTGTAATATTGATTTTTTAGATCAAACTGAATAATAGTATTAAAAAATGTATTCTTAAAAGAAAAACAAAATTTAAAGGGGCAAAATAAAATTTTAAAAGGCAAGTTGTTTTTTTTTAAAGAGAATGTGTAATTTTTAGTCCCTAGAACAAAATGAATTATTTATAGTGTAAAAAATACATTTTAGTCAGTAAAACGAAATTTAAAGGGGAAAATGTAATTTTGAGGGGCATTTTTTTTTTAAATGTGTAATTTTGAGTCCTTAGATCAAACTGAATTATTCATGGTGTGAAAAAAAAATTCCTAAAAAAAACCACGAGATTTAAAGGGGCAAAATGATATTTTTAGGGGCATTTTTTTTTTAATTGAGGGGGAAGGGTAAGAGACCCTAGATCGAACTCAATAATTCATAGTGGAAAAATACATTTTAGGCAGAAAAACGAAATTTAAAGGGGCAAAATAAAATTTTAAAGTGCAAGTTTAATTAAGAAAAGTGTAATTTTGAGTCCATAGATCAAACTGAATAATTCATAGTGTAAAAAATATGTATTCTTAGAGAAACTAAATTTAAAGGGGTAAAATAAAATTTTTAGGGGCAATTTAAAAAAACATATTGAGGGACAAGTGTAATATTGATTTCCTAGATTAGACTACATAATTAATAGTGAGAAAATTGTATCCTTACAGGAAAAACGAAATTTAAAGAGGCAAAATGAAATTTCGAATGGCAAGTTTTTTTAATGTTTAATTTTGAGTCCGTAGATCAACCTGAATTATTCTTAGTGTAAAAAAAAGTATTTCTAGATGGAAAACGAAATTTAAAGGGGCAAAATGAAAATTTGAGGGGCAATTTTTTCAAATTAAGAAACAAGTGTAATATTGATTTCCTAGATCAAACTGAATAATTCATATTGAAAAAATTCATTTTTGACAGCAAAATTGAAATTTAAAGGTAAAATGAAATGTGAAGGGCAAGATTTTCTTTTTTTTTTAATTGAGGAACGTGTTATTTTGAGTTCCTAGACTAAACTAAATAATTCATAGTGGAAAAAAATGTATTCTTGGAAAAAACAAAATTTAAAAGGGTAAAATGATATTTTAAGGGGCATTTGTGGTTTTTTTAATTGAGGTACAAGTTTAATATCAGGTCCCTAGATCAAACTCAATAATTCAGAGTGAAAAAATACATTTTAGGCAGCAAAACGAAATTTAAAGGGGCAAAATGAAATTTTGAAGGGCAAGTTTTTTTAAGGTGTAATTTTGAGTTCGTAGATCAACCTGAATTATTCATAGTGTAAAAAAAAAGTATTTCTAGATGGAAAACGAAATTTAAAAGGGCAAAATGAAAATTTGAGGGGCATTTTTTTCAAATTAAAGAACAAGAGTAATATTGATTTCCTAGATCAAACTGAATAATTTATATTGAAAAAGTACATTTTTGACAGCAAATTTGAAATTTAAAGGGGTAAAATGAAATGTGAAGGGGGCAAGTTTTTCTTTTTTTTTAAATTGAGGAACATGTGTTATTTTGAGTTCCTAGACCAAACTGAATAATTCATAGTGTAAAAAAATGTATTCTTGGAAAAAACTAAATTTAAAGGGGCAAAATGATATTTTAAGGGAAAATTGTGTTTTTTTAAAAAAATTTGAGGGACAAGGGTAATATCGAGTCCCTAGATCAAACTCAATAAATTATAATGAAAAAATACATTTTAGGCAGCAAAACGAAATTTAAAGAGGCAAAAAAAAATTTAAGGGCAAGTTTAAAAAAGAAAAATGCAATTTTGAGTCCATAAATCAAACTGAATAATTCATAGTGTAAAAAAATGTATTCTTAGAGGAAAAATAACATTTAAAGGGGCAAAATTAAATTTTGAGAGCAATAAAAAAAAATTGTGGGACAAGTGTAATATTGATTTTTTAGATCAAACTGAATAATAGTATTAAAAAATGTATTCTTAAAAGAAAAACGAAATTTAAAGGGGCAAAATAAAATTTTAAAAGGCAAGTTGTTTTTTTTTAAAGAGAATGTGTAATTTTTAGTCCCTAGAACAAAATGAATTATTTATAGTGTCAAAAGTACATTTTAGTCAGTAAAACGAAATTTAAAGGGGAAAATGTAATTTTGAGGGGCATTTTTTTTTTTTAAATGTGTAATTTTGAGTCCTTAGATCAAACTGAATTATTCATGGTGTGAAAAAAAAATTCCTAAAAAAAACCACGAGATTTAAAGGGGCAAAATGATATTTTTAGGGGCTTTTTTTTTTTAATTGAGGGGGAAGGGTAAGAGACCCTAGATCGAACTCAATAATTCATAGTGGAAAAATACATTTTAGGCAAAAAAACGAAATTTAAAGGGGCAAAATAAAATTTTAAAGTGCAAGTTTAATTAAGAAAAGTGTAATTTTGAGTCCATAGATCAAACTGAATAATTCATAGTGTAAAAAATATGTATTCTTAGAGAAACTAAATTTAAAGGGGTAAAATAAAATTTTGAGGGGCAATTTAAAAAAACATATTGAGGGACAAGTGTAATATTGATTTCCTAGATTAGACTACATAATTAATAGTGAGAAAATTGTATCCTTACAGGAAAAACGAAATTTAAAGAGGCAAAATGAAATTTCGAATGGCAAGTTTTTTTAATGTTTAATTTTGAGTCCGTAGATCAACCTGAATTATTCTTAGTGTAAAAAAAGTATTTCTAGATGGAAAACGAAATTTAAAGGGGCAAAATGAAAATTTGAGGGGCAATTTTTTCAAATTAAGAAACAAGTGTAATATTGATTTCCTAGATCAAACTGAATAATTCATATTGAAAAAATTCATTTTTGACAGCAAAATTGAAATTTAAAGGTAAAATGAAATGTGAAGGGCAAGATTTTCTTTTTTTTTAATTGAGGAACGTGTTATTTTGAGTTCCTAGACCAAACTAAATAATTCATAGTGGAAAAAATGTATTCTTGGAAAAAACAAAATTTAAAAGGGTAAAATTATATTTTAAGGGGCATTTGTGGTTTTTTTTAATTGAGGTACAAGTTTAATATCAGGTCCCTAGATCAAACTCAATAATTCAGAGTGAAAAAATACATTTTAGGCAGCAAAACGAAATTTAAAGGGGCAAAATGAAATTTTGAAGGGCAAGTTTTTTTAACGTGTAATTTTGAGTTCGTAGATCAACCTGAATTATTCATAGTGTAAAAAAAAAGTATTTCTAGATGGAAAACGAAATTTAAAAGGGCAAAATGAAAATTTGAGGGGCATTTTTTTCAAATTAAAGAACAAGAGTAATATTGATTTCCTAGATCAAACTGAATAATTTATATTGAAAAAGTACATTTTTGACAGCAAATTTGAAATTTAAAGGGGTAAAATGAAATGTGAAGGGGGCAAGTTTTTCTTTTTTTTTAAATTGAGGAACATGTGTTATTTTGAGTTCCTAGACCAAACTGAATAATTCATAGTGTAAAAAAATGTATTCTTGGAAAAAACTAAATTTAAAAGGGCAAAATGATATTTTAAGGGGAAATTGTGTTTTTTTTAAAAAATTTGAGGGACAAGGGTAATATCGAGTCTCTAGATCAAACTCAATAAATTATAATGAAAAAATACATTTTAGGCAGCAAAACGAAATTTAAAGAGGCAAAAAAAAAATTTAAGGGCAAGTTTAAAAAAGAAAAATGCAATTTTGAGTCCATAAATCAAACTGAATAATTCATAGTGTAAAAAAATGTATTCTTAGAGGAAAAATAACATTTAAAGGGGCAAAATTAAATTTTGAGAGCAATAAAAAAAAATTGTGGGACAAGTGTAATATTGATTTTTTAGATCAAACTGAATAATAGTATTAAAAAATGTATTCTTAAAAGAAAAACAAAATTTAAAGGGGCAAAATAAAATTTTAAAAGGCAAGTTGTTTTTTTTTAAAGAGAATGTGTAATTTTTAGTCCCTAGAACAAAATGAATTATTTATAGTGTAAAAAATACATTTTAGTCAGTAAAACGAAATTTAAAGGGGAAAATGTAATTTTGAGGGGCATTTTTTTTTTAAATGTGTAATTTTGAGTCCTTAGATCAAACTGAATTATTCATGGTGTGAAAAAAAAATTCCTAAAAAAAACCACGAGATTTAAAGGGGCAAAATGATATTTTTAGGGGCATTTTTTTTTTAATTGAGGGGGAAGGGTAAGAGACCCTAGATCGAACTCAATAATTCATAGTGGAAAAATACATTTTAGGCAGAAAAACGAAATTTAAAGGGGCAAAATAAAATTTTAAAGTGCAAGTTTAATTAAGAAAAGTGTAATTTTGAGTCCATAGATCAAACTGAATAATTCATAGTGTAAAAAATATGTATTCTTAGAGAAACTAAATTTAAAGGGGTAAAATAAAATTTTTAGGGGCAATTTAAAAAAACATATTGAGGGACAAGTGTAATATTGATTTCCTAGATTAGACTACATAATTAATAGTGAGAAAATTGTATCCTTACAGGAAAAACGAAATTTAAAGAGGCAAAATGAAATTTCGAATGGCAAGTTTTTTTAATGTTTAATTTTGAGTCCGTAGATCAACCTGAATTATTCTTAGTGTAAAAAAAAGTATTTCTAGATGGAAAACGAAATTTAAAGGGGCAAAATGAAAATTTGAGGGGCAATTTTTTCAAATTAAGAAACAAGTGTAATATTGATTTCCTAGATCAAACTGAATAATTCATATTGAAAAAATTCATTTTTGACAGCAAAATTGAAATTTAAAGGTAAAATGAAATGTGAAGGGCAAGATTTTCTTTTTTTTTTAATTGAGGAACGTGTTATTTTGAGTTCCTAGACCAAACTAAATAATTCATAGTGGAAAAATATGTATTCTTGGAAAAAACAAAATTTAAAAGGGTAAAATGATATTTTAAGGGGCATTTGTGGTTTTTTTAATTGAGGTACAAGTTTAATATCAGGTCCCTAGATCAAACTCAATAATTCAGAGTGAAAAAATACATTTTAGGCAGCAAAACGAAATTTAAAGGGGCAAAATGAAATTTTGAAGGGCAAGTTTTTTTAACGTGTAATTTTGAGTTCGTAGATCAACCTGAATTATTCATAGTGTAAAAAAAAAGTATTTCTAGATGGAAAACGAAATTTAAAAGGGCAAAATGAAAATTTGAGGGGCATTTTTTTCAAATTAAAGAACAAGAGTAATATTGATTTCCTAGATCAAACTGAATAATTTATATTGAAAAAGTACATTTTTGACAGCAAATTTGAAATTTAAAGGGGTAAAATGAAATGTGAAGGGGGCAAGTTTTTCTTTTTTTTTAAATTGAGGAACATGTGTTATTTTGAGTTCCTAGACCAAACTGAATAATTCATAGTGTAAAAAAATGTATTCTTGGAAAAAACTAAATTTAAAGGGGCAAAATGATATTTTAAGGGGAAATTGTGTTTTTTTAAAAAAATTTGAGGGACAAGGGTAATATCGAGTCCCTAGATCAAACTCAATAAATTATAATGAAAAAATACATTTTAGGCAGCAAAACGAAATTTAAAGAGGCAAAAAAAAAATTTAAGGGCAAGTTTAAAAAAGAAAAATGCAATTTTGAGTCCATAAATCAAACTGAATAATTCATAGTGTAAAAAAATGTATTCTTAGAGGAAAAATAACATTTAAAGGGGCAAAATTAAATTTTGAGAGCAATAAAAAAAAAATTGTGGGACAAGTGTAATATTGATTTTTTAGATCAAACTGAATAATAGTATTAAAAATGTATTCTTAAAGGAAAAACGAAATTTAAAGGGGCAAAAAAATTTTTTAAAAGGCATTTTTTTTAAAGAGAATGTGTAATTTTTAGTCCCTAGAACAAAATGAATTATTTATAGTGTCAAAAATACATTTTAGTCAGTAAAACGAAATTTAAAGGGGAAAATGAAATTTTGAGGGGCATTTTTTTTTAAAATGTGTAATTTTGAGTCCTTAGATCAAACTGAATTATTCATGGTGTGAAAAAAAATTCCTAAAAATCCACGAGATTTAAAGGGGCAAAATGATATTTTTAGGGGCATTTTTTTTTTAATTGAGGGAGAAGGGTAAGAGACCCTAGATCGAACTCAATAATTCATAGTGGAAAATTACATTTTAGGCAGAAAAATGAAATTTAAAGGGGCAAAATAAAATTTTAAAGTGCAAGTTTAATTAAGAAAAGTGTAATTTTGAGTCCATAGATCAAACTGAATAATTCATAGTGTAAAAAATATGTATTCTTAGAGAAACTAAATTTAAAGGGGTAAAATAAAATTTGAGGTGCAATTTAAAAAAACATATTGAGGGACAAGTGTAATATTGATTTCCTAGATTAGACTACATAATTAATAGTGAGAAAATTGTATCCTTAGAGGAAAAACGAAATTTAAAGAGGCAAAATGAAATTTCGAATGGCAAGTTTTTTTAATGTTTAATTTTGAGTCCGTAGATCAACCTGAATTATTCTTAGTGTAAAAAAAAGTATTTCTAGATGGAAAACGAAATTTAAAGGGGCAAAATGAAAATTTGAGGGGCAATTTTTTTAAATTAAGAAACAAGTGTAATATTGATTTCCTAGATAAAACTGAATAATTCATATTGAAAAAATTCATTTTTGACAGCAAAATTGAAATTTAAAGGTAAAATGAAATGTGAAGGGCAAGATTTTCTTTTTTTTTTAATTGAGGAACGTGTTATTTTGAGTTCCTAGACCAAACTAAATAATTCATAGTGGAAAAAAATGTATTCTTGGAAAAAACTAAATTTAAAAGGGTAAAATGATATTTTAAGGGGCAATTGTGTTTTTTTTAATTGAGGTACAAGTTTAATATCAGGTCCCTAGATCAAACTCAATAATTCAGAGTGAAAAAATACATTTTAGGCAGCAAAACGAAATTTAAAGGGGCAAAATGAAATTTTGAAGGGCAAGTTTTTTTAACGTGTAATTTTGAGTTCGTAGATCAACCTGAATTATTCATAGTGTAAAAAAAAGTATTTCTAGATGGAAAACGAAATTTAAAAGGGCAAAATGAAAATTTGAGGGGCATTTTTTTCAAATTAAAGAACAAGAGTAATATTGATTTCCTAGATCAAACTGAATAATTTATATTGAAAAAGTACATTTTTGACAGCAAATTTGAAATTTAACCTCTTAAGGACATAGGACGTACCGGTACGTCCTATGTCCTCACTTGCACTTCAAAGCGGGGCCGCGCGGCGGCCCCGCTTTGAAG
Organism: Dendropsophus ebraccatus; assembly: GCA_027789725.1. Classification (NCBI taxonomy): domain Eukaryota; kingdom Metazoa; phylum Chordata; class Amphibia; order Anura; family Hylidae; genus Dendropsophus; species Dendropsophus ebraccatus. Next base: position 77,735,861 of record JAQFWZ010000009.1, on the reverse strand, counting down.
TGCCGCGATCCCGGGTGCCGCGTGTAGCCCGGGACCGCCGCTATTAGCGGGCACGGTCTGATCGCCGTGCCCGCTAATTAGCTAATCGGAGGCAGCTGTCAAAGTTACCGGAGGCAACGTTTCCCTGGTGTCTAGTGGGGGAGATCGCTCCTCCGGGACCTTGTCCCGGAGGAGCGATCTCCGTTACTGATGCCGGCCGGGGATGCGTCCAAGATGGCGCCGTCCTCGGCTCGGCACTCGTTTGTATTCGGCTGCAGCAGCCGAAAGCAAACGAGTGCCGATCTCATGGATCTCTGCAGCATATCTATGCTGCAGAGATCTCAATGAGAGATCCAAGTGTATATATTAGAAGTCCCCCAGGGGGGCTTCTAGTATATGTGTAAAAAAAAAAAAAAAAGTGTTGTTAATAGTAAAAAGCCCCCTCCCATAATAAAAGTCTGAATCACCCCCCTTTTCCCAGGTTTTAAATAAAAGTAAACAAATAAATAAATAAATAAACATGTTTGCTATCGCCGCGTGCGTAATCGCCCGAACTATTAATTAATCACAGTCCTGATCTCGTACGGTAAACGGCGTCAGCGCAAAAAAATCCCAAAGTGCAAAATTGCGCATTTTTGGTCGCATCAAATCCAGAAAAAATGTAATAAAAAGCGATCAAAAAGACGTATATGGGCAATCAAGGTACCGATAGAAAGATCACATCATGGCGCAAAAAATGACTCCTTACACAGCCCCATAGACCAAAGGATAAAAGTGCTATAACCCTGGGAATGGAGCGATTTTAAGGAACGTATATTGGTTAACAACGGTTTGAATTTTTTACAGGCCATCAGATACAATATAAGTTATACATGTTATATATCGTTTTAATCGTAACGACTTGAGGAACATGCATAACAAGTCAGTTTTACCCCAGGGTGAATGGCGTAAAAACACATTTCCCCCAAATAAAAGAAATGCGTTTTTTTTTTTCAATTTCACCACACTTCGAATTTTTTTCTGGTTTCGCAGTGTACTTTATGCAAAAATTCAGCCTGTAATTGCAAAGTACAATTAGTGACGCAAAAAATAAGGGGTCATGTGGGTTTCTAGGTGGAAAAATGCAAGTGCTATGACCTTTTAAACACAAGGAGGAAAAAACGAAAACGTAAAAACGAAAATGGGCCATGTCCTTAAAGGGTTAAAGGGGTAAAATGAAATGTGAAGGGGGCAAGTTTTTCCTTTTTTTTAAATTGAGGAACATGTGTTATTTTGAGTTCCTAGACCAAACTGAATAATTCATAGTGTAAAAAAATGTATTCTTGGAAAAAACTAAATTTAAAGGGGCAAAATGATATTTTAAGGGGAAATTGTGTTTTTTTAAAAAAATTTGAGGGACAAGGGTAATATCGAGTCCCTAGATCAAACTCAATAAATTATAATGAAAAAATACATTTTAGGCAGCAAAACGAAATTTAAAGAGGCAAAAAAAAAATTTAAGGGCAAGTTTAAAAAAGAAAAATGCAATTTTGAGTCCATAAATCAAACTGAATAATTCATAGTGTAAAAAAATGTATTCTTAGAGGAAAAATAACATTTAAAGGGGCAAAATTAAATTTTGAGAGCAATAAAAAAAAATTGTGGGACAAGTGTAATATTGATTTTTTAGATCAAACTGAATAATAGTATTAAAAAATGTATTCTTAGAAGAAAAACGAAATTTAAAGGGGCAAAATAAAATTTTAAAAGGCAAGTTGTTTTTTTTTAAAGAGAATGTGTAATTTTTAGTCCCTAGAACAAAATGAATTATTTATAGTGTCAAAAATACATTTTAGTCAGTAAAACGAAATTTAAAGGGGAAAATGTAATTTTGAGGGGCTTTTTTTTTTTTTTTTAAATGTGTAATTTTGAGTCCTTAGATCAAACTGAATTATTCATGGTGTGAAAAAAAAATTCCTAAAAAAACCCACGAGATTTAAAGGGGCAAAATGATATTTTTAGGGGCATTTTTTTTAATTGAGGGGGAAGGGTAAGAGACCCTAGATCGAACTCAATAATTCATAGTGGAAAAATACATTTTAGGCAGAAAAACGAAATTTAAAGGGGCAAAATAAAATTTTAAAGTGCAAGTTTAATTAAGAAAAGTGTAATTTTGAGTCCATAGATCAAACTGAATAATTCATAGTGTAAAAAATATGTATTCTTAGAGAAACTAAATTTAAAGGGGTAAAATAAAATTTTGAGGGGCAATTTAAAAAAACATATTGAGGGACAAGTGTAATATTGATTTCCTAGATTAGACTACATAATTAATAGTGAGAAAATTGTATCCTTAGAGGAAAAACGAAATTTAAAGAGGCAAAATGAAATTTCGAATGGCAAGTTTTTTTAATGTTTAATTTTGAGTCCGTAGATCAACCTAAATTATTCTTAGTGTAAAAAAAAGTATTTCTAGATGGAAAACGAAATTTAAAGGGGCAAAATGAAAATTTGAGGGGCAATTTTTTCAAATTAAGAAACAAGTGTAATATTGATTTCCTAGATCAAACTGAATAATTCATATTGAAAAAATTCATTTTTGACAGCAAAATTGAAATTTAAAGGTAAAATGAAATGTGAAGGGGGCAAGTTTTTCTTTTTTTTTTAATTGAGGAACGTGTTATTTTGAGTTCCTTGACCAAACTAAATAATTCATAGTGTAAAAAAATGTATTCTTGGAAAAAACTAAATTTAAAGGGGCAAAATGATATTTTAAGGGGAAATTGTGTTTTTTTAAAAAATTTGAGGGACAAGGGTAATATCGAGTCCCTAGATCAAACTCAATAAATTATAATGAAAAAATACATTTTAGGCAGCAAAACGAAATTTAAAGAGGCAAAAAAAAATTTAAGGGCAAGTTTAAAAAAGAAAAATGCAATTTTGAGTCCATAAATCAAACTGAATAATTCATAGTGTAAAAAAATGTATTCTTAGAGGAAAAATAACATTTAAAGGGGCAAAATTAAATTTTGAGAGCAATAAAAAAAAATTGTGGGACAAGTGTAATATTGATTTTTTAGATCAAACTGAATAATAGTATTAAAAAATATATTCTTAAAGGAAAAACGAAATTTAAAGGGGCAAAATAAAATTTTAAAAGGCATTTTTTTTAAAGAGAATGTGTAATTTTTAGTCCTTAGAACAAAATGAATTATTTATAGTGTCAAAAATACATTTTAGTCAGTAAAACGAAATTTAAAGGGGAAAATGAAATTTTGAGGGGCATTTTTTTTTTAAATGTGTAATTTTGAGTCCTTAGATCAAACTGAATTATTCATGGTGTGAAAAAAAAATTCCTAAAAATCCATGAGATTTAAAGGGGCAAAATGATATTTTTAGGGGCATTTTTTTTTTAATTGAGGGAGAAGGGTAAGAGACCCTAGATCGAACTCAATAATTCATAGTGGAAAATTACATTTTAGGCAGAAAAACGAAATTTAAAGGGGCAAAATAACATTTTAAAGTGCAAGTTTAATTAAGAAAAGTGTAATTTTGAGTCCATAGATCAAACTGAATAATTCATAGTGTAAAAAATATGTATTCTTAGAGAAACTAAATTTAAAGGGGTAAAATAAAATTTTGAGGGGCAATTTAAAAAAACATATTGAGGGACAAGTGTAATATTGATTTCCTAGATTAGACTACATAATTAATAGTGAGAAAATTGTATCCTTAGAGGAAAAACGAAATTTAAAGAGGCAAAATGAAATTTCGAATGGCAAGTTTTTTTAATGTTTAATTTTGAGTCCGTAGATCAACCTGAATTATTCTTAGTGTAAAAAAAAGTATTTCTAGATGGAAAACGAAATTTAAAGGGGCAAAATGAAAATTTGAGGGGCAATTTTTTCAAATTAAGAAACAAGTGTAATATTGATTTCCTAGATCAAACTGAATAATTCATATTGAAAAAATTCATTTTTGACAGCAAAATTGAAATTTAAAGGTAAAATGAAATGTGAAGGGCAAGATTTTCTTTTTTTTTTATTGAGGAACGTGTTATTTTGAGTTCCTAGACCAAACTAAATAATTCATAGTGGAAAAAAATGTATTCTTGGAAAAAACTAAATTTAAAAGGGTAAAATGATATTTTAAGGGGCAATTGTGTTTTTTTTTAATTGAGGTACAAGTTTAATATCAGGTCCCTAGATCAAACTCAATAATTCAGAGTGAAAAAATACATTTTAGGCAGCAAAACGAAATTTAAAGGGGCAAAATGAAATTTTGAAGGGCAAGTTTTTTTAACATGTAATTTTGAGTTCGTAGATCAACCTGAATTATTCATAGTGTAAAAAAAAGTATTTCTAGATGGAAAACGAAATTTAAAAGGGCAAAATGAAAATTTGAGGGGCATTTTTTTCAAATGAAAGAACAAGGATAATATTGATTTCCTAGATCAAACTGAATAATTTATATTGAAAAAGTACATTTTTGACAGCAAATTTGAAATTTAAAGGGGTAAAATGAAATGTGAAGGGGGCCAGTTTTTCTTTTTTTTTAAATTGAGGAACATGTGTTATTTTGAGTTCCTAGACCAAACTGAATAATTCATAGTGTAAAAAAATGTATTCTTGGAAAAAACTAAATTTAAAGGGGCAAAATGATATTTTAAGGGGAAATTGTGTTTTTTTAAAAAAATTTGAGGGACAAGGGTAATATCGAGTCCCTAGATCAAACTCAATAAATTATAATGAAAAAATACATTTTAGGCAGCAAAACGAAATTTAAAGAGGCAAAAAAAAATTTAAGGGCAAGTTTAAAAAAGAAAAATGCAATTTTGAGTCCATAAATCAAACTGAATAATTCATAGTGTAAAAAAATGTATTCTTAGAGGAAAAATAACATTTAAAGGGGCAAAATTAAATTTTGAGAGCAATAAAAAAAAATTGTGGGACAAGTGTAATATTGATTTTTTAGATCAAACTGAATAATAGTATTAAAAAATGTATTCTTAGAAGAAAAACGAAATTTAAAGGGGCAAAATAAAATTTTAAAGGGCAAGTTGTTTTTTTTAAAGAGAATGTGTAATTTTTAGTCCCTAGAACAAAATGAATTATTTATAGTGTCAAAAATACATTTTAGTCAGTAAAACGAAATTTAAAGGGGAAAATGTAATTTTGAGGGGCTTTTTTTTTTTTTTTTAAATGTGTAATTTTGAGTCCTTAGATCAAACTGAATTATTCATGGTGTGAAAAAAAAATTCCTAAAAAAAACCACGAGATTTAAAGGGGCAAAATGATATTTTTAGGGGCATTTTTTTTTTAATTGAGGGGGAAGGGTAAGAGACCCTAGATCGAACTCAATAATTCATAGTGGAAAAATACATTTTAGGCAGAAAAACGAAATTTAAAGGGGCAAAATAAAATTTTAAAGTGCAAGTTTAATTAAGAAAAGTGTAATTTTGAGTCCATAGATCAAACTGAATAATTCATAGTGTAAAAAATATGTATTCTTAGAGAAACTAAATTTAAAGGGGTAAAATAAAATTTTGAGGGGCAATTTAAAAAAACATATTGAGGGACAAGTGTAATATTGATTTCCTAGATTAGACTACATAATTAATAGTGAGAAAATTGTATCCTTAGAGGAAAAACGAAATTTAAAGAGGCAAAATGAAATTTCGAATGGCAAGTTTTTTTAATGTTTAATTTTGAGTCCGTAGATCAACCTGAATTATTCTTAGTGTAAAAAAAAGTATTTCTAGATGGAAAACGAAATTTAAAGGGGCAAAATGAAAATTTGAGGGGCAATTTTTTCAAATAAAGAAACAAGTGTAATATTGATTTCCTAGATCAAACTGAATAATTCATATTGAAAAAATTCATTTTTGACAGCAAAATTGAAATTTAAAGGTAAAATGAAATGTGAAGGGCAAGATTTTCTTTTTTTTTTAATTGAGGAACGTGTTATTTTGAGTTCCTAGACCAAACTAAATAATTCATAGTGGAAAAATATGTATTCTTGGAAAAAACAAAATTTAAAAGGGTAAAATGATATTTTAAGGGGCATTTGTGGTTTTTTTAATTGAGGTACAAGTTTAATATCAGGTCCCTAGATCAAACTCAATAATTCAGAGTGAAAAAATACATTTTAGGCAGCAAAACGAAATTTAAAGGGGCAAAATGAAATTTTGAAGGGCAAGTTTTTTTAACGTGTAATTTTGAGTTCGTAGATCAACCTGAATTATTCATAGTGTAAAAAAAAAGTATTTCTAGATGGAAAACGAAATTTAAAAGGGCAAAATGAAAATTTGAGGGGCATTTTTTTCAAATTAAAGAACAAGAGTAATATTGATTTCCTAGATCAAACTGAATAATTTATATTGAAAAAGTACATTTTTGACAGCAAATTTGAAATTTAAAGGGGTAAAATGAAATGTGAAGGGGGCAAGTTTTTCTTTTTTTTTAAATTGAGGAACATGTGTTATTTTGAGTTCCTAGACCAAACTGAATAATTCATAGTGTAAAAAAATGTATTCTTGGAAAAAACTAAATTTAAAGGGGCAAAATGATATTTTAAGGGGAAATTGTGTTTTTTTAAAAAAATTTGAGGGACAAGGGTAATATCGAGTCCCTAGATCAAACTCAATAAATTATAATGAAAAAATACATTTTAGGCAGCAAAACGAAATTTAAAGAGGCAAAAAAAAAATTTAAGGGCAAGTTTAAAAAAGAAAAATGCAATTTTGAGTCCATAAATCAAACTGAATAATTCATAGTGTAAAAAAATGTATTCTTAGAGGAAAAATAACATTTAAAGGGGCAAAATTAAATTTTGAGAGCAATAAAAAAAAAATTGTGGGACAAGTGTAATATTGATTTTTTAGATCAAACTGAATAATAGTATTAAAAATGTATTCTTAAAGGAAAAACGAAATTTAAAGGGGCAAAAAATTTTTTTAAAAGGCATTTTTTTAAAGAGAATGTGTAATTTTTAGTCCCTAGAACAAAATGAATTATTTATAGTGTCAAAAATACATTTTAGTCAGTAAAACGAAATTTAAAGGGGAAAATGAAATTTTGAGGGGCATTTTTTTTTTAAATGTGTAATTTTGAGTCCTTAGATCAAACTGAATTATTCATGGTGTGAAAAAAAATTCCTAAAAATCCACGAGATTTAAAGGGGCAAAATGATATTTTTAGGGGCATTTTTTTTTTAATTGAGGGAGAAGGGTAAGAGACCCTAGATCGAACTCAATAATTCATAGTGGAAAATTACATTTTAGGCAGAAAAACGAAATTTAAAGGGGCAAAATAAAATTTTAAAGTGCAAGTTTAATTAAGAAAAGTGTAATTTTGAGTCCATAGATCAAACTGAATAATTCATAGTGTAAAAAATATGTATTCTTAGAGAAACTAAATTTAAAGGGGTAAAATAAAATTTGAGGTGCAATTTAAAAAAACATATTGAGGGACAAGTGTAATATTGATTTCCTAGATTAGCCTACATAATTAATAGTGAGAAAATTGTATCCTTAGAGGAAAAACGAAATTTAAAGAGGCAAAATGAAATTTCGAATGGCAAGTTTTTTTAATGTTTAATTTTGAGTCCGTAGATCAACCTGAATTATTCTTAGTGTAAAAAAAAGTATTTCTAGATGGAAAACGAAATTTAAAGGGGCAAAATGAAAATTTGAGGGGCAATTTTTTTAAATTAAGAAACAAGTGTAATATTGATTTCCTAGATCAAACTGAATAATTCATATTGAAAAAATTCATTTTTGACAGCAAAATTGAAATTTAAAGGTAAAATGAAATGTGAAGGGCAAGATTTTCTTTTTTTTTTAATTGAGGAACGTGTTATTTTGAGTTCCTAGACCAAACTAAATAATTCATAGTGGAAAAAAATGTATTCTTGGAAAAAACTAAATTTAAAAGGGTAAAATGATATTTTAAGGGGCAATTGTGTTTTTTTTAATTGAGGTACAAGTTTAATATCAGGTCCCTAGATCAAACTCAATAATTCAGAGTGAAAAAATACATTTTAGGCAGCAAAACGAAATTTAAAGGGGCAAAATGAAATTTTGAAGGGCAAGTTTTTTTAACGAGTAATTTTGAGTTCGTAGATCAACCTGAATTATTCATAGTGTAAAAAAAAGTATTTCTAGATGGAAAACGAAATTTAAAAGGGCAAAATGAAAATTTGAGGGGCATTTTTTTCAAATTAAAGAACAAGAGTAATATTGATTTCCTAGATCAAACTGAATAATTTATATTGAAAAAGTACATTTTTGACAGCAAATTTGAAATTTAACCTCTTAAGGACATAGGACGTACCGGTACGTCCTATGTCCTCACTTGCACTTCAAAGCGGGGCCGCGCGGCGGCCCCGCTTTTAAGTGCCGCGATCCCGGGTGCCGCGTGTAGCCCGGGACCGCCGCTATTAGCGGGCACGGTCTGATCGCCGTGCCCGCTAATTAGCTAATCGGAGGCAGCTGTCAAAGTTACCGGAGGCAACGTTTCCCTGGTGTCTAGTGGGGGAGATCGCTCCTCCGGGACCTTGTCCCGGAGGAGCGATCTCCGTTACTGATGCCGGCCGGGGATGCGTCCAAGATGGCGCCGTCCTCGGCTCGGCACTCGTTTGTATTCGGCTGCAGCAGCCGAAAGCAAACGAGTGCCGATCTCATGGATCTCTGCAGCATATCTATGCTGCAGAGATCTCAATGAGAGATCCAAGTGTATATACTAGAAGTCCCCCAGGGGGGCTTCTAGTATATGTGTAAAAAAAAAAAAAAAAGTGTTGTTAATAGTAAAAAGCCCCCTCCCCTAATAAAAGTCTGAATCACCCCCCTTTTCCCAGGTTTTAAATAAAAGTAAACAAATAAATAAATAAATAAACATGTTTGCTATCGCCGCGTGCATAATCGCCCGAACTATTAATTAATCACAGTCCTGATCTCGTACGGTAAACGGCGTCAGCGCAAAAAAATCCCAAAGTGCAAAATTGCGCATTTTTGGTCGCATCAAATCCAGAAAAAATGTAATAAAAAGCGATCAAAAAGACGTATATGGGCAATCAAGGTACCGATAGAAAGATCACATCATGGCGCAAAAAATGACACCTTACACAGCCCCATAGACCAAAGGATAAAAGTGCTATAACCCTGGGAATGGAGCGATTTTAAGGAACGTATATTGGTTAACAACGGTTTGAATTTTTTACAGGTCATCAGATACAATATAAGTTATACATGTTATATATCGTTTTAATCGTAACGACTTGAGGAACATGCATAACAAGTCAGTTTTACCCCAGGGTGAATGGCGTAAAAACACATTTCCCCCAAATAAAAGAAATGCGTTTTTTTTTTCAATTTCACCACACTTCGAATTTTTTTCTGGTTTCGCAGTGTACTTTATGCAAAAATTCAGCCTGTAATTGCAAAGTACAATTAGTGACGCAAAAAATAAGGGGTCATGTGGGTTTCTAGGTGGAAAAATGCAAGTGCTATGACCTTTTAAACACAAGGAGGAAAAACCGAAAACGTAAAAACGAAAATGGGCCATGTCCTTAAAGGGTTAAAGGGGTAAAATGAAATGTGAAGGGGGCAAGTTTTTCTTTTTTTTTAAATTGAGGAACATGTGTTATTTTGAGTTCCTAGACCAAACTGAATAATTCATAGTGTAAAAAAATGTATTCTTGGAAAAAACTAAATTTAAAGGGGCAAAATGATATTTTAAGGGGAAATTGTGTTTTTTTTAAAAAATTTGAGGGACAAGGGTAATATCGAGTCCCTAGATCAAACTCAATAAATTATAATGAAAAAATACATTTTAGGCAGCAAAACGAAATTTAAAGAGGCAAAAAAAAAATTTAAGGGCAAGTTTAAAAAAGAAAAATGCAATTTTGAGTCCATAAATCAAACTGAATAATTCATAGTGTAAAAAAATGTATTCTTAGAGGAAAAATAACATTTAAAGGGGCAAAATTAAATTTTGAGAGCAATAAAAAAAAATTGTGGGACAAGTGTAATATTGATTTTTTAGATCAAACTGAATAATAGTATTAAAAAATGTATTCTTAGAAGAAAAACGAAATTTAAAGGGGCAAAATAAAATTTTAAAGGGCAAGTTGTTTTTTTTAAAGAGAATGTGTAATTTTTAGTCCCTAGAACAAAATGAATTATTTATAGTGTCAAAAATACATTTTAGTCAGTAAAACGAAATTTAAAGGGGAAAATGTAATTTTGAGGGGCTTTTTTTTTTTTTTAAATGTGTAATTTTGAGTCCTTAGATCAAACTGAATTATTCATGGTGTGAAAAAAAAATTCCTAAAAAAACCCACGAGATTTAAAGGGGCAAAATGATATTTTTAGGGGCATTTTTTTTTTAATTGAGGGGGAAGGGTAAGAGACCCTAGATCGAACTCAATAATTCATAGTGAAAAAATACATTTTAGGCAGAAAAACGAAATTTAAAGGGGCAAAATAAAATTTTAAAGTGCAAGTTTAATTAAGAAAAGTGTAATTTTGAGTCCATAGATCAAACTGAATAATTCATAGTGTAAAAAATATGTATTCTTAGAGAAACTAAATTTAAAGGGGTAAAATAAAATTTTGAGGGGCAATTTAAAAAAACATATTGAGGGACAAGTGTAATATTGATTTCCTAGATTAGACTACATAATTAATAGTGAGAAAATTGTATCCTTAGAGGAAAAACGAAATTTAAAGAGGCAAAATGAAATTTCGAATGGCAAGTTTTTTTAATGTTTAATTTTGAGTCCGTAGATCAACCTGAATTATTCTTAGTGTAAAAAAAAGTATTTCTAGATTGTAAACGAAATTTAAAGGGGCAAAATGAAAATTTGAGGGGCAATTTTTTCAAATTAAGAAACAAGTGTAATATTGATTTCCTAGATCAAACTGAATAATTCATATTGAAAAAATTCATTTTTGACAGCAAAATTGAAATTTAAAGGTAAAATGAAATGTGAAGGGCAAGATTTTCTTTTTTTTTAATTGAGGAACGTGTTATTTTGAGTTCCTAGACCAAACTAAATAATTCATAGTGGAAAAAAATGTATTCTTGGAAAAAACAAAATTTAAAAGGGTAAAATGATATTTTAAGGGGCATTTGTGGTTTTTTTAATTGAGGTACAAGTTTAATATCAGGTCCCTAGATCAAACTCAATAATTCAGAGTGAAAAAATACATTTTAGGCAGCAAAACGAAATTTAAAGGGGCAAAATGTAATTTTGAAGGGCAAGTTTTTTTAACGTGTAATTTTGAGTTCGTAGATCAACCTGAATTATTCATAGTGTAAAAAAAAGTATTTCTAGATGGAAAACGAAATTTAAAAGGGCAAAATGAAAATTTGAGGGGCATTTTTTTCAAATTAAAGAACAAGAGTAATATTGATTTCCTAGATCAAACTGAATAATTTATATTGAAAAAGTACATTTTTGACAGCAAATTTGAAATTTAAAGGGGTAAAATGAAATGTGAAGGGGGCAAGTTTTTCTTTTTTTTTTAAATTGAGGAACATGTGTTATTTTGAGTTCCTAGACCAAACTGAATAATTCATAGTGTAAAAAAATGTATTCTTGGAAAAAACTAAATTTAAAGGGGCAAAATGATATTTTAAGGGGAAATTGTGTTTTTTTAAAAAAATTTGAGGGACAAGGGTAATATCGAGTCCCTAGATCAAACTCAATAAATTATAATGAAAAAATACATTTTAGGCAGCAAAACGAAATTTAAAGAGGCAAAAAAAAAATTTAAGGGCAAGTTTAAAAAAGAAAAATGCAATTTTGAGTCCATAAATCAAACTGAATAATTCATAGTGTAAAAAAATGTATTCTTAGAGGAAAAATAACATTTAAAGGGGCAAAATTAAATTTTGAGAGCAATAAAAAAAAATTGTGGGACAAGTGTAATATTGATTTTTTAGATCAAACTGAATAATAGTATTAAAAAATGTATTCTTAAAGGAAAAACGAAATTTAAAGGGGCAAAAATTTTTTTTAAAAGGCATTTTTTTTAAAGAGAATGTGTAATTTTTAGTCCCTAGAACAAAATGAATTATTTATAGTGTCAAAAATACATTTTAGTCAGTAAAACGAAATTTAAAGGGGAAAATGTAATTTTGAGGGGCATTTTTTTTTAATGTGTAATTTTGAGTCCTTAGATCAAACTGAATTGTTCATGGTGTGAAAAAAAAATTCCTAAAAAAACCACGAGATTTAAAGGGGCAAAATGATATTTTTAGGGGCATTTTTTTTTAATTGAGGGAGAAGGGTAAGAGACCCTAGATCGAACTCAATAATTCATAGTGGAAAATTACATTTTAGGCAGAAAAACAAAATTTAAAGGGGCAAAATAAAATTTTAAAGTGCAAGTTTAATTAAGAAAAGTGTAATTTTGAGTCCATAGATCAAACTGAATAATTCATAGTGTAAAAAATATGTATTCTTAGAGAAACTAAATTTAAAGGGGTAAAATAAAATTTTGAGGGGCAATTTAAAAAAACATATTAAGGGACAAGTGTAATATTTATTTCCTAGATTAGACTACATAATTAATAGTGAGAAAATTGTATCCTTACAGGAAAAACGAAATTTAAAGAGGCAAAATGAAATTTCGAAGGGCAAGTTTTTTTAACGTGTAATTTTGAGTTTGTAGATCAACCTGAATTATTCATAGTGTAAAAAAAAAGGATTTCTAGATGGAAAACGAAATTTAAAAGGGCAAAATGAAAATTTGAGGGGCATTTTTTCAAATTAAAGAACAAGAGTAATATTGATTTCCTAGATCAAACTGAATAATTTATATTGAAAAAGTACATTTTTGACAGCAAATTTGAAATTTAAAGGTGTAAAATGAAATGTAAAGGGGGCAAGTTTTTCTTTTTTTTTTTAATTGAGGATTATGTGTTATTTTGAGTTCCTAGACCAAACTGAATAATTCATAGTGTAAAAAAATGTATTCTTGGAAAAAACTAAATTTAAAGGGGCAAAATGATATTTTAAGGGGCAATTGTGTTTTTTTAAAAAAAGTTGAGAGACAAGGGTAATATCTAGTCCCTAGATCAAACTCAATAAATTATAGTGAAAAAATACATTTTAGGCAGCAAAACGAAATTTAAAGAGGCAAAAAAAATTTTTAAGGGCAAGTTTAAAAAAGAAAAATGCAATTTTGAGTCTATAAATAAAACTGAATAATTCATAGTGTAAAAAAATGTATTCTTAGAGGAAAAATAACTTTTAAAGGGGCAAAATAAAATTTTAAAAGGCAAGTTTTTTTTAAAGAGAATGTGTAATTTTTAGTCCCTAGAACAAAATGAATTATTTATAGTGTAAAAAATACATTTTAGTCAGTAAAACGAAATTTAAAGGGGAAAATGAAATTTTGAGAGGCATTTTTTTTAAAAAAAAACTTGTGTAATTTTGAGTCCTTAGATCAAACTGAATTATTCATGGTGTGAAAAAAAAATCCTAAAAAAAACACGAGATTTAAAGGGGCAAAATGATATTTTTAGGGGCAATTTTTTTTTTAATTGAGGGAGAAGGGTAAGAGACCCTAGATCGAACTCAATAATTCATAGTGGAAAATTACATTTTAGGCAGAAAAACGAAATTTAAAGGGGCAAAATAAAATTTTAAAGTGCAAGTTTAATTAAGAAAAGTGTAACTTTGAGTCCATAGATCAAACTGAATAATTCATAGTGTAAAAAATATGTATTCTTAGAGAAACTAAATTTAAAGGGGTAAAATAAAATTTTGAGGGGCAATTTAAAGAAACATATTGAGGGACAAGTGTAATATTGATTTCCTAGATTAGACTACATTATTAATAGTGAGCAAATTGTATCCCTAGAGGAAAAACAAAATTTAAAGAGGCAAAATGAAATTTCGAATGGCAAGTTTTTTTTAATGTTTAATTTTGAGTCCGTAGATCAACCTGAATTATTCTTAGTGTAAAAAAAAGTATTTCTAGATGGAAAACGAAATTTAAAGGGGCAAAATGAAAATTTGAAGGGCAATTTTTTCAAATTAAGAAACAAGTGTAATATTGATTTCCTAGATCAAACTGAATAATTCATATTGAAAAAATACATTTTTGACAGCAAATTTGAAATTTAAAGGTAAAATGAAATGTGAAGGGCAAGATTTTCTTTTTTTTAATTGAGGAACGTGTTATTTTGAGTTCCTAGACCAAACTAAATAATTCATAGTGGAAAAAAATGTATTCTTGGAAAAAACAAAATTTAAAAGGGTAAAATGATATTTTAAGGGGCAATTGTGTTTTTTTTAATTGAGGTACAAGTTTAATATCAGGTCCCTAGATCAAACTCAATAATTCAGAGTGAAAAAATACATTTTAGGCAGCAAAACGAAATTTAAAGGGGCAAAATGAAATTTTGAAGGGCAAGTTTTTTTAACGTGTAATTTTGAGTTCGTAGATCAACCTGAATTATTCATAGTGTAAAAAAAAAGTATTTCTAGATGGAAAACGAAATTTAAAAGGGCAAAATGAAAATGTGAGGGGCATTTTTTTCAAATTAAAGAACAAGAGTAATATTGATTTCCTAGATCAAACTGAATAATTTATATTGAAAAAGTACATTTTTGACAGCAAATTTGAAATTTAAAGGGGTAAAATAAAATGTGAAGGGGGCAAGTTTTTCTTTTTTTTAAATTGAGGAACATGTGTTATTTTGAGTTCCTAGACCAAACTGAATAATTCATAGTGTAAAAAAATGTATTCTTGGAAAAAACTAAATTTAAAGGGGCAAAATTATATTTTAAGGGGCAATTGTGTTTTTTTTTTAAAAATTTGAGGGACAAGGGTAATATCGAGTCCCTAGATCAAACTCAATAAATTATAATGAAAAAATACATTTTAGGCAGCAAAACGAAATTTAAAGAGGCAAAATAAAATTTTAAGGGCAAGTTTAAAAAAGGAAAATGCAATTTTGAGTCCATAAATCAAACTGAATAATTCATAGTGTAAAAAAATGTATTCTTAGAGGAAAAATAACATTTAAAGGGGCAAAATTAAATTTTGAGAGCAATAAAAAAAAATTGTGGGACAAGTGTAATATTGATTTTTTAGATCAAACTGAATAATAGTATTAAAAAATGTATTCTTAGAAGAAAAACGAAATTTAAAGGGGCAAAATAAAATTTTAAAAGGCAAGTTTTTTTTTTAAAGAGAATGTGTAATTTTTAGTCCCTAGAACAAAATGAATTATTTATAGTGTAAAAAATACATTTTAGTCAGTAAAACGAAATTTAAAGGGGAAAATGTAATTTTGAGGGGCATTTTTTTTTTTAATGTGTAATTTTGAGTCCTTAGATCAAACTGAATTGTTCATGGTGTGAAAAAAAAATTCCTAAAAAAAACCACGAGATTTAAAGGGGCAAAAATATATTTTTTGGGCATTTTTTTTAATTGAGGGAGAAGGGTAAGAGACCCTAGATCGAACTCAATAATTCATAGTGGAAAATTACATTTTAGGCAGAAAAACGAAATTTAAAGGGGCAAAATAAAATTTTAAAGTGCAAGTTTAATTAAGAAAAGTGTAATTTTGAGTCCATAGATCAAACTGAATAATTCATAGTGTAAAAAATATGTATTCTTAGAGAAACTAAATTTAAAGGGGTAAAATAAAATTTTGAGGGGCAATTTAAAAAAACATATTGAGGGACAAGTGTAATATTGATTTCCTAGATTAGACTACATAATTAATAGTGAGAAAATTGTATCCTTAGAGGAAAAACGAAATTTAAAGAGGCAAAATGAAATTTCGAATGGCAAGTTTTTTTAATGTTTAATTTTGAGTCCGTAGATCAACCTGAATTATTCTTAGTGTAAAAAAAGTATTTCTAGATGGAAAACGAAATTTAAAGGGGCAAAATGAAAATTTGAGGGGCAATTTTTTCAAATTAAGAAACAAGTGTAATATTGATTTCCTAGATCAAACTGAATAATTCATATTGAAAAAATTCATTTTTGACAGCAAAATTGAAATTTAAAGGTAAAATGAAATGTGAAGGGCAAGATTTTCTTTTTTTTTAATTGAGGAACGTGTTATTTTGAGTTCCTAGACCAAACTAAATAATTCATAGTGGAAAAAAATGTATTCTTGGAAAAAACAAAATTTAAAAGGGTAAAATGATATTTTAAGGGGCATTTGTGGTTTTTTTAATTGAGGTACAAGTTTAATATCAGGTCCCTAGATCAAACTCAATAATTCAGAGTGAAAAAATACATTTTAGGCAGCAAAACGAAATTTAAAGGGGCAAAATGTAATTTTGAAGGGCAAGTTTTTTTAACGTGTAATTTTGAGTTCGTAGATCAACCTGAATTATTCATAGTGTAAAAAAAAGTATTTCTAGATGGAAAACGAAATTTAAAAGGGCAAAATGAAAATTTGAGGGGCATTTTTTTCAAATTAAAGAACAAGAGTAATATTGATTTCCTAGATCAAACTGAATAATTTATATTGAAAAAGTACATTTTTGACAGCAAATTTGAAATTTAAAGGGGTAAAATGAAATGTGAAGGGGGCAAGTTTTTCTTTTTTTTTAAATTGAGGAACATGTGTTATTTTGAGTTCCTAGACCAAACTGAATAATTCATAGTGTAAAAAAATGTATTCTTGGAAAAAACTAAATTTAAAGGGGCAAAATGATATTTTAAGGGGAAATTGTGTTTTTTTAAAAAAATTTGAGGGACAAGGGTAATATCGAGTCCCTAGATCAAACTCAATAAATTATAATGAAAAAATACATTTTAGGCAGCAAAACGAAATTTAAAGAGGCAAAAAAAAAATTTAAGGGCAAGTTTAAAAAAGAAAAATGCAATTTTGAGTCCATAAATCAAACTGAATAATTCATAGTGTAAAAAAATGTATTCTTAGAGGAAAAATAACATTTAAAGGGGCAAAATTAAATTTTGAGAGCAATAAAAAAAAATTGTGGGACAAGTGTAATATTGATTTTTTAGATCAAACTGAATAATAGTATTAAAAAATGTATTCTTAAAGGAAAAACGAAATTTAAAGGGGCAAAAAAATTTTTTAAAAGGCATTTTTTTTAAAGAGAATGTGTAATTTTTAGTCCCTAGAACAAAATGAATTATTTATAGTGTCAAAAATACATTTTAGTCAGTAAAACGAAATTTAAAGGGGAAAATGTAATTTTGAGGGGCATTTTTTTTTAATGTGTAATTTTGAGTCCTTAGATCAAACTGAATTGTTCATGGTGTGAAAAAAAAATTCCTAAAAAAACCACGAGATTTAAAGGGGCAAAATGATATTTTTAGGGGCATTTTTTTTTAATTGAGGGAGAAGGGTAAGAGACCCTAGATCGAACTCAATAATTCATAGTGGAAAATTACATTTTAGGCAGAAAAACAAAATTTAAAGGGGCAAAATAAAATTTTAAAGTGCAAGTTTAATTAAGAAAAGTGTAATTTTGAGTCCATAGATCAAACTGAATAATTCATAGTGTAAAAAATATGTATTCTTAGAGAAACTAAATTTAAAGGGGTAAAATAAAATTTTGAGGGGCAATTTAAAAAAACATATTAAGGGACAAGTGTAATATTTATTTCCTAGATTAGACTACATAATTAATAGTGAGAAAATTGTATCCTTACAGGAAAAACGAAATTTAAAGAGGCAAAATGAAATTTCGAAGGGCAAGTTTTTTTAACGTGTAATTTTGAGTTTGTAGATCAACCTGAATTATTCATAGTGTAAAAAAAAAGGATTTCTAGATGGAAAACGAAATTTAAAAGGGCAAAATGAAAATTTGAGGGGCATTTTTTCAAATTAAAGAACAAGAGTAATATTGATTTCCTAGATCAAACTGAATAATTTATATTGAAAAAGTACATTTTTGACAGCAAATTTGAAATTTAAAGGTGTAAAATGAAATGTAAAGGGGGCAAGTTTTTCTTTTTTTTTTTAATTGAGGATTATGTGTTATTTTGAGTTCCTAGACCAAACTGAATAATTCATAGTGTAAAAAAATGTATTCTTGGAAAAAACTAAATTTAAAGGGGCAAAATGATATTTTAAGGGGCAATTGTGTTTTTTTAAAAAAAGTTGAGAGACAAGGGTAATATCTAGTCCCTAGATCAAACTCAATAAATTATAGTGAAAAAATACATTTTAGGCAGCAAAACGAAATTTAAAGAGGCAAAAAAAATTTTTAAGGGCAAGTTTAAAAAAGAAAAATGCAATTTTGAGTCTATAAATAAAACTGAATAATTCATAGTGTAAAAAAATGTATTCTTAGAGGAAAAATAACTTTTAAAGGGGCAAAATAAAATTTTAAAAGGCAAGTTTTTTTTAAAGAGAATGTGTAATTTTTAGTCCCTAGAACAAAATGAATTATTTATAGTGTAAAAAATACATTTTAGTCAGTAAAACGAAATTTAAAGGGGAAAATGAAATTTTGAGAGGCATTTTTTTTAAAAAAAAACTTGTGTAATTTTGAGTCCTTAGATCAAACTGAATTATTCATGGTGTGAAAAAAAAATCCTAAAAAAAAACACGAGATTTAAAGGGGCAAAATGATATTTTTAGGGGCAATTTTTTTTTTAATTGAGGGAGAAGGGTAAGAGACCCTAGATCGAACTCAATAATTCATAGTGGAAAATTACATTTTAGGCAGAAAAACGAAATTTAAAGGGGCAAAATAAAATTTTAAAGTGCAAGTTTAATTAAGAAAAGTGTAACTTTGAGTCCATAGATCAAACTGAATAATTCATAGTGTAAAAAATATGTATTCTTAGAGAAACTAAATTTAAAGGGGTAAAATAAAATTTTGAGGGGCAATTTAAAGAAACATATTGAGGGACAAGTGTAATATTGATTTCCTAGATTAGACTACATTATTAATAGTGAGCAAATTGTATCCCTAGAGGAAAAACAAAATTTAAAGAGGCAAAATGAAATTTCGAATGGCAAGTTTTTTTTAATGTTTAATTTTGAGTCCGTAGATCAACCTGAATTATTCTTAGTGTAAAAAAAAGTATTTCTAGATGGAAAACGAAATTTAAAGGGGCAAAATGAAAATTTGAAGGGCAATTTTTTCAAATTAAGAAACAAGTGTAATATTGATTTCCTAGATCAAACTGAATAATTCATATTGAAAAAATACATTTTTGACAGCAAATTTGAAATTTAAAGGTAAAATGAAATGTGAAGGGCAAGATTTTCTTTTTTTTAATTGAGGAACGTGTTATTTTGAGTTCCTAGACCAAACTAAATAATTCATAGTGGAAAAAAATGTATTCTTGGAAAAAACAAAATTTAAAAGGGTAAAATGATATTTTAAGGGGCAATTGTGTTTTTTTTAATTGAGGTACAAGTTTAATATCAGGTCCCTAGATCAAACTCAATAATTCAGAGTGAAAAAATACATTTTAGGCAGCAAAACGAAATTTAAAGGGGCAAAATGAAATTTTGAAGGGCAAGTTTTTTTAACGTGTAATTTTGAGTTCGTAGATCAACCTGAATTATTCATAGTGTAAAAAAAAAGTATTTCTAGATGGAAAACGAAATTTAAAAGGGCAAAATGAAAATGTGAGGGGCATTTTTTTCAAATTAAAGAACAAGAGTAATATTGATTTCCTAGATCAAACTGAATAATTTATATTGAAAAAGTACATTTTTGACAGCAAATTTGAAATTTAAAGGGGTAAAATAAAATGTGAAGGGGGCAAGTTTTTCTTTTTTTTAAATTGAGGAACATGTGTTATTTTGAGTTCCTAGACCAAACTGAATAATTCATAGTGTAAAAAAATGTATTCTTGGAAAAAACTAAATTTAAAGGGGCAAAATTATATTTTAAGGGGCAATTGTGTTTTTTTTTAAAAAATTTGAGGGACAAGGGTAATATCGAGTCCCTAGATCAAACTCAATAAATTATAATGAAAAAATACATTTTAGGCAGCAAAACGAAATTTAAAGAGGCAAAATAAAATTTTAAGGGCAAGTTTAAAAAAGGAAAATGCAATTTTGAGTCCATAAATCAAACTGAATAATTCATAGTGTAAAAAAATGTATTCTTAGAGGAAAAATAACATTTAAAGGGGCAAAATTAAATTTTGAGAGCAATAAAAAAAAATTGTGGGACAAGTGTAATATTGATTTTTTAGATCAAACTGAATAATAGTATTAAAAAATGTATTCTTAGAAGAAAAACGAAATTTAAAGGGGCAAAATAAAATTTTAAAAGGCAAGTTTTTTTTTTAAAGAGAATGTGTAATTTTTAGTCCCTAGAACAAAATGAATTATTTATAGTGTAAAAAATACATTTTAGTCAGTAAAACGAAATTTAAAGGGGAAAATGTAATTTTGAGGGGCATTTTTTTTTTTAATGTGTAATTTTGAGTCCTTAGATCAAACTGAATTGTTCATGGTGTGAAAAAAAAATTCCTAAAAAAAACCACGAGATTTAAAGGGGCAAAAATATATTTTTTGGGCATTTTTTTTTAATTGAGGGAGAAGGGTAAGAGACCCTAGATCGAACTCAATAATTCATAGTGGAAAATTACATTTTAGGCAGAAAAACGAAATTTAAAGGGGCAAAATAAAATTTTAAAGTGCAAGTTTAATTAAGAAAAGTGTAATTTTGAGTCCATAGATCAAACTGAATAATTCATAGTGTAAAAAATATGTATTCTTAGAGAAACTAAATTTAAAGGGGTAAAATAAAATTTTGAGGGGCAATTTAAAAAAACATATTGAGGGACAAGTGTAATATTGATTTCCTAGATTAGACTACATAATTAATAGTGAGAAAATTGTATCCTTAGAGGAAAAACGAAATTTAAAGAGGCAAAATGAAATTTCGAATGGCAAGTTTTTTTAATGTTTAATTTTGAGTCCGTAGATCAACCTGAATTATTCTTAGTGTAAAAAAAAGTATTTCTAGATGGAAAACGAAATTTAAAGGGGCAAAATGAAAATTTGAGGGGCAATTTTTTCAAATTAAGAAACAAGTGTAATATTGATTTCCTAGATCAAACTGAATAATTCATATTGAAAAAATTCATTTTTGACAGCAAAATTGAAATTTAAAGGTAAAATGAAATGTGAAGGGCAAGATTTTCTTTTTTTTTAATTGAGGAACGTGTTATTTTGAGTTCCTAGACCAAACTAAATAATTCATAGTGGAAAAAAAATGTATTCTTGGAAAAAACAAAATTTAAAAGGGTAAAATGATATTTTAAGGGGCATTTGTGGTTTTTTTAATTGAGGTACAAGTTTAATATCAGGTCCCTAGATCAAACTCAATAATTCAGAGTGAAAAAATACATTTTAGGCAGCAAAACGAAATTTAAAGGGGCAAAATGTAATTTTGAAGGGCAAGTTTTTTTAACGTGTAATTTTGAGTTCGTAGATCAACCTGAATTATTCATAGTGTAAAAAAAAGTATTTCTAGATGGAAAACGAAATTTAAAAGGGCAAAATGAAAATTTGAGGGGCATTTTTTTCAAATTAAAGAACAAGAGTAATATTGATTTCCTAGATCAAACTGAATAATTTATATTGAAAAAGTACATTTTTGACAGCAAATTTGAAATTTAAAGGGGTAAAATGAAATGTGAAGGGGGCAAGTTTTTCTTTTTTTTTAAATTGAGGAACATGTGTTATTTTGAGTTCCTAGACCAAACTGAATAATTCATAGTGTAAAAAAATGTATTCTTGGAAAAAACTAAATTTAAAGGGGCAAAATGATATTTTAAGGGGAAATTGTGTTTTTTTAAAAAAATTTGAGGGACAAGGGTAATATCGAGTCCCTAGATCAAACTCAATAAATTATAATGAAAAAATACATTTTAGGCAGCAAAACGAAATTTAAAGAGGCAAAAAAAAAATTTAAGGGCAAGTTTAAAAAAGAAAAATGCAATTTTGAGTCCATAAATCAAACTGAATAATTCATAGTGTAAAAAAATGTATTCTTAGAGGAAAAATAACATTTAAAGGGGCAAAATTAAATTTTGAGAGCAATAAAAAAAAATTGTGGGACAAGTGTAATATTGATTTTTTAGATCAAACTGAATAATAGTATTAAAAAATGTATTCTTAAAGGAAAAACGAAATTTAAAGGGGCAAAAAATTTTTTTAAAAGGCATTTTTTTTAAAGAGAATGTGTAATTTTTAGTCCCTAGAACAAAATGAATTATTTATAGTGTCAAAAATACATTTTAGTCAGTAAAACGAAATTTAAAGGGGAAAATGTAATTTTGAGGGGCATTTTTTTTTAATGTGTAATTTTGAGTCCTTAGATCAAACTGAATTGTTCATGGTGTGAAAAAAAAATTCCTAAAAAAACCACGAGATTTGAAGGGGCAAAATGATATTTTTAGGGGCATTTTTTTTTAATTGAGGGAGAAGGGTAAGAGACCCTAGATCGAACTCAATAATTCATAGTGGAAAATTACATTTTAGGCAGAAAAACAAAATTTAAAGGGGCAAAATAAAATTTTAAAGTGCAAGTTTAATTAAGAAAAGTGTAATTTTGAGTCCATAGATCAAACTGAATAATTCATAGTGTAAAAAATATGTATTCTTAGAGAAACTAAATTTAAAGGGGTAAAATAAAATTTTGAGGGGCAATTTAAAAAAACATATTAAGGGACAAGTGTAATATTTATTTCCTAGATTAGACTACATAATTAATAGTGAGAAAATTGTATCCTTACAGGAAAAACGAAATTTAAAGAGGCAAAATGAAATTTCGAAGGGCAAGTTTTTTTTAACGTGTAATTTTGAGTTTGTAGATCAACCTGAATTATTCATAGTGTAAAAAAAAAGGATTTCTAGATGGAAAACGAAATTTAAAAGGGCAAAATGAAAATTTGAGGGGCATTTTTTCAAATTAAAGAACAAGAGTAATATTGATTTCCTAGATCAAACTGAATAATTTATATTGAAAAAGTACATTTTTGACAGCAAATTTGAAATTTAAAGGTGTAAAATGAAATGTAAAGGGGGCAAGTTTTTCTTTTTTTTTTAATTGAGGATTATGTGTTATTTTGAGTTCCTAGACCAAACTGAATAATTCATAGTGTAAAAAAATGTATTCTTGGAAAAAACTAAATTTAAAGGGGCAAAATGATATTTTAAGGGGCAATTGTGTTTTTTTAAAAAAAGTTGAGAGACAAGGGTAATATCTAGTCCCTAGATCAAACTCAATAAATTATAGTGAAAAAATACATTTTAGGCAGCAAAACGAAATTTAAAGAGGCAAAAAAAATTTTTAAGGGCAAGTTTAAAAAAGAAAAATGCAATTTTGAGTCTATAAATAAAACTGAATAATTCATAGTGTAAAAAAATGTATTCTTAGAGGAAAAATAACTTTTAAAGGGGCAAAATAAAATTTTAAAAGGCAAGTTTTTTTTAAAGAGAATGTGTAATTTTTAGTCCCTAGAACAAAATGAATTATTTATAGTGTAAAAAATACATTTTAGTCAGTAAAACGAAATTTAAAGGGGAAAATGAAATTTTGAGAGGCATTTTTTTTAAAAAAAAACTTGTGTAATTTTGAGTCCTTAGATCAAACTGAATTATTCATGGTGTGAAAAAAAAATCCTAAAAAAAAACACGAGATTTAAAGGGGCAAAATGATATTTTTAGGGGCAATTTTTTTTTTAATTGAGGGAGAAGGGTAAGAGACCCTAGATCGAACTCAATAATTCATAGTGGAAAATTACATTTTAGGCAGAAAAACGAAATTTAAAGGGGCAAAATAAAATTTTAAAGTGCAAGTTTAATTAAGAAAAGTGTAACTTTGAGTCCATAGATCAAACTGAATAATTCATAGTGTAAAAAATATGTATTCTTAGAGAAACTAAATTTAAAGGGGTAAAATAAAATTTTGAGGGGCAATTTAAAGAAACATATTGAGGGACAAGTGTAATATTGATTTCCTAGATTAGACTACATTATTAATAGTGAGCAAATTGTATCCCTAGAGGAAAAACAAAATTTAAAGAGGCAAAATGAAATTTCGAATGGCAAGTTTTTTTTAATGTTTAATTTTGAGTCCGTAGATCAACCTGAATTATTCTTAGTGTAAAAAAAAGTATTTCTAGATGGAAAACGAAATTTAAAGGGGCAAAATGAAAATTTGAGGGGCAATTTTTTCAAATTAAGAAACAAGTGTAATATTGATTTCCTAGATCAAACTGAATAATTCATATTGAAAAAATACATTTTTGACAGCAAATTTGAAATTTAAAGGTAAAATGAAATGTGAAGGGCAAGATTTTCTTTTTTTTAATTGAGGAACGTGTTATTTTGAGTTCCTAGACCAAACTAAATAATTCATAGTGGAAAAAAATGTATTCTTGGAAAAAACAAAATTTAAAAGGGTAAAATGATATTTTAAGGGGCAATTGTGTTTTTTTTAATTGAGGTACAAGTTTAATATCAGGTCCCTAGATCAAACTCAATAATTCAGAGTGAAAAATACATTTTAGGCAGCAAAACGAAATTTAAAGGGGCAAAATGAAATTTTGAAGGGCAAGTTTTTTTAACGTGTAATTTTGAGTTCGTAGATCAACCTGAATTATTCATAGTGTAAAAAAAAAGTATTTCTAGATGGAAAACGAAATTTAAAAGGGCAAAATGAAAATGTGAGGGGCATTTTTTTCAAATTAAAGAACAAGAGTAATATTGATTTCCTAGATCAAACTGAATAATTTATATTGAAAAAGTACATTTTTGACAGCAAATTTGAAATTTAAAGGGGTAAAATAAAATGTGAAGGGGGCAAGTTTTTCTTTTTTTTAAATTGAGGAACATGTGTTATTTTGAGTTCCTAGACCAAACTGAATAATTCATAGTGTAAAAAAATGTATTCTTGGAAAAAACTAAATTTAAAGGGGCAAAATTATATTTTAAGGGGCAATTGTGTTTTTTTTAAAAAAATTTGAGGGACAAGGGTAATATCGAGTCCCTAGATCAAACTCAATAAATTATAATGAAAAAATACATTTTAGGCAGCAAAACGAAATTTAAAGAGGCAAAATAAAATTTTAAGGGCAAGTTTAAAAAAGGAAAATGCAATTTTGAGTCCATAAATCAAACTGAATAATTCATAGTGTAAAAAAATGTATTCTTAGAGGAAAAATAACATTTAAAGGGGCAAAATTAAATTTTGAGAGCAATAAAAAAAAATTGTGGGACAAGTGTAATATTGATTTTTTAGATCAAACTGAATAATAGTATTAAAAAATGTATTCTTAGAAGAAAAACGAAATTTAAAGGGGCAAAATAAAATTTTAAAAGGCAAGTTTTTTTTTTAAAGAGAATGTGTAATTTTTAGTCCCTAGACCAAACTGAATAATTCATAGTGTAAAAAATACATTTTAGTCAGTAAAACGAAATTTAAAGGGGAAAATGTAATTTTGAGGGGCATTTTTTTTTAATGTGTAATTTTGAGTCCTTAGATCAAACTGAATTGTTCATGGTGTGAAAAAAAAATTCCTAAAAAAAACCACGAGATTTAAAGGGGCAAAAATATATTTTTTGGGCATTTTTTTTTAATTGAGGGAGAAGGGTAAGAGACCCTAGATCGAACTCAATAATTCATAGTGGAAAATTACATTTTAGGCAGAAAAACGAAATTTAAAGGGGCAAAATAAAATTTTAAAGTGCAAGTTTAATTAAGAAAAGTGTAATTTTGAGTCCATAGATCAAACTGAATAATTCATAGTGTAAAAAATATGTATTCTTAGAGAAACTAAATTTAAAGGGGTAAAATAAAATTTTGAGGGGCAATTTAAAAAAACATATTGAGGGACAAGTGTAATATTGATTTCCTAGATTAGACTACATAATTAATAGTGAGAAAATTGTATCCTTACAGGAAAAACGAAATTTAAAGAGGCAAAATGAAATTTCGAAGGGCAAGTTTTTTTAACGTGTAATTTTGAGTTTGTAGATCAACCTGAATTATTCATAGTGTAAAAAAAAAGGATTTCTAGATGGAAAACGAAATTTAAAAGGGCAAAATGAAAATTTGAGGGGCATTTTTTCAAATTAAAGAACAAGAGTAATATTGATTTCCTAGATCAAACTGAATAATTTATATTGAAAAAGTACATTTTTGACAGCAAATTTGAAATTTAAAGGTGTAAAATGAAATGTAAAGGGGGCAAGTTTTTCTTTTTTTTTTTAATTGAGGATTATGTGTTATTTTGAGTTCCTAGACCAAACTGAATAATTCATAGTGTAAAAAAATGTATTCTTGGAAAAAACTAAATTTAAAGGGGCAAAATGATATTTTAAGGGGCAATTGTGTTTTTTTTAAAAAAGTTGAGAGACAAGGGTAATATCTAGTCCCTAGATCAAACTCAATAAATTATAGTGAAAAAATACATTTTAGGCAGCAAAACGAAATTTAAAGAGGCAAAAAAAATTTTTAAGGGCAAGTTTAAAAAAGAAAAATGCAATTTTGAGTCTATAAATAAAACTGAATAATTCATAGTGTAAAAAAATGTATTCTTAGAGGAAAAATAACTTTTAAAGGGGCAAAATAAAATTTTAAAAGGCAAGTTTTTTTTTAAAGAGAATGTGTAATTTTTAGTCCCTAGAACAAAATGAATTATTTATAGTGTAAAAAATACATTTTAGTCAGTAAAACGAAATTTAAAGGGGAAAATGAAATTTTGAGAGGCATTTTTTTAAAAAAAAAAAACTTGTGTAATTTTGAGTCCTTAGATCAAACTGAATTATTCATGGTGTGAAAAAAAAAATCCTAAAAAAACCCACGAGATTTAAAGGGGCAAAATGATATTTTTAGGGGCAATTTTTTTTTAATTGAGGGAGAAGGGTAAGAGACCCTAGATCGAACTCAATAATTCATAGTGGAAAATTACATTTTAGGCAGAAAAACGAAATTTAAAGGGGCAAAATAAAATTTTAAAGTGCAAGTTTAATTAAGAAAAGTGTAACTTTGAGTCCATAGATCAAACTGAATAATTCATAGTGTAAAAAATATGTATTCTTAGAGAAACTAAATTTAAAGGGGTAAAATAAAATTTTGAGGGGCAATTTAAAGAATCATATTGAGGGACAAGTGTAATATTGATTTCCTAGATTAGACTACATTATTAATAGTGAGCAAATTGTATCCCTAGAGGAAAAACAAAATTTAAAGAGGCAAAATGAAATTTCGAATGGCAAGTTTTTTTAATGTTTAATTTTGAGTCCGTAGATCAACCTGAATTATTCTTAGTGTAAAAAAAAGTATTTCTAGATGGAAAACGAAATTTAAAGGGGCAAAATGAAAATTTGAGGGGCAATTTTTTCAAATTAAGAAACAAGTGTAATATTGATTTCCTAGATCAAACTGAATAATTCATATTGAAAAAATACATTTTTGACAGCAAATTTGAAATTTAAAGGTAAAATGAAATGTGAAGGGCAAGATTTTCTTTTTTTTAATTGAGGAACGTGTTATTTTGAGTTCCTAGACCAAACTAAATAATTCATAGTGGAAAAAAATGTATTCTTGGAAAAAACAAAATTTAAAAGGGTAAAATGATATTTTAAGGGGCACTTGTGTTTTTTTAAAATTGAGGTACAAGTTTAATATCAGGTCCCTAGATCAAACTCAATAATTCAGAGTGAAAAAATACATTTTAGGCAGCAAAACGAAATTTAAAGGGGCAAAATGAAATTTTGAAGGGCAAGTTTTTTTAACGTGTAATTTTGAGTTCGTAGATCAACCTGAATTATTCATAGTGTAAAAAAAAGTATTTCTAGATGGAAAACGAAATTTAAAAGGGCAAAATGAAAATGTGAGGGGCATTTTTTTCAAATTAAAGAACAAGAGTAATATTGATTTCCTAGATCAAACTGAATAATTTATATTGAAAAAGTACATTTTTGACAGCAAATTTGAAATTTAAAGGGGTAAAATAAAATGTGAAGGGGGCAAGTTTTTCTTTTTTAAATTGAGGAACATGTGTTATTTTGAGTTCCTAGACCAAACTGAATAATTCATAGTGTAAAAAAATGTATTCTTGGAAAAAACTAAATTTAAAGGGGCAAAATGATATTTTAAGGAGCAATTGTGTTTTTTTAAAAAAAACTTTGAGGGACAAGGGTAATATCGAGTCCCTAGATCAAACTCAATAAATTATAATGAAAAAATACATTTTAGGCAGCAAAACGAAATTTAAAGAGGCAAAAAAAAATTTTAAGGGCAAGTTTAAAAAAGAAAAATGCAATTTTGAGTCCATAAATCAAACTGAATAATTCATAGTGTAAAAAAATGTATTCTTAGAGGAAAAATAACATTTAAAGGGGCAAAATTAAATTTTGAGAGCAATAAAAAAAAATTGTGGGACAAGTGTAATATTGATATTTTAGATCAAACTGAATAATAGTATTAAAAAATGTATTCTTAGAAGAAAAACGAAATTTAAAGGGGCAAAATAAAATTTTAAAAGGCAAGTTTTTTTTTAAAAGAGAATGTGTAATTTTTAGTCCCTAGAACAAAATGAATTATTTATAGTGTAAAAAATACATTTTAGTCAGTAAAACGACATTTAAAGGGGAAAATGTAATTTTGAGGGGCATTTTTTTTTTTTAAATGTGTAATTTTGAGTCCTTAGATCAAACTGAATTATTCATGGTGTGAAAAAAAAATTCCTAAAAAAACCCACGAGATTTAAAGGGGCAAAATGATATTTTTAGGGGCATTTTTTTTTTAATTGAGGGAGAAGGGTAAGAGACCCTAGATCGAACTCAATAATTCATAGTGGAAAATTACATTTTAGGCAGAAAAACGAAATTTAAAGGGGCAAAATAAAATTTTAAAGTGCAAGTTTAATTAAGAAAAGTGTAATTTTGAGTCCATAGATCAAACTGAATAATTCATAGTGTAAAAAATATGTATTCTTAGAGAAACTAAATTTAAAGGGGTAAAATAAAATTTTGAGGGGCAATTTAAAAAAACATATTGAGGGACAAGTGTAATATTGATTTCCTAGATTAGAATACATAATTAATAGTGAGAAAATTGTATCCTTAGAGGAAAAACTAAATTTAAAGAGGCAAAATGAAATTTCGAATGGCAAGTTTTTTTAATGTTTAATTTTGAGTCCGTAGATCAACCTGAATTATTCTTAGTGTAAAAAAAGTATTTCTAGATGGAAAACGAAATTTAAAGGGGCAAAATGAAAATTTGAGGGGCAATTTTTTCAAATTAAGAAACAAGTGTAATATTGATTTCCTAGATCAAACTGAATAATTCATATTGAAAAAATTCATTTTTGACAGCAAAATTGAAATTTAAAGGTAAAATGAAATGTGAAAAGCAAGATTTTCTTTTTTTTTAATTGAGGAACGTGTTATTTTGAGTTCCTAGACCAAACTAAATAATTCATAGTGGAAAAAAATGTATTCTTGGAAAAAACTAAATTTAAAAGGGTAAAATGATATTTTAAGGGGCAATTGTGTTTTTTTTAATTGAGGTACAAGTTTAATATCAGATCCCTAGATCAAACTCAATAATTCAGAGTGAAAAAATACATTTTAGGCAGCAAAACGAAATTTAAAGGGGCAAAATGAAATTTTGAAGGGCAAGTTTTTTAACGTGTAATTTTGAGTTCGTAGATCAACCTGAATTATTCATAGTGTAAAAAAAAGTATTTCTAGATGGAAAACGAAATTTAAAAGGGCAAAATGAAAATGTGAGGGGCATTTTTTTCAAATTAAAGAACAAGAGTAATATTGATTTCCTAGATCAAACTGAATAATTTATATTGAAAAAGTACATTTTTGACAGCAAATTTGAAATTTAAAGGGGTAAAATAAAATGTGAAGGGGGCAAGTTTTTCTTTTTTTTAAATTGAGGAACATGTGTTATTTTGAGTTCCTAGACCAAACTGAATAATTCATAGTGTAAAAAAATGTATTCTTGGAAAAAACTAAATTTAAAGGGGCAAAATGATATTTTAAGGAGCAATTGTGTTTTTTTAAAAAAAACTTTGAGGGACAAGGGTAATATCGAGTCCCTAGATCAAACTCAATAAATTATAATGAAAAAATACATTTTAGGCAGCAAAACGAAATTTAAAGAGGCAAAAAAAAATTTTAAGGGCAAGTTTAAAAAAGAAAAATGCAATTTTGAGTCCATAAATCAAACTGAATAATTCATAGTGTAAAAAAATGTATTCTTAGAGGAAAAATAACATTTAAAGGGGCAAAATTAAATTTTGAGAGCAATAAAAAAAAATTGTGGGACAAGTGTAATATTGATATTTTAGATCAAACTGAATAATAGTATTAAAAAATGTATTCTTAGAAGAAAAACGAAATTTAAAGGGGCAAAATAAAATTTTAAAAGGCAAGTTTTTTTTTAAAAGAGAATGTGTAATTTTTAGTCCCTAGAACAAAATGAATTATTTATAGTGTAAAAAATACATTTTAGTCAGTAAAACGACATTTAAAGGGGAAAATGTAATTTTGAGGGGCATTTTTTTTTTTTTAAATGTGTAATTTTGAGTCCTTAGATCAAACTGAATTATTCATGGTGTGAAAAAAAAATTCCTAAAAAAACCCACGAGATTTAAAGGGGCAAAATGATATTTTTAGGGGCATTTTTTTTTTAATTGAGGGAGAAGGGTAAGAGACCCTAGATCGAACTCAATAATTCATAGTGGAAAATTACATTTTAGGCAGAAAAACGAAATTTAAAGGGGCAAAATAAAATTTTAAAGTGCAAGTTTAATTAAGAAAAGTGTAATTTTGAGTCCATAGATCAAACTGAATAATTCATAGTGTAAAAAATATGTATTCTTAGAGAAACTAAATTTAAAGGGGTAAAATAAAATTTTGAGGGGCAATTTAAAAAAACATATTGAGGGACAAGTGTAATATTGATTTCCTAGATTAGAATACATAATTAATAGTGAGAAAATTGTATCCTTAGAGGAAAAACTAAATTTAAAGAGGCAAAATGAAATTTCGAATGGCAAGTTTTTTTAATGTTTAATTTTGAGTCCGTAGATCAACCTGAATTATTCTTAGTGTAAAAAAAGTATTTCTAGATGGAAAACGAAATTTAAAGGGGCAAAATGAAAATTTGAGGGGCAATTTTTTCAAATTAAGAAACAAGTGTAATATTGATTTCCTAGATCAAACTGAATAATTCATATTGAAAAAATTCATTTTTGACAGCAAAATTGAAATTTAAAGGTAAAATGAAATGTGAAAAGCAAGATTTTCTTTTTTTTTAATTGAGGAACGTGTTATTTTGAGTTCCTAGACCAAACTAAATAATTCATAGTGGAAAAAAATGTATTCTTGGAAAAAACTAAATTTAAAAGGGTAAAATGATATTTTAAGGGGCAATTGTGTTTTTTTTAATTGAGGTACAAGTTTAATATCAGATCCCTAGATCAAACTCAATAATTCAGAGTGAAAAAATACATTTTAGGCAGCAAAACGAAATTTAAAGGGGCAAAATGAAATTTTGAAGGGCAAGTTTTTTAACGTGTAATTTTGAGTTCGTAGATCAACCTGAATTATTCATAGTGTAAAAAAAAGTATTTCTAGATGGAAAACGAAATTTAAAAGGGCAAAATGAAAATGTGAGGGGCATTTTTTTCAAATTAAAGAACAAGAGTAATATTGATTTCCTAGATCAAACTGAATAATTTATATTGAAAAAGTACATTTTTGACAGCAAATTTGAAATTTAAAGGGGGAAAATGAAATGTGAAGGGGGCAAGTTTTTCTTTTTTTTAAATTGAGGAACATGTGTTATTTTGAGATCCTAGACCAAACTGAATAATTCATAGTGTAAAAAAATGTATTCTTGGAAAAAAACTAAATTTAAAGGGGCAAAATGATATTTTAAGGGGCAATTGTGTTTTTTTAAAAAAATTGAGGGACAAGGGAAATATCTAGTCCCTAGATCAAACTCAATAAATTATAGTGAAAAAATACATTTTAGGCAGCAAAACGAAATTTAAAGAGGCAAAAAAAACAGTTATTAAGGGTAAGTTTAAAAAAGAAAAATGCACTTTTGAGTCTATAAATCAAACTGAATAATTCATAGTGTAAAAAAATGTATTCTTAGAGGAAAAATAACATTTAAAGGGGCAAAATTAAATTTTAAAAGGCAAGTTTTTTTTAAAGAGAATGTGTAATTTTTAGTCCCTAGAACAAAATGAATTATTTATAGTGTAAAAAATACATTTTAGTCAGTAAAACGAAATTTAAAGGGGAAAATGAAATTTTGAGAGGCATTTTTAAAAAAAAAAAAAAAACTTGTGTAATTTTGAGTCCTTAGATCAAACTGAATTATTCATGGTGTGAAAAAAATTCCTAAAAAAAACCACGAGATTTAAAGGGGCAAAATGATATTTTTAGGGGCATTTTTTTTTAATTGATGGAGAAGGGTAAGAGACCCTAGATCGAACTCAATAATTCATAGTGGAAAATTACATTTTAGGCAGAAAAACGAAATTTAAAGGGGCAAAATAAAATTTTAAAGTGCAAGTTTAATTAAGAAAAGTGTAATTTTGAGTCCATAGATCAAACTGAATAATTCATAGTGTAAAAAATATGTATTCTTAGAGAAACTAAATTTAAAGGGGTAAAATAAAATTTTGAGGGGCAATTTAAAAAAACATATTGAGGGACAAGTGTAATATTGATTTCCTAGATTAGACTACATAATTAAGGCCGGGTTTACATATGTCCGGCGGTGCGGCGGCGTTTCCCTCCGGCGCAGGAGAAAAGCGCCGGAGGGAAACGCATCTTTGAACTGATCCCATTGTTTTCAATGGGATCGTTCAAAATGTGCGGCGGGAAATAGTGGCCGCCGCATCACCGGACCGTCGGTGCGTTAGGACGCATCTTGCAGCGTCCTGGCGGACCGCCGCTCCGGTGATGCGGCGCCGCACCAATACAATCGAATAGAGCGCCGGATGCCTCGCCGGGCAGGACGCATGCCGTTCGGCTCTGGCATCCGGCGTTCAGTCAAATAGTAGCATAAAATAAACATATATCTCCCCCTGTGTGCTCTCCCCCTCCCCTATAGTCCCCCCTTGGTCCCCCAGTAGTATATCACCCCCCCTGTTTCTCCTCCAGTAGTATATAGCCCCCCTGTTGCCCCCCCAGTAATATTTAGCTTCCCTGTGTGCTCTCCCCCAATTAGTATACAGCATTGCTGTGCGCTCTCCCCCTCCCATATAGCCCCCCTGTGCGCTCTCCCCCTCCCATATAGCCCCCCATGTGCGCTCTCCCCCTCCCATATAGCCCCCCTGTGCGCTCTCCCCCTCCCATATAGCCCCCCTGTTCGCTCTCCCCTTGTAGTATATAGCCCCCCTGTGAGCTCCCCCAGTTAGTATATAGCCCCCGTGCGCTCCCCCGCAAATCCCATTGAAAATGACAGGAAAACATACTGGGGAAAAAAATGTCAACTGATGAGCGCAACTTGTGACAACTGATGACAACTGATGGAAACTGATGGCAACTGATGGTTTTTAATGAAAAGACGGATAGAAAAACTGATGACAACTGATGCATTTTTGGCATCAGTTGTGACATCAGTTGTGGTCAGTTTTTAAGCAAAAAACGCAACTGATGCCAACTGATATATGTAAACCCAGCCTAATAGTGAGAAAATTGTATCCTTAGAGGAAAAACGAAATTTAAAGAGGCAAAATGAAATTTCGAATGGCAAGTTTTTTTAATGTTTAATTTTGAGTCCGTAGATCAACCTGAATTATTCTTAGTGTAAAAAAAGTATTTCTAGATGGAAAACGAAATTTAAAGGGGCAAAATGAAAATTTGAGGGGCAATTTTTTCAAATTAAGAAACAAGTGTAATATTGATTTCCTAGATCAAACTGAATAATTCATATTGAAAAAATACATTTTTGACAGCAAATTTGAAATTTAAAGGTAAAATGAAATGTGAAGGGCAAGATTTTCTTTTTTTTAATTGAGGAACGTGTTATTTTGAGTTCCTAGACCAAACTAAATAATTCATAGTGGAAAAAAATGTATTCTTGGAAAAAACAAAATTTAAAAGGGTAAAATGATATTTTAAGGGGCAATTGTGTTTTTTTTAATTGAGGTACAAGTTTAATATCAGGTCCCTAGATCAAACTCAATAATTCAGAGTGCAAAAATACATTTTAGGCAGCTAAACGAAATTTAAAGGGGCAAAATGAAATTTTGAAGGGCAAGTTTTTTTAACGTGTAATTTTGAGATCAACCTGAATTATTCATAGTGTAAAAAAAAAGTATTTCTAGATGGAAAACGAAATTTAAAAGGGCAAAATGAAAATTTGAGGGGCAATTTTTTTAAAATTAAAGAACAAGTGTAATATTGATTTCCTAGATCAAACTGAATAATTACATATAAAGTACATTTTTGACAGCAAATTTGAAATTTAAAGGGGTAAAATGAAATGTGAAGGTGCAAGTTTTTCTTTTTTTTTAAATTGAGGAACATGTGTTATTTTGAGTTCCTAGACCAAACTGAATAATTCATAGTGTAAAAAAATGTATTCTTGGAAAAAACTAAATTTAACGGGGCAAAATGATATTTTAAGGGGCAATTGTGTTTTTTTTAAAAAATTGAGGGACAAGGGTAATATCGAGTCCCTAGATCAAACTCAATAAATTATAGTGAAAAAATACATTTTAGGCAGCAAAAGGAAATTTAAAGAGGCAAAAAAAAATTTTAAGGGCAAGTTTAAAAAAGAAAAATGCAATTTTGAGTCCATAAATCAAACTGAATAATTCATAGTGTAAAAAAATGTATTCTTAGAGGAAAAATAACATTTAAAGGGGCAAAATGAAATTTTGAGAGCAATAAAAAAAGTGTAATATTGATTTTTTAGATCAAACTGAATAATAGTATTAAAAAATGTATTCTTAGAGGAAAAATGAAATTTAAAGGGGCAAAATAAAATTTTAAAAGGCAAGTTTTTTTTTAAAGAGAATGTGTAATTTTTAGTCCCTAGAACAAAATGAATTATTTATAGTGTAAAAAATACATTTTAGTCAGTAAAACGAAATTTAAAGGGGAAAATGAAATTTTGAGGGGCATTTTTTTTTAAAAGTGTAATTTTGAGTCCTTAGATCAAACTGAATTATTCATGGTGTGAAAAAAATATTCCTAAAAAAACCACGAGATTTAAAGGGTCAAAATGATATTTTTAGGGGCATTTTTTTTTAATTGAGGGAGAAGGGTAAGAGACCCTAGATCGAACTCAATAATTCATAGTGAAAAATTAAATTTTAGGCAGAAAAACTAAATTTAAAGGGGCAAAATAACATTTTAAAGTGCAAGTTTAATTAAGAAAAGTGTAATTTTGAGTCCATAGATCAAACTGAATAATTCATAGTGTAAAAAATATGTATTCTTAGAGAAACTAAATTTAAAGGGGTAAAAGAAAATTTTGAGGGGCAATTTAAAAAAATATATTAAGGGACAAGTGTAATATTGATTTCCTAGATTAGACTACATAATTAATAGTGAGAAAATTGTATCCTTAGAGGAAAAACGAAATTTAAAGAGGCAAAATGAAATTTCGAATGGCAAGTTTTTTTAATGTTTAATTTTGAGTCCGTAGATCAACCTGAATTATTCTTAGTGTAAAAAAAGTATTTCTAGATGGAAAACGAAATTTAAAGGGGCAAAATGAAAATTTGACGGGCAATTTTTTCAAATTAAGAAACAAGTGTAATATTGATTTCCTAGATCAAACTGAATAATTCATATTGAAAAAATTCATTTTTGACAGCAAAATTGAAATTTAAAGGTAAAATGAAATGTGAAGGGCAAGATTTTCTTTTTTTTTAATTGAGGAACGTGTTATTTTGAGTTCCTAGACCAAACTAAATAATTCATAGTGGAAAAAAATGTATTCTTGGAAAAAACAAAATTTAAAAGGGTAAAATGATATTTTAAGGGGCAATTGTGTTTTTTTAATTGAGGTACAAGTTTAATATCAGGTCCCTAGATCAAACTCAATAATTCAGAGTGAAAAAATACATTTTAGGCAGCAAAACGAAATTTAAAGGGGCAAAATGAAATTTTGAAGGGCAAGTTTTTTTAACGTGTAATTTTGAGTTCGTAGATCAACCTGAATTATTCATAGTGTAAAAAAAAGTATTTCTAGATGGAAAACGAAATTTAAAAGGGCAAAATGAAAATTAAAATACATTGTGACAATATTACGACATAAATATTAAGACAATATTACGACAATATTAAGACATAAAAATGTAAAAAAAAATGTACCGATATTACTAGACATAGAGTTGTAAATAAAATCATATAGAAATGTGAATAAAATCATATATAACTGGCCACTTGTTAAAATGTTATACTGTGGTGCATGGCCCTTGCTTGCCGCCATTAACCCCTGCAGTGCACTCTTATGTGCAGTAGGATCGTATGCATACAGACTACTGACATGAAGGGGTTAAACAACTTGTAGGCTTTACTTGAAAAAGGGATCTTAGTGCAAACAATTACAAACAGTGCTCAGGTACTTAGTGAAAAATAATTAATACAAAAGGCCAACAGGTAGATAGGTGAATTGATTGAAGAAACAGTAACAGGATATAGAGACCATATAGGAAGGCCCTTGTATAGGAGGGCCCTTGCTTAGTGTACTTAGTACTCTGCTGGGATGTGGTGAAGTGTTGAAGAAGTGTTCTGAAGAAATCCTCGTACTCACGTATGAATGAGTCTTAGTTTTCTCACCTAACTGCCTTCTGCCCCCCATTGTCAGCTTTCTGTCCTATTGGGTAGTATAAGTCCCAGGTCCCTGCTGTGGGTGGAG
Source organism: Dendropsophus ebraccatus (assembly GCA_027789725.1). Lineage (NCBI taxonomy): Eukaryota > Metazoa > Chordata > Amphibia > Anura > Hylidae > Dendropsophus > Dendropsophus ebraccatus. Next base: position 77,699,048 of record JAQFWZ010000009.1, on the reverse strand, counting down.
CTGGCTTGTAGTGTCCTTCCTACAAAGCTGAGCATCTTATCAGTAGAGAGCGGCTGATCTTGCACTGTGCTCTACTGCAGGATCAGTCTTGAGTTTGTCCATCCCTTTTCTAACATGACTGTGCTGTTTTGTCTAGTCTGACCTCGATATAGGCAAGGGTGTAGCCTCCCTTGTCTCCGGTTTCCCTAGGGGTCTGGTCTAGAAACCCATGAAGGTTGGGAAGCTAGTGTCAGGAACAACTGAATACATGTCCTGCCTGGTCTGTGGCCAGGCACTAACTGACTAAAGGAAAGTAGTAACTGTAAAAGGGAAGTGTGTGTGTATAGCTGAACCTAGTGTTATCTGCAGCTGCAGTGTTGTGAAAGTGTGACATCTAGTGGTTGGAGTAATGAACAGTGACCATCTGTCCTACCCTGGGACACTAGAGTAAGGGCCCTATTCCACGGAACGATTATCAGCCGTATTAGCCAATAATCGTTCCGTGAAACAGAAGGCAACAATCAACCAGCATCGTTCATGTTGGCTGATCGTTGCAGTAGTTTGTTTTTCAACATGTTTTGAACTGTAATAGCAGCGATCTGCTGCCGTCGCTCCTCTATGGGCTGCCCAGATGATTAGCGATCACTTGGACAGCCCCCCCACAGCTCCCAACGGCCATCCCCGGGCTCGCCCGCTCACTGCCGCCACTTGGAATAGCAGCGGCAGCGAGCCGGAAACGAGGAGCAAATGAGCGCTGACAGTGCTCGTTTGCTCTTCTAGGTCATCCCATTGAATAGGGGCTTAATATAGTTTACCTAGGTGTAAGGAAAGAAAGAAAAAAAAACACGTAGTAAGACACTACAATACTATGTGCCTCTATATTATAGCCACATTTACCAAATAATATTACTCCTTATATAATATAATTATCACCACACTAGGGCTGGGCGATATGACCAAAAAAAAAAATCTCGATTTATAATCTCAATTTTTTTTTTTAATTTGTAAGATCTATCTGTACCTATCCCTCCTCTTTCCTGCAGTAACCCCTCCCCATGCCTTAGAGGCAGAGAGACGAAAGCTGTCAGTGTCTGTATCCTGGCTGTCAGTTTACCTAGAGGAGACTTCCACAGTATACATAATCTGTATATACTGTGGCAGTGCAGTAGGTCTATATACAGCACCAGGTCCAGTACAGTGTACATGAAGGAGACTGCCACAGTACATACAGACTCTGTATATACTGTGGCAGTACAGCATGGCTATATACAGCACCAGGGCTGGCACAGTGTACATAAAGGAGACTGCCACAAAAAGGGGGAAAGCAGGTGCGGCGGTAGCAGGGCAGAGTGAGCGATGGCCGGGCAGAAAGCAGCGCCATATTCTCTTCCTGCAGGGCTCCTCCTGGGTCGGCACCTCCTTCTGGTATTGCATCTGAGCGGCGGCGGCATGTGTGCATCACCTACTGCAAGCTGGAAGCCGCGGGTAACAGCGCCGCTCAGGCAATAAGCTCCGCTGTTCCCCTGCAGGGGGAGCAAGCGCTTTTTTTTCTTTAAAAATCGAATTGATTATGAATATGACAATCGATTTTTCAAAGAAAATCAAATCTATTCTCATATTCTGGGCGAATTAATCAAATTAATTTGATTAATCGCCCAGCCCTACACCACACATAATACCAACATACTGTTACTGACCAAAACTAAGACCAACATTAGAAAAATACTAAATATTACTGCCACATAATGACAACATATTACCACCACCTACTGACTAAATATTGTCACCATACTGTTACTGAATGAACCTAGTAGACCGGAGCCATTTTTATTTTAATTTAAACAACTTACAATATGGGAAGGGGGGAAGTATAGTAGGGGAGGGTGCAGTAAATGAGAGGAAGATGGTACAGTGTAGAAGAGTTGGGCACAGTATATGAGGGCACAGAATAAGAGAGAAGGAGAGAACAGTATAGGAGGGGAGGGCACAGAATAAGAGAGAAGTAGGGCACAGTATAGGAAAGGAGGAGGGTACAATATGGGACAAGAGGGGAGGGGCACAATATAGGAGGGGAGGGCACAGTATAAGGGAGGAGGAGGACACTTTATCCACTATTGCCTCCAGATACCCAGTTTTCAGGTTGTGTTTTGTTTACATCTTTGATATCTTTGTTACACTGAATGTTGACATTATTATATATACATGTGTACATGCTCGGTTTTTCTGGGTCCTAGTCCCATTTGAGGAGTGTATATATATTTTTTATCTCTTAACAACATGGGGTGCTCATCCTGTTATCTTGGTATGTGCATGAATTTATTGTCTGTAACTCAACTTGCCTCATGTTGCCTTTCTTTTCTTCACTCCTCCAGTGTTTTCAGTGTTTGCAATAAATTTTTCAAGGTTAGTGATGAGCGAATACTGTTTGATCGAATAGATATTCGATCGAATAGTAAGGTATTCGATGAATATTCAATAAGCGTTCAAATCCCCCAGCTTCCGTTTCTTTCCTCCAAGTGGTCGAGTAGATGTTTTTCAATAATCGAATACTTGTTCCCATAGACTTTAATAGGATTGAATATTCAAATATTTTACTATTCGCTCATCACTATTTAAGGTAAGAGGGCTAAGAAATTGAGCTACACAAGAAACCGTATACAACAATACTGTACTTCAAAGAAATAATGCTGTGCAAATTGTCTTCTCTTCCACAAGTATCACTCAGTCTTTACATTTTCTTTTATGCAGTGTGTTTGGTGATTGGTGTCTTGTTGCTGGTGATAATTGGATTGATAGCGGCGCTCATCACTGTTAGTACTACACGTAAGTATTGATATCTCATATTAATCTATAATCTATTTTGAAATGGTATAATTTTGTCTAATTCCTAGGCAGCGCAAACTTAGACAAGATATGTCGCCCAGGCTGTTTGATAAATTTGGTGCATCTTTAGATGTCTAAGTCTGCAATTTAGGTTCCATAGTGTTGACCCTGTTAGGACAAGACACATGGTACATTTCATTTATCTGCCTGTGGCTCCACAATAGAAGATACATTTTTTTTCAATATTCTGGAAACACAGACAGATATATGAAATGTACCATATGTCTCCTTGTCCTAACAGCATCTAAGGCCGTATTCTCATGCTCTGTGATCCGCAGAAGCTACGGAGTGTGAAGTTACACGGTGGAATAACAGACCTCCCCACATCAATTAATAAGAAGCCATGAGGGCCGAAGGTTTTTAAATCTTCGCGGGACGGTGCTGACATAGCTATGTGACCGTATCAGTAAAGTGAAGATTTAAACACTTTTGGCCCTCCTGGCATCATATTGATACATGACGCTGGGAGGTCTGTTATTCTACCACGCAGCTTCAATCTTTGTAGCCTCCATGAATCAGAGAGCGTGAGAATTAGCACAGTTTAGAAGTTTATTCCAATTATTAGTTGACTTCCTCTAGGCAAGAAAGATATGCCAAAATTTTGGTACATTTGTAGGGCATGGAATCGCCTAATAACCCTCACCCCCTTTCCACCCATGCACTGTGCATAATAAACTGGTCTAAGATGTATGGTACAACTGTGGGCCATTGTGTATACTTGTGTAATGTGTTTTAGAAAATCTCTTTAAAGGGGTTATCCAGGCCACTTTCTTAAAAAAAAAAAAAAAAAAAAAGCACCACCCCTCTTCTAAGTTTGTGTGTAGTTCTACAGGTCAGTTCCATTTAAGTGAATGGAGCTGAATTGTAATACCACACACAGTGGACAGATAACCCCTTTAACTTGATACATGATGGATGTAAAAGAGAGAACTAATATTTTGAGCAAAGATCTGGAGATGAACATAAAAAGGTTTTCTTTAGGACTGACCAATACAGTGGTGCCTTGCATTACGAGCATAATTCGTTTCAGGACCGCGCTTGTAATCCAAATCCACTCTTATACCAAAGCAAATTTTCCCATAAGAAATCATAGAAATGCAGACAATTGGTTCCACACCCCAAAAATAATGATTTATTATTCTGAATAACAAGTAGAACAAAGGAAACAAACATTCAGAAACAGCAGAATATGTGATATTATAAGTTACTGTACAGTAATGGAGAGGATGGGAAACACAAGGGCTGACAGAGACTGCAGGGAGCATGAAGGAATGAGCAGGACTGATGTGGGTACATATATGCAGCTCTCTCTGTCCGGGGAGAGAGGGGTTACAGCTATGGAGAGATTACCTCCACAGCCCTGTCCCCTGATGTAAGCCCCAGCCTGAAGGGGATCTGCTATGATTAGGAAGGTGAGGGAGATTTCCTGGGTCAGAGTACAGGGCTGTAGATCCCGCTATGCAGACCATGCCCCTCCCCCACTCCCCCTACCACCCAGTACAGAGAGCTCTTAAATCAAAACGCTCTTAAACCAAGTTACTCTTAAACCAAGGTACCACTCTAGTTCCTTAGAGATTACACTATGTGATCCCACTTTACTGCTTTGTTCACATCGATTGGCTGCATTTCACCCCAGGTTTCCATCGTTCTATGATTAATCTAGCCTGCGGCCCTATTCTATCCTATTCTGACTGTGGCTGCCAAGAATTGCTACTCAGCAATTTTTCTGGATCTTGGACGTCACTGACAAAGTAAGTATGAGATCCAGAAAAGGATGCTGAGTAGGGATTCTTGACTAGTGATGGGTGAACATGTTTGTATGTTCATACAAACATTATGCTAATTGTTCCTGTTCGCCAATCACAAACAATTTGTTAGATAATCGGAATGGTTACAACAATCATTTTCAAACATATTCAAACTTGCAAACATACGCAACTGTGTAATTTATGCTTTGCACCTGATAATCTGTACCAGTGGCGTAACTAGAAATGACTGGGCCCCATAGCAAACTTTTGATTGGGCCCCCTCCCAACTGACTACTAAGCAGTCAAGTGTAGTCATAACTGCATAACTGCAAGCGCTGTTCAGGAGTGCTCACAGTTAAAGGGACATTTTTAGCACCTAGGAGTCCCACTCAGTCAAGGGGTGCTGCAAATGATGATGGCTCAGGGAGCCCAGTGTATTGCAGGAGCAGGCCATGGGGCCCCCTGATCCGGTGGGCCCTGTAGCAGCCGCTATGGCTGCTACAGTGGTAGTTATGCCCCTGATCTACGTGTGTAGACCGAAATGTACGCTTCTACTGCAAGTTTGTTATTTGTTCTTGAATGTTCCAGGTCTGAACCGAACATCAGGATGTTCACTCATCACTATTCTTGACATCAGCACAGTCAGAAGCACACAGAGAATCCCACATGCGCCTGTCTTCGACCTGAGCTTTTCCTTACACATGCGCGGTAGCAAGCGACATTACTATGCATATATGAATATGCATAGTGGGTGGCGCGAGGGGGTGCCCCGGGAAGACGGGCAATGCCCATAATGCTCCTAAGGCAGCGATTACCATATGTGCAATTATCCAAACACAAGGTCATAGAGAAATAACAATTACACCACTGCGGACATAATGTAAAAAGCTGCTGGGGGATATCAGCAGATTCATTGGCCCAAACCTGCTGACAGTGCTGCTTTAAATCAACACACTACACTGTACTGATACAGCATCTATACTAATAAAGATATAACATATTGCTTTTTAGCTCCAGTATCATGTCCGGGAGATAATACAGACAAGAATACCAGTCACAGTCCATCAGGTAAGCAGTGTAGTTCCTTGCTCAGCACTCGCTTCCTCCACGTTCCCTCTGTAGAAAAGAGCGGCGGTCTGCTGCCGATGTTCCTGTTACACGAAGCGACGGCCAGCAGAGCGTTGCTATCGTTATCGTTTTGAACATTGCCTACTAACATCCTATTATACCACACAATTTTTGGCCGGAACGGCCTGTAATTGGCCAAGTACGGACGATAATCATTTGATCTAATAGGATCCTCAATATTCATTATTTGCATTTTTTTTATATTGTACTAACCTGTAATGTAATGATTTAATAAATCAAACAATAAATTCTTTTATTCTGACCATAAACAGATGACTCTGCACATAAAGTAACTGAAACCAAGAACCAGACATCTGCTCCATGTGAGGATGACTGGATCTGGTATCGGGGAAAGTGTTATTACTTTTCTACAGGAAATAAAACATGGAAGGACAGCGAGAGATTCTGTAGGTCCCATAATGCATCACTGGCGATTATAGATAACAAGGTGGAATATGTAAGTAATTCACAGATAATGTATAGAAAAGACATGGAGTGATGAATGTATACTGTAACTAGTTTTTGTCTGCAGAGGACTGTAACTTTCATAGTAACTGGTTTTTAATATTTGCAGGATTTTTTGTTCCAGTTTAAGGGTTCAGAAAGTTACTGGATCGGTCTAAGACGCACAGAGGATAAAAGAGCCTGGACTTGGATTAATGGAACATTATATGATGGAAGCCTGTAAGTCACCTCATGGGATATAATTATTATTACATAAGGCTATGTTCACACAACGTAAGTAAATTATTAATCACGGCCGTTGTTGCCGATTTGCAACACGGCCGTGATTAATTCTCTACCTACGTAGTGCTGCCTTCTGAGGTATCCCGGACAGAGAGTATACACATAGTATACACTCCGGCCGGGATCCCTAGCGGCGCTGCAAGAAACTGACATGTCAGTTTTCTGCAGCTGCTATTCAATGAATAGTGTCCGCAGAAAACCCTGTCAGTTCACACAATGAAGCGCACGTTTCTGGCCACACGCTCCATAGTGTGCAGTGAGGAGTTCTGATGCGGGCGAGCGCTGATGCGCCCACATGCGAACTTAGCAGCGCTAAAGACCATCCAGCCAGTACTGCAGTACCGTCCGGGATGGTCTTTTCTGAGACCGACCATTCCGTGACCCGGCTGGGTCACGGAACGGCCGGTCTCATACTAAATGTAAAAATAACCTTAAGTGTTAACAGTTAAAGCGGTTGGCCACTTTATAGTAAAATTGTTTAGTGTACAGTATTAGTAAGTGTATACACTGACAGCAGGTCCCTGTGTACTCACAGCACTTACTGACAGCAGCTCCCTGTGTACCTCATAGAGCTAATATTAGACTCCCCTCCTCCAGGCTGGGCTGCCCTGCTGGCTGACATGGAGGAGCATGTGACCTTTCCCCGCCCCAAGTGTCCTCCATAAGCATATACAGGCTCAGTGGTGGACCCAGGGGGGCGGACATGGTCACATGCTCCTCCATGTCAGCCATCTTATGAACAGACTCACCACAGAGCAGGACAGCTCAGTCTGGAGGAGGGGAGCCTGATATTAGCTCTATGAGGTACACAGGGAGCTGCAGTCAGTATATACAGTGAGTACACTTACTAATACTATACACTGACCTATTTTACTATAAAAAGGCCAACCCCTTTAAGAATCTGTGCAGTAATCATTGGTGTATAACATTGCCAAATAGTTTACATCTAAGATAGTAAAATATGATAAAACCCATGCTGATGTGCTGATTCTCTAACAAAGTGTCTCCATTTCAGATTCTCGATTAAAGGGTCATCAGAAAATGGGAAGATTTACATAAAGTTGAGTCCTGATGGCGTGAAAAGTGAAGGAAATATTCTTTACAGATGGATATGTAACAAGACATAATGCGGTTGATGATATCAGGCACTGTTCTTATTTTATATGCTGTTTGTACTCTTTTTGGCTGAGAGTATGTGGGCCCGTTCAATTACGTGACCCATAGCTAAACATTGGGAACATTCTAAACTGTGTCCTGCCTTTCTCTCCCCTAAAAGAGAAAGTGTGGCTGGAGGGTTGTACAGTAACTACCGTACCTACAATGGTTCTTTGTGGCCTTTTCCTATCGTAGACCTTCACAGTTTTTTAAATTGGTGGATGACCCACAATGAGCAGGCTTGCCCTGGTGGCATCAACAATTGCTCCATATACAACAACTCCTGGCTACTATATAACCATGTGGATGTCAATGGGGAAACCGACAGTGGCATTTTAATGGCCTTAACTTACCTCATTGATGGCAGGATTCGTTGTGAATATGGACCGAGACCCCTGCTAGGCCTCCCGGCAGACTAAAGCAATAAAATACGGGTAAATGAATCAATGCATTACACATGTTCAACTGATTGATATTAGAAGTCCCCTGGGGGGAGTGCAAAAGTGTTAAAATAAAATATAAAATATAAACAAATCTATCCCCTAATAAGAGTTTAACCCCCCCCCACCCCAACCCTTCGTATTTTTTAAATAAATAAAATGTATCACGAAGTCACATACCACGAAAGTGATACAGATAAAAACTACCGATCAGGAAGCAAAAAAACACAGTCTTCACACAGCAACATAGATTGGAGTCAGAATAGGGCAATATCAGCCACATCCATTAAAAAATAAATAAATAAAATAGCTTTTTTTTTTCAATTTCACCTTACAAATATATTTTTTCGTTTTCTGCTTTGGCGGTGCATATTAATCACCGAAAAGTGTTTGGTTTTTTTGTGTTGTATAGTTTATATTTTTTTTTCTATATGGTACACATTCAACATTAGATAAACTATTAAGCTATTAAATTATTTTTTTTAATATCCTATTTATTTTTCCATACGTGTTTTATTTAATGCATTTATTTATTTATAACATTTTTTTTCTTTAATCCAAATAAGGGATAACCGTGTTATAACATTATCTTGTATGCTAATACTTTATACTTAGTTTTATTTTGACATGGGCTGCGGCTAGGGCTACACTAGCAGCAGGCACAGCACACAGAAAGCCCAGATTAGCAGACAAATAGGCTAGAAATCTATGCCGCTCTGAGCTGGCATAGATTTTTTAGCCTGTTTTGCAGCATCTCCTGCTACACTGGATTTATTGTGAGGCGTGCATCTCTTGATAAATACAGTGGCGCAAAACCGGGGAAATGTAAAGTTAGTGCTGCGCAAATAAAGGGGTCATTGATAAATGTGTCCCTATGTTTTTTTATTCCTGCCACATGTGCATTCCACTTACTCCAGCCAAACCATGACTGTATTACTTGTAAGATTTTGTTTTATTTTTTAAATAAAAGACAGTGCTATATTTCCTTTACAGTTGTATCTTGTTTATTATCTGCATGGTTAACACTAAGGGGCGCCGCACATTATTGTGTCTTTTATCATTACCATTTTGCTGTCCCTCCCTGTACTGTATTAGCGTAACCCCTTAGGGACCAAGCCTATTTGGGCCTTAATGACCAGGCTCATTTTTCAAAATCTGACCTGTCTCACTTTATGCGTTTATAGCTCAGTGATGCTTTAACGTATGCTAGCAATTCTGAGACTGTTTTTTCGTAACATATGACACTTTATGTTAGTGGCAAAATTTGGTCACTGTCTTGTGTGTTTTTTGTGAAAAACATCAAAATATAATGAAACATTTGAAAATTTTGCACTTAACGAACTTTGAAATTCTTTGCTTCTAAAAAAAGAAAGTCACATGACAAAAATTAGTCCGTAAGTCACATTACCAATATGTCCTCTTTATTCTGGCTTCATTTCGTAAACATATTTTACTTTTTTAGGGTGTTACGGGGCTTCAAAATGTATCAGCAAATTATCAAATTTTCTTGAAATTTCCAAAACTGATTTTTTTAGGGACCAGTTCTTTTTTTAAGTTGATTTAGGAGGCTTGTATACTGGAAACCCCCATAAGTGACCCCACTTTGGAAACTAGACACCTTAAAGAATTAATCTAGGGGTATAATGAGCATTTTAACCCTACAAAGGCTGGAGGAAAGTATTCACAATTAGGCCGGGAAAAAATGGAAAATATACATTTTCCAATAATATATTTGTTAAGATTAAAGTATCTCATTTTCATAATAAACATGAGAGAAAATGCACTGCAAATTTTGTAACGCAGGTTCTCCTGAGTACAACGGTACCCCATATGTGGGCGTAAACCACTGTATGGGCACACAGGGGGCTCAGAAGGGAAGGAGCGCCTATTGCCATTTCCAGTTCAGATTTTGCTGAAGAGGTTTCTGAGCGCCAGGTGCGTTTGCCCCTGTAGTGTCAGCAGAATAACCCCCCTCCAAAAGTCACCTCGTTTTGGAAAGTACACCCCTCAAAGAATACATCTTGGGGTGTGGTGAGCATTTTGACCCCACAGGTATTAGAGGAAAGTATTCAAAAGAAGACAGTAAAAATGAAAAAATAGAATTTTTCCAATAACATGTTTGTTTAGTTTGAAATTTCTCAATTTCACGAGGAACAGGGGAGAAAACTCACCCCAATATATGTAACGCAGGTTCTCCTGAGTAGAACGGTACCCCATACATGGGTATAAACCACTGTGTGGGCACACAGCGGGACTCGGAAGGAAGGGAGCGCCAATTAGCATTTTCAGTGCATGATTTTTCTGAAGAAGTTTCTGAGCGCCAGGTGCGTTTGCAGAGCCCCTGTAATGTCTGCAGAATAAAACCCCCCCAAAAGTCACCCCATTTAGGAAAGTACACCCCTTTAAAGAATTCATCTTGGGGTTTGGTGACCATTTTGACCCCACAGGTATTAGAGGAAAGTATTCAAAAGAAGACAGTAAAAATGAAAAAATAGAATTTTTCCAATAACATGTTTGTTTAGTTTGAAATTTCTCAATTTCACGAGGAACAGGGGAGAAAACTCACCCCAATATATATAACGCAGGTACTCCTGAGTAGAACGGTACCCCATATGTGGGCATAAACCACTGTGTGGGCACACAGCGGGCCTCAGAAGGAAGGGAGCACCAATTAGCATTTTCAGTACATGATTTTTCTGAAGAAGTTTCTGAGCGCCAGGTGCGTTTGCAGAGCCCCTGTAATGTCTGCAGAATAAAACCCCCCCAAAAGTCACCCCATTTTGGAAAGTACACCCCTCAAGGAATTCATCTTGGGGTGTGGTGAGCATTTTGACCCCACAGGTTTTGGAGGAAAGTATTCAAAACTAGACCGTAAAAATGAAAAAAAAATTTAATTTTTCCAATAACATGTTTGTTTAGCTTGAAACTTCTTAATTTTACTAGGAACAGGGGAGAAAAAGCACCCCAAAATTTGTAACGGAGGTTCTCCTGAGTACAATGGTACCCCATATGTGGGCATAAACCACTGTATGGGCACACAGCAGGGCTCAGAAGAGAAGGAGTGTCATTTTAGTTACAGGCAATATGTGGGTGTTTACTGGTTATCTGGGGTGGTAATGGACAATCTCGGGGTGTTTACTGGCTATCTGAGGTGGGGTTATGGGCAATCTGGGGTGGTTACGAGCAGTCTGTGCCAATCTGGGGTGGTTACGGGCAATCTGGGGTGGTCACGGGCAATCTGGGGTGGTTACGGGCAATCTGGGGGTGTTTACTGGCTATATGGGGTGGTTATGGGCAATCTTGGGGTGTTTACTGGCTATCTGGGGTGGTGACGGGCAATCTGGGGTGTATACGGGCAATCTGGGGAGATTACGGACAATCTGGGGAGATTACAGGCAATCTGGGGTGGTGACGGGCAATCTGGGGTGGTGATGGGCAATCTGGGGTGGTTACAGGTAATCTGGGGTGGTTACAAGTAATCCAGGGTGGTTACAAGTAATCCAGGGTGGTTACGGGTAATCCAGGGCACTTGAATTTGGTGACAGGCGTAAAGAAGTGCCGTCACCATTTGGAACAAGCGATCAGTGGTATATAGTATATACCGCTGATCACTTGTACTGGAACCACACCGGATGGTCACCGATCATTGCCCCATGCTCTCCGTCACCTCCGGTGGTGGAGAGAATGAAGCTTTGATCATTTTTAGGAATCCATCACTGTGAACAGAGTCTGTTCACAGAGATGGCGGCGGCCATCTTGGATCAGATGGCCGCCCTGGGAGGGGAGGGTCAGTGACCAGGTCACTAGGGTTAATTCTGGGGACAAGGGGGGGGGACATGTTTTCATCTCCTCTCACTGTGGATTCACGGTGAGAAGAGATTAAAGCATTCAGCTGAGCTGGCAAAGCCCGTTACCGGTGGCCGCCGTTATACTGGTAATAATGGCGATCGCCGGTGAGGGGACTTGCCGGGACTGACCCCACACTCTGCCCCAACCCCTCAGCTACCTCTGATAGCTGAGAGGAGGGGACTGCGGGCATTACCGGCGCCGCTGCACTATTCTGCACCATCGCCATAAAGAGCTGATGGCAGCAGAATAGAGCCCATTAGTGATCGCCGTAAAAATCCGTATCGGTGGTCAATAATAACACATGTATTCTCTGGGTCACTATGGTTACGGCGAAACCACATTTGTGTAGGTTTTTTTTAACTATTATCACTTTGGCGCAATAGAAACTATCTTCCTAGCAAAAACCCACAAAAACTGTCGCTGCATTGCAAGATCCATAGCGTTCTTATCTTTTTGCGAGCTGGTTTTGGGCTTATTTTTTGCGGGAAGATCTGTAGTTTCTATTGATACCAAGTTTTATATGTATATGACTTTTTTATCTCTTTTATGAAGTATTTTCTAAAGTGGATTGATACAATACAGCTATTCTGGTACTGTTTTTTTTATTTTTTTTCACAGCGTGTGTCGTGCGATATAATTATTGATATAGTTTTATAGATTGGGTCGTTACGGACGTAACAATACCAAATATGTATAGGATTTGTGTTTTTGATCACTTTTATGTCATGTTTTATTGAGTATAGGGAATGTAATGCATCTTTATTATTGGGGGGGCTGGGGGGGGATGTTTTGTGTTTGGTGCACATTTTTTTTCACTTTTTTTTACTTTTACACTAGTGTACATTACTGTACACTAGTGTAAAATACTTAGATCACTGATACAATACACTGCAGTACCTAATGTACTGCAGTGTATTGTATTATGCATCATGCTGACAGGCAATAGCCACGGCCACCCCTGTCAGCATCAGGCATCTCCATGGTGACCCCGGGGACCTTCATTAGGACCCCGGGATCATCATGGAGACATCGGGACACCGGACGGCGCCGCGGGACATCGCGTAAGTGACCCACGGCGCCGTACGGGATCCACCGGGACCCGTTAGATGCCGCTGTCATGGTTTGACAGCGGCATTTAATGGGTTAAACTGCCCGGAGCGGAGAATCCTCCGCTCCGGGCAGTTACAGGGGGGTGTCAGCGGTCACACTGACCGCTGATCACCCGTCCTGCAGCCGCCACCGGGCGGTAATTTATTCCGATGCGCCCGCCGTTAAAAGGCGTACGCATCGGAATAAAGCCCATTAGTGACCGCCGTGAAAAGGCAGCATGGCGGTCACTAAGGGGTTAAAGCGACTCTGTACCCACAATCTGACCCCCTCAAACCACTTGTACCGTCAGATAGCCGCTTTTAATCCAAGATCTGTCCTGGGGTCTGTTCGGCAGGTGATGCAGTTATTGTCCTAAAAAACTACTTTCAAACTGGCAGCCCCGTGCCCAATGGCCGTGGCCTAGAATATCTATGCATTAGGCTGGCACACCCTCTCTGTCCCTCCTCCCCGGCCTCCTCATCATTAGGTATGCTCCAGGCAGATTGTCTCCTATTCACCACCTGTGTTAACACAGCACATTGTCTGGATCGTTAAGGCACCTGTGCAATGTTCAGACAGGAGTAAATGTTCCAGTGGCATTTCTAATGATGAAGAGGGTGGGGAGGAGGGACGGAAGGGTGGTGCAAAGTTAGGACACAGACACTCCGTTGGTCACGGGGCTGCAGGTTCAAAAGTTGTTTTTTAGGACAATAACTGCATCACCTGCCGAATGGACCCCAGGACAGATCTTGGATTAAAAGCAGCTATCCAAAGGTACAAGTGGTTTTGGGGGGGGGGGCAGATTGTGGGTACAGAGTCACTTTAAAGAGTGTGAGATTACCGTGCGCCATGTGACAGAAGCTACCGAGACTGTGACTGACTGTGACACAACTGTTCCCAGCTATACTTTGAGCTATCCAAACTGAACTTTCTGAAAAGTTTAAAGATGTTTGGCAAGATGGCGCCACAAAAATAAATAAACATATTCTCACTTGTCCACTGTCCTATGGTGTCTTTCTGGTCCTGTCCTGGCGTATTGTGTGTTGAAGTCCCGCTCAGCCGGGATTTGAGAGCATGATATGATAGTATAGGTTGCCTAATATTTTCTGTGCAGCCCCAGCAAAAATAAAAGCTGCATGCCCGGAGTACCCCTTTAAAATATGTTTCAACAAATGCTGCAAAAATGAGAGAGAGATTCCAGAAACACACATCATACTGGTAAAGCATCTAGTCAGAAGGTCTCCGGAGCAGAGACGAGTACAATACAGCGCAAGATTTGGGTTAAAGAGTGTGTCTTGCCATAAAGAGACAGCTAAATGGCAAGACATTGAACATCTCCTGGAGAAGAAGCCAAGTATCACTGTGAGTAGAGTGAGTATCTGAGGAAATGGGGGGGTTGTCACGTACCCGGCTCTTCCAGCTGCAACGTCATAGGCCGGATGGGCAATTGCCCACTCAGCCAACCAGTCACTGGGGCGAGCAATTACTCAGCCGGGTACGTGACATTGCACCTAGAAGAGCTGCACAACTTTCAGTGCAAAGAATCCAAGAGGAAACTGAGCTGTGACTGACAATCAAGCAGGATCAGGGATGAGATGGGGTGAGGGGTGTTACAGCATGCAGTAGATCAGGAGCTTGGGAAAGCTTCTTTAACCCTTTGCACTGAAGAATTAGTGCATTTATTTTACATCCTGGAGGGACAGACAGATAAATGACTGATACCCCGTGTCTCCTTGCCCTAACGGCATCTAACAGCGTCAGCAGTTTAGAATGTGAATTACAGCTGACAGTTTCCGTTTAACTAACTACTGGAACATCTGAGTTATTCTGTTTCTCAAAAAGTCACGTCTTCTCTGAATGAATGAATGAATGAAGACTTTAAGATGTTTTTACACCACCACAAGCTCTGCAAGGAGCCATTCTATACAGGGAACTATGGAGATGGTAAAACCAGAAACTGAGAAACATAGCTAAAGTGAAAAAACTAACCAAGTTAGACAATGAATAGTAAGCAATGGAAAGAGGAAAATGCTAATATATATATATATATATATATATATATATATATATATATATATATATATATATATATAAAATCATGTCCACTGGTCGGGTTATGTTTCACCATTAGTGTATTATGTTTCATTCTTTTCTGAAAGGGAAACTTTTGTGGTTGAAAACATTGAGGTGTATAGGATGTATACTAGAGTACATGACACTGACCACACAACACTGAGGAGATCAGCTTCACTTCAGACAACACACACATTCTGCTATACATTCTTTTGTTCTTATTTTTTTTTAATGTCTGATTATAAATGTTTTCTTCTATTTTGTGTACATGATTATTGGGGCGATCATTTTACCTGAGCAGCTTGCATTTCAAGAAAATTTACAGCTGTTTTTTTCATTGATAGTCACTAGATTTTTTTAAGTTATAACAATAACAATGCACATCGAAATAGGCAATGTTACCAAAATCAATATATATATATATATATATATATATATATATATATAGTATATATAATCAAGTCACACTATTCGCTCGAGTACCACGGTACTCGAAAGTACTCGATACTCGAATGAGTACCATGCGGTGCTCGGATCAATTTCACAGTCTTCAAATCACTTGCAGTCTGTTAGGTGACAGGGAGAGTGGCTGGAGTAGGGACAGAGCAGGTGGAGGAATTAGATTATATAGCTAGGTAGGTGATTAGCTTCCAAAACATACTCAACAGTTCTTTTAAGGACTAGTAGTAGGAATTAGTAAGTGTGACTAAATGAGCTAATTCCATAAGATATACCAATATAGGCAGGAATAGTATACTGGTATATAGGTGGTAGTAGTTGTCAGTTATATCCACATTTCACAACTACAGCTCTGTAGAACACTGATAGGTCCTGCTTCTCTGTTCCTCTTCTGATGTTCAGCCCACTCACCCTGCACTACAGAGAGCTGAACATCACAGTGTTGGGCCCCTCTTCCTCTCTGGTCCCCTGTGCAGCCAAACTGGATGGGCTTATGCTGTATGCCCACTGCTGGTTGGGGGGAGGGGAGGTGCTGTCGGTGGCATTCCATGAAAGCTATGCCACTGAGACTGCGTATAAGCGGCTGTATACTGTGGAGTACACTTTAAAAAAAGAAGGTTATGTCATGTTTAGTCTGATAGTAACAGAAACATGGGCAAGACTAGTGTGGAGGGACAAGGATGTGGGCATGGTGAGACATGGGCTGCTGCTGAGAGACCACAAGAACGCAGCTTAACTAGGATTCCTGACTTTGTACCCCAGTTAACAAGTTCATGTCGTACACCAGTATAAGCAGGTGATGACATGGGTGGCGGATAACACCTCCTGCAATTTATCAACCACGTAATCTTTTACATTGTCCAATGTCCCTTGCCAACAGACTGGATATGGCAATAATCTATTTGATCTCCTTACTCCCAACAGGGCCACTCAGAGCAACAGGTTGATTCTATTCTGGTCAACTCCCTGGAACTGTTCTCGGGTTTTCCCTGATTCGGTAGCAATGCTTTAGATGTCTCTGCAAGAGGTTGTAGGTCCTGATGCACAAACCTTCCAGCTTCTTCTGTGTCAGGGTGAGGAGCAGGGCCGTATTTACCACTAGGCACCTGTGGTCCTGTGCCTAGGGCAGCACCTTGCAGGGGGCAGCACCAGGGAGCAGGGGGAAGGAAACTACTTTTTTTTTTTTTTTTTTTAGTCTCCCACCTTCCAGCCAGACTTGCCAGTAAATCCGGTATCTTTTCAAGGGGTGGGGAGGGGCGGTTATGGTGGTATAGGTCAGGTTGGCGGTGTTACCCAGTCACAGTATGGCAGTACTGTTTAGGTCTGGTATGGCGGGGTTAAATGTGATGCCTGGAGCTATTACCTACCAATCTACCAATCCTGTGGTGAGAATTCCTTCAGACAAAATGCAGACGGCGCTATTCATTAATTCAATGTGGAAATTTGTTTATGTTTCAAGCAGTTAAAAACCATGAACCACTCTCCCCCACGCTCAACAAGATGGGGCGTCTTAAAGTTTAGTGCCTAGGGCAGCAGCAGCTGTTAATACAGCCCTGGTGAGGAGGGGTCTGATGATGATGAGACACAGTTGTCAGTCCCTGATTTGGTGGTTAGATCAGAGAGTAATGCTGGGTTTACACAAAATGATTATCAGGCGAATTTTCACAATAACGATCGCATTGAGCGATAATCGTTCTGTGTAAACACAGCAAACGATCAAGCGACGAGCGAAAAATCGTTCATTTTGATCTTTCTTAAATCATCGTTTGTCGTTCGTTAAAAATTTGCAAATCGCTTTGTGTACACAGTCTTTCAACGATTTACCCTATGTAAAAGATGGGCTTAAGCGATCTTAAAAACGATCGCAATAACGATTCTTCTTACGAATATTCTAACAATTTTTCTAACGATTTATTCACCTAAATGCTGACCGTTATAACAGCCAAATCGTTGCTTCAAAATCGTTAAAACATCGATTGGGCAAATTATCGCTTCGTGTAAACCCAGCATAATGGTGCGTTTACACAGACAGATTTATCTGACAGACCTTTGAAGCCAGAACCAGGAACAGACTATAAACAGGGATCAGGTCATAAAGGAAAGACTGGATCTATCCTCTTTTCAAATCCATTCCTGGCTTTGGCTTCCAAAATCTGTCAGATAAATCTTTCTGTGTAAACGCACCCTTAGGCCATGTTCACACTACGTATGTCTCCGGACGTAGCGCGTTCTGTGAATAAGTGGCCGGAGACTTACGTAGTTTGCGTACAATCGAAAGTATACGATCTACGGGTGCACAGTTCACACTACGTACGAATTTAGCGAGGATCGTACGCGCCGCCGCAATAAATGTGCCAGACCATTGTTTGAGGACGAAAATGCCGTAACTTACGCCCGTAGCGTAACATGCGGTCCCGTACGTAGTGGTGATTTCTTCAATTTCACAGCTTTTTGTGCCGATCCAAAAGGTTCTGTGGGGTGTCCGGGGCTAGGCGAAGCTTTCCAAGTAAAAGACCGCTGTCAGATCGCTACGTAGGGCGCTCGGGAAGCGTAAGTAGACTACGGGCGTAAGTTTGTGCTTTGTACGTAGCCGGCCGCAAGTAGCGTAAATCCCCGGCCGGAGTTTAACGCGTATATGTCCGGCCGCGGAAATATGCGGCCGGACATATACGCAGTGTGAACAAAGCCTTATAAAGCAGAGAAATTAAGGAAGGACCTGGAAGAGGAGGGGTTGGACTATGAGCTCACTGAGCCCACCTGGGTCACTTGTGAGATGACGGTACACAGCGGTTCAGAGGGGGAAGAAACTGCATCACCGCCACAGGCTAGAAGAGGCTGTGGGGTGGACAGAGGGAGAAGGCAATGTAAAAGAACCTGCAGTGTCCCAGTACAGGATATATGTGTGTATAATATTGCCTATAGGTACTGGAAGGAGTTAATGGCCACTGCAAAGAGCTGAGCTTGTATTACGCCTATGTATATTAATTTGTATGTGTTTCCTTGTCACATGGTGTGATGATGCAATCGGCCTAGTGTCACGTGACTTCCCCAGCTGCCATAGTAACCCCAATAGCCGTCGAGCTTTTGGCTGGGGTCAGTTTGTCACTTTTCTTCCAGTTGCAGTTTCCTCCCTGCTCCCAAGGGAGAAGGTTGTGTGTGTTCTCCCTCTACCTACTCTAAGAGGAAGGACGTGTCCGCTGCTGCTCTTCAAGACAGGCCGCAACTCAGTGTGATCCTCTCAAATATCTCAGAGACAGATTCCGGTCCAGTCCTGACCAGTCTCATCTTCAAGATTCTCCCTTCTATTCAAGATCTGGGTGCCGTTCTCAAGTCGCTATCTTCTTCTCATCCTCAACAGCAAGTATTCTATTCAGTATCATTCTACCCAGCACCATTCTCAGGGAACTACTACCCTCATCCTCAGTTAAGATTCCTCTCACCCAAAGTAACGCTATCACACTACGGCCTGTTGCAACATCACCCATCTGCTCAGTTGTACCCAAGTTTGCCTATCACTGGTTGCATCCAGAGAGACTGTTGTTATTGACAACCACTGTGTTAATAAACGCACAACTCCCGTTGTTTCTGAACCCTGGCATTGGTCTAGTTATTGGTGCCTTGACTAAGGGCAATGAAGAATTGTCCTGGGGTTCCCCCTGCTCAAGTTCTCGTGGTCTAGCCCTGCACCCTCGTGCCATAACATCTAACAGTGGCAGCCCGGGTACCGCTAACATCTACCTCCCCAGCGGGTTACTCCAAACCCCCTTGCATCAAGCTAATGTGCAGTGGGGTTGTTCTTCCTTGGTTTGGCACTTTTTTAGGAAAGCTACAAATATAGGTACATGGGGGGGGATTTAAATTAGGCCCCATCCCCTTTTCCCCGGTTCTTAGTGAATTCGGCATGTAGATTTGGATCATCATTTACACCTGCAGCATCGAAGGCCTCAGTCATGAAAAGGTTAAAGTGAAACTGTCATCACAACAAAACACCAGTGTTATAAAAACATGGCCACTTTCTCCCAGAGACAGCACCACTTTTGTCTCCAGTTCAGGTGTGGTTCGCAATTAAGCTCCATCTACTTCAATGGAACTAAGTTGCAAAACCTGCACCCAAACTGGAGACAAGAGAAGGGCTGTCTGTGGAAGAAAGTGGCCATGTTTTTCTAATGCCGGATAACCCCTTCAAGTACTAGACACATATATTGGAGTGGAAAGTCGTGATCAGCAATGTACAGTCTATTTATTGTTACCAGCAGCAACATCTCTGCTTTCATGTTCACTACAAATCATTATAATGGAGGGACCAAATATTAGCTTTGCAGCCTCCATATTATGTCAGGCAGCCCTCACATTTAAGGCTTTGGACACTTTATATTAAAATTGTTCAGTGTACAGTATTAGTAAGTTTATTTACTATATATACTGACAGCAGCTCCCTGTGTACCTCATAGAGCTAAAATCACACTCCCCTCCTCCAGGCTGGGCTGTCCTGCTTTGTGGTGAGTCTGTCTATAAGATGGCTGACATGGAGGAGCATGTGACCATGCCCCACCCCCAGTGTCCTCCATAGACATATACAGGCTCAGTGATGCTCCTCCATGTCGGTCACAGGGACCGATATAGAGGAGCACAGGGAGCTGCTGTCAGTATATACAGTGAATAAACTTACTAATACTGAACACTGAACAATTCTAATATAAAGTTTCCAACTCCTTTAAGATTTCCCCTCACAGATTGAAAGTGACTGTATATTAGTAAACGAGAAGTCAGTGTAAGTCACAGGGCTTTTTCTTTGGACAATCTAGTGATTACTCTTTTAAAGCCATATAAATCATTATAATCGGCGTGTAAAGGCAGAATGTGGTTACTGACCACTACTCTCATTTCCTGACTTGTAATATCATGTTCTGACACCATAGACTGGATGAGCAGCATTGTGACCTGCACACCCCAGGAGCTGCACTCTGAATGTTACACTGCTCAATTCATGGAGACACCAGGTAAGAACTGATAAATTGTGAAAAATTGCAAAAGCTTAGTTAAGGTATGTTCCCACACGTTTCATTGCAGTAACATAATGAAGAACGTCTGGATGGCAATTAATTATTATTTACTGCAATGAAATGATGTAGTATTGCAATAAAAATGTATGTGAGAACACAGTCTTAGGGCTCATTCACACGATCCATGCCACGATCCGGAGGAGAATTGCGGCACGGATCCCCTAGCCGGAGACCACCTCCACCGACCACCACAGATCTCCCCCCCCCCCCGGCTGCAGAGATGACAGGATCCACACCAGGACATGTCCTATTTTGTCGCTGTGCGAGTCGTGGCACGGATCATGTGAATGGCTGCATTCACTTCAATGGTCCTTAAAATTGTTTGTGGTCGCAGATCGGCAAATTTTACGGGACACATGAATGCAGTCTTAGGCTAGGTTCACAGTACGTATATGTCCGGCCGCATATTTTTCGCGGCCGGACATATACGTATGAAACTCCGGCCGGGACTTTACGTAAGTTGCGGCCGGATATGTACGGACCGCGAACTTACGCCCGTAGCGTACTTACGCTTCCCGTGCGCTCTTCGTAGCGATCTGACAGCGGTCTTTTACTTGGAAATCTTCGCCTAGCCCCGGACACCCCACAGAACCTTTTGGATCGGAACAAAAAGCTGAAACAATGGTCTGGTTCATTTTTTACGGCACCGCATACGATCCGGGCGTAAGTTCGTAAGTAGTGTGAACTGTGCGCCCGTAGATCGTATACTTTCCATTGTACGCAAACTACGTAAGTTTCCGGCCGCTTATTCACGGAACGCGCTACGGCCGGAAACTTACGTAGTGTGAACGTAGCCCCCGGCTATGTTCACACTTAGTATGAGACTGGCCAGATGATCTTTAGCGTCACTGAATTCTGATGCGGGCGCATCCGTGTGTGCAATCTCTGCAGCCCGTCATTAACAGTGATGGCCTGTCTGCTAATAGCAGCTGGTCCTTACCAGCTATGAAGCGAGCTTAGCATCTGAGCTTGCTTCATAGCTACACAACGCTCAAGTGCTCAAGTAGAAAACCCCATTAGTTAATAGGAGACTCAAGCATTTTCTCAGAAGCCTCCTATTGGGCAGAGAGGAGGGTGTCTGGTGCACCTAAAAACCTCAGAAAGTGATAGAAACGCCATGGAAATGGAACAGCAGGGGGAGCATGCATGGATGCATTAAAGACTCTCAGGTTGCTGTATTAAAAGGACTTTTAGATGCGAGGGGGCAAAATTGTAGACCAGCCTGTGCTGGAGGACTACATAAGATCTGTGCCCAGAACCAATCAAACTATTATTGCCAGGTCATGGGCCACACCTTCTGGCATTACTCCTACAACACCTCCTTGCATGATTTCTCCTATACACTACAGATATGGCACATACTATATATTGGAATAACTTTTTAACTTTTTATACTGACGTATTGCTGCCTAGCATCAGGAGACCTGGATCTATATACACAAAGGTCATCTGATGCAACCGACAAATCACTGCCATGACAGCAGCCAACATAGGTGCTCCCATAGCAGGACCTCCCAGACGATTTCCCACATATTTATTGGCTGAATAAAGCCACCAAACATGCGGAGTGAAGACCATTTTTACTCGAGCACCACGCGGTACTCAGTCAAATAGTGCATTCAAATTCCCCAATACTCGAGTGAATAGTGAGCTTAAAGGGAATCTGTCAGCTCCCGGGCCCTACCTAAGGTGCTGACAGTGTGCTGTACCTCCCAGTCCCCTAGTGAAGTGTCAAAGAGGAGTTGTGTGTGCCACACTCTGGCACACCTCACCACTCTTTCCTCCTCCTTCTACTTCATGAATAATCAATGCTGTCCAGCCTCCTGCTCTCTCAGCTGTCAGCCAGTGTCTCTGATTGCAGATCAGTCCTCTGTAGGCAGCTCATGTCTGAAAGAAACACTCATGTATAGTTGAATCTCTGTGGTCTAGGAGTAACTCACCTGTCTGGAGACCTGCCAGAAGTTTTTCCTCTGGTAAAAAAAACTCCCCTGATAAAAATGAAATAGATGTCTTTATTAATTATTAATAATTTTCCCCTCATTATTGTGTCATCTTAAGGCTATGTTCATACATAATATTTTTTTCTCAGTATTTTGTTAAGTATTTTGAAACCAAAACCAGAAGTTGATTAAAAACAAAGAAAAGCTATGTTCTCACTCTGAAATTGAGTGAAGCAGCGTCATTTGATGGCAAATAATTATTTTAAAAACAACGACTGTTATTTGCCATTAAATGGTGTCCATCCAAACAGTGTGTGAACATCGCCTTTCTGTGTTTTAAATCTACTCCTGGTTTTGGTTTCAAAATACTTACCAAAAATACTGTGTGTGAACATAGCTTTAAAAATGATACAATGATGTGGGGAAAAAAATAAAGACCTCTCTGTCTTTTAGATCAGGGGATTTGAACCAGAGAATGAACTGCTGGGAGTTCTCCTACACATTTGGAATCAGAGATTCAACTATATCTGAATGTTTCTTTCAGACAATCAGACAATAACTGCCTACAGAGGACTGATCTGCAATCAGAGACACTGTCTGACAGCTGAGCGAGCAGGAGGCCAGGCAGCATTGATTATTCATGAAGAAGAGGGAGGAGGAAGGAGTGGAGAGGTGGAGAGGTGCCAAAGTGCGACACAAACAACTCCTCTTTGCCTCTTCATTACAGTAGGAGATGTGAGATTGTACATAATCCACTGCATGGAAAATTACCAAAAGGCACCATGCTCACTAGGGGACTGCAAGGTACAGCACACTGTCAGCACCTTAGGTAGGGTCTGGGAGCTGACAGATTCCCTTTAAAGTAGCATGTTCACTAATGTAGATTTTCTGTAGTGAGTCTACCAGAGTTTCAGCAAAGTGGATGAAACATTAAGAAACCTCCCCACTCATTGTGGGAAACATCAGTGCGGTGTTCAGCCTGCAGTGAGAATCCTACCTCCACACCATGGCAAGTTATTATATACTGTGGATTTGTTATCATTTTTGCTGTTGAACATGAATAACTCGACAATTATATTATAAGGTTTAGGATTCTGCGGTGGATTTTATCTGTATTCACTAACATTATCTACTCTAATAACCTGCAGCAAGAAGACGTCACCAGACAGTGATGAGCAGTGGGGGGCTGGGCATCATCCGGACTGCAGAGGAGGGGAGCAGGGCAGGTGAGTATTCCCCATAATACCTAACAGGTGGTTAGTGTAATCCACTATTATGCCATCTCCTCCAGGGGAAAAGATGCCCCTTGTAGCTGCCCCTCTCACCGGCTAATAGATAAGGGTCTATCTTATTCCATAATGGATGTATACTCCTCATTTCTTATACTGCTCACAGGTAAAACAGAGTCCTGGACTCCTTCCTGGAAAGCTGTGATTATTACTGTCCTCCTAGGAGCCAATATTGTATTCATCCGCATTATTGAAGCACTTGGTGAGTACAGACTCTTATAGGTAGTGAGGGTCCGGCAATTGTTACTGATATTACTATAATAGCTTCTATGTTTCCTCTTTTAGTTTATAATCGCCACCTTCCTAATGCTGAGTGTTCTACAATACAGGAAGATCTCTGTCAGAACATCTCTGCCGTGTGCAGAGGTGAGTACAACAATTATTTTGACTCTTCACTGTGATAATTATTATTAGAGATGAGCTAATTTTTCTAAAGTTTGCTTCAAAAGCCCTGATGCAAGGGGTTATCAGTAATAAAAAAACAAACAAAAGATAGGCGCAGCTCACTAATATTCATGCAGCAGATGTCGAGGTATATTGGTAGATGCACTACCCAAATGCCCAAAACAATCTAGAATAAAGAATAAATAACCAGTCCTCCAGACATCATGCTACTACTGGCCCCATGATATGTAACAACTAATAAAATAAAATGCAACTGACAGTATAACATCATAAATATATATAACCCACAGGGCCCTTGTGGTCCACTGGATAAATTGCAGTGACTCAGGGAAGAAACAGAGTGCTGCACATCACACCTATGGCTGATACTAGTGCCGCTTGGCTAAATAAAAAACACATCAGAATTTTGTGTATGAATTGATCAAGCCATACTGCCCCATGTACCTCGTGCCGGTATCTGATACACATGGGTCCCTACACTAAGTCCACACCGTGCCAGTCAGTGGCCACCAACCCCGCAGGCGTGCACAGCCAGGGAACGGGGGCCATGGGACGGCCCTGCGACCCCCATGCCACAGGACCAGACCCAAAAACACCACACCAGAACCCGGCCAGCACCGCCGGCGGAGAAGGTCGCCCCCAAGCAGCACAAGTCTGGATAAGGTATTGCGCTCACCATAGCTGCAGCAAACAGAATGGGAAAAAAACAGGAGGGATTAAAACCATGTGCACTCAGGTGTCTCCTGCTAATTGCGGTCATGTGGGTCTCACCAGGAGGAGTGCAAAACACGGAGAAAAGAGAGAAACAAAATGTGGCTCAGGGAAGAAACAGAGTGCTGCACATCACACCTATGGCTGATACTAGTGCCGCTTGGCTAAATAAAAAACACATCAGAATTTTGTGTATGAATTGATCAAGCCATACTGCCCCATGTACCTCGTGCCGGTATCTGATACACATGGGTCCCTACACTAAGTCCACACCGTGCCAGTCAGTGGCCACCAACCCCGCAGGCGTGCACAGCCAGGGAACGGGGGCCATGGGACGGCCCTGCGACCCCCATGCCACAGGACCAGACCCAAAAACACCACACCAGAACCCGGCCAGCACCGCCGGCGGAGAAGGTCGCCCCCAAGCAGCACAAGTCTGGATAAGGTATTGCGCTCACCATAGCTGCAGCAAACAGAATGGGAAAAAAACAGGAGGGATTAAAACCATGTGCACTCAGGTGTCTCCTGCTAATTGCGGTCATGTGGGTCTCACCAGGAGGAGTGCAAAACACGGAGAAAAGAGAGAAACAAAATGTGGCTCAGGGAAGAAACAGAGTGCTGCACATCACACCTATGGCTGATACTAGTGCCGCTTGGCTAAATAAAAAACACATCAGAATTTTGTGTATGAATTGATCAAGCCATACTGCCCCATGTACCTCGTGCCGGTATCTGATACACATGGGTCCCTACACTAAGTCCACACCGTGCCAGTCAGTGGCCACCAACCCCGCAGGCGTGCACAGCCAGGGAACGGGGGCCATGGGACGGCCCTGCGACCCCCATGCCACAGGACCAGACCCAAAAACACCACACCAGAACCCGGCCAGCACCGCCGGCGGAGAAGGTCGCCCCCAAGCAGCACAAGTCTGGATAAGGTATTGCGCTCACCATAGCTGCAGCAAACAGAATGGGAAAAAAACAGGAGGGATTAAAACCATGTGCACTCAGGTGTCTCCTGCTAATTGCGGTCATGTGGGTCTCACCAGGAGGAGTGCAAAACACGGAGAAAAGAGAGAAACAAAATGTGGCTCAGGGAAGAAACAGAGTGCTGCACATCACACCTATGGCTGATACTAGTGCCGCTTGGCTAAATAAAAAACACATCAGAATTTTGTGTATGAATTGATCAAGCCATACTGCCCCATGTACCTCGTGCCGGTATCTGATACACATGGGTCCCTACACTAAGTCCACACCGTGCCAGTCAGTGGCCACCAACCCCGCAGGCGTGCACAGCCAGGGAACGGGGGCCATGGGACGGCCCTGCGACCCCCATGCCACAGGACCAGACCCAAAAACACCACACCAGAACCCGGCCAGCACCGCCGGCGGAGAAGGTCGCCCCCAAGCAGCACAAGTCTGGATAAGGTATTGCGCTCACCATAGCTGCAGCAAACAGAATGGGAAAAAAACAGGAGGGATTAAAACCATGTGCACTCAGGTGTCTCCTGCTAATTGCGGTCATGTGGGTCTCACCAGGAGGAGTGCAAAACACGGAGAAAAGAGAGAAACAAAATGTGGCTCAGGGAAGAAACAGAGTGCTGCACATCACACCTATGGCTGATACTAGTGCCGCTTGGCTAAATAAAAAACACATCAGAATTTTGTGTATGAATTGATCAAGCCATACTGCCCCATGTACCTCGTGCCGGTATCTGATACACATGGGTCCCTACACTAAGTCCACACCGTGCCAGTCAGTGGCCACCAACCCCGCAGGCGTGCACAGCCAGGGAACGGGGGCCATGGGACGGCCCTGCGACCCCCATGCCACAGGACCAGACCCAAAAACACCACACCAGAACCCGGCCAGCACCGCCGGCGGAGAAGGTCGCCCCCAAGCAGCACAAGTCTGGATAAGGTATTGCGCTCACCATAGCTGCAGCAAACAGAATGGGAAAAAAACAGGAGGGATTAAAACCATGTGCACTCAGGTGTCTCCTGCTAATTGCGGTCATGTGGGTCTCACCAGGAGGAGTGCAAAACACGGAGAAAAGAGAGAAACAAAATGTGGCTCAGGGAAGAAACAGAGTGCTGCACATCACACCTATGGCTGATACTAGTGCCGCTTGGCTAAATAAAAAACACATCAGAATTTTGTGTATGAATTGATCAAGCCATACTGCCCCATGTACCTCGTGCCGGTATCTGATACACATGGGTCCCTACACTAAGTCCACACCGTGCCAGTCAGTGGCCACCAACCCCGCAGGCGTGCACAGCCAGGGAACGGGGGCCATGGGACGGCCCTGCGACCCCCATGCCACAGGACCAGACCCAAAAACACCACACCAGAACCCGGCCAGCACCGCCGGCGGAGAAGGTCGCCCCCAAGCAGCACAAGTCTGGATAAGGTATTGCGCTCACCATAGCTGCAGCAAACAGAATGGGAAAAAAACAGGAGGGATTAAAACCATGTGCACTCAGGTGTCTCCTGCTAATTGCGGTCATGTGGGCATTAGTATCAGCCATAGATGGGATGTGCAGCGGTTCCATTCTCTCCAGTTCGTGTTTTGCAATTCTCCCTCTCTGAACAGCTAGCACTCCTTTATAAGACCCACATGACCAAAATTAGCAGGAGATGCCTGTGCTCACATGTCTGGACCCTATGTTTTCCCCATTCTGTGAGAGCAGCAATGGTAAGTGTAATACCATATCCATACTTGTGTCGTTTGGGGGCAGCCTTCCCCGCCGGTGGTGCTGGCTGGGTTTTGGTGGGGCTTTTTGGGTCTGGTCCTGTGACATTGGGGTTGCAGGGCCGTTCCATGGCCTCCCTTCCCTGCACGTGCACGCTTTGCGGGGTTGGCGGTCGCTGACCGACACGGTGTGGAGTTAGCGTAGGGACCCGTGTGGACCAGAGGACCTGCGCGGTGGTACACGGGGCAATATGGCTTGATCAATTCATATACAGACACTCTGGTGTTGATTTTTAATATAGGCCTAGCGGCATTAGTATCAGCCATAGATGGGATGTGCAGCGGTTCCATTCTCTCCAGTTCGTGTTTTGCAATTCTCCCTCTCTGAACAGCTAGCACTCCTTTATAAGACCCACATGACCAAAATTAGCAGGAGATGCCTGTGCTCACATGTCTGGACCCTATGTTTTCCCCATTCTGTGAGAGCAGCAATGGTAAGTGTAATACCATATCCATACTTGTGTCGTTTGGGGGCAGCCTTCCCCGCCGGTGGTGCTGGCTGGGTTTTGGTGGGGCTTTTTGGGTCTGGTCCTGTGACATTGGGGTTGCAGGGCCGTTCCATGGCCTCCCTTCCCTGCACGTGCACGCTTTGCGGGGTTGGCGGTCGCTGACCGACACGGTGTGGAGTTAGCGTAGGGACCCGTGTGGACCAGAGGACCTGCGCGGTGGTACACGGGGCAATATGGCTTGATCAATTCATATACAGACACTCTGGTGTTGATTTTTAATATAGGCCTAGCGGCATTAGTATCAGCCATAGATGGGATGTGCAGCGGTTCCATTCTCTCCAGTTCATAAATTGCAGTGAAATGGCAACAATTCCCGGTGGGATAAGATTAATAAAACAGTGATTGTAAAGTGACTTCCGAATATACAGTTCACAATGAGTGGTATATAGCTCATAAGTCCCAGAGTATCAGTATTTTAACAAATGCATATAATAATAATAATAATAATAATAATAATAATAATGTTACTTGACTAATAAACTTTAGACTTTAGCTAGTGGAAGAGGACTGACGGCAGACTCTGGGTGAATGGGGTCTAAGGTATATAGCTGTAGGGGCTTAAGAAAAAAGTACCTACTCCCACGGGTATGAACATACACCTAATGCTGTCTGTGGGCACCGACTGACAAGAGATCAAGTGACGTAGGCCCCACTTAGTGGGTACAGCTAGCCATCAGGGGGACCACTAAGGAAAGTGGTTTTCTGCATTAGTTTTCTGCTTTAGTTGCGCTCACCCAGCTACCGACATTTAAAGTACCTCCTGCAGACTATTGCAGTGTTTGACAAAGAGAAGACAATAACCACTCAGTGTGCATATGGATTCCTGTTGTCCCTTGTTACCGCAGGCACACCACTTTAGGACTCTAACTGGACATGACTGAGGTAAAGGTGCTTGGAAAGTCTCTTATATAGTCCCCACAATGGGTCCTGGATTCAAGGCCAGACCCTGGAATAAACTGCAGCAGAAACACTCCCTCTCTGGATACTCTCCCTCTTAATACTGTACTAAAACTGGCCCAAACTAGCTCCACCCCCGCTATATATCCCTCTTAGGGGACGAATCTGCAATTTTGTTTCATGTAATTACACATGTGGTGATACCAAACATGTTTTTCTTTTAATTTTATTTATAAAATGGGAAACGTGGGGTCATTTAAACTCTTATTGTGTGATGGGATTTTTTCTTAATAATGAAAACTCCCATTACAGTAACTTTAAGTCCCCCTGGGGTACCTCTATGATTACTGCAGTTATCTATCATAGAGATCAATGCAGTATACTGTACTGTATATGTACTACATTGATCTATGATATCAGTGCTCGATTACTGTGGGCTAATAGAGCCCATAGCAAACGATTGCTGAGCCAGAATCAGCATCATTGCAGCGCTGACCCCCAGCCCAGCCAGAAGTAGGGATCACCGCTCTGTGATCTCATTGTGGTAGGACAATCCATACACTAGACCACCAGGTGAGGGGTTCTGGACAGCAGTTTTGAACAGCTGCATTTAAATGGTTTATTAGCTGGGCTTGGTGATTGGCCTGCAACTGTATGTCGTGGTGCCGGAAGGGGTTACATTTTTTAAAGCTTATACATATGTCATGCTGTATATGGACTGATAACAGAGTTATCTTCTGATTCAGGGTAAGAAGTCCTGTTCCACGCTGCCTTTACTTTAGTCAGGAAAAAGCTGCTGACAGGTCTGCTTCATATTGCAGCCAGTGCTTGCTCCTGACCCCTAGACAGCAGGTCAGGGACTGCAGGCAATAGTGGAAGCAACAGGAGAGTTCCCAGGGCAAGAAATTGGAATCAGCCAATGGGGAAGTGGGACAGAGAATGTGGGCTAGAGATGGTGAGTGCCTGGACACACTGTATACCAGAGGGTGCCAACAGGACATGCACTATACTTGCAACTTCTAATTCATGACACTTTTTCTTTTAGATGTTACCTGTCCATGTGAAGCGGAGACTGATCCGATGAATATAGTGAAGCAGCTCTGTGTGAACAGTGGTGACAGATCTGCAGGTAAGTTTCACACTTTAGTGCTACAGGATGCAGTACACGGAGCCATCACAGAGCGACGTCCTACAATACAGCACAGATGGATAGTGCGGGGAAACTAGAACACGTGTCCTTCGGTCCTTCAGGTCTAGATTACGATGCACATACAAATAAACACAGGAATAAAGTACATTAGTACCAAATGGTACAAATGTAAACTATAATAACTGCTCAGGTACTTGTTGAAATAAAAAACATGGTAACAGTGCCAGTAAAGGCTCCCACAATGTACCATGTACAATGTATTTACCAATGTATCCTGTGACAACAAAAAGGTAACAGTAAGAGATTAAGTAACCCAATGCCGGAATCCTACCTTGACCCATACGTGCATTTCACCCCAAGCGGCTTCAAAGGGAATTAATCCTGTTAAAGCCATTTGGGGCAAAAGACGCATGGGGGGGGGGCATGTGGTTTCCTGTCCAGGTGCCATGATGTAAAACTAGGATTGTTTCTAAGGCTATGTTCGAACTACGTATATTTCCGGCCATAGTGCAAACCACGAATATACGCACGTAGTTTTGAGGTTGATGCGTTCGCTTGAAAGTATACGATATACGGCCGCACAATGCACACTACGTATGAGCTTACGACCGGATCGTATACGGCGCCGTGAAAAATGAACAAGACCATTTTTTGAAGACGGAACTGTTCCAACTCACGGCCGTGGATTTCCATGCGGTCCCGTATGAAGTACTTATTTCAGCCAAATTGAACTTGATTTTTAGATCCAAAAGGTTCTGTGTGTTTTTTTGGGCTGGGCGAAGATTTCCAAGTAAATGACCTGTTTCAGATCGCTTCGAAACAAGCTAGGGAAGCATAACTGTACTGCGGGCGTATGTTCGCGGTGCGTACGCATCCGGCCGCATGTCTATTTTTTCCACGGCCGTAGTTTCAGCCGCACATGTACGACTGCGTACGAACTACGGCTGGACTCATACATAGTGTGAACATAGCCTAAAAGTTACTGTATATTCTGGGTTAGTAGCAGCACAGACAAGCGAGAAGGATGGTAAACAACTGGCGGGGGATCGGTTAGTGCACCTATATGTTTTTTATGCATTTTATTTTTCTATGGGATCACTGGAGTTCCCCTTTAACTCCTTAAGGACCCATGATGTACCGGTACACCAGGTCCTTGCTGTTAATTACACGCCGTCGCAATCGTGCAGCCACCTGCCATTAACCCTTTCAATGCTGCAATGCACCATCTCAATGTTAGTGACAGGAGCTCAGCTCCTGTCACTGTCAGTTCAGGACCCCTGCAGTATAACTGCAAGGTCACGATTATTTCCCCTGATTGCCAGAGCTCCCTGACTTACCTCCAGGCAGTTAGTCATAGAGTATCATACATGCAAAAGAACACTGCAGATTCACCATACATCTACTCATAGATTGTCACCCTCTTCTAAGCTAACTACTAAGCAGTTTGGGTCATCTTTTATAACGGACAGTTTCCCTTTAAAAGGCTTGTCTCTTGTTTGTAAAGGGATATTTACCTATGCTGCCAGGGCTGTTGGGACTGGTAAGTATACATCACTGACATGTACCCCACAGCCTTGGAAGCATAGATAATTATCACTATCGAGGACAATCCTTTTAATTATAATTATGGTTGTGCTGGATGGGATTATACATAAAGTCCCCTAAATGTAAAACATTCACACCTTACTCCTTACATAAATTGTTTCCTACTTTTACTAAAACTCTTAATACTTGAAATCTTGCAGGATGTCACCTGTGTCCCCCTAACTGGCTGCAACATGGAGATCAGTGTTATTACTTCTCAGATGTAACAGAGAGAACATGGCAGCTGAGTCGGGATCAGTGTAAGATGATGGGATGGGATCTACTGGTCATAAAGGACAAGGAGCAGCAGGTATGGGCTCTGTCTCCATGTATAAGGATATTATAGGACTAGAAGAGATCAACCTGTTTTTATAGATAATAAAATGCTCTTATTTACTACAGGAGGTTATAGAAAAAGCTGAGGCAGAGGCAGCTCTGCATAACTGCTTATTATTTATTGCAATAAATGATGATTAGGGTTTATTGATTGCAAAACAAGTTGTTCTTTTTAATATTAGTCTTTAATTCATTATACAATGTACTGTGGATAAAAGGAATACATAAATAAAAAAATATATAGATGTACTGATGCATCTTGGGATTGATAATATAGCACAGAGGGGCAGCAATCATGTCCGAGCTGTTGTCCGAGAAGTGACGTCCAGAGTGTGATAGACAATTGTAAAAGCAAACAATGTATGTTTACTCCACCCTACTATGGATATTGGGAGATGTAGGATATGTACTGATTGAAAAATCAGTTCAGAGAGAAACAATATCCAGAGACAGCTCTAGAAAAAGCTCTTAACAAAGCTAGAAATCTAGACAGATCCTCCTTCTTTTCAGAACCAAACAACACAGAAATTACAACAGACAATAAACAGCAAGAAGCCAAACTCATTCTCCCATTCAACATTAATCATAGACATATCAACAGAATAATCAATAAACATTGGCATCATTTACGAGATGACAAGATTATTGGCCCCTTATACCCCACAAACCCCCTGTAGTATACTCTAGAGCTCCAAATTTAGGATTACAGATAGCACCCACAGTGAGAAAGAAAACCAGCAACACACAACCCACCATATGCCCTGAAATTAAAGGTTTCTTTAGATGTGGACTATGCAACAACTGTAAAGTCACACAATTTCAGATAAAGTAACCTCAACAGTTAATGGTAAAGAACATAGAATTAGAGAAACTTTGTCGTGCAACTCTGAAAATATCATTTATATGATTGAATGCCCGTGCCACAAACAATACATAGGGAGAACATCACGAAGTCTGAAGAAAAGAGTGGCCGAACATTTTTACAATATTAAAAGAGGATACGAGAAACATACACTCTCAGCTCATTATAAAGAATTCCACCATAGTAAATTGAGGGGTACGG
This sequence comes from Dendropsophus ebraccatus, assembly GCA_027789725.1. Taxonomy (NCBI): domain Eukaryota; kingdom Metazoa; phylum Chordata; class Amphibia; order Anura; family Hylidae; genus Dendropsophus; species Dendropsophus ebraccatus. The sequence goes on along the minus strand of JAQFWZ010000009.1, from coordinate 77,665,792 downwards.
TATATACTGCTATACAAAAAATTGAACTGATTGGAGAGGGGGTAATTTTATATCTAAGATGTCCAGACAGGAATCTCGTTATATTTTTGATTTTCAGACCCTTATACCATATCGTTTAAATGCCGAATTAGAGATTTTTGGTTTCTTGTAATTTTAGTCGACTCTCTAGGAGTAAGATGGCAGGACGGGATCTAACCGACAGACGGTACAGTGCCAGACTGTTCATCAGTGCCTGGACCGCCTCTTGGGAGTTCCCCCTATATGATTCTAATACAATGTTTATGAAATATCAATTATGCAAATGTTTGTTTTGCTCCATACACACCCGGGACAACCACATTATGCTATCAGCATTCGTCTTGCTTTGCTCTGGAGTGTGTTATCAAACATCATGAACCCCTAATCTATATGAGGGGAGGGGGAGATGGGCTGGCTGCCCCCTGTACGGCCCCCAGTCCACCTATTATTTTATTACATTATGCTATATTATATCATCTTACTTGTATATTCTAGTAACCACTTATTATTTCATTTATAACGTTATCGCTGATATATTTATTGGTATTAAATGTTTTTCAATATTTTTAAAACTTTAGAACATATACCTTTTTATTACTAAGTTCATTCAATATGTAGGTGTACTATTCTAGTTCACAATCTAAAATATGGATACATGATATACACATAACATACATATATATTCACAATATATATCTAACACAACATACATTACCTCAATATAATCATTACATACACATCACAGAAATACCAATACATATTATACCGTCATTCTTTCCCCCCTTTTTTGAATTTTCAGTATTTAGTCTCTTGGTTCTGTTTATGATCCCATATATATTTTCATATATTTTCATTCATTTTATATATTTTATCCATTCTTTCAGCTGTTTCATACTATTTATAGCATATTAGAATCATGTCACAATTCAGACTAGAGGTGCGTTTTCCATTCCATAGGATGCGTTTTTTCAACTATTTTGAACCCCGTTACAATATGTCCCCTACTAACACATGAACTAACCATAAACATCTCTCTATATCTGTTTGACTCTTCTCAGTTTGTGCAATATGGTATAAACAGGCTACAATTCAGATTATATATGCGTTTTTCAATTTATACGCGTTTTCTGAATTCAGCTGTTTTGCATACTTTGATATTTTAATATTAATTTTTATTTTTATTTCTATGTAACACAACTATGTGAGTAGGGAAATACATAATAAAACCCCACAACAGAACTTAATGTATACATAATGTGATTTAAAAGAAAAAGAGAAAATAAAATATATACAAAGAACCATTCGAGTTCACTTGAAAACATGGAGACAAATCCTAGGAAATCCAGTACATATCTTAAGAATCACCAAAAAAGAGATAAAAGATCGTAACATCATCATATATACATTTTAAGTGAGGAAAGGAGTGAGCATACTCCAGAAACGCGTCTGATAAGGATAACTCAACTGATAAAGACATTTTGATTTATATCTAACTACTCTCGTAGCCTCTATCCTGTACTCACCAGGACCGTTATCAGAGATTCAAATGAGCGCGCGCTCCATACCATGCGGACATAGTGACAGCCTCCGGATAGACTCTGTACATGCCGGCAAGTGAGAACAACGGAGACCGGACAACCATACAATCTGAAGTCCGACTGATTCATCTCTTACACGGCTATCAACTACAAGATATCGGGTGAGAGGTGGATTATCCACCAACACAGTCTATATACAGATGCACATAAAGTGGGATTTATTGAACTAAAACGTTGCAACCATCACTACTTAAACATACTACTATATTACAACTGTTACTATCTATATCGCTATATTGCAATTGTCACTACTTTAAACAATACTGCTGTACTACGATACCGTTACATGGTCCGGAATCAGTACAAGACAAGGGGCTAGAGAGCTTAAAAAATCTCAAAGAGACTTACCGCATATGTAAACAACAGCGCAAGGACCCTGCGCTGACACTCTAATTTCAGTAAACCCTAATATAGAGCATTGGATTTTTATTTTTATTTGTATTTTTATTTTCATTTATTTTTTATTTTTGAATTGAAATATTCACTCTCCATGAATTGAATCATTTATTTGATTGTTTTGTTTTTTGTTTCTTTTGGATTTATTTTGATTTATTTTGTATGATCATGAATTTTAAGAATGTGTGAATTTTAAAATGATTTAAAAAAGATAAAAACATGATATTTTTTACGATAAACATCTCTCTGTAATCTAGTTGTCTTCATAAAACCAGCCATATAAGATTTACTCCTAGAGAGCCTACATATTATTTTTATGATAGACAATTGTGTTTTCTCTGGAGGCTTCTTTATGTGACCGTCATCCTGTAACCTACACTCACCGGCCACTTTATTAGGTACACCTGTCCAACTGCACGTTACCACTTAATTTCTAATCAGCCAATCACATGGCGGTAACTCAGTGCATTTAGGCATGTAGACATGGTCAAGACAATCTCCTGCAGTTCAAACCGAGCATCAGTATGGGGAAGAAAGGTGATTTGAGGGCCTTTGAACGTGGCATGGTTCTTGGTGCCAGAAGGGCTGGTCTGAGTATTTCAGAAACTGCTGATCTACTGGGATTTTCACGCACAACCATCTCTAGGGTTTACAGAGAATGGTCCGAAAAAGAAAAAACATCCAGTGAGCGGCAGTTCTGTGGGCGGAAATGCCTTGTTGATGCCAGAGGTCAGAGGAGAATGGGCAGACTGGTTCGAGCTGATAGAAAGGCAACAGTGACTCAAATAGCCAACCGTTACAACCAAGGTAGGCAGAAGAGCATCTCTGAACGCACAGTACGTCCAACTTTGAGGCAGATGGGCTACAGCAGCAGAAGACCACACCGGGTGCCACTCCTTTCAGCTAAGAACAGGAAACTGAGGCTACAATTTGCACAATCTCATCGAAATTGGACAGTTGAAGATTGGAAAAACGTTGCCTGGTCTGATGAGTCTCGATTTCTGCTTGAACGTGACAATGAGTTCACTGTACTCCAATGGCTTCAGCAGTCACCAGATCTCAATCCAATAGAGCATCTTTGGGATGTGGTGGAACGGGAGATTCGCATCATGGATGTGCAGCCGACAAATCTGCGGCAACTGTGTGATGCCATCATGTCACTATGGACCAAAATCTCTGAGGAAGCTTCCAGCACCTTGTTGTATCTATGCCACGAAGAATTGAGGCAGTTCTGAAGGCAAAAGGGGGTCCAACCCGTTACTAGCATGGTGTACCTAATAAAGTGGCTGGTGAGTGTAAAGGAACTGCACTTGGTCTAAGATAATCTTTATTTGTTACAGGAGTTCATACAGAAGAGACTCACCCAGTGTACAGGTGACACATACTGGATAGGACTTCACCATGATGGAGATGGCTGGAGATGGGTGGATGGAGAACAATATACCAGCAGCCTGTAAGTGACTCCTGACACCAGCACACACTGTGGATACATCTGTACCCCGTGTCTGTCCTCCTCTGATCACCACTAGTTTTTGGTTGTTTACTCTTGTTTTATTCTCTTGTTAATGCCGTATTACATGGCTCAACCTGCGAGGTAAGTGACCTCAGATCTGCTAGATCAGCGCTCGCTTATTAAGGCTACGTTCACACGTAGCAAACCTGGCGAAATGCCGCCAGCCTCCCTGTTATAATGGGAGTCTATGGGAGGTGCGCGTTGCTGTTCTCACAGTGGCTCCCATAGACTCCCATTATGTCAGAGAGGCTGGCGGCATTCCGCGGCGGACCATTCCGCCAGTTTTGCTACGTGTGAACGTAGCCTACGTTTAGGTTTAGTACAGTGTGAGTACAGACACCTCATGTAAACCTTTTTTTAAATGTATGTGAACATCATACTAACAGTAAAAGGCCATGTTCACACAACGTAAGTTAAGTATTAATCACGGCTGTTGTTGCTGATTTGCAACAATGGCTGAGATTAATAAACTTAACTTACATTGTGCTGCAGCTAGGGGGAAACCCGGCCGAAGTGTACATACATAGTATACACTCCGTCCAGAAAGGCTAGCGGCCGCACAAACATCTGACATGTCAGTTTTCTGCGCCCGCAATTCATTGCATAGTGGCCGCAGACAACCTGTCAGTTCACACAATGGAGCGTGCGGCTCCGGCCGCATGCTCCATTGTGAGCAGTGGTAAATTCGGATGTGGGCGCATCCGAATTCAGCAGAAATGGGATCATCCGTCCGGGATGATCTTCAGGAACACCTGCCGGCCGGGTCATGGAACACCTGCCGGCAGGGTCACAGGACGGCCAGTGTTATACACCATGTGAACACACAGTATCTGATCAGTATTTTCAGCCACAACAAGGGGTGAAACCAACATAAAGAAAAAGGATAGTGGAAAGATTTGCAGCTATTTCTGTGTTGTAAACCCACTTCTGCCTTTAGTTAAAAATACTGGGCAAATGATATGTGTAACGCCTGTACAATATATTGCAAAACAGAAAAAAATCACACATACGTCATCTCATTTCCTTCCTTGAAGAAAAATAATTTGGGTTTTGTTGTCACACAGGTTTTTGATGTTGGTCATAAAACCGTTTAACTGCAGAGATCATTAGTGATTATTGTATTCAAAAGGCAAAATGACGTTTGCTGTTTAGGGTGACTGATCAGCACCCCTATAACTCAACTCTAGGTGGCGATCATTTATTGGCCTTTGTGCTTATCATACTGCCTGTCTGTGTGTGTGTGTCTGTCTGTGTCTGTCTGTGTGTGTGTGTGTGTGTGTGTGTCTGTCTGTGTGTGTGTGTGTGTGTCTGTCTATTTGTTTGTGTGTGTGTCTGTCTTTTCACCTATCTGTCTGTGTATGTATTGGTGACTGTGGTGACATTCAGATGAAGAGCTGGGGACCTGTGACTGGTGTGGGGACTCATCCTGTGGATATGTGATAAATGTTGTTCATCAGGAAAACCCTTTTAAATCCTATAACTACAGGAAGGCATATTTTATGATTTGCGTAATTTACTTTCTCTTATCGTCTCTATTCAATTCCTGATCACCATGACTTTTTCGTGAAAGCAACCTCAGAACACTAACTCCCAATCCTTCTGTAACCCCAGTACACCTCATAGTGCTACCGACACAGTGAGGCCGGGTTCACACTACATATGACATGGGCTGTCCTGTGACCCGGCCATGTCACAGAAAGGCCGGTGTCAATCATCCCGGACGATCTTCATTTGTGCTGAATTGGGATGTGGGCACATCCGTAAGCACCTGCATCCCAATTCACCATAGCCGACAATTGAGCTCTGGCAGCACTCTCCACTGTGTCCACTGTCAGGGTTGTGTGGTCGCTATTCAATGAATAGCGGCCGCAGGAAACTGACATTTCAGTTTTCCGTGCAGCTGCTAGGGATCCTGGCTGGAGTGTATACTTTGTGTATACACTCCGGCCAGGATTCCCTTCAGACTACAGTGCACGTAAGTTTTGTATTAATCACGGTTGTTGTTGCAAATCGGCAACAACGGCCGTGATTAATACAAAACTTACCTTGTGTGAACATAGCCTGATGCTGCTTCTCTTTGGTGCCCCATACAGTACTCGTGCCCATATTTGTGGCCACAAAGTAATAGTGCCCCCCACAGTATTTTTCAGCCTAGTAATATTCAGCATCGCCCTCCTCCCCAGTGCATGTATCCTATTTTTTTTTTTTACTCCTTGTGTCCTCTGCTCCACGATCTCAGAGCACTCTCCTCATAGAGGAAACAGGAGAGGGGGAATCAGAGAACAAACACTGCTCTGTGTCAGACAGCAGATCAGCTTAGTCATCCTATGGTGAGGAGATCTCACCAGGCTTAGGGTCTGGTTACAACTGTAACCACAGCGCCCCCTATAGTTACATATCTGCACACACCGGCTATTACTGTGACTGTGGATACATCTGTAACCTGTGTCCATCCTCCTCTGATTTCTCATCATTTCCTCTTGTTTTATTCTCTTGTTACTCAGGTTCCAGATAGACACACAACCATCAGGGCGCTGCGTATCAGTGACCAGATCTTATTACTATCAGAGCAGCTGCAGTTCTGCATACAGATGGATATGTCTAAGGAAAGCTGTGAGGATCTGACTAGTACTATTGTCACTGTAGTAAAGAAACAGCACAAAGCCCGACAAGACCCGGACATTATACCATAAGGAATGGGCAGGATACCATGGGCGTCTGAATAGATCAGGTTGTCTTTGTATACAGGGGGATCTTTGGAAGTTGGCGAGGCGTAGTCTGGGGTGGCACAGGACAGCACATCATGCCACCCCAGACTACGCCTGGACAACTTCCAAGCGGGGCGAATACATCCATATACTATGTACCGGGACATTATCCCATTGGATCGTGAGAGCCGCCATCAGTAGGGTGAGAGGTGGATTCTCCACCACCACTTATTTTACCATAACATATCTGTTTACTAACACAGGTATTGCCTGTACTGAATAAGCACTGCCTGACTGTATGGGGTCCGCTATTTCCATTACAGCTATTTAACTTCTTAATGATAAGAGAGCAATAAGACTCAATCATTACAAAGCCGCATGAATTATATAAGACGCAAAAGAAAGGATATTGTGCCGAGTTTTAAACGTGATCACGATAACCATATACAATTGATACGAGCTAATATCCGGCACAGGGACTCGAGAATAATACATACTGCAACTGTGTGGATTGTCTGCGCTGGGCCCGGCGCAGCCAACACCACTGGGCTCATTTCTTATTTTTCATTTTTTATTTTTATTGTTTGTATTTTATCCATTATGAATTTTATACAAAATATTTGTTATCAATTTCATTCATAAGAATATTTTAGTATTGCCGTTGGTCACCCAGATACTGACCAATCATCCCACATATGTTTTAGCACTATAATAAATGCTTTACATTAATTCATATTATTTACCTGAGTATATATTCTTTTTATATCACATCACCCTCTTCTAGAGAGCCTACTACATTTTTCTATTCACCAGAACTCAAAAAATAAATGCTCACATTTATAACTCCACAACTATTCAAGAGGCAAACACTGCTCACACCGAACAGACTTTACTACGTAACAATAGTACGGTAAGAACAAACAAGGGGGAAAAGAAGAAAAGGGGGAATGCCAAGGCGCTCCTCAGAAAACCAAAAGGGGATAACAAAGAGAAATACCAATAAGCTAAAAGCACAAAGTAGTCCAGTGTACAGCTAAAGATTCAACATGCGATAGAACATAAGATATTCTTACTGTAATGTAACTAGTGATGAGCAGACCAGTCGATATTCAGGTTCAACTGGTTTATTCAAACTCGGGGAAAAAAGTTTGAAGACCCAGATTTTTATCCAACTTCTGCACAGACCTGAACCGCATTGAAGTCAATGGTGACCCAAACTTTAGGCCACAAAAATGGGTTTAGAAAGGGGTTAAAAGCTTCAAATGCAACCAAAATGTGCGTTAACAACAGGACTAACTAACTAAAATTAGTACTCAAAGTACTGAAGCGAATACCGAGTGGCGCTCGAATGAAATAGATCCCCTCCTCCCCTCCTTTCCTCTTTATCTAAAATGAAATTGATTTGGCAATACGGTCAACTGGTAGACATTTCAGTATACATAAACTTGCCAAAGTTTGTGGTCAATGGTCAAATTAGACACACTCTGGTTACCATTATTATTATTATTATTATTATTATTTTGCATTAAACTGGGCAACATTGTTTAAGTGGGCCCCAACTCTTTTCCATTCGCCCAGCTGTATTATTTTTCTGCGCCATATAGTTTTTATTTGTAAAACACATGACAAGAATATGTAAGTGGCCTCCCGACTGTTTTCCATTAGCCTAGCTGTGTTACTGTCATGCAGCATAGACTTTTTTTTTTTTTTTGGCAGTACACTTGAAAAAAACTTTGTTACTGGCTTCTGACTTTTCAATTTAAAGAAGAATCCTTTTATTTCTTGTCTACAGAGAAACAAATGATGTTACTGGCCTCTGACTTTTCACAATAAGCGCAACTGTGGTTCAATTTAAAGAAGATCCCTTTGTTTTTTTAATGTAGAGAACCTCAATACCGACCTATGACTGTTAAAGGGGTTGGCCACTTCTTAAACATAATAACCCATTCAGACTTATTATGAAAGGGGTTATTACATAGCCCTATCTTCCCCTTCTGGCAAGGGGCGTCCACACTGTGAAGAGGGTGGATACAGTGGGAGGACCGCCTGGAAAACTGGGATACAGCCTATGGCTATGGCTGTATCCTAGTTTTCCAGGTGGTCCTCCGGCTTTATCCACCCTCTCCACGGAGCGGGCAGACAGCGGGAATCAGAAGCCGAGAGTTCAGGTTTATACGAACCCGAACCTCGGCAGGTTCGCTCATCTCTAATGATAACCTGCTAAAAGATACTGTGTGTCTTTCTGAGGTCAAAACCGTTATATACACATTTCACCCACCGTACAGACTCTACAGCTGAACCCATAAAATGGGAAGCTATGAAATGCATGGTTCATGCCTCAAGAAAGCAAACTTTTAGAAACTGTTTCAGGAATTGGCACTTTTAAAGGCCCAGAACAAAAAACATACTCCCCTGAGATGCAAGCTAAAAATTTCTCAATACATCAACAGATGCTCTCTTGCTTGGTCAAGAAGCCTTTGTATACAGGACAGAGTCCATTGGGGCTTTTTTGAATATGCTGAAAAGAGCCGTTCCTGGCTAGCCAGAGCCTTACATTCTAAAAAATCCTCTACATACATCCTGTCCCTGAATTCCTCTACTCTTATGGATATTTATACCATCTTAAAGGCAAATATGTAGAACTTTCACCTACTTGCTTAAGAGATAAGATTCAGTCCTATTTCCTCAACAATAAACTCCCTACTTTGCCTGAGGATAGTTGGTCTGCCTTGGAGTGGCCCATGGACCCGGAGAAGGTGGAACTGGTCATTAAAAATCTAAAAAATGGTAAATTCCCTGGCCCTAATGGGTTTACAGCACATTTTATAAGGCGTTCTGTGAATCCCTTACGGCCCCACTGCTAGACATAAAACTCCATAACACAGAGCCCCCATAAGCCCTGGTAATTACAGCAGATTCAGGGTACCCCCACTCTGGAGCATGGTGGGGACGCAGAGCACTAAACCCTGGTTGGCTACACGCTACCAAGCCAGTCAGGGTTCAGTGCTCTGCTGCTAATAAGAAGGAGAGCCGGAGGCAGGCCGGGTATGGTGACGTCATCGGACCGGAAGGACAGAGGAGTCGCAAGCTGGAAGATCACGTGACCGGACCGGAGATCTCCTTGAGGGGGACAATAAAGGACAGGTAAGTATATTAGGAAAGGTTTACCTTGGTTATCCCTTTCCGTTACCAATTTATTGATTTTCCCTGGAATACCCCTTTAAGATCCAATCTCATAGTATAAGATACTTGGGGGTAAATATAATTATTTCCCCCCATTGCTGCAAACTTTTGAGAAAGACCTGCGGACATGGTTTAACCTCACACTTTCATGGTTTGGTAAGATGGCAGCCTTGAAAATGGATATCTTGTGCAGAATCTTATAGTTCATGCAGGCCCTATCCATGGCTATTCCAGGATCCTTTCTGGCTAAACTTAAAGGGGTTGTCCAGCGAAAAAAAAAAAATTTCAAATCAACTGGTATCAGAAAGTTAAATAGATTCGTAATGTACTTCTATTTAAAAATCTCAAGTCTTCCCATACTTATACACTATTGTATGTCCTGCAGGAAATGTTGTTTGTTTACATTCAGAAACAGTGCTCTCTACTGACATCTCTGGTGGAGTCAGGAACTGTCCTGAGCAGGAGAGATTTTCTATGGGGACTTGCTGCTGCTCTAGACAGTTCCTGACTCCGCCAGAGATGTCAGTAGAGAGCACTGTTTCTGAATGTAAATAAACAACATTTCCTGCAGGACATACAACAGTGTATAAGTATGGGAAGACTTGAGATTTTTAAATAGAAGTAAATTACAAATCTATTTAACTTTCTGAAAACAGTTGATTGGAAAGAAGAAAAAAATTCCCTGGACAACCCCTTTAAGTCTTTGATTACTTGTTTTATGTGGTCTCCCAGAGGTCGTTGCATCAGATACCATCTCTTGGTGAGAGCTAAAGAGAGGCAGGGTAGGTCTCCCAGATTTTAAGTTTTACTACTATGCGGCTGCTTATATGCGTATTTGAGATTTGTGCCATCACCTGACCAAGAAACAGTGGGTAGCCTTTGAAACCTCCATCTCTCCCTTTAGCCTTACCATCCATCCTTTAGCCTTACCATGTATACATTTAGCAGATAGTCCCTACGCCACTGCACTCCCTTATATTACTTTGGAACTCTTACCCATTTAGGACTCTATGTTCCAAAAGTTGGGACTATCTTTTAAGCCAGGCACCTTGACCCCATTTTATAGTAATCGCCAATTTCCAATAGCCCTCGACAAACAGTACACTCTATTTTGGGAATACTATAACAAGATAGACCTCGCCTACGCACAGGTGATTTCTGGATCGAAATAACACTCCCTCTTAGAGGATTCCGCACCTCCTCCCGGGGCAGGGTTTATTAATGGTGGATTGCAACATTTCTATAACTCTCTTTTACCTAAATCTCAAATACAGACCTCACATATTTTGAACCCTTGTGTACTCAGTCCTCACCCTCCTCTCTTACTGTGTCCTTAATCTACGAAGCGCTTAAAGGTAACCTGGAGGTGAACCATAAACCTTCCAATATCCTGCAGTGGTAAAAGGACTTAAACAGAACCTTCTCAGAAGAAGACTTATCTAAGATCTTTCTACTCACCCATAAGGCATCCATCTTGTGCTGGATACAGGAACGTAACTTCAAGGTGCTAAGCAGATGATACAGATATCCAGAAAGGCTTCATGCAATGTTTCCATCTGCTTCCCCCACATGTCTGAGGTGTGGAGGAGCCATTGGCGCATATCTCCATACTTGGTGGGATTGCCCTATCATCCAGATATTCTGGGCCTCTGTTTTCCAGATGTGATAATATGATCTGCTTGACTTCGGTGGCTGCCACCCAGGAAATTACTCTTTTGTCACTTATACTTGGCTCCCTATCTAAAGCTAACAAGGAGTTATTAAGACACTTTTTAGGCACTGCCAGGGCGGTTATACCATGACTATGGAAACAGACACAGTCACCTTCCAGAGTGAAATTTGTAGCGACTCTGAACTAAGTGAGGAGGATGAAGGAGATGGTGGCGGCTGACATGGACAGACATATTCCCTCTAACCATACTTTACGTACCTGGGATATGTTCAGAGAATCTGCTGACTTAATAGGATTGTTGAGTGATTTTTTTTTTCTTTCAAATCAACTGGTATCAGAAAGTTATATAGATTTGTAATTTACTTCTATTTAAAAATCTCAAATCTTCCCAAACTTATTAGCTGCTGTATGTCCTGCAGGAAGTGTTGTTTTATTTACATTCAGACACACAGCTCTTTGCTGACATCTCTGGCCAAGACAGGAACTGTCCAGAGCAGGAGAGGTTTTCTATGGGGATTTGCTACTGATCTGGACAGTTCCTGACATGGACAGAGGTGACAGGTGGAATTCTGTATAGGAAACACATAAAGACCACTGCAAATACATATAAAGAATATAATCAGCACAAAATATTCTACCTAAAATAACATTAGGATTAAAGGTGTAAATTTCTTTTAAGGTCAAATGTTTTCTGCTTATTCACTGTGTTTGGATCAGTCTAGGCCCCATATATTCTGTATGAATTCCTCCATTGTCATAAGAATGTTTTGTTTAATACTCTTCTCTCTAACTTCCCTTTCGTTTTAGAGGCTTCTGATGACACAGTACAGTATGACACAGTACAGTATTTGTGACCCGCATCTATATATGTTGGATGATTCAGCTATTCCTTTTCTGTTGGTGCTGTCATTGGAGACTGTCCTACAACATGGTGTTAACTCATCTAAATATACTGTATCTTTAGAATAATCTTTATTGTGATGACCACCATACTGAATAAAAAAAACTTTTTTTTTTTACATTTTTTTAACCCCTTAGTGACCATAGAGTGGTATTATATGTGGCGTGTTTTATAGGTATTGGTGTAGTGGATATTTTATAGATTGAGTGTAATAGCATTTTGGTGCAGGCCCATAGCCGATCCAAGTTAATCATATGCAATTATTGATAAGCTTGGAGTCAGGCTGTCTGTTTACCCTTTGTAAAAGACCAAAAGGCTCTCTGCAAGGGGCAATAGAGGACATGGTCTGCATAGGTGGTCTACAGCGCTGTACTCTGACTCAGGAAGTCTCCCTCACCTTCCAAATCATAGCAGATCCACTTCAGGCTGGGGCTTACATCTGGGGACAGAACTGTGGAGGTAATCTCTCCATAGCTGTAACCCCTCTCTGCTGCTTGTATGTGTAGTCTCTGTCCGCCCTTGTGTTTCCCATCCTCTCCATTACTGTACAGTAACTTATAATATCACATATTCTGCTGTTTCTGAATGTTTGTTTCATCTGTTTTACATGTTATTCAGAATAATAAACCATTATTTTTGGGGTGTGGAACTATTCTCTGCATTTCTATAATTTCTTATGGGAAAATTTGCTTTGGTGTAAGAGTGGATTTGGATTACAAGCGCGGTCCCGGAACGAATTATGCTCGTAATCCAAGGCACCACTGTATATATAATCATCGACTGAGTTAACTGTGAGATCTATGTTGGTTAGGTACCACCAAGAATATGTATATAACTAGCTACTTATAGCTTCAATAAGGCTCCATTCACACGTAGTAAAACTGGCAAAATTTTGCGGCAGAATCTCGACAGCCTCCGTGTCATAATGACAGTCTATGGGAGGCGCACAAGCCTCCCATGGATCCCTAACAGAGCTAATTGAACCAATCCTCTAGACCAGCGCTTCTCAAACTTTTTCTACTGGAGCCTCACCCACTAGACCAAGGCAATGTCGGGGCCTCACCAGACTGACCAATAGGGCGCCGGGGCCTTACTTTCTGTGGTGAAAGTCCATTTAAAAGATGAAAATAATGCTAGGGCTACCTATCATCGTCCACTAAGCTCTATATACTAATATAGAAAGTACAAAACTTAATAATGTTGCTAAAATGGAGATTTTTGTAAACAGCAAAAGGACTGTGCAAATCCTAGTTACTTTTGTGTAAACTAACTTCCCTTCTGGGCCTCACCAACAACTAGGGGGCGCCTCACAGTTTGAGAAGCACTGCTCTATGGGATATATAATCTAATGGTATGTTTACACAGAGAGATTTATCTGACAGATTTTTGAAGCCAAAGCCAGGAACAGACTATAAATAGTGATCAGGTCATAAAGGAAAGACTGAGATCTATCCTCTTTTCAAATCCATTCCTGGCTTTGGCTTCAATAATCTGTCCTAAATCTCTCTGTGTCAACCCACGCTAAGAGGCAAAGTAAAGCTGATCCGCAGCGGATTTTACGTTGAGAATTTGCAGCAAAATCCACTGCGGATCCTATTCCGATGACTTTCAATGAGAATACATACTCAAAGTGGGATTTACATCCTGCTGGGAGTATGTACGTGACAACACCATTAACCCCCCGCCAGCCAGTGCATACATTACCTGCTCCGCGCTACGGCTTGCTTCAGGGGCTCCCGGTGTCTTTCCCTCCCGTTCAGCCAATCAGTGGGTGCGGCAGGGTAGCGCTCTGATTGGCTGTGCGGAACTTCAAGCTGAGAACCCCTGAAGCAAGCCGGAGTGCGGAGCAGGTAATGTATGCTCTGGCTGGCAGGGGGTTAATGGCGCTGTCACATACATACTCCCAGCGGGATGTAAATCCCACTGTTAGTATGTATTCTCAATGAAAGAAATCAGAATAGGATCCACAGCAGATTTTGCTGCGAATTGGCAGCGTAAAATCTGCTGCGGATCCGTCCATGTGAATTTACCCTTATGGTCTGTATCTATAGGAGAGGAAGAACTGTTGAAAATTTCCCTGCATGCAACAGGCACTGGATAAATGTACCAATGCACCTCCCTTATTGTAAAGGACTAAATCCTCATTAGGGCCCGTTCACACTATGGAATCGGTTTAGATTACTGCCTGCTATCTGTCTGAATGGGAGGCAATTCTTTGAGCGGAGAGGCGCAGAGCGCGGAGACCTCCCATTCAAACAGATAGCAGGCAGGATTCAGCGCCAAGTTCGCGTGTGCAAGTTCCGCACGGAAGTTCGTTGCTGATTCCAGGCCCTTATGGAATACTATATCATCAGTGCACTATCATAGCTTCACAACAATCAAGACAAGTAACCTGTAGAGGGAAGACATGCATGATGCAGTATGTATTATCATAGGACATGGACATAGCCACATTACCACCTATCCCGATTCATAGAATTTCATAGTCATGGCCAAAAAGGGCCTAAGTGATCCAGGAGCACATAACAATCACAAAAAGCATGCAAAGGACAATTTTTCATTAAGATCCCTTGGTTGCACTGTTTTCAATGTCATAATCCATTTACTTACAATTTGTAACAAACATTTGATGAGATCACCTCCTCTAATGCCCAAATTTGCATGATCTATGCCTTTGACCTAGAGGCCTTGATGGTCGCTTTGGTGTTTCTGTCTTGCAATTGGCTTTAATTTCTCCACCTCCATGGTATCCAATGGCTTTGTCCATTTGATATCTCACATTTTGCAACATATGGACCTTCAACTGTCGGGATATCATTCCGATATACAGTATAGCAGCCTACAGGGGCAAGATGCTTAATAGATCACCCTTTCTATTGTAAATGTGATATGATGGATCGCCTTGTATTCCCTCTCTCCTGTTGAATCAGAAAAATCGTCACTAGAGCATATATGTGGACGTGCTGAGCAGTTTTTACAGGCAAAACAACCCTATTTTGGCCCCTTAGAGTCAAATAGGTATCTCGAACATGGTGCCCAGGACCGATTCTAGGTTTTATGCTGCCTGAGGCGAAACCTAAAGTGGCGCCCCCCAGTGCCCACACCATCCCATCAGACACGAGCCATACAGACCACTTCGGGTACACACGGCAGGACCACAAATCCTTAGCACAACTACAGAGCGTAGCAGACCAGGCATGGATTCTTGGGCTCGCCCAATGTTCCGGGGGGCTACTCTGCTGGATTGATGCGGAGTATCCAAGAGGACACGAGGGGACCGATGAGAGGTGGACATCCACTATATTTACTATTTTTAATGCTATTACAAAGTGGCAAACTAAGATGAACTGCCATATACAAGATTGCCAAGGTTATTCTATTCACATTTATTACATGGTTTTTGTATTTTTATATTTTATTTTATATTTTTTTATTTTACATTTCTTCATTCTTTTCTAATTTTATATATTTTCATTGTGTCTACAAACTTCTGACCTATTGTTGTTAGGGCCCCTGGGAACACAGAGACACAGGACAAGTGGGCCCTATGACTAAGACCCCCCACACTGTCCCTACCTACTTGCAAAGCAGGCCCTAAATGACCGTCCGCAACTGGGCGGCATTCCCTACGCTGCAGTAAGTGCGAATACAGACAAGACACAGTACAGACGAACAAGGTAAATGGTGGAGCCAAAGCCAGAGATACAACAAGGTAACGGTGGAACCAAAGCCAGAGATACAACAAGGTAACGGTGGAACCAAAGCCAGAGATACAACAAGGTAACGGTGGAACCAAAGCCACAGAATGTAGCAAGATGAACTGGGGACAGCACAAGGAACACTAAGGACAAGCAAGGCACACTGAGGACTAAACAACACACAGAACCAAAAGATAAGGATCACAGAAAACCAGAGGTGTGGAGACCTGTCAATCGGAACACAGCAGAGACAATTAGAGAGAAGACCTCAGCAAGGAAAGTGCAGGGAGAACTAAGAAAACATGGACTGGATCACAAAAGACATAAGCAAAGAACCTAAGAAAACCAGGCACGGACCTAAACCCAAAAGCGCAGTCTTTGGCGCACAGGTCGAATCTTAGCAACAGAGTGTGGCACTGATGCCTTTTCAGGCGCCATCATGACAATTGTATTAACAAGACTAGTTCAAAAAGCCACATTCATTTTTTTTTTTATATCAAGTCCAACTTCTTGAGAGCCTACTTTATAGATAAATGGTTTATTGCAATTCTTTGGGGTGCAAAGACAAGTAGTGCACTCGAAGTTAGAGACAGACATAATATTTATCCCTATATACCATTCTTGAAGTTGGGAGCAGCTTACACAATGCATTACTGTATATAATTACGTGTTACAGATATTTCTCTGCCAAACTCGATGCAGTAAGTTTCTTTTTCTAGAAAACAAAAGTACCAGTCATGATTTCTTTGAAAACGAAACTTAACTTTTTATTAGCAGGAGGGATGACAAATGTGACCGTCACAGGAAACTACATGAACATTGCATAATGTTTACTAAAATAGTAAGGGGTATAAAAAAAATATTCTCATCATAAACCCACATTGATTATTGCTAGAGAAGAGTGAATTTACAGTATCATACCATACCTCCCAACTTTTGCAAAGAGCAAAGAGGGACATGTGCGCCGCGGTCCCCATAGCCACGCCCCCATAGTGACCCTCCATAGCCACGCCCCCATAGCCACGCCCCCATAGCAACCCTCCATAGCCACTTCCCTACAGTCACCACATGCTGCTGACTGAATAGTGCCCTATACAGTATCCAATCCCCCAAAAAATGCCCCACATAGAATCCAATCCCCCACATAGTGCCCCACATAGTATCCAATGCCCCCATATAGTGCCCCACATAGTAGCCAATGCCCCCATATAGTGCCCCACATAGTAGCCAATGCCCCCATATAGTGCCCCACATAGTAGCCAATGCCCCCATATAGTGCCCCACATAGTAGCCAATGCCCCCATATAGTGCCCCACATAGTAGCCAATCCCCCATTATAGTGCCTCACATAGTAGCCAATCCCCTCATATAGTGCCCACATAGTAGCCAATCCCCCCATATAGTGCCCCACATAGTAGCCAATCCCCCCAAACAGTGCCCCACATAGTAGCTAATGCCCCCATATAGTGCCCCACATATTATCCAATCCCCCATATAGTGCCCCACATAGTAGCCAATGCCCCCACATAGTGCCCCACATAGTAGCTAATGCCCCCATATAGTGCCCCACATATTATCCAATCCCCCATATAGTGCCCCACATAGTAGCCAATCCCCCATATAGAGCCCCACATATTATCCAATCCCCCATATAGTGCCCCACATAGTAGCCAATGCCCCCATATATGCCCCACGTAGTAGCCAATCCCCCATATAGTGCCCACATAGTAGCCAATCCCCCATATAGTGCCCCACATAGTAGCCAATCCCCATATAGTGCCCCACATAGTAGCCAATCCCCCATAGAGTGCCCCACATAGTAGCCATGCCCCCAAATATGCCCCACATAGTAGCCAATGCCCCCAAATATGCCCCACATAGTAGCCAATCCCCCATATAGTGCCCACATAGTAGCCAATCCCCCATATATGCCCCACATAGTAGCCAATCCCCCATATATGCCCCACATAGTAGCCAATCCCCCATATAGTGCCCCACATAGTAGCCAATCCCCCATATATGCCCCACATAGTAGCCAATCCCCCATATAGTTCCCCACATAGTAGCCAATCCCCCATATAGTGCCCCACATAGTAGCCAATCCCCCATATATGCCCCACATAGTAGCCAATCCCCCATATATGCCCACATAGTAGCCAATCCCCCATATAGTGCCCCACATAGTACCCAATCCCCCATATATGCCCACATAGTAGCCAATCCCCCATATAGAGCCCCACATAGTAGCCAATCCCCCATATAGTGCCCCACATAGTAGCCAATCCCCCATATATGCCCCACATAGTAGCCAATCCCCCATATATGCCCACATAGTAGCCAATGCCCCCATATAGCGCCCCACAGAGTAGCCAATCCCCCCATTAGTGTGGCCCCAGCGGAAAAAAACAGTAACTCACCTGTCCGCCGGTCCCAGCAGCTCCTCTCCCGGCAGAGCGCGCACTCCCGTCATCCTCCGGGGCGGACAGCGGGGTACAGAGACACTGACTGTGCCGGAAGTGACCTGCAGCCTCTATATGAATTACTTCCGGCACAGTCAGTGTCTCTGTACCCCGCTGCCCGCCCCGGAGGATGACGGGAGTGCGCGCTCTGCCGGGAGAGGAGCTGCTGGGACCGGAGGACAGGTGAGTTACTGGTTTATTGTTTTTTCCGCTGGGGCCACATATATTGCGGGACACGGGGGGCCGTTCCGGGACCGCGTGACAGAACCCCCGAAAACGGGACTGTCCCGCGAAATCCGGGACGGTTGGGAGGTATGTCATACTGTAAATTCGCTCTTCTCTAATTATTGCAATTCCACACAAATTTTCATGCAATCTGTAAGTACCAGGCTATGTACACACTTCATTTAACACCGTCCGTTGCTATGTAACAGATGGTGTTATACACAACATTGGTAGTTGTCCAGCAGTAAAGGAGTTAACAGGCAGATGTGTGCCGTGCATGCTGGGAAAGAGGAGGGGCACAGAAGTATCTTGTGTGGAGATCCAGTCAGTGTGAGAGCTCTGAGGTAAAAAGAAGCAGGATTCTGTCTTGTGGGAAAGACAGAAATAAACAAGATCCTGTTGTGTTATGAGGTAAAAACACTGACGGAGAAAGTCAGATTTATATAAAGAGACAGAAATAACATTACAGACCAAGATTTACCTCAGAGAGAGACTCGAGCCCAGTGGGAAGCAGAGGGTCTTACAGGATAGGACTGAATAACTCAGGCAGGGCAGGTTCTAGGTAATTTTGGCAACAGGGCAAATTGTGATAAAAGCACCCCCGGGACCTTACCTAGTTCAGCGCTGGGGAAGGAGGGGGGCTTTCATATAGATTAGGGTTACTAGGAAGAAGCAGTGTGTGTATTACGCCATAGAACGGTGCAATGCCCCTACCAAATAATGTTCTACCAAATACAAAAACAGGAGGCGGCTTCTTTGCATGAATTGCAGGCGATGTTTTTGATATTATATTCAAGGTTGTTCGCTTTTCCTTCGACTCCATCTGACTCTGACCATGACTCGTTTCAACAGGATCTCCCCTGTAGTGTAGCCCCCTCTATGCAGCCTCTGTGTAGTATAGGCCTCCCTGTTGTATTGCCCCTCTCCGTAGTGTAGCCTCCTCTATGCAGCCTCTGTGTAGTATAGGCCTCTCTGTTGTATTGCCCCCCCTCTGTGGAGTGTAGGCTTCTCTATTGTATCACACCCCCCCCCCCCCCCCCCTGTGTGTAGTACAGTCCTCCCTCCTCTGTTTAGTACAGACCCATGTGCATTATAGCAACCCCCCCCATCATACCGATTACAAGATGCTGGGAAAGCTGGGTAACCTCTATTATACTGAGTATAAGATGCTGGAAAATCTTGGTGATCCCAATATACTGATTACAGGATGCTGGGAAAGCTGGGTGACCTCCATCATACTGAGTATAAAATGCTGGGAAAGCTGGGTGACCTCCTTTACACACTAGCTGTCGGCGCCCTGTGCGGTGGCCCGACCCTAGAAACAGCCCTGAACTCAGGTACCTCAAACATACCCTCCCTATGGGAAGAAATCAGGAAGCATATCAACATTGTTCTCTGTGATGTTTTATTGCTGATGAAATTTTACTGTATGGGGAATGTACCAGAATAAAACCAGTTAAACTTCACAACAGTGGAATCCGCTTAAAGGGGTTATCTAGCGCTACAAAAACATGGCCACTTTCCCCCTCTCTTATCTCCAGTTCAGGTGTGGTTTGCAATTAAGCTCCATTTACTTCAATGGAACTTGAAACCCCACCCAATCTGGAGAGAGGGGAAGGGGGGGGAATTTGGCCATGTTTTTGTAGCACTGGATAACCCTTTTAACAAGTGTGCTATAGAGAAGATACAGTTAAAGTGTACCTGTCATTATAACTTTAAAAATCTAAAATAACAGTATTTGTGATATAAAGCAAGTTTGCAATTTACATTCATTATTTATTTTTTTGCTGTTGATTTAGATTTTGAAAGTTATAACGACAGGGACACTTTAAGAGACCTGATGCAGACCCCCATTCAATTCCCTCAGAATCTCAAAGAACTCACATACCCCATGCTGCAATATCATAAGGGCGGTGTGTGGATAACAAGTAGTTTTATGAAGGCTACATTTTTTTAGCCAGAAGGAATCAGCAGCACAGCAAGAAAGTTCCGAAACAGGTGCTGTCAGGACTGTACCTTTGCGCTCCTCAGTTCGGGCTGTGTGGCGGAGAAAGCGCTGAATTCCTGAACCTTGTCTAAAAAAATAAACAGCGCTCCATTGTATAGATCATTATGACTCATTAGGTGAGTACGGGTACAAACACACACAGCGTATACGCAGCAGATCTGCAGCAGATTTGATGCTGTGTTCAGTTATTTAGATCTAATCTGCTGCGTATCTGCTGCGTATCGCAGCAGTAAATACGCAGCGTATACGCCGCGTGTGTTTGTACCCTAAAAGATGGAAACTCTCACCTGGGTTAGTTGTGCAAACCGAGGTACAATACTCTCAAGGAAGGATACCAAACAATGCTGAACCGCAGCCACTTCCGTACAATCCTCCAGGGATAAGAACAATAAACAACTCTCCTCCACACCAGTACGGGTAACGGACGTGGGTCCAGATAGGATACAGCTAGGGATGGTCCAAACCCGCCGAGGTTCGGGTTCGGATGAACCCGAACGCTCGGCATCGGATTCCCGCTGTCTGCCCGCTCCGTGCAGTGGGCGGATACAGCGGGAGGACCGCCTGGAAAAATGGGATACAGCCTATGGCTATGGCTGTATCCCATTTTTCCAGGCGGTCCTCCCGCTGGATCCGCCCGCTGCACGGAGCGGACAGACAGCGGGAATAATTACCGAGGGTGCGGGTTCTTACGAACCCGAACCGAACTCGGTTCAGACCATTCCTAGATACAGCATGTTAATTTAAAAAAATATTTTATTTTTTAGACACAACACTTTTCAAAGTTTCTCTGACCTCTTCATCAAATGTCATACACAAGTATAATAACATCAGTGGTATATATAAGAAATAGAAATTAAAAATAAAACCAATATACAACCCGCATCATATGTTCACTTTGTGTTCTCAATAGATTTGTTTAATCCATATGGAGTTAGTGTGGACAACTTAAAAATCCAGAAAGAGTCTTCTACCAGAACATGTTCTAAAATAGTTGATCTCAGACAACTTGGATTGCACTGGTACACAGAAAAAAAAAGACAAAATTGGTCAGCTCTCCTAGAACACCATTCACACTAGGCAGGAGCGCGTTGCTATGGCTGAAATTGTAAACACAAAAACACAGAAAAATACAAGAGCTCACCGCAATGGCAAGATACAGACCCACTAGATTGCATTGGTGGTTTAAAAAGAAATGTTTCAATACAATTTAAAGCAAAAAAAAAACTTTATATATATATATATATATATTTTATTTTTTTTTTCAATTTGCTACACAGTTTATCGAAACATTTCTTTTTGACCCACCAATGCATTTCAAATGTCCTGCCTAAACCTACTGTATAATGTCCCTTTCTCTCGCTCTCTTTGTTCCTTATTGCTCTACACAAATGCTTCACTTCCTCTCTCCAGCAACTGAATGACGACTTTCTGTACTCTGCTACACTATATTGAAGGGAAGTGACCATCAATAGGGGGAGACTCTTAGCAGAAATGATACTAAGGAAAAGTTTAGGGCTATTCCCATGCTCATGCCGCTGTCCTAAAACATCTTAAAACGTTTTAAAACACCATTTTTTAAAGGTTCAATCGAACACAGGTTCAAAAGGTTCGGTTCACTCATCTCTAGGCCTAACATGTGCTTTACCTGGCTGTAACTAACTATTGCTGGGGTCTTAGCACCTTTAACCCCTTCACGTCAGTAATACGTAGATATACGTTCTCACTGCACATACCCCCTGCAGTAGGAATGTATATCTACCTTCCTGACTTCAGGGGCTGACTGATGTGTGCGGGATCGCTGCACTGAGAGCGGACCCGCGCACACCAGTGTGTCCGAGACCGCTCTCTATGGCATAGCACAGATCAGTACATGCAATCTAATAATTGCATGTCTTACAGTAAAGAAAAAAAAGTGTAATAAAAAAAAAAAAGGTTTTAAAAGTATTGAAAAACCCTTATAAACGCACTCCCAATAAAGATTTAAAATACCCCCTTGCCCATTATAAAACTAAAAATATTTAAATAAATAAACATATTATATATTGCCGCGTGTGGAATTGTCCGATCTATTAAAATATAACAATATATATAGCAGAAAATTAATTAAAATTAAAATTAATAAAAAGCGATCAAAATTTTTCTGTACATCAATATAATATTAATAAAAACTAGAGATCATGGCACAAAAAATTATACCTCAACAAGCCCTGTAGGTGGGAAAATTAAAGCGCAATGACTCTTAGAAAGCGGCGAGGAACATTGCATTAGTTTGATCCGGACATCCGGGCATCAATGGGCTCGGTCTTGTAGGGGTTAATGTAATTCCTGATGGTGGTCCTGATTAGAATGATCTTCGCCACGTGAAAATTTATTCCATCACAGCAGGATACAAGATGCAACACAAAACAGCATCACAACATTTCAGCAGTACATCTCATGGCGGTACAGCCATTTTCAAGTGCCAAGGTTTATCGTGCGCTTTTTTTTTGTTTTGCGCACACGCATACTTTCACAGCCGTACTCCACTCAAAAGCGCTGCCATTTGTGTATACATGCCATGTTATCACTAGTAGACAACATTTGGTTCATCAATTACACTGTGTTGCCTGTATATGGCTATCTTCCCATGATGTCTTTTTTTGCAAGATATCTATCTTTTTATAAAGACGAACGTCATTATTGATCATGACCATTAATGATGTCCGTGTTTTTAAAAAAGGATGATGGACGTCTTTCACGTAAAAATGCTTTTTTTATGTAAATCTACTCAACTTTAGTGATCGGTGCCAGGCAGCAGCTGCCAAGGCTAATAAAATAATGGGGTGCATCAAAAGAGGTATAGATGCTAAAGATGAGAACATAGTTTTGCCTCTTTATAAATCACTGGTCAGACCACATATGGAATACTGTGTACAGTTTTGGGCACCGGTATATAAGAAGGACACAGCTGAACTGGAACGGGTGCAGAGGAGGGCCACAAAGGTCATTAAGGGAATGGGTGGGTTACAGGACCAGGACAGGTTATCGAGCTTGGGGTTATTTACGCTAGAAAAAAGACGTCTTAGGGGCGATCTGATCACAATGTACAAATATATGAATGGACAGTACAGAGATCTTTCTAGTGATCTCCTTACTCCTAGGTCTGTAACAATGACAAGGGGGCATCCTCTACATCTAGAGGAAAGAAGATTTCACCATCAGCATCGAAGCGGGTTCTTTACTGTACGAGCGGTAAGACTGTGGAACTCTCTGCCACATGATGTTGTCATGGCCGATTCATTAAATAAGTTCAAGGGAGGCCTGGATGCTTTTCTTGAATAATATAATATTACAAGTTATGGGCATTAGATTTCCGGGGATACGTTGATCCGGGGATTATTCTGATTGCCATTGGAGTCGGGGGGGAGTTTTCTCCCTGTGGTGGGGTGGTTGTCGTCTGCCTCGTGGGGGGTTTTGCCTTCCCTGGATCAACACAGTAGGGTTTCGCTAGGTTGAACCTGATGGACTCTTGTCTTCTTTCAACCTTATTTACTATGTTACTATGTAAATGAAGGTGTTGTAGGGACATTGCCTATTAATTACAAGTAGGCTGCTTATTTAATGTGAACACAGCCTTACCCCAAATATAATAAATGTATGTGTTATAACAAGATTCATAGATGAGGTGAGGGTTACAATTCTGTTCATAAAGTATCATAAAGCAAAACATGAGCCCAGATTCAGGTTATGTAAATGTTTTATTTTACAGCCATCACATTCTGTACAGCAGCATAACATGGGCTGGAAAAACACCGAGCATAAGCACAGCCCATAAGGCAGTAAAAGTAGACTTGTTTGTCTAGCTCCTAGTGTCCTCGCCCTGTGCTGTATGTAACCTCACTGAACAAAGCCAAACACACATTTCTCTTCCTCTTCAGCACAATTTGTTACTTTGGAGGGTGATTTTAGCTTAAAACAATGCTGTCACCTGAAAGAGATCCTAAAGAAGAGTCTAAGGATGAGCTCATGTTCATCAATGTGGTGATACCTGGTAAGAAGCAGAGGCCACAGGTTTCATTTTTCTTATTACTGTTCTTATGATGATTATTGCCATTATTATTACATACTGCTATTTTTCACTTATTTCCTATGCTGTTTTAATGAAAAAAGAAACATGTTTTCTCTTCTTGTTGTTACATTTATGTTTCATCTCTCCCCCATCACGTTTCAATCTTTCTGGTCACATTTGTTCCCTTGCTCCATCCTCCAATTTTTTCCCCATTATTCTTCTACTTTTGTCTCTTTTCTTTATATTGCAAACGACAGACGTTATTTTTTAGTTGTTCGCACACTTTTTTCATCCCACTGTCCTTTCACCATCTTTACTACTCATGTACCCTCAAAAAAGAACCACACCCAAAAGGGCCTGAACGTCCGTCTTCTGATAATGACAGACATTATTAATGATCATGATTATAAAGGATGACTGTCATTATCAAAAGACGGAAGTTTTTCATGTAATAAAGACGTTGAGGGAACATAGCTGAATAACATACCAAGGTATGATGGGTGCAAAAAACGTGAAATAACGGACATCATTTGGTTTTCAAAATGATGGATGTCATTTTGAGGGGAAAAAAACCCCACAGAAAAAATATGTCATGTTAACATAGCCTATATGTGGTATCCCACTAGGGGTATTGCAGTTATATACACCCTTTGCAAAAGTCTGTACTCGCACACCACTCACAGCGCTTTCACCCACCCTTACACGCTGGGGAGGAAGTTAGTCGTATGGTAGGAGGAGGAGCATAGAGTTTTTGTTCTGGACATTGTGGTGGAAGGACATGAGCCATATAGCTCTCCACAGTTATCCTGTTTGGGTCCTGGCCCTCTGCCTGGTCCCCGTACCTACAAGCCAGTCTTAGTCATTACCCCTTAGTCATTGGAAGGACGCAAGACAGCACACTGTCATCAACTTCTTTACTAGTAACACTCTAAAGAACTGTGCACTGTTAAACTCCACTTAAGAGAGGACTAGCCAGAGACAACCTCAACCGACGTCGAGCACAAGAAGAAGTCACGGAACAGGACAGTATTCACAACAGATCCACAGAGCCAGGAACTGATCCGGGTGGAGTAGAGTTGCAGTAGCTTAGGAACTCTGTCTCGCAGTGCGGGTGTCAGCAAAGGAACCCTCAGCATTCCGCTCATCCCAGGTAACAAGGTCTGGGGCCTGTGTCACCCATTAGGAAGGTTCAGCCGAGTCTAGTGGGCATAAGGTGGTGTGAAGACTGAGGTCAAAGGTCAATCCATGGGCACAGGTGTTCTTATTCTTCTTCTTAGTATTCTACCTCATCCTCCATCATCCCAGCAGAGCACAGTACTACATGGGTTCAGACTCTCACGGCATCCTCCTCTCTGCTACTCTTGTATCACTCAGCACAACTCAACCAACACGACTATATCCTACACTGATCCTACAGATCTGGTCATTCTATTATCAAGTGTTTATTGGAACTTTGTCAAGTGTGTTTCAGAGACTTTACCTAAAGAAACCTGATATTATTGATCCTGTATTACCTGCTGCACATTTACAAGTAGTCAGGGCCGGCCTTAGGGGTGTGCGACCTGTGCGCTTGCACAGGGCGCATCACTCCTAGCCCGCTGGGGGGCGCTCTGGCAGACAGTTGCACACCTAACTGTCTGGCAGACAGACGTTCTGTCTGTCTGCCAAAGCGCCCCCCTAGCTGGTCGCCTGCCCTCCCTGCATAGTGCTTGGTTTGGGGCGCTCCTGAAGCCAGACTAGGGACTGGCAAATTAATGTTCCGGGTACGTCCCGGTAAGCTCCGCCCCTCGCCGACAAGCCCCGCCCCCGGCGCCCACCGCGGGTGGGATACTCACTCATTGCCACAATGCAGCCTGCTCAACTGTGTGCCGGACTGTGTGTGTAAGCTGACCATTTTAGCACAGGCCGTGCTTCCCCATCAGTGTGATGACCTGTAACCTCTGCCAAGCCCTGTGCCTCCTCCATGCTCCTCAGCAATTCCTGCAGCGTCTTGCATCCTGTGCCCCTGCTGTAAGCCTGATGCTTCTTCTTCTATCTATCTATCTATCTATCTATCTATCTCCTATCTATCTATCTATCTATCTATCTCCTATCTATCTATCTATCTATCTATCTATCTATCTATCTATCTCCTATCTATCTATCTATCTATCTATCTATCTATCTATCTATCTATCTCCTATCTATATATCTCCTATCTATCTATCTATCTATCTATCTATCTCCTATCTATCTATCATCTATCTCCTATCTATCTATCCATCTATCTATCTATCTCCTATCTATCCATCTCCTATCTATCTATCTATCTATCTATCTATCTCCTATCTATCTATCTATCTCCTATCTATCTATCTCCTATCTATCTATCTATCTATCTATCTATCTATCTATCTATCTCTCTCTCTATCTCCTATCTATCTATCTATCTATCTCTCTCTCTCTCTCTATCTCTCTATCTATCTCCTATCTATCTATCTATCTCCTATCTATCTATCTATCTATCTATCTATCTATCTATCTCCTATCTATCTATCTATCTATCTATCTATCTATCTATCTATCTCCTATCTATCTATCTATCTATCTATCTATCTATCTATCTATCTATCTATCTCCTATCTATCTATCTATCTATCTCCTATCTATCTATCTATCTATCTATCTCCTATCTATCTATCTATCTATCTCTCTATCTCTCTATCTCTCTATCTATCTCC